>CM068743.1:52893143-54093143 GCA_035084275.1 Hydrolagus colliei
TAAATGCATTGCATTTCACTGCTAACGACAACCCTCCCCTTCCCTCCTCCCACCCACCCCAAAACTCCCCATTCAAATTCATTCTTTTCATGGCTGTTTATAGGATACACAATCAGTTAGTGGCTATTCTGCGGCATTTTACAACCAATCATAATAATCCAAATTTCATATCTTGACCATGAAATTGCCTGACCGTGAAAACTTGGTGTAAAACACTAACTAATTCAGCCAGTTGATTACTTGGACATTGTCCAGAAGCGATGTCAAAACCAGACTATCTAAAGGCCAGAGTTGTGGGGAGATGTTTGCCTCCCTTCTTTTCCCAGACCTGGAGATAACTCACTTGGCAATTAGTACAATCCTTTGCACCTTTGTTATTGCGCTCCTTGGATAATTGGCATGGGTACCCAAGGTTGTCTCAGCGAAAGGGAATTTGCACCTGGTGTGTAGATAAGTTGTTTCTCTCCTTTTGCTCAAGGATGCTGACTATGCCTGTGTTGTGGACAATTACTTTAATTGGTGGCTGATTGGAACTAACTATAATTAAGGAATAATACATGTCTTGCCACCTGTTTCCATTACAGTAAAAGCCTGTTTATCCGTGACCCGATCAAGCGTAACTTCCGTATAACCTGCACCTCAAAAAAGTCCCCAATTAACCAGAATTTATCCGACACAATGTATTTTTTAAAAAATGTGTGTTTTCGGCCAAATATCTGGCACGCACTTTAACCGGTATTGGTCAGGTCCCAAAGGTGCCAGATAAACTGGCTTTTACTGTATATCACAACCTAAATGTAACAAACTTTGCAATTAACAATATCCATGAATAGAATTTCAAATGCAGTTTGAAACACTATTACATGTTGGTTAAATGGCTCGTTTCACCCATGTGTTCGCCGTAATCAAAATTCAGTAAAGGTCGGTGTGAGGCAAAGCAATGTAAAAGCTATGTTTTCGAGCCTTATAAAGATTCCACATTTGAGGTTTACAATTTGTAATGCCAGATCTCTATCATACACCAGGATCACAAGTGAAATGTGGATGAAGAAGGACTCTCCGCTAAACGGATCTTCATCCAACCATAACAGGAGTCCCGTAGCCTAGTGGTTAGTTAAAGAGCGTTTGCCTCGCCGGCAAGAGGACCTGGGTTCAATTCCCGGCGGGGGGGAAACGTTGGGCAAGTTTCCGTCCTCCTCACTCCTCCGCCAATTGTTGGGTATCGCCTTTCCAATGATAACACCCTCCCTGCCTGGGCAGACCCTCACACCACCCGCTGGCTGCATATGACGTGTATGGGCGGCCCGGCCGGTGATTGGTCAGGCTGCCTGCCAATCGCAGCTGTACCACCTTCTCACTGGCCACTGACGATTGTTTCACTGTCACGTCTATCCCGGGTAAGCCCCGCCCCCAAAGTCTGTGTGTCGGGAGGAGAGCGGGGGCTGATCTCGCTCTGTCTGTCTGTCTGCCTCCACTCACTCATTGATCACTTGCTGTTCGCGCGCGTACACACACACACACGCGCGTGGCCATGTCGTGGCCGCCTGCCGCGGTCTCCCCGCTGCCCGCTGACAGTGACGCCGACGCTGAGCTCGAGCTGCTGCGGCGCCTGTCGTGGCTCATGCTGCTGCTGGGAGTCGCGTCGTTCTCCATCTTGCGGTATGTCAACGCACCGTACGGCAGGTTCGCCTCCAGGAAGTTCGGCTTCCTGATCGACGTCAGGGTCGCCTGGTGCCTGCAGGAGCTCCCCGCCCTGGCGGTGCCGCTCTACCTGCTGTGGACCAGCCCAGGCGCCGGCTCCCCCGTGCGGCGTCCCAACCAGCTCCTCCTCGGCATGTTCATCACCCACTACATTCACAGGTAGGCAGGCGCTGTCTGTCTGTCTGTCTGTCTGTCTGTCTGTCTGCATCTCGGAGGCTGCTTCAGCTCAGTGGTTAGAGCACTCACCCACAGGGGGGAAAGAGGTAGGGATCAGAGCAAGGGGGGGGGGAGGTCGGGGAGAAGGACAGTAGGAAAATTGACTGTATATTTGTGGGCGAAATGCAGCAGCCAAATTGCGCACAACCCTGTCCCGCAAACAGTTGTGGGAGTGGGGTCAGGGGGGGAAACAGGGTAAGGGGAGGGGGTCGGGAGAAGGAGAGCAGGAAAACCGACTGTATACTTGTGGGCGAGTAGTAGTGTCCGGCGATATATCAGTTATATCGGTTTTTTTCATATTGATATGCCGATATTGGAAATTTTAATATATCGGGATATCGAAAAAATTTGGTATATACAAAAAAATCGGTATATCCACAAAACATCGGTATATCGTGTCCGGCGATATATCGGTTATATCGGTATAATGTGAACTTTTTCAACTTACCTTGTGGCCGGCATTGCAAACCTCCTGGGCCGAGAGCACGGAGTGTGTGCGCGTATCGGAATGCGTGCGCCCACCAGAATGCATGCGCACCCCGAATGCGCGCGCATACACAGGATAAAAAAACCCAGCGATATCGATATGTCGGTATATATCGATATGAGCCCACCGATATAGCGACAGCGGAAAATTTCCATATCGACGGACCCTAGCGAGTAAGTAGAGAGAACATCAGCGGACTAGAGTGGCAGCTGGAGGAGGAGAGGCAGATTTGGTTGTCATTCGAATACAAGCTAACCCCAGTCCAACAGATTGTGAGGGGCTATGTGAGTAACAACAACGTCAAAATTGCATTTGTATAGCGCCTTTCATGTCGGGAGGACGTCCCAAGACACTGGACAGTCACTGTTTCAGACCCGAGTTGGGGAGGGGAGAGGGAAGGAGGGGGGATGACCAATGGCAGAGTTGTAATGAGCAAAAGAAGGTCCTTAGGGGTACTGTACGCTATAGGAGCAAGGGTGGGACTAACATAAACTAATACAAGGCTTGAGATTAGTACAATTGAATAGCTCATATAAGAGATGAAGTTAGCATTAGTGATTGTTCATAATCTGTTATTGGTTATTGTAAAACAAAAACAGAAGTCGCTGAGAATCTGCTTAGCAAGTCAGGCAGCATCTACGGAGAAAGGAAAGTGGGTCATCATTTTGGCGCCATGGTCCACTGTCTTGTGGGATTGGGCTAAAAGGGGATGGATGGTATATGAGAATTTGCTATGATTACAAGGGCTAGAATCTCTGATCCCTGAAGAATGGTGTTTGACACTGAGCTGGGCAGAAAGGGGAGGGTACAGTGAAAGAGGAGAGTCTTCAGTGCGTTAAGTTGTTCAGGTACAGCAACTGCATTGAAGTAATTGATTTTTATTGTTCTGAGTTCCTGGGAATGCAGAGTGAATTCCCTCCAGCTGATTTGTGAAGTCCACTATAAAACAATGAGGTGGATTTGTGGTATATGCGCTGCAGGGAAGGAGGGAGTGCGTCCGTCTGCTTACACTGACTTGGCTTCACAGCGGACACATCAATTTGCAAAGCCCCAATTTGCAAAGCGTGAGGACATGGATTAAGCAGCTGGTGTTGGGTAAGCCTGGTAGTCCATCCTTCCAATTCTAATGCAGTGCGAGGAGTTTGACTGATTTTCAAGATCCTCGCACGTGCATACAAATTGCGTCATGTCCATACATTTGATTAACACCCTGACCTGCTCACGCCCCACTCCACTACCCACCGCCATCCTTCCGCTGCCTCTGCCTTCTGCACATTCCTGTTCTACCGATCGTAGTTGTGCTTTGAGGCACTAAGCACCAAAATCCCCTGCCTCAATCACTCCACCTTGCCTCCTCTTTGCCACATCTCCAGATCATACCTGAAGACTACCCTCTTCGACTGTGCCTAAGTTCACCTCCCTGGTTTCCTGGTTGTCTTCAGTTCAATGTTAAGGACTCCGAGACCCTACCCCATATAAATGGCACAGTGTTTATACAAGTTGTTATATGTAGGTGGGCTAGCAGTATAAAAATGATTGTTTAATAAAATGTAGTTTTATATAATATATAAATGTAATTTTGATTGATTGATTGAGAGTTAATGCTGTTTGTTTCTGGATCAATTTTAATTTGTTTTACACAAATTGGGGTTGCTATTCATTCAGAGTTGCACTAGAAATGCGATAGATAGAGAGAAAATTAAATAAAGTTGTTTAAATATTATTGCTGCCAACATAAAACTATGAAAACCAAATTGATACCACAGCATGGATTTCTGAGATTCCAATGGTGGACATGTATTCTTAAATATGACATGCTTATCACTGTTCCATGTGTTTTTGTGTCCCTTTAAAAGGAAATCCATCAACAACATTTTCTTTTATTTTTCAGGGCACTGATATTCCCCTGTTTAATTAGAGGAGGAAAAGCAACACCTTTCATTCCATTTATATTGGCGATCTCATTTTGTGTTTATAATGGATATCTGCAAGGCAGATATCTAAGCAAATTTGCTGAATACCCAGCTGATTGGATAACCGACCCACGTTTCCTCATAGGTAATCTTATTTATTTTTAAACCATTTGTTTTGTGGGACGATTGAAGGGTTGAGGTGTCCAGCCATACATTTGCCTGGCTCAGTTTGTAGCAGTCTCATCTCTTGAGTCAGAAGGTTGTAGGTTCAAGCCCCGTGTCGGGATTTTGAACCCATATAGTCAATGCTGATGCTCCAATGTAGTTCTAGGTGTGTGTTGCATTGCTGGAGGTGCCACCTTTTGGAGGATACGTTAAACAGAGTTCCTGCCTACCTGTTCAGGAGAATGTTAACGAAAAAATTCAAGAAGTGAGTTTCTCCTGTTCTGGCCAACAAGCTGCAAAATGAACATTCAGTTGATGATGCAAATTGCTGTGTCTTTCTACAAAATACATGTCACTACATTTTTACAGTTTGTCCTGTGAAGTACTTTGAGATGTTCTCCTGACGTTATATCAAATGTAAAGGTTTTTATCATTATTGTTATAAAGCTGAGGTGGCAGCTTGTTAAGTAGCTCAGTATAAAATGGCTCACATTATTTTTCCTTTTTCCAGCAAATTCACCAAAACTGATGTCAGGGAGGAATCTTAACACCCGTAGGTCTGCCTAACAGCCAACAACATTATATTACAACAGCAGGTGGCGTATCACAGATACCAAGTCAATCTGCGAAGATTTCTAGTTTCATAGTGTAATATGCTCTCCAGATATTTGTAAATAAGAACCACCACCACCACAACAACAACTTGCATTTTTATGCCAGGCCTTTCACGCCTGACTGTGTCTCAGAGCGCTTAAGAAATGCAATCAACTTAATCATTGTGGGGAGGAGTTGATTAAAATCAATGCCGTTCTGTTTCCACTTTGCTGTTGCAGGTTGTAGCTGTGTATTTAATATTGTTGGCTGATAAAGAGCAGCTTATATAAGTAGTTCTGTACGTTCATGGTGATAGTAATAGTACTGTGCTACTGGTGTGTGGAGGAGGGAGGCTTTGAGGAGGTAGTTGAGCTACATCTTACCATATCTGCTGGCTATTGCCGAAACTTGCTTTTGACACCATTGTTTAGCCTACAAAAGATTCACACCATTTGACGGTAATTATGTGAAGCCTTTTGAGACATTTTTACATGATATGGTGATATAAAAATATAATACTTTCCTAACAATCCTTGCATTTAACATAGTGCCATTAAACACTTTGTTCACATCCTATATATTACTTAATATGTATGCAGTGAGCAATAGTAAGCAAGTTGTCCAAAGTGGAAGAATTTTAAAGATAAATGTTAAGAATTTTATAAATATTTGACTTAAAATGCTTGAGTGAATCTTTCTGAATTTATAGCATAAATGATTTTGATTCCCCAGGAAATGTTTGCTTCCAAAGGAGGCCAAAGAACACCTTCTGGCTTCATTAAACCTTACCATTCAGCATGCGTGACTGCCAGAGGTTTATTGAAAAATGGAGTAAGCACTTACTGGCATGGAATCTGCATGCTGCTTTTGTTGAATGTCTAATCAGACAAGAGTCTCTACAGTTTGAAGCATGGCACCAACCCTCCCGCCACCTTCCAAATTAGGAGTGTTGTAACAGCATTGGGACCAGACACGAACCAAATGTTTGTACTAGTGGTACATTTTTGCTGGTGGTTTTGCTGTGCCGAGCAAAGCTGTCTTTTTACCAATGTTTAAAAAAATAAATAGCAAGTAGAACTAATGTTCAGAATTCTGAACAGGAGATTGAATGCTGGAATGCCGAACCGTCAGTCAGGCTGTGAACCTTGCGGAAAATATTCTCGTAGAGATTGAAATGCAGAGTAGCAAATCAGTTCTGATGGTGAATTTGTTTTAAGTGCTGGCAATAAGTGGATGGGCGACTCAAACTATCTTAAGAGGTTCTAAAATATGAACGACATGTCCATTTGAACCATGTTCACCTAACGTAGGTTGATTTGTTAGGTGAATGCAGCATGTAGATAATTTTTAATGCAATTTCTATGTCAAAAATACATTTTTTTTCCTTTTTAGTGTGTTGTGAAATAAGGGAACTTGATACTACTGCAGTTCCAATCAAGGGACTGAAGGTACTTACTACAGGCCAGTCAGTCTAACATCGGTAGTGGGCAAACTTCTGGAGTCTATAATCAGGGACAATACAGATCTTCACTTAGAAAGATATAGGCTAATAAAGTACAGCCAGCATGGATTTGTTAAAGGCAAATCTTGCCTTACAAATCTGATAGAATTTTTCGATGAGGTAACGGAATGGGTGGACAAGGGTAGCGCAGTTGATGTAATTTACATGGACTTTCAAAAGGCATTTGACAAAGTGCCGCATGAGAGGCTTATTAGGAAAGTAGAGGCCCACGGCGTTAAAGGGACAGTGGCAGCATGGTTCCACAACTGGCTGCGAGACAGAAAGCAGAGAGTGGTGGTGAGTAGCTGTTTTTCAGACTGGAGGGAAGTGTGCAGTGGCGTCCCCCAGGGATCGATTTTGGGACCACTGCTCTTTTTAATATACAGGTATCCCGCTCCAACCGCGGCCTCGTCAACCGTTAAACTCACTTACCCACAGTTTGCTAAATGCGACAACCCTTGCTAACCACAGCAATGGTTATTGCTTAACCCTTGCTTATCCACAGGTTTTAACACTAACACTAGCGTTTGGTGCTACGAACCAGTTGCATCAACCAGCTTCACGCTAGCGTCTGGCGCAAGGACCCAGTTGCGATCTCGCAATCAACCAGCGAGATGTCGCTTCTCTCTTAGGATCAATCTGCGTTGATTTCTCTCTCTCTCTCACTCTCTCTCTTTCTCTGTGTCCTTGTCTCTCTGTATCTGCAGATCCTGGCAGCCAATGCTCCCAAACTTACTCCCCCTATCCCCATGTCACCCACACACCACCTTCTGCACATCCCCACCTCCCCCTACCCACCGTGTCACCCACCACACCAATTTCTGCACACCCCCCACCCTCCGTGTCACCCACTATGATTTTTCTCTCTCTGTGTCTGCGTGTAGATCAGTCAGTCAAACAGCCTCGCGGATTGCTGCAGATCCTGGCAGCCAAACTTACTCCCCCTATCCCCATAATGCCCATTTTCCAACCACAACAAAGCAAACGTATTCCCCCTATCCCTATGTTTCCCATAGGATCCTGTATTTTCCAACTGCGGTTTTACCAACCATGGAGGTTTTCAGGAACATATCCCCCACGGTTGGGGAGGGATATCTGTAGATTAATGATTTGGGCTTGGGTATAGGGAGCACAGTTTCCAAGTTTGTAGATGATACTAAGCTAGGGAGAATAGTAAATAGTGAGGAAGATAGTAACCATCTGCAAGAAGATATAGATAAAATGGTAAAGTGTGCAGACACATGGCAGATGAAGCTTAATGCAGAAATATGAGGTGATACATTTTGGGAGAAGAAATGAGGGGAGGCAATATAGGCTAGATAGTACAACTTTAAGGGGTGTGAGAGAACAGAGAGACCTTGGGATTTGTGTTAGTGACTCTTTGAAGGTGGCTGGACAGGTAGACAAAGCCGTTAACAACAACAACTTAAACTTATAAAGCGCCTTTCACGTCGGGAGGACGTCCCAAGGCGCTGCACAGGAGGCGTGTGATCCGAACTGGGAGGGGAGTGTTCGGGAAGGGGTGAGACACGTAGGGGAGGTCGAAACATTCGGGGGGGAACAAAAGGCACGGTCGAAGAGGAAAGTCTTCAAACCGGCCTTGAAAGAGGAAAGGGAAGAAACAAGGCGGAGGGATTGGGGGATGGAATTCAATAGGGTGGGAGCGGAGAAACTGAAGGCCCGGCCTCCGATGGTAGAGCGGTTCGGGCGGGGGGCTTGGAGCAGGCCAAGTCCTGCTGAAAGGAGGGTCCGGGTGGGCTTATAGGGTAAATTAAATTGGTTAAGTAGGGCGGGGCAAAGCCGTGTAAGGCCTTGAAGGTGAGGATGAGGATCTTGAACTCGAAGAAGAAGTTCAAGATCCTCTTAAACTCTTTTTTCTGGTGGGTGAATCTGTGACTCGTGGTCACAGAATTAAAATAGTTTCAAAACGAACTCTTGAACTCTTAAGAAGGCATATGGGATACTAGGCTTTATGAATAGGGGTAAAGAGTACAAAAGTCAGGAAGTGCTGACTAACCTCTATAAAACTTTGATTAGGCTTCAGCTGGAGTACTGTGTTCAATTCTGGTCACCACACTATAGAAAGGATGTTAAGGCATTGGAAAGGGTGCAAGGAAGGTTTACTAGAATGGTACCAGGATTGAGCGATTTCAGTTATGAGAAAAGGCTAGATAGGCTAGGTTTATTATTCTCTTTAGAACAGAGAAGGTTGATAGGAGATCTAATAGAGGTTTATAAAATCATGAGGGGATTCGACAGGGTGAATAAGGAAAAACTGTTTCCACTGGTGGGTGAATCTGTGACTCGTCACAGAATTAAAATAGTTTCAAAACGAAGCAGAGGGGAGCTGAGGAGAAATGTTTTCACTCAGTGGGTTGTTCGAATCTGGAATGCATTGCCTGAAAAGGTGGTGGAGGCCGATTCGATAACAGTTTTTAAAAGAGAATTAGATCTTTATTTAGGGAGAACAGGTCTGTTAGGTTATGGGGAGAGAGCTGGGCAGTGGGATTGAATTGCTCTTTTGAAAGAGCCGGCGCAGACTAGATGGGCCGAATGGCCTCCTTTTGTGCAGTAAAATTCGATGATTATAAGTGGGGAAGCTTAAAGAGGCTTGAGGGTACAAACCAACTTATTGCTCAACATATCTAAATAGTATGAGGCAACAAGAAGTGGGACAAATAAGATAACGAGCTACATTGCCAAATGAGTTGAGTTCAGTTCACAAGTTTTGCTCAAGCTGTGCAGCACCTTTATCAAACTAGCATGTCCAGTCATGCTCACTCTGATAAAAGGTGGCTGCCTAGACCTGAGGGACAGTGCAGAGAAGAGAAATAAGGTTGAATGTTGGGGCCAACATGTGGGTGTCGGATGTCTATAGTGCACATAGAGAAGATGTGATGCCCAACATAAATTCAATTAGGATCACATTGGGGTTCAAATGCTTCCAAGAAGATGATCTGACAAAGACAACCAGGATTGTAGTAAGCTAAGCCATCGTGGTAACTGGATTATGAAGGAGACTTGGAGGTATTAAAATGTTCTCAACGGTGTGAACTAGGTATCTAATGGATAGGACACTATCAGATGTTATCAGGTGCATCATATGCAAAGTAATTTCTTGCAGAATTATTCACAACATGAGCACTGACGTCGGTATCTGTACACACACAGTCGAAAGCTGTTTAAATGATATCTTTCAGAATTAGCATGTTTTGAAGGGTATGTGGACATCATTTTTGTTTTCCCTCTTAATATAAAATTCTGTATTTTTGTAAATGGGAAACGAGAGAAGAAATGCTGAAAAGTATGATTAATAATAAAGGATGGTTTAGAAAGATAACTAACAGTGACACAGACAAAATGAGTTGGATGGTACATTTTATGCAACAGGTTTCTGTTTCGCTCCTCTTCATTTTCATATTTACCAGGAATTGTACCGTCAACAAATTTCAATGAGCAGTATGTTTACATGTTTTGGGTGATACTACAAAATAATAATCCTTACATTCAGTAGTGGTTTTCATGTCGGAATGGCATCTCAAAGCACTTCACAGGATCTACTTCTTAGGGTATTCATCACATCAAGGCTCACCTACGGGAACTCTCTCCTCATTGGCCTCCCAGCTCCTCCCTTCACAAGCTGCAGATTATTCAGAACTCTGCAGCTCGTGTACACACTAGGAGAGGGACCATATCACTTCCGCCCTTGCCCATCTCCACTGGCTCCCCATCCCCCAGAGGATCGAATTCAAGATCTGGAACTTCATCCCGCAGTCCCTTCGCCTCGCTTCCTCCTTTTCTTCCTTCAAGGCCAGTCTCAAGAGCTTCCTCTTCGACCGTGTTTTCTGCTTCCCTCCTAACTCCTCTCCTCTTTCCTACTCTCCTTCCCCCTGCCTCTATCCTGACCCTTCCCCCCCCCCCCCCCCCCCCCCCCCCCCGCTTGGGTCCCAACCTAACTGTTCAGCGCCTTGGGACGTCCGACCGACGTGAAAGGCACTCTAAATGTAATTGTGTTGTTGTACATAAAAATGCAATTCACAGAAAGCACAGGTACATGCTTAGTACTGTACTAATAATTGTACAGTACTATACTACTCTGCTACCCCACTAAAGACACATTGTTTCCTCCAAATATTGCAACATCACAAGTATTTAGTTCTGTTAACCTGTGCCTGTCTTCAGTGTGTTACTTGGAGCTGACTACAACTACTATGTTGCATTCCCTTGTTGGCTATTCAATGTTTCTTAACAAAACATACTGTTGCCAGTTCAATTTTTTTAAAACAAATTTATTTTGTGTGCTTTTTTTCACAAGTGAAAAACAGAAACTGTGACCAAGGAGCAATTTGATAAAATAACATTAAATGCAAATTCTTGTTCTAAGGTTTGGTAGTGTGGCTTTCTGGATTGCTACTCAATGTTACTTCTGACCACATCCTCAGAAACTTGCGTAAACCTGGAGAAACAGGATATAAGATCCCAAGGGGTAAGTGACATTTTGATTTTCTTCCCTTCCCATAGAAACACACACACACACACCATCTGTTGGGCCCTTATGATTTGAAAGAGAGGATTAGTGTTTACTTTGTTTAATGTCTCTGATGTTATTTTATAGGAGGAATGTTTGAATACGTAACTGGAGCCAATTTTCTTGGAGAGATCGTGGAATGGATAGGATTTGCCATAGCTTGCTGGTCGTTTCCAAGTGCGGCGTTTGCTATGTTTACATTTATGATTCTTATTTCTCGTGCTTCACAACACCACAGGTAAATGTATACTGGTTTAATTTTGGATGATTCAAATTGGTTGATATAGGAAGTGAACATCCACAGTCTGATCTGAAGTACATGCTCTATTTTGCCTACAAAATACTCAGTCAATGTACTTTATAGTTTATCCTGTGAAACATTTTGAGACTTTCTCTTGACACCAAAGGCGCTGTGCTAAATGTCAGTAGTAGTATTATTTAAGTAAGTAGGTGTATTGAAAAAGAGTATTGAATTAATTTTGTGGATTGGGTTTTCCCTGCTCTACTGAATTCCTCTTCTCATTCATGATGCTATGGAGAAGTGCTAAGTGGTGGCCTAGTATCTCTCCATAGAGATAACATTTTTGCCCCTAGCTAAAGAGCAGGCATTTGCAGGGACGTGAGATCAAGTATTTTTCTAACTGTCTGGAATAGGAACATTTGTGGTGGTGGACAGGGAAGTAAAGGGGTTCCATACTCTCAAAAAACAAACAAACCAAATGTTCCTTTCCAAAGGTTCACAAGGTCTTTTAGATTACAATTTAAATGTCAAATGAGGAAGATAATACTGCTAATCTTGCTGTTCTGTGTGATTTGTTGCTCTCTGCAATTCATGGAGGTGATGATTCACGACATTGCAAAATAAACTATTGACATATGGTCTGCCTTTGGATCCAAACCCCAAACAACCCACAGAATATTCCAGCATGCAGAGTCACAGTACATTTTGGTCTTCACTAATGAGAACAATCTTTATGAAGTTTTTTTTCACATCTACAATGGTTCTGAGCTAAGTGGCTTATTTTACACACCAACCGGTGTTACTTCCTGCCATCAATTCAATAATCCAAAATCTGTGGTCTAGTTGCTTTCTTATACACTGTAGCTAGGTTTATTGACTTGATATTGAAATTGTGTTGAAGAGTTTGAATGTAAGCTATCTGGAGTTCATCATCCTGCTTTTAACACAAACAAAAGATCTGAGGTCTCAAAAATATGCTGTGTTCAGTTGTGGGTTAAATTATACCTTAAAGTCAAGTGACTAATCACAATATTTTCCTACGAATATTATTAAAACTCTAAAATGTAATACAGTAGTAGCATTGAAGCCAAGGAAAGGTTGAATCTTGTCCTTCTTTACTGCCAATCAGGTTTATGCACTCTTGTACAATCTCAGGCTTGACCATCAAAATCCCAAGGCCTCTTTCTTATTCATATAATCTCAAGAACATTCCTATTTTGCACATATTCATATGACGCTTTTTTTTGTTAAATCCTAGAATTTAACATTTCTGTTATATAAACTGCACCTGGCAACTTCATGCCTACATAACTAGCTTCTCCAGATTATTCTGCATATCTTTTTTTTCATAATTTGCATTTAGTGTTCTTTTCAAATCCAGACACCTGTGATGTCAGCCTACAAATTATGTCTAAAATTCATAAATAGAAGTGATCCCAACTCTTATGGCACACCATCCACGTTGACTCCCATTAGATACCTCCCATGTAGCACTCTAACAAACACAATTTATTTTGGACCTTGCCTTATTCTTGGTTCTCTGGTATTAGGTTCTGAATGCTAGAATTTGGGATCTTCCCATAGTCACATTTTAGTAATGCTAATGGGATAGCCTTCATTTAACTATGTGCAGGAAATAATAATAACCCTTACATTTGGCATAAAGTAAATCCCCAGCTTCTCTAGATATCCAGAATTTGGGCCTATTTGGACCAGGCTCGAAACTAAAAACATTATAATAATAGTAATCCTTGCATTTGATATAGCACTTTCTATGTCTTCTAGATGTGTCAAAGCACTTCACAGAATATACTACAAAGTGAATTGACTATATTTGAATGAAACGTAGCAGCCAATTGTGCACAGTAGTCTCCCACAAACAGTCGTGAATTGAAACGACCAATTTTTTTTTGAGGGATTGTTATTAGGTGTGTGGAGTAATGAAACTTGCCCAAGGTTTTGCCCTTCCTTGGATTCGAACACAGGTCTCACACTTGTAAGGTGAGTTCTCTAACCACTTAGTTACAGGAGCTCCACAATGAATGTATTCTAGAGACCTAGGTGTAGACTCCTGCCCTACAGTCTCCTGTCACTCACCCACACCTCACAGTCCTCGCTGGCCTTCAGTGTCTGGGGATATCGAATTCAATTTGAATTCTGTGAGCAGAAGATGCCTTATCACTGTCTTCTGCTAGCAGGATTTAAACAATCACAACGCTTACCAGCATTTTTGGACTGAAAAAGCCAGTGCTGAAAAAAAAGACGGTAAATGCTTATATTGGCACTGTAATTCCACTTCGAATTAAAATCTCTGTGTCTCTGGACCTCAGCTCCCCCCACCTTGGCCAGTCTAACTGGGGTTTCAATGTTGCACCTTTTGTTTTGGGAGGACAATTCAAAGCGCTTTGCAGGAGTGAATTTTACAATATAGTTGACATAATCATATTAAATAAAATGAGCAAATTATCCTTTGAAGAATTTAGGGAAATTACTAATTCATTTAATGACAAGCCTGTTGTCATTTGCAAGACTGTTGTATATGCACAATGAATTTTTTGAGCAATTCACAACTGCATGTTGCTGAGAGGCTCTGTCACAGATGTGATATCCTTTAATCACCAGGAATGAGTTATAATTTTTTGTGAAATAAACGCTGTATGGTAATTAACTGATTCTGTATATAAATACAAGTGATGGTGTCTCTATTAATGGGTTGAACAAATTGCTGGAATGCCTCAGTCATTCTTTTTCATCTGAATCACTTAAATAGATTACTGCTGTGCCAATGTACTGTCAGCCATTCAGCATCAATTTGTTGTGCCTCAGTTCCACTAGCGGCCAAATAACTCAATTGAAAACAACTGTGAGACCATGTGTCTTTATTCCTCTTTTCCTGGTTGTCCTAGTTTCAGACATATCTGGGGGACAGAAACGTCACTTTAGTTTAGATTCAGACTTTTTTTGCTTAGCTTAGCGTTCAGAATATATAGTGCCCTGTAGCTCAGTGGTTAGAGCACTCGTCTTACAAGCGAGAAACCTGGCCTTGATTCCTGGCAAGCCAGGCCGAAACCTTAGGCAAGTTTACTTACTCCACACGCCTGATAATACCTCAGAAAAAAAATGGTAATTTCAATCCACGGCTGTTTGTAGGATGCTGCTGTGCACAATTGGCTGCCATGTTTCGACCAAACAATATACAGTAAATTCACTTTACATTATATTCTGTGAAGAGCTTTGAGACATCTAGAAGACATGATAAGGCACTGTATCAAATGCAAGGATGATTATTATTATATACACTTTGGACAATTCTCAAATTCAGGATTCATTTTGAAACTGTTTCTCTGTAGTTTTCAAGCGAATTGATTTCCAAATAGCCCTATTATAGCCATGCACCTGAACAGCGATCTCTTTGACCATGAGATAGTCACCTCCCCTTTCTCACCAGCTCGGCATTAAGCTCTGCCTTGATTGAGTGATCAGACGCTACCCCACGTGAAGTTGTATATTTGTTACCTAATCAGCTTAATAAATATTGATTGTATAAGCAGTAAAATTGTGATATGAAAAGTGATCTAACTCCAGAAGCTAGTATTGAATTAAAAATAGAAATTGACCATTTTAATATTCTAAAACAAATATGTATTTATATTTCATTACAGGTGGTATCTGGAGAAGTTTGAAGATTACCCAACATCAAGAAAAACTTTGATACCATTTCTGTATTGAAAGATCAAGTATTTTAATATATGCAGTACTAGCTGTACCCACGTGTAACATAAACGGCCTAGTGTTTTTGAACCCGTTTATTCATATATTTTGAAAAAATTTAGAATAATGTATTTGTTGTTTACAAAAAAAAGGTTGAGCTTTAATCACTTGGTTGTTTTTCATTTTTTTTAAGCTGTATTGGTTTTTGTTTTTCTTTTAGAAGTTCATTGCGGAAACATACCTAAGGCTATAAAAGCCTTAGGTATGTTTCCGCAATATATATATATATATAGATATCAGTACAGTAGTGGAATCACCCAGTAATAAGTGTTGACCGTATTGTACCTAAAATATGGTTGAAGAATTCTAGAAATGCATAAATAATGTTTGTACCCAAACTACTGACCTCCAAATTCAAATCCTCATATTACACAGATTGCACTTTGTAACTTTGAGGGCGCTACAAAAATGCAAGCTGTTGTTTATGAATTTGTGGCTGCACCACAAATTTTATTAATAGATGGTAATAATGTAATGAAATTGGCAAGTTGCTGGGGAATGTGAAAATCCAGCAGAACTGACATGAATGGCATAATAAAGATTGCAAATGGAGCGAAAGATTTTAAAAAAAAAAAATTCTGAAACGTGTATATGGTATATAATAAACTTTCACACTTTTGATGAATAGAATTTTGAATAAGAATTTTTCCATGTATTTTCTGATAATTTAGATAGATAAGTAATAATGATAAATACTATTGCCTCTTGTTTTTGCGTGAGAACAAAGTTGGTGACATGATTTGAAGTTGGATTCTAAAGGCTTTATAAATGGCTCCAGGGCCATTCCTCCATTTGACATTGCAAACTGTGCAAAACTCCCTGCTTGTCGACCTCCCAAACTCCTCCCTTCACAGGCTGCAGATCATCCAGAGCTCTGCAGCCCGAGTCCTCTCCTGCACCAGGCCCTATCCATAACCCTATGATGCCCATCCTTGCCCGACTCCACTGGCTTCCCACTGGGACACTGCTGTGTGCAATTGGCTGCCTCATTCCACCTACAAAATACAGTCAATTCACTTTATAGTATATTTTGTGATGCGCTTTGAGATGTCTCGAAGACGTGATAAGCACTGTAGCAAATGCAAGGATTATTATAAAAGGATATATCAAATGCTAGGATTATTATTAGTATTGTGGTGCAGAACTTGTTATTGGTTAATTGGATGACACAACTATACTAACTAGCTTTTTAAAAAATTCCACATTGGACTTGAGCTCACAGAAGATGATGCTCTACTGTAGCAAAGTTGGCAGTGTCATATTGTCATAGATACTGTCCTTTGGATGAGATGTTAAACCGAGGTCCTGATTGCATGTTAAATATCCCACAGCACTCCTGGTGTTCTGGCCAATAACCCCCAACTAAAAAGATTTTGGGGCTGTTTGTGGACGTTGCTGTACGCAATTGTGCTTCTGTGTTTGCCTATAAATAAAGCCACACCACTTCAAAGTAATTCCTGTGACGTGCATTGCGACATCCTTCCAACATAACGTGCTGTACCAAATACAATACAAGGATTATTATTAATATTAAAAGGACAAAGCGTTATTCATTTTATAAGCCTGTATCTGACATGCATTTCACTTGCTTTCTGAAAACTAATTTTCAACTATCAACTCACATTATACAGAGGATACAGTCCAAGATCCTGGTCCTCACCTTAAAAGCCCTCCATGTCCTTGCTTTCAAAGCCCTACTTCTGAGACCTCCTCTTCCTGCCCCCCAACTTGAGGATACTCACGAAGATAAGAGGACACAAGAATATTTACGAATACTGATTATTATTATTATTTTTGTTAACTTGTCAGGAAAAATACATTTAGAAATGATTAGTAAATTTCATTCATTAATAGATGCTTTAACTATGCAAAATAACATTTTAATATTTACAACTACAACAACAACAAAATTACATTCATAGAGCGCTTTTCACGTCGGGAGGACGTCCCAATCAGGTCGGGACCCCAGCGGGGGGGAAAGGTCAAGGTAGGGGGAAGGAGAGTAGGAGAGAGGGAAGAGTTAAGAGTTATTAAGACTAATAGGTTTTAAAAAGGAAACTACTGTATACTACAGTATTTATATATATCATTGAAACCGTAATTATGTAGAAGGTGCCAATTTTGTTGCCGTGTGTATCATTGAGATCATCCCATGATTTACCAAAGTATAATTTTTTATACTAGATATATATATATATATATCCTGAAATATTGTAAGATGTATTTTATGGACATTGTAACCTTTTCTGTCTTGGGAACAAAAACAAAGTCAGATCTTAATGTTTTTCTCTTTGTCAACATTTCTTGTGGAGATATAACCATGAAATTCCAAGTGCACTAGATGTTTTGAATTATGTGGCATTCAGGTTTGCATTGTTGTTTCGCCCAGTTAACTGCGGGGTACCCCAAGGATCCATCCTTGGCTCCCTTCTCTTCCTTATCTACATGCTCCCTATTGGTGATATCATACGCAGACATGGAATACAATTCCACATGTATGCGGATGATACCCCACTTTTCCACCTAAATTTGTGACCTTCAGTCCCCTGATGTTCTGTCAGGCATCAGGAGCTGGATTTTGACAAGATGGAAGCCATACTCTTTGGCTCTCATCGAACTCTTCAATCCCATGGCTCTCACCTCCTCCACCTACCCGACCTGCCCCTAAAACTCTCCTAACCCATATGCAACTTAGGCATCAGATTTGACCCTCAATTATCCTTCCTCCCCCACATCCGGTCCCTCACTAGCACCACTTTCTTTCATCTCTGACACATCGCCCGTCTCTGCTAATATCTCATCCCAAAGCTGCCGTAACCCTGGTGCGTGCCTTGAACACCTCTCGGCTGGACTATTCCAATGTCCTTGCTGGTCTCCCCTCTGCCACCATTCATAAAATCCAGGTTATTCAAAACTCTGCCACCCGTATTCTCCAAACTACTCCAAATCAAACTTCGCTCCCCAATTACAACACCAAAATTACATTTGTATAGCGCTTTTCACATCAGGAGGATATCCCAAGGCGCTGGACAGTTATTAATTTAGAGCTGAAGACAGGGGTCTGTGGATGAAGGAGTAAGCAATGGGTCCATCGAAAAGGAGAATCTTGAGGCGAGACTTGAAGGAGGCTAGGGAGGGAACGAGGTGGAGAGACTTTGGGATGGAGTTCCAGAGGTTGGGGGCAGAGTGGCTGAAGGCTCGCCCCCAATGGTTGGGCAGGTGGGTCGGGGGATGTGGAGCAGGCCAGAGCCTGCTGAGCGGAGGGAGCGGGCAGGTTGGTAAGGTACAGAAGGTCACGGATGCAGGGTGGAGCTAGTTTGTGGAGGGCTTTAAAAGGATCTTGAATTGGATCCTCTGGATGATGGGGAGCCAATGGAGTCGGGCAAGGATGGGGGAAATGGGATCATGTAGTTTGGAACGGTAGAGGACATGGGCTGCAGAGTTCTGGATTATCTGCAGCCTGTTGAGGGAGGAATTGGGAAGGCCGACCAACAACGCATTTGCATAATTGAGCCGGGATGTAATGAAGGCACAGATGAGGGTTTCAGCGGCTTTAGGAGTGAGGTAATAGCAGAGTCGGAAAATGCTGCATCGGCGGGGAAAAGCAGAGTGAGTCATTGTTTGGATGTGAGGGAGTTGAGGGTCGAACAAGACACCTAGGTTCCTAACTGGCCACATTGAGTATGCAACAATGGAGGTTGATGCAGCCAGTGCCTGATGCAAGAAGGCGCTGGCGCAAGCCAATCAGTAGGGCCTCAGTCTTGTTGACATTCAACTGTAGAAAGTTTGCTCTCATCCAGCACTTGATATCTGACAGACAGTCTGTCAGGACAGTGATAGTCTTGGAGTCGAGATGTTCTGGTCACAGATGTTGAGAATGTCATTAGAGACTTTGACCGGGGCTGTCTTGGTGCTGTGGGCAGCACAGATGCCAGATTGATGGGGTTCGAGGAGGGAGTGGGGGGAGAGGAAGGAGCAAAGCTGGGAAGCAACGACTCTTTTGAGGCCCTTGAAGAGGAATGGGAGGTTGGAGGTGGGCCGATAGTTAGAGAATAGGGATGGATCAAGAGAAGATTTTTTTAAGATGGGGATGATGACAGCAGTTTTTAGAGGAGTGGGGACAGTGCCGGTGGATAGGAAAAGGTTGATGACATCAGTTAGGAGGTGGGCTAGGAGATGGAGATAGTAACTGATTACCACAGTCCTTGCCAGACTTCACTTTCTAAGCGGATCAATTTCAAATCCCTCCACTCCTCTGAACCCCCCTACGTCTCTGACCTCTCTCCTCACAACAGTACCTGTTGCCTTTGCTTTACCAGGTCTAGCCTCCTCCTTGTCCCCTGAATCCTCTGTTCCACTGTCGGCGGCCGTGCCTTTAGCCACTACAGCCCGAGTCTCTGGAACACCCTCACTCCCTTCACCTAGTCCCCTCCTTTCCTATTTTCAGGTTGCGCCTAAAGACTTTTCTTTTTGACTGCGCTTTCGGTCACATTTTTCCCTCTCCCCTGGCTCGGCCCCGGGATCTGTTATTGTGAAGCGCTCTGCGACGCCGTCTGGCGGGGAGGGCGCAATATCAATCCAAGATGTTGTTGTGTATTGTTTTCTAACTAAGTAACCTCAGTCAACATCCACAAAGACTAACTCCAATATTAAAAATATAATTAGTCAGTGTTTTGGTTTACAATTTCAGCATTTAAGATAAACAATCCCTTTATGGCAATGGCAATCTTTTTTGATATTCTATTTTTATGGAATAATTGGTATCCTTTCCCTCATTTTATTGAGGCATCATAACCTTCATTTGACACCTTTTCAATTGACAACACTGATCAGTAACGGTTTGGAGCGAGGCTTGCAACATCAACATTTATATGGTGTATTTCACATTGTGAGGATGTCCAATGCTACCTTTGGCGCTGAGCTTCAACACTCTTAATTGTGACTTGTGACTTCCTTAATTGAACCTGCTACTTGTGGCAATAGTGTGGACACTGCTTGCAAGACTCAAACTGATGTTTGAAAACAGAAATTTAAAACACTTGTTTATTTCTGCATTGAATAAGTAACTCCTTTAATTGCAATTTTTCAGCAATGATTAACATTGAATGCTGCTTTAAAATTACTTTAGTGATGTGTGAAGTCTAACATTTTGTCATTAGCAGTTCATCAGTTTAACTTTAACTTAGTTTTATTAATATTTAAAACAATGAAAACACGCTGATCTGATGTGTTCTATTTCATTGAACGTGTTATAAACAAATACATTTTAGTGTGAACTTAACTCAAATATCCATTAATGCAATAAATATTATTAAATAAATGTAATATATAGGGTTTAAAGGTCTAATCATACTATGCATTTTTTTATGTTTGAAGAAACACTTATTTTGTGCGCCATTCACTCAGATAATCTTGGAATGTTTAATACAAAACGTTCTGTGTTTCTGTGCTCTAATGATCTACGATTCTACTTTATTCTATGTAATAATGTTATTGCTATCACTAGATTGGGCTGTTTTGAATAAGGAGGAAGGTGGTATCTGGATCAAAAAGTACGCACAATATTGTATAAATGTTTGCCACACAATGGTAAGATTTTTTTAAATTGGGTTTGACATAAATAATGAGGGTCAAGACAGTTCTGTTTTCTGATTCCTGCTTGTCTCCCTATTTAGAGTTGTCTACTGAAGGCAGCAATTCATTTTGTAACCTTCAATTCGGAACCATACACCTTTACACAATACCCACATTTGTAATATAATAGTCCTTTTGGAAAACTAATAAATAGAAAGAACGCTGTGTTGCATTTTTCATGGTAAATCTCTTAACCGGTACGTTTTATGTGACTGATTTGGATATTTGATTCAATTTGAATTGACTGTAGAATTTAGCCAATACAAAAACCCTCTTCCACTTCTGCCCCGTGGCTTTTGATCCTGAGGTCATCTAAATTCAGTGGTAAGAGCGCTTGCCTTACAAGCGCGAGACTTTGTTCGACTTTAGGTAGATCAGGGCGAAACCTTGGGCAAGTTTCCTTACTCCATACGCCTAATAATAATCCCTCTAAAAAAAAAAAAAATTGTCCATTTTCAATCCACGACTGTTTGTGGGGACACTGCTCTGCGCAATTGGCTGCCGCGTTTCACCCACAAATATACAGTCAATTCACTTTACAGTATATTTTGTGAAGTGTTTTGAGACGTCGATAAGATGTGAAAAGCGCTATATCAAATGCAAGTATCATTATTTTTTAATATTAATAACATGTTCTTTCCTCTCATTACAATTTCTGACCAGACTTGCTCCCATTCACTTACTCACTAAGTAATGGTAATAGTTAGTTTACTCAGCAAGCACTGTCCTGGTTCATGTCCCCGACCAATTCACCTCACCATCAGCAGGTGTCCTTGCAACTATTGTACTGTATTCTGCCCCACTCTATGGAGCTCCATCCCTGAGTCCCTCCAACACACTCCCTCATGGGGTTTATTAAAGGCTGATGTGAAAGTCACCGTATCAAATGCAGAGAATATTAAGATATTATTTTGTCCACAAAATACATACGTCACACAATTTTACAGTAAATCTTGTGAAGCGCTTTAAGATGATTCTTTGATGTGGTAAGACACCATATCAAATGGAAGGATTATTTACCTGCATAATGATCGATAATACCTTTATCACAATAACACCTCAGGAACACTGTTCGGGTTCTACTGGTGTAAATTCAGATGCAGACAATGCTGCAAATGGTTTCCAAGGGATTCTTCCTATTGACCAAAGTCTTCATAAGACTTCTTGAGGCAGTTAACTTCACACGGTTTAAAATGTATAAGTTTTCTGGGGAAGTAAGCTAGCAGTTGTGCCCTAGGGGTTAACAAAATAATTTTTCAATATTGGGAATGAAACCACCAGCTTTCCTTCACCAGCAGGAACCATGGGTCTATGTATATATAGTCTATCATTAGTTTAAAGACGTAATTTCATTTTCATTGGTTGGTAAATTTGCTTCTTGATGTCAATAAATACATTATGTAGAGAAATGAGTTTCCCCTGGTGTCCTGGCCAACAATCCCCCAAATAAAATTGGTCATTCATTTAATTCCCTCTTCAGAAGTTATTTTCTATTATTTTCCTTTGACTGCGTGATGATTTCATAGGTGCCAATCATGCTAAAGTGCCTTCCTCAAGTGTCTGATATTGATGCCTTGGCAATGTGTGTTGTCGAATTTGTAGAAGCATCACAGCCAAGGGTGACCCTTTCTTTGCCCCTAAAACACATACAAACACCTACTCACAGTGGTCACTGGATAGCAATCAAGATTTGGAATCCTGGCTAACTGAGTTGTGGAGGCCAATTGTAGCAGCCTAACCACAGAGATGAGTTTATTCAGACTAGGAATAAACCTGGAACCTTCCTGATCTGCATGAAAATCTATATGAATCAAACAGTATGCAGTATGCAGTTTATAGTCTTGTAAATACGACGTATCATGTCCAAATTTATGGAATATTCAGGATTTTCAAACTAACATTATTAAAAGCATCAGAGCTCCTATCGGGCCGTACCATCTTGATGAATAAAACATGACTGCAAACGGCACAATACTGCAGCTTTTCTTCAGAGTAGCAGAATACTCCCCTTTCCTTTCACTCAGTGATTCTTGAGGACAGAAGTACTTTGTACGATGCAGTCTTAGCATACCCCAATGTACCTGCTGAATATATTACTGGATGGTGTTGGCAAGACCAAACCTCTGGCGGGGAAAAATGCAGTACAGTATTTGTATACAACTCTATAAAGACCATTTTGCCTTTTACAGCCACTATATAGAAATTTGCAAACATCTAATCAATAAAATTACATTTATAGAGCGCCTTTCACATCGGGAGGACATACCAAGGCACTGAACAGTCAGGGGTCGGGACCCGAGCAAGTGGGAGAGGCAGGGTGGTGGGGAGGGGAGGGAGAGAAGTGGGAGGGCAGCAGAAAGCATGATCAAAGAGGAGGGTCTTCAGACCGGTCTTGAAGGAGGCAAAGGAGGAAGTGAGGCGAAGGGACTGTGGGATGGAGTTCCTGAGGGGCAGAGAGGCAGAAAGCCCGGCCACCGATGGTAGGGCGGGTCGGGCGGGGGACATGGACCAGATCGGAGCCCGCTGAATGGAGGGGATGGTCAGGTTGATAGGGAACAGCAAAATGCATCAATATCATTTAATTGAAAACTTTTTGAAAAGTACTGTAACAGCATAATTTTGTCGATTGGCGGATTACTTTTTGCAGGGGTAATCATTTCTTCAAAAAAAATAATACTGTTGTCCCTCAATCCACAACTGTTTGTGGGACACTGCTGTGCCAATTGGCTGCTGCATTTTGCCCACAAAATATGCAGACTTCACTTTACAGTATATTCTGAATGAATTTACAAACACCTATGTGTTGATGATAATAATACTTGCATTTGATATAGCACTTTTCATGTCTTCTAGACATCTCAAAGTGCTTCATAGAATATACTATAAATTGAATTTACTGTATATTTGTGGGTAAAACGTGGCAGCCAATTGCTCACAGCAGAGTCCCACAAACAGTAGTGGATTAAAATGACCAATTTATTATTTGTTTAGGTATTATTAGGCGTGTGGAGTAAGGAAACTTGCTCAAGGTTTCGACCTAACCTGCCTGGAATTGAACCCAGGTTTCTTGCTTGTAAGGCAAGTGCTCTAACCACTGAGCTACAGGACTCCATAAAAAAAGCATATGTATGTTAAGAGTTTGAATGTGCAATTGGCTGCTGTGTTTCATCTACAAAGTATACAGTCAATTCACTTTACAATATATTCTATGAAGTGCTTTGAGACATCTCAATGACGTGATACAATGCTATATCAAATGAAATGACTATTATTATAGATGTTTCAATTTTGCTGTATCATTGTATTCATCATGCGTGGGAGGAAGGGGTGAGGAGAGATCAGTAAAGACTTCAAACCTCCTCCCGTTAAAATGAAAAGCTTGTCCACATGGTTTCCACTTCTGTAACCATTCCAGTATCCTTATTCTTGTTTTTTATTTCCTTATAATGCAAGTCAATAGGGAGCTTGCACTGCAGTGAAATCTTATTGCTTACAGCTAGACAGTTATTTTAGCTGTTACAGGTCTTCTTGACCCAAATATAGCAAACTCTAGAGGTAATATACACATGAACTGAGATTTTACACAGTAGAAACAATTTGTCTTTAAAATAAAGCATATTTTGAACAGTACATGAGATTATCATACTTGATTGTCACTACCCTTGCATATTAATTACCTATTTGTGGCTAGAAATTCCATGTAATTCTGGCACTGAAATAATTCAGAGGTAATGAAATTTGGGGAGAAATGTAAGACGAACATCATTAAAATGCATCAAATTCTGAGGGCCATTTACTTTGCCACAAATATTTCCATGTCATTGGAATAAATTGTTTAATCATTCCTCATGAACATGTGGGGTTTAGAGCAGTGTCATTTACCTATTCAAAAAATATAAAAATTTGAGACATCTCGACATCTTGATAAGGATCTAAGTCAAATGTAAGGATTGTTATTACGATTATCTTTTCTAAAGTTTTTCAGCTAATATATGATCAGTTTATCTTGGTGTGAACAAGCTTCAGGCTATAGTCCAAAGAACCATCTTAGTGGATTGGATGGCAGGAAGGATTGGGAACATGTCATGTTATATTAGGTCAAGCAGTCTTTCATTTCAGCTGTGAGTGCTTTCAAACATGAATATTGGTTTCTTGCAGTGTCTGTAGACAGGAGCAGCTCCTCTTATCAGAAATAGTTTGCAGGCTGGCACAGAGTCGAGCATCGTAGAGTCCGGCATCGAAGAGTTCTGTAGCAAAGTGACTAGCACTCTCACCTCGCAAGCGAGAGGGTTTGATTCCCAGGTGGCGCTTAACATTAGGCAAGTTTATTAGTTGATTGCCAGTTCACTCTCTGGGGGTATTAATCCTTCAATAAAAGATTTGGTCACTCAATCCACAACTCGTTTGTGGGACACTGCTGTGCGTAATGGTACTGTGCCATGGGATGTCCTCCCAATGTTAAAGGCACTATCCAAATGTAATTTTATTGTTGTTGTTGTAATTGGCTGCCACGTTTCGCCCACAAATTACAGTCAATCCACATTATAATATATATGATACCAGGATTGAGGGACTTCAGTTATTAGGAAAGGCTAGATAGGCTAGGTTTATTCTCTTTAGAACAAAGAAGTTTGAGAGGAGATCCAATAGAGATTTATAAAATCATGAGGGGATTCGACAGGGTGAATAAGGAAAAACTGTGACTCGTGGTCACAGATTTTAAATTGTTTCAAAACGAAGCAGAGGGGAGCTGAGGAGAATTTTTTTTACTCAGCGGGTTGTTCGAATCTGGAATGCATTGCCTGAAAAGGTGGTGGATGCCGATTCAATAACAGCTTTTAAAAGAGAATTAGATGTTTATTTAGGGAGAACAGGTCTGTTAGGTTATGGGGAGAGAGCTGGGCAGTGGGATTGAGTTGCTGTTTTCAAAGAGCCGGCACAGACTAGATGGGCCGCATGGCCTCCTTTTGTGCCGTAATATTCCATGATTCTATGATATGGGAGGACAAGTCTGTGGGGTATGGCGAGAGAGCCGTGTGATGGGATTGACTTTGAATAGCTCTTTTCAAAGAGTCGGCACAGACACACGATAGGCCGAATAGCCTCCTTTTGTGCTGTAAAATTAGATGATTCTATGATATTCTCTGAAGCACTTTGAAACATCTCTAGCACATTAGATATATATATTAATTCAAGGATTATTATTACTAGTACTCTTTACCCCCACCCCCACCTTCTCAAGCAAAGCAAGGAACCAAATTACTTTTGATAACACTGCACAAGTTTTACTATGTACATATGCCGGATACTATACCACAACTTGCTAGACATTCTTTTTTGTGTGTGTGGGGGTTGGAGGGGGGGAGAAGGGGAGTAGAGTTACAAGCTGTGTTTTGTTCGACTTGCCATTATGAAGATCTGCAAGAGCTTTGAAAAGCATGTACATGACTTCCCTTGAAAATGTTTAGAGTCACTTGGTTGCTACTGGCTACCGTGTAGTCTCACTGCTCATGCCATACCCTGCCATGTATTGGACCACTGACAAACTTTGATTAACCCCTCAATCTCTTGAATGACCAACATATTCATTCTGTGTGTGTGTCTACTTTTCTCATTGAACCCACTTCAGTTTGGCTGTTTTCATCTCCCCAACCCATCTGCCAGCCCTTGTTATTGAAACTGTTTCCTAGATTAATTGTATCATTAAACTCCACAAAGTAATTACATTGAAACCCTTTGTTACATTTCTATGTTGTGGATGTTATAAAAATGCAAATTAATCTTTCTTATTCTCTGCACTTCAACCAGGATAAATTCTTACAGATGACATAATCTTCTGTAACACTGTGTGAGGCTTTCATTGATAGGAATTTCCACACTCTCAATGTTTTAAAACTGAGAAGTATTATAATAAACCTTGTATTTGATATAACGTTTTATTACACGTTCGAGACATCTTAAGCCGCTTCACAGAATATACTGTAAAGTAAATTGCCTTTGTATTTTGTGGGCAAAACACTGCAGCCATTTGCGCACAGCAGTATCCGATAAACAGTCATGGTTTGAGAGACGAAATTATTATTATTTTAAAAATGTTTTTAAAGGTTTTTAAACCCCCCCCCAAAAGTGATCCGCCAATTGACCAACAACTGGGTTCCTACATACTTTTGGATAATGAAATAAACAGTGGCATGTGGGGTAATGAAACTTGCTTAATGTTTCTCCCTGCCGGCGAATCAAATCCAGGTGCTATCACTTGAAAGGTGAGTGTGCTAACCAATATGCTACAGGCCTCCATATAACAAAGAGTGTAACTTGGTTCATACTTGATAGAACACCACCTCAGCAAACATTCAGCAGTCAAATATAGGAACCTCATTTAATATGGCTCTGCTTCTTGCATTGATACTGTGTTTCTATGAGTGACCACATAATAATTTCAATGATGAACATTAATTTGGGACTAGATATTATTAGTATTATACAGTAGTGCCTTATCATGTTGCCGAGACATCTCAAAGCGCTTCATTAGAATATGTAAAGTGAATTGACTACATATTTTGTGGACAAAATGTGGCAGCCAATTGCATACAGCAGCGTTCCACAATTAGCTGTGGATTCAGCGACCAAACTACTATTATTTTTAATGATTGCTAATTATTTTTATTTATTTTTTCAGAGGGATTATTACCACCAGAAAGTGATCCGCCAATCAACTAGGTTTCCACTTAACAACAATACTTGCATTTATAATCTTACTATAAGATGGGAAAGGCTGCGATAAAGTGGTAGAGAGAGGCTAGGAATGCAGGAAGTATTACATATTAAGCAATATGTCTTTTCCTGTATTCAGTATTTTGTCCAGGAGTAGAATATCAAAATGCCACAAAAAAAGCTCCAAACAATTTGCTGGTTACAGTCACAATTCATGCAAATTGTACTTTCCATTGAATAACACTAGAAACATGAATTGGGCAGAAAACTTTCAGAGTATATGACTTCCACGTTTACAATAGTACTTCCATTGTTCTGACTTGGAGAAGGAACTACTGATGTCAACTCTTTTCAATGTCAATTATGTAACAAAACAAGTTTGAAAATGAATGAAGCTGATTATGTAAACTTGCAACTCATTGTAGTTTTAAAGAATCTCTCACCCCAACATGCTTTTTAATAATCAGTTTAATTTTTTAACGTTAATTTCCCTGGCTATTTTCCAGTAAATTTAGTAATAAGTAATTACTAAGTAACAAGTAATAATTTACTGAGACCAAAATTATAACGTCTCAGAGTGGACCTTATAGAAATATATAACATTTGAAATGGGATGGGCTTGAGAGTAAACTCTCAACACATACATCAAGGAAAGTGGATATAGGTTCACAGTTGCAATGGGTAATTTCAGGACTCCTACCAGAGGACCACTGTATTTCTTTACCAGAGGATAATTAAACATTAGAGCAGGAAAGAAGGTTGAGGCCAAGATCTAGGATCTAATTTCTGATATTTGTAAATCAAACTTCATTGTTTTACTTGTCAGCCTTTTTACAGACTTGAGGTTCGCTATTGAGAATTTCATCACAAAACTGCAATCCAATTTCTCAGACCGGAAATCATAAATCAGACAATAAATCAGAAGGCTAGTTTCATGGAACAGCTTGTAGGAGCTCCAAGCTGTGCAGTGGGTTGGTGAACACTGGTTCGCTCTCATGATTCTTCACACAATTTCAAACTGTGTACAGACTTGCCACTTTTCCTCGGGGAGATGGATGGCCAGTTAGACCACTCTTGCTCACCCTGTAGCGCCTTGCCACAAGCCTGTTCTCTCAGCTGGGGATATTTTGTGCTTTGATGGGATAGGAAGGAAAAAGATATCCCAAGTATATTTTTAAATGCACTCAATGAATCAGGGGATAAATTAATTCCTTACTGTAGGACCATGCTGTAGGGCAAGGAAGGCAATTAAACAACAAAAATAACCATAAAAATCTTGCATATGCAATAAAATTGTATTTGTAATGAAATAATCAATTTAATCAAACCCAACTATTGAATAACTGGCCAACTGGCACAGGTTCTCAATATGTACTATTTTCTTAAAATGAACATTGATGCGTTAATGGTAGTCACTTTTGCATGTTAAGGTCCAATAGACACTTAGTTCATTTACCCTCACAGTTTTTAATCAGCTCCACTGTGGAGTGATTGTGGAACCTTCATGCTGGTAACTGACAAGCACACTCAACAATTTGCATTGATATACTTCTAGTCCTCAGTTAACGTTGGGGATATGTTCTTGAAAAATGCAATTTTAACTGAAACGACTGATAATGAAACCCAAATTACCATAGTCATAATGTTATAAATAGGGGTTATGTTCCCTTGGTACATTTCTTGTCTAAATATTATTACACAAATATTAAATAAAGAGCAAAAATAACACTACTACTATTGAGAATTGAAATAAATGTTTAATAAGTACCAATATATCGTTTAAATAATAATACAACAACAAGAAAACTTATTGGAGATGGTTGATGCAATAGTGGGCAACCGTGATTGGCGGGGGCGGAGTCATTCAGATGAAGGTGCGGATGGCTGTTTGAAAAATCTCTCCAATGTTTGCTGAACTGCTTTTTTTCTTCTTCTGATACAATTGCTTGTAACTTCAACTGCTACAATTATCCTGTTGGCTGCTGAGTTGCGTTCCCCACATCTTGTCCCCACACAGTTGATCGCTAACCACGTGGTTGCGCTAGTGATTTGCACACATGTTTTTCTAAACTTTACGACGGTTGTTGTAAAATGACCACATTTTGTGATTATTTTATAAACAACATAAATCAAAATAACGGATAGTGGGACGACGGATAATAAGGAGTTCTTTTTACTTCTGGAGGATGTCTCAAAGAGCATCACACTGTTGACTGGGAAGCAGGGGTGGGGTGGGGAGTTTTGGGGGATCTGATAAGGGTACGTGGAGGGTGTGGGATTAATCGTGGGACAATGAGCAAGGCTGATGTTAGCTGAGTGAACGGAGTATCATGTCAGATGTGTGTCAAAACTACTTATAATTAGTAGTTACACTCTGAATCCTAGACATTGAAGGTATAACATTTCTCATGTTCTTTGGGTTAAAACCATTATCTTGCAATTTAAAATCATCCAGAGTTTTGGAAAACATTCTTAAATTCAATTTGAATTAGGAAGCTGGATTTCTACAGTTCTTTTGTGGTATTGCACTGAAATTTTGGCCTCAGGTATTGTATTGAAACATAATTTATTCCCTTTTAACATGCAAGTTATGTTATATGGTACAAATAACAAAGGTTACAAGGTCGTAAAGAGTTAGCGCTTCAGAAGCACAAATGAATAAACTATGTTTGCTTTGCTCAGTACACATGTTAGAGAATGTATTTTTCCCTATATACTGTAGGTTGATCGCATTCTCCAGGTGACCGTATTTTGTAAACCAAATCCAAAAACAGTTGAACGCCCCACAATTACTGGAGAAGCTTGTTGGATTAATGGCTGTATTTCTCTGATAAATATATCTATTTTAGAATTTTATCGTTCTTGCTCAGTTAGTCAATGAACTCAAAACAGGGCAAATGTGACTCCAAGGACAAAATACTTCTTCTGGGGACTATCCCTGTCAACTAGCCATTTCTGAAATTCTGGCTTCACTGTTGAACCAGTTGGAAATAAATGATAAAATATACATCATAATAATACTAATATTAATAATCCTTGCATTTCATATAGCGCCATATCACGTTTTCAGGCCTTCTCAAGGAGTTTCACAGAATATATGATCAAGTGAATTGACTGTATATTTTGTGGGCAAAACATGCCTAATAGTGGGTTGTGATATAATAATAATGATAATCCTTGCATTTGATATAGACTTATTATAATAATAATCCTCGCATTCAATATTGCGCTTTTCATGTCTTCCAGGCATCTCAAAGCGCTTCACAGCATATACTGTAAAGTGAAACAAAAACAGAAGTTGCTGGGGAAACTCAGCAGATCAGGCAGCATCCATGGAGAAAGGAAAAGGAGTCAACATTTTGGGTCTACAACCCTTCGTCAGAACTGACGAAGAACTGACGAAGAGTTGTAGACCCAAAATGTTGACTCTTTTTCCTTTCTCCATGGATGCTGCCTGACCTGCTGCCTGAACTGCTGAGTTTCTCATTTTCCTTTCTCCATGGATGCTGCTTGACCTGCTGAGTTTCCCCAGCAACTTCTGTTTTTGTTTCAGATTTCCAGCATCTGTAGTATTTTGTGTTTTGTTTTGTATACTGTAAAGTGAATTGACTGTCTATATATGGGCGAAACAAGGCAGCCAATTACCCACAGCAGTGTCTCACAAACAATTGTGAATTGAAGCAACCAATTTTTTTTTGAGGGATTATTATTAGGCATGTGGAATAAGGAAACTTGCCCAAGATTTCACCCTGCCTGGAATTGAACCCAGTTCTCTCGCTTGTGGGGCGAGTGCTCTAACCACCGAGCTATAGGACTCCACACACATTATGTTGTGAGACGTTTCAAAACCCTTCACAAGATTTTATTCCAAACCTTAGCGATCACACATTTGTAGGCAAAAGCAGCAGCCCATTTACACAAAGAAATATCCCGTCAATAGCCATGAAGTGACAGCAGGACAGAAAGTGATTTAAATGGGGCTTGCACACAAGCCCAATAGGGGCCAGTTATGGAGCCAGTTTAAAACTAGAAGCAGGAGGTGTAATTTTTTATTGTACAGCACATCCAAATCACCACAATTTACCTATTTAATCTGGAACAGCTGCAATTTCAGCGCAATCTTGAATTAATCCTTAGAGTGTGAGTCATAGCCTTCACTATGGTAAACCGTATCTGAATAATTCCAACAATGTGCTTGGCCTCAAGTCAAAACTGTATCCACATAAACAAATTTAAAACCAAGCAAACTACTGTTGTGTTAACTATTTATTCTTAGAAGGTTTTTGCTCATTTTTGTATAAACTGTTTTTTTTGTCTTAAATTGCACTGAATTTCAAAATAAAAATTCCAAGTAGTGTTCTTTCTAAATGATTGCACTTTCCAATTGCCAGTTAAATAAACATGCTGCATCCAGTTTGAATATCATTAGGTTATAATTACTGCAACATAACCTAGTACTGTACAATTCAATGACACCTTCATCCTGTCCCGGCTCAATTATTTCAATGTCTTGCTCATCAAACTTCCCAGTTCTTCCCAACACAAGTCTGTCTCTTCAGAAATCTCTAGTCCATGTCCTCTCCAGCATCATGATTCACAAACCTCACTCAGCTTCGCTTGGTCTTATCCCCTAACACACTGAATTCAAGATCCTTGTTCTCAGTTTTAAACGGCTGCATGGCCTTGCCCAGCTCTACCTCTGTGATCTCCTGCAACTGAACTCCCTGGTCCTTACCTCCACTTAGCAAACTCAAACTAGCTTCATGTTGCTTGCAGAATCTGCTTCACCTAATGTGACAAGCTTTCCGCCATTCTGCCCTCACATTCTGGAACTCCAAACCTTCACCTCACCTCATCTTTCCCAAATTTTAAAATCCATTTTAAGGCTCATCTTTTCTAGGATACTTTTGGTCACCAGGAGAAACTCAATTTTAAAAAAAATGTTGCTATGGCATCTTTAACATCCACCTCAACAGACATAGACGGGAACTCTTCTGATGGATGATAAGAGGCACATGACTCACGACTTGCAGAAAGGAGCCCAGAGTATTATTGTTTTTGCTTTCAGAGGAAAATACCCAAAGCACACACCATGATGACAGAAGTAGCCCAGCCTGGCACAATGCCATGTGTTCCTGTGCACACTGTCTCAGTTGGAAGAGTCAAATGTCTGTTGAAGGTGCAATGCATCATTTAGAGTCTTCTGTCAAAAAATTGGGAGACAAATTTGACCAGAGTTGAATATAAATGTTCAACAACACAGGCCATGGGGTGGCAAGGCAATTCAAATGGCCTGTCAAGGCCATCCAGACAGTCTGAAAGTCTAAATGTTGCTGGAGATCTAGAGATATCATGCCACAAGCAAATTATTTCCTTCATTGAGCTGCTGGCACCTTGACTGGTGCAGCTGGAGCAGTCGAATGGCTTGAGTGATCAAAGAGTGAGTACAGCATCCCACTGCACCCAAAGGAGTGATAAACACATCCTTTCCCTGCTGATCAGCTGACGGAAATGCCAGGACCCCTATCTACTCAGCAGCTGGAGGTTTTGGCAAATTGTGTCATGCAGCAACCATGAGATGAAGTGCTTGAGACACTTCCCAAGAGTTATTGGAGGATAGATAGAGGCATGAAATTAGCAGATTCTCACTACACAGCTGAAGTACATTACTTTCCTGCTCCAAGCCCCCCGCCCGAACCGCCCCACCATCGGAGGCCGGGCCTTCAGTTTCTCCGCTCCCACCCTATGGAATGCCATCCCTCAATCCCTCTGTTTCGTTTCTTCCCTTTCCTCTTTCAAGGCCGGTTTGAAGACTTTCCTCTTCGATCGTGCCTTTTGTTCCACCCCGAACTCTTTTACCTCCCCTTCGTGTTTCACCCCTTCCCAAACACTCCCCTCTCAGCTCGGGTCACACGCCTCCTGTGCAGCGCCTTGGGACGTCCTCCCGACGTGAAAGGCGCTCTATAAATGTAAATTGTTGTTGTTGTTGCTTCCACGGTAATCCAATGAAGATTTTGTGGAGATATCAGACCATGTGGCAATGTGCCAGGTGGCAAATGTGCTCCTTCTACCATTAAATGTTTACAGGGAGGAGACATTAAGCCACCAAATAACATAACCATAGAACCATAGAATTACACAGCACAGAAGGAAGCCATTCAGCTCATCGTGTCTGCTCCGGCACTTTAAGAAAAGCTGTCCAAATCAATACCACTCCCTCACTCTCTCCCCACAGCCCTGCAAACCTGTCTTCCCCAAATAACTATCTACCTCTCTCTTAAACGCTGTTATCGAATAAGGCACTCCTTCGCGCATCGTTCCTTCTAAGCAGGTAGATTCAGTGAAGTTATATAATAATAATCCTTACATTTGATATAGCACTTTTCACATCTTCCAGATGTCTCAAAGCGCTTCACAAAATATACAATCCAGGTACTGCAAAGTGAATTGACTGTGAGCGAATGTTTTTCCAGCAAACAACAACATGGTGTAATAGTGGTAAATTCATGAAATCCCCAAAAGATCCAGAGTCATTTTTGCCTTTATTTACCACATACAGCAGCCACCATCAGTATCTTGAGTCAATGTGATCAACTGCACTCCTTCTCCTGCAATGCCCTGTTCAGCAATATATGGCAGCTGCTAACAGCTGGATTGATAAGTTGTTTATGCAAATCCATATATGGGCCGATTTGATAAATATTTGCATGTGCAATGAAACTCTGTCCTCATCAGGTCAAATCAAGGAGATTGCAAGACCCCTGTAAGATGATGGTGTTTTATGCCAAAAAGTAACTGGAAAAATAATAAAAATCATAAAATGAATTATGATATGTAGCTCAATGTCTCCCTCAAATTCTTTAGCTTTTGCAATATTTTGCCAATAGAATAAGGCACAAAACTCAGATGCTTGCTTTGGAGACTAGACTATAGTCCTGAAATTCCATTTAGCCTTAGCCATTTTGTCTTAAATTGTGGAAATGTCTTCAATTCCATTTATTGTAGAAACTTTTTCTGCAGTTTTTTCAAACAAATAAGTGTTGAATCATGATTGAATTTAAGAATTTTGTGTAATTCTGCATGATGGAAATGGATTTTAAGACAAAATTACTAAAACAAATGTGCTCAAAATTCCTATGTGAACCCACAACCTTCTAAACCAGAGGTGAGAATGCTACTAACTAAGCCAACCTGATATACTACTGTTCACACTATATATAAATACTTTGAAGGATGGGTACTATTCACAATATTTGCTGATGGCACAAATATATGGGGCAAGATGACAAATACAGTGGAAATAAATAACATTCAAACCATCATAGAGCAGATTAGCAGGTGAGGTAAGGAATGTCATATGAATTGTAATGTGGATAAATGTAACATTGCATACTGGAACAAGTAATACATTCACAATGTTAAGGATGCTACAGTATTCTCTTTTGAATAATCTAGGTGAGGGGATGGCCCCACTTTTTGGAATCTGACGGATTATCTATGGGGATCTGTGAGCGAGGAATTGCAGAATGTTCCCTCAGGAGATTAATGCTTGATTTATACTGCAATGTTTGCTGCAAATTGTTGAGTAAATCATGGTTGAATAGTGCAATCTGGAAGGGTATCATGCTGGGCTTTGCCCTGGAGAAAGTAATTCTGGCACAACATAATTCGTATCACTACCATATAAACACAATGAATGGCTATATATAATGCAACCATCATTGTTATTATTAATAAAAACAATCCTTGCATTTTATTAGAATTATTTTCATGTTGGGAAAACATCTCAAAGCGCTTCACCAGATTTACTGTTGAGTGGAGTCACTGTATTATTTGGCTCACAAAACAATCAATTCTCACACAGCAATATACCACAAACAGCCATGAAGGAAATTATCAATTTTAACTGGGGATTGTGGGCCAGATACCATGAGAAAATCTCTTCTCTTTTTGAATAGTGCCGTGGAATATTTAAAGTCCACCTGAACAGGCCAACGGGAAAGCAGTTTCATGTTTCATCCAAAAGACATAAAGAGACATTTAATGTTATAGAAAAGCTAATAATAATAATAATAATAATCCTTGCATTTGATATAGCGCTTTTCACATCTTATCGACGTCCCAAAGCGCTTCACAGAATATACTGTAAAGTGAATTGACTGTATATTTGTGGGCGAATCGCGGCAGCCAATTGCGCACAGCAGTGTCCCACCAACAGTCGTGGAGTGAATGACCAATTTTATTGTTTTTTTTTTTTGAGGGATTATTATTAGGCGTGTGGAGTAAGGAAACTTGCCCAAGGTTTCGCCCTGACCTGCCTGGATTCGAACACAGGTCTCCCCAGCTTGGTCTCCCCAGCTTGCAAGACAAGTGCTCTAACCACTAAGCCACAGGAGCTCCTCTATTATCAGAAGCTGATAATAGAACTCACACTTCAATGACATTAAAGACATTTTGGTGCACTCACTGGGAACGAAAAGTATGAATTTTCACTCCTGATTGCCATAGTTTCACTTCAAAACTGGCTGACAATCCTCCAAGCAAAATTGGTCATTTTCTGTTTGTGCGACCTTGGTTCGTGCAGCATTGCTATTTGCAAATTGGCTGCTGTTTTTTACCCACATAACCACAGTCACTGCACTTTATAGTATACCCTGTGAAGTGTGTGAGATGTGAAGTGAAAAGTGCTATAACCAATGTAACCATTATTATTTTATTACCAAGTTATAGCAGTTTAGCTCCTGCAGTATTCTTTCCAGCACTGATTTGGAGTGTCATAATAGAATATGAGCTCGAAGTCTCATCATGGGGCTTGAACCCACAACCTTCTCACTCAAAAACAACAACAAAATTGCACTTATATAGCGCCTTTCATGTTGGGAGGATGTCCCAAAGCGCTGAACAGTCAGGTCGGGACCCGAGCATGTGGGGGGAGGGTCAGGTTAGTGGGAAAGAGAGGGGGAAGAGTTAGTGGGGCAGCCGAAGGCACGGTTGAAGAGGAAGATCTTGAGACCGGCCTTGAGGAGGAAAGGGAGGAAGCAAGGCGGAGGGGCTGCGGGATGGAGTTCTACAGTGTGGGAGCAGAGAGGATGAAGGCTGGATGCCGATGGTTGGGTGGTTAGGGCGGTGGATGTGGAGCAGGCCTGAGTCTGCTGAACGGAGGGTGCATGTTGATAGGGAGACAGAGGTCAGAGAGATAGGCGGGAGCAAGGCCGTGAATGGCCTTGAAAGTGATGAAGATCTTGAACTTGATCCTTTGGGGGATGGGGAGCCAGTGGAGGGGCGAGGGTGGGAGTGATGTGGTCACGAAGAGTGTACGGGAGAGTACACGAGCTGCAGGATTCTGAATGATCTGCAGCCTGTGAAGGGAGGAGCTGGGAAGACTGATGAGGCTAGTTCCCGTAGTTGAGCCTGGAAGTGATAAAGGCGGGGATGAGAGTTTCAGCGGCATGGGGGGGTGAGATAGTGGCGGAGTCTGGGAATATTATGGAGGTGGTGGAAGGCTGTGGAAGTGAATTGTCTGTACATTTTGTGGGTGAAACGCGGCAGCCAATTGTGCACAGCAACGTCCCACAAACAGTAGTTAATTGAGTGATTCGTTTGGAACTTTTTTTTAAAAGAGATTATTTACACCAGAAACGTGATCTGCCAAACGACCAACAATTGTATTCCTACTTACTGATAGGTAAACAGACGCTTGTAGATTGTGGACGTCAGCACTTTGGGACGTCCTCCTGATGTGAAAGGTGCTATATAAGTGCAATTTTGTTTGGTTTGTTGTAAGGAACTTTACTCAACGCTTCACCTTGCCCATGAATTGAACCCAGGTCCTCTGGCTTGCAGGGTGAATGATCTAACCTCTAAGCGATGCTAGGATCATGAATTTCCATTTTTTAATTTGGAATGATCAAATCTTTGACCCAGCAGCTTTTTAGTGGGGGTCAGCCAGGTGCCTGACACCTTTGGAAACCCATCACCATACTTAAGAGTGTCCAAACCAAACTAAAAATTCTATGCATCCCACCCACACCAGAAATCCCAGAGATAGATTGTTGGAATTCTTACCTAATTCTGGAAAATATGAGGTGCAGGTTGGCAAGAGCCAAGGCTTGGGTGTGTATTGGGTACTGCTGGAGTCTGACAGCTAAAGCCACATAGCTTACCATTGATATTGATGTCTGGCAAGCTTTCCTGGGCTTGTCTCATTAGGACCATCCAACCCCTTTTGTATTCAAGTATAATTTGATTATAATATTATAATGACTAACTGAATTATGTTTGACTGCATATTAGATATTGGCGTAAAAGTTAACAGACAAATAACAGTGCAGTGTATGTTTTAAGGACAATCAACTGTGGTGGGAAAAAATATTGCTATTATGCTATGATAATCTATTAGTATAATACAACACAATTGAATTGTTAGATGTACAATGCTCTTCTCACATGTCTAGATTAATTAATTTGTACAGGAGCCACAAAGTTCAAAGCGCAACTTTTCTGCCTCATACATATCAGGCATTATCTGCTTTGAAGAGATTGATGGTAAGATTGTGTCGTTTGGTGCTGTTAAAACACGATATGTTTTGTAACTTCAATTTATCTTATAATTGAATTATTGTTACTTTCTCAGTAGGCTCCTGAAATCTTCTAATAAAAATCTACTAAAATGAAGTTTCCATTTTGGAATTTCAGTCAAATCTGACTGGGACCTTGGCATAAATATCCAGTGACAAAATACTACTTAACAGACTCTCCAAAGCACTTCACGCTGCTAATTGGAAGCATCTACTATACTTGTGTTTGTAAAATGTGTTTTGAATGAGTATATAAAAATGAGTTATTGGTAGTAATTATTTATTAGAGAAGCGTTCTGTGCATTCTGTGTGGTAACGCCAGATCGTGTTTCATCAGAACAGAGACCTGTAGCTCAGTGGTTAGAGCACTCGCCTTGCAAGCGCCTTGCAAGTGAGAACCTCAGCTTTCCAGCAGGGCAAAACCTTGGGCAAGTTTCCTTACTCCACACGCCTGATAATAATCCCTAAAAAAAAGCAATAATAAATTGGTCACTTCAATAGAGCTTTCCTTAGATTATTTTACAATGCACTAATATTGTCTCCATAGTATCAAATTGAAGTATTTTTCTCATCAGATTGAAAATACTTTTGTCAGGTTAATCTCAAAAAGTAAAAAATTATTTATTACTTCACAAAAACATAGGCATGAAATTAGATTATCTGGTGAAAGAGGTAATAGGTCTCACTCTTGGTTACAAGCCTTGATCTTGTGCTGTATAAATAGCAAGATCACAGCAGAATGTGCACATACTGTTCTAAACTGTTCTTTTTCTGATGCATTAGTCCTGCAAATACTGTACAGATATCTCCAAGTACTTTATTATGCCTCTGGGAAATGATTTAATATTCTACATATGTTAACCTTATCAATGAAAAATAGCAAAATAGAGGCAATATAACTGACAGCAGCTTCAACTATCATAGCTAAGTGACAAATCCTCAATTCTTTTAGCAGATTAATAACAACAACAACAACAAGATTACATTTATAGAGCACCTTTCACGTCAAGAGGGTATCCCATGGCGCTAAACAATTAGGTCGGGACGAGGAAGGGGAAGGAGAGTAGGAGAGGGGGATTTCTCAGGAGGGAGGGAGTTATGGGGGGAGCAGAAGGTACAGTCGAAGAGGAAGGTCTTAAGACCGGAGCAAAGGGAAGAAGTTAGGTGAAGGGATTGCAGGATGGAGTTCCATAGTGTGGGAGCAGAGAGGCTGAAAGCCTGGTCACCGATAGTGGGGCGGTTAGGGCAGAGGATGCAGAGCAGGCCAGAGGCCACTGAACGGAGGGGATAGGCAGGCTGATAGGGAGACAGCAGGTCAGAGAGATAGGTGGGGGCAAGGCTGTGAATAGCCTTGAAAGTGAGGACGAGGATCTTGAATTCGACCCTCTGGGAGATGGGGAGCCAGTGGGCGAGGGTGGGAGTGATGTGGTCGCGGAGCCTAGTGCGGGAGAGTACATGAGCTGCAGAGTTCTGAATAATTTGCATCTTGGGAAGGGAGGAGCTGGGAAGGCCGACGAGGAGAGAGTTCCCATAATTGAACCTAGATGTAATGAATGCGTGGATCAATGTTTCGGCAGCATGAGCGGTGAAGTAGTAGCGGAGTCTGGCGATGTTACGGAGGTGGTGGAAGGCTGTACCGGTTATGGCGCAGACACAAGGGAGGAAGAACAGTTCGGGGTCAAACAAGACAACCAGATTCCTGACTGGCTTCGAGAGATGGAGAGAGCAGCCTTGAATGCTGATGTTGTCAGCTCCTGAGGTGCGGAGGCGCTGACGTGAGCCGATCACGTGGGCTTCCATTTTGTTGACGTTAAGTTGGAGGAAATTGTCCCTCGTCCATGACTCAATGTTGGACAGACACGCAGTCAGGACACCAGTAGTCCTGCAGTCGAGGGTGGAAGCGGCAAGGTAGAGTTGGGTGTTATCCGCATACATGTGGAAATTTACCCCATTTCTGCGGATGATGTCACCCAGAAGGAGCATATAGAGGGTGAAGAGCAGGGGGCCAAGGACAGAGCCCTGGGGAACGCCGCATGTGACTGTGTGAGGGCTGGAGGAAAAGCCATTGGAGGAGACGAAGTGAAGGCGGTATGAGAGGTATGATCAGAACCAATCAAGGACAGAGCCTTGAAGGTTGAGGAAGGAGGAGAGGTGGTGGAGGAGGATTGCATGGTCTATGGTGTCAAAGGCGGTGGACAGATCTAGGAGGATGAGGAGGCAGAAGGAGCCCTGGGCACAGATAGTCAGGATGTTGTTTATGACAGTTTCCATGCTGTAGGAAGCGCAGAAACCCGATTGGAGGGGTTCAAAAAGTGAGTGGGTTGAGGGGAAAGAGCGGAGCTGGGAGGCAACCACTCTTTCGAGGACCTTGGAAAGGAAAGGGAGGTTGGCAATGTGGTGGTAGTTAGAGAGCTGCGACACATCAAGGGAAGGTTTTTTTAGGATGGGGATGATAGTGGCGGTTTTGAGGGCAGTGGGAACGGTGCCAGGTGAAAGGGACAGGTTAATGGTGTTGGCAATTAGTGAGGCTAAAAGTTGGAGCTGGGTGGTAAGGAGAGGGGGGAGGGTATGGGATCTAGGGAGCAGGTGGTGGGCTTCATTGAGGAGATGTTTTTTGTGACGGGAGATGTGATCGAAGGTGTGGAAGGATGAATGGGTTAGAGACGGGGTATGGGGGTGGATGGAAGTTGGAGGGACAGTGACTGCAGAGCGGATTCCCTCGATTTTGGACTCGAGGAAATCCAGCATCTCCTCGCAGTGGGAGTTCAAGGAAAGGACCCGCGAGGTGGGGTGGAAAGAGGAACTGGTTAGTGGTGGAGAAGAGAAGCCGGGGGTTGTCCTTCACCTCCAGGATTATCGTGGAGTAGAAGTATGATTTGGCGGAGGATAGAGTGAAGCAGTAGGATGATGTGAGGTCCAGCCAGATATGCCGGTGGACTGGTAGGCCAGATTTGAGCCAGAAGCATTCAATAGCCCACACCTGGCTCTTGAGGGATTGGAGGTGGCTGGTGAACCAGAGTAAAGTTTGGGAGTAGGAGGCAGTTTGGAAAGTGAGGGGGGCAAGAGTGTCGAATGTAGTGGAGAGGGTGTTGTGGAGGAGAGTGAGTGCGGAGGAGGGGTCAGTGCAGGCAGTGAGCCATAGGGAGAGGAGTTCGGAAGACTCCAAGGCAGCAAAGAGAGTTTGTGGGGGTATCTTCTTCCATGGGTGGTAGAAAATGGTGGTAGGTTTGGGGGTAGAGGGGAGAGGGTTAGAGGAATTGAAAAAAATGAAATGGTGATCGAAAATGGCCTTATTGGAGATGGTGACATCCAAATCACTGAAGCCTCATGTGATCACAAGGTCAAGGGTGGCGAAGTGGATGTGGAGGGAGAGGTTAAGAGATGAGAGGAGGGAGGAGAAATCTGAGAAGGTGGAGCAGGATGGGGTGAAGTGGAAGTTGAAGTCGTTGAGCATGATGAGGCGATCAGAGGAGGTGTAGAGGGAAGCTAGGAGCATGGAAAAATCAGAGATGAAGGTTGGGGAGGGTTTTCGGGGCCGGTAAACCAGGAGGATTTTGAGGGAAAGATAGGAGGAGTGGGAGAGGGTGAGGTGTTCGAAGGAGGAAGGAACCAGAGAAGTATGGTTATTAACTAAGATATTAAGGTAAATATATGTTTAAAAAATCTGGATCTTGACAGATTTGTCAATGATTTCTCTAGAGACGTGTAATCAAAACTGGCTTTGATATTACTGGATGTGGCATGATATATGATACCTCACCAATATGTGGTATTGTTCAGCTATACCACTTACCCTTGAAATGGCAGACTCATTTCAATTCATCTCCTACAAATCAATCTCCGTGGCTAGGATGCAATTAAAAGCATTACCCAAAGGTCCAGCCTACAATTCAAAGAATGAAAAAGATGACCCATCTGGATCAAATGGTCTTTATATGTGGGATATATTCTGTTTAGTATTATTTAGCTAATGCAATGTGCGTTTGACCCCACAAAAGTGCTGTCTGTGCATTATGAAAATACACAGGGCTCAATATAACTTTCCATAGATCTTCAAGACACTTCATTTAGGTTTTGCTATCACTGAACTTTGACAGCTGCTGTTTTATTTAAAAGACAAAGTACAGTATTGCAGATGCTGGAAATCTGAAATAAATATAGCATCTATAGAGTGAGGTGAATGACATTTCACATTTCAATTAACATTTCACATCTATGAACTTCCGTCAGCACTGGGGATAATAATAATAATAATCCTTGCATTTGATACAGCGCTTTTCACATCTTCCAGATCTCAAAGCGCTTCATAGAATATACTATAAAGTATTTAAAGTGGATATAAAGAGAGCATAGTCTCACATGGATTGCATTAATTTCCAACAACTATTTACCTTCCCCATTGAGCAGTTATAATCCTATAATAATCCCTGCATTTGATAGAGTGCTTTTCACATTTTCTAGATGTCTCAAAGCACTTCACAGCATATACTGCAAAGTGAATTGACTGTATATTTATGGGCAAAACACGGCAGCCAATTGCGCACAGCCATGTCCCTCAAACAGTCATGGGTTGAAATTACCAATTTTTTCAAAAAAAAATTTTTTTTAAAAATTACGGATTATTATGAGGTATGTGGAGTAAGGAAACTTGCCCAAGGTTTCGCCCTGACTTGCCTGGATTCAAACACAGATCTCACGTTTTGTAAAGTGAGTGCTATAACCACTGAGCTACAGGAGCTCCATGGACGTGAAGGAAGGGAAGCAGAATCTCCTCACAGCTGAACTGACTCTAAGGTGACATGCTTGACCATGCAATGTCAGAAGCAAGCCCACCCCATGCCGGCCTCTCGTTCGGTTCCTGAGCCAGGCAGGTCCGCAATATTCCAGCGATGTTAGAAGTGGAACAGATTAAGCAGGGAAAGAAAGCAAACATTTGGGTGGACTATAGAAGATGAAGAGATCAGAAGTGCTGATGGTGTAAAACAAAATAAGGCACTAGTAGGAGATTAGAGAAAGAAAAGATGGGTGTAAGACCCAGGGGATGTGTGAATGGTTATAGAAGAGTGGAATGGGAAGGCAAGGCTGAGAGAAGATGGGAGATGTGTTTAAAGTTAGTGTTGAGGCCAGAGGACTGTAAGGTGCCTAGGAAGTAGATAACATGCTGTTCCTCAGACTTGCGTTGTGATTTGTTCGAACAATGTAGCAGGCATGCTACATTGGACAAAGAGGTCAGAGTGGGAGTGAGAAAGGAAATAATAATCCCAAAATAAAATAATATATTTGTCATTTCAATCGATTACTGTCTGTGGGACACTGCTGTGCGAACTGGCTGCTGCGTTTCACCCACAAAATATACAGTCAATTCATTTTACAGTATATTCTGTAAGTGCTTTGAAACATCTAGAAGACATGAAAAGCGCCAAATCAAATGCAAGGATTATTATTATTATTTTTGTTAAAGTGGCAAGTAACCGGAAGCTCAGAGCTGCACTTGCAGGTGGAACAGAGTTGTTCGGCAAAGCGATCACCCAATCTCTGTTTGGTCTCCCTGAGGTAGAGGAGACCACATTGCAGGCAGCAAATACAGTACAGTATATTAAGTTAGTGGAAGCACATGTAAATCACTGAGTTACCCAGAAGCAGTGTTTGGGGACCTGGACAGGGTTGGGGAAGAGGTGAATGGGCAGGTGTTACATCTTATGCGCTGGCATGGGAAGGTGGTGGGGAAGATGAGTAGGTGTTAATGATGATGGAGGAGTGGATAGGGAGACACAGGGCAGCTGTCTCTTTGGAATGATGAGAGGGGAAGGGAAGGAAAAATGTGTTTTGTGGTGGGATCATGCTGGAGGTGGCAGAAATTGTAGAGGATTATCCGTTAAACGTAGAGACTCGTGGGATGGAAGGTGAGGATCCTATCACGGTTCTGGGAGCCGGGGAAAGGGGTGAGGGCAGAGGTGTGAGAACTAGGAAGGATAAAGTCAAGGGCCCTGTTTAGAAAGGAATCCTCGGCTGAGTAAAAAGGAGGACATTTCAGAAGCTCTAGTGTGGAAGGTGGCATTGTCAGAGGCGATGTGGCAGAGGTGAAGAAACTGGTAGATGGGAATGGAATCCTTCCAGGAAGCGGGGTAGGAAGACGTGTAGCTGTAGTAGTTGGTGGGCTTGCAATAAATATCTGAGGATAGTCTAAGCCCCGAGATGGAGATAGAGAAGTTGAGGAAGTGAAGAGAAGAGACAGACTTGGACCATATGAATACGAGGAAGGGGTGGAAATTGGAAGCAAAATTAAATAAGTTTTTCAGCACAAGGAAAAAGCAGCGAGCAGCAAACACAGTCATCGATGTGCTGCATGAAGGGTCAGGGAGCAGGACTGGAACAAACACTGTTCAATGTATCCTACAAAAAGACAAGCATATCTAGGACCCATGCAGGTTTCCATAGCAACACATTTTACTTGGAGGAAGTGAGTAGAGTTGAAAGAAAAGTTGTTCAATGTGAGAATACGTTCAGCCAGGCAGAGGAGGGTGTTAGTGGATGGAGACCAGATGGGCTAATGTTCGAGGAAGAGGTGAAGATGACACCCAACTCTTTCTCTCCGCCTCCACTCCAGACTTCAGAACTGTTGATCTCCTGCCCAGGGCATCAAGAGTCCTGAAGTCGGGGGTCTGTCTGACATCAAGTTGTGGACGAGAGTCAACTTCCTCCAGCTCAATGTTGGCAAGACTGCTTGGCTCCCGGCAGCACATCCACACATCAGCCGATGACACTATCAGCATTCATAGCTGCATTCTTCACACGTACCAAGCCAATCCGAAACCTCTATATCCATTTTGACTCTCAGCTATCCTTCAAACCCCAAATTCATGCCAAAAATAACATCTCTGAAAAAAAAATCCTATTCTCTGCCACCCACCACCTCCTCCTTGCACCCACTCAAGCACCCTCAATCATCACATCCAATGCCAAATGTGAAGAAGTCATGGACTTCCTTAACTCCAAAATTGATAACATCTACCTGGCAGCCTCATCCTTCTGCCCCATGCCACACCACGACCCCCATTCCGTCTCCCTCACCCACCCTGCCCTCGGCTCCTACCACAGCCACCATTGCACAATCCTTCTCCCCAACTCTCCTTCCTCCCTCTCATCCACCATCACCATAATGAAATCCACCACTTGCTGCCTTGGCCCCCTCCCCACCCAATTGCTCTTAATTATAATCCATATAATCATGCATTTGATGTAGCACTTTTCACATCTTCTAGATGTCTCAAAACGCTTCACAGAATACACTGTAAAGTGAATTGATTGTACTGTATATATGTGGGCAAAATGCGGCAGCCAATTGCACCCAGCAGTGTTCCACAAACAGTTATGGATTGAAATGACCCAATTTTTTTCAAGGATTATTATCAGGCATGCGGAGTAAGGAAACTTGCCCAAGATTTTGCCCTGCCTGGAATCGAACCCAAGACTCTCACTTCTAAGGCAAATGCTCTAAGCACTGAAATACAGGATTCCACAGCTCACCCAGTTCCCCCTCCTCTGGCCCTGCCCTTAAAACTCTCTAAATCCATGCACAACTTAGGATCAGGTTCGATCCCCAGTTATCCTTCCTCCCCCACACCTGGTCCCTCACCAGTACCACTTTATTCCATCTCTGCCATCTCTGACAATACCCCAATAGCTGCTGAAATCCTAGTTCATGCCTGTGGCACCGCGCTGCTGGACTACTCCAATTGCTTCCTCGCCTGTCTCCCATCCTCCACAAAATTCAGTTAATACAAAACTCGGCCACCTGCATACTCACCCAACCAAACTTCAGACCCCAATTACCCCAGTCCTAGGCAAACTGCACTGGCTCCCTGTCACAGATCAGATAGACTTTGAAGCTCTCTGAGATGTCGTCCTGCATGGAGGGTGCTATATAAATCGAAATTGTTGTTGTTGACTTTAAGATCCTCACTCTTGTGTTCAAATCTCTCCACTCCTTTGCACTACCTCTCTAATCTCCTCTCTCCTCACAGCAGTACCTACTGCTACTGGGTCTGGCCTCCTCCTTATCCCCCAAATCCTCTACTCCCCAAATCCTCTACTCCACCATTGGTGGCCATGCTTTGCCTCAAAACTTTGGAACTCTCTCCCTCAACCCTTCTCCTCACCCCGTCCTTTCCCATCTTCATGTCGCGCCTGAAGACCTTTCTCTTCCACTGTGCTTATGGCCCCTCACTCTGGCTTGGCCTTAGGCTCCACGATTGTGGAGTGCTCAGATATTCCGCCTGGCATGGAGGGTGCTATATAAATACAACTCTTTGTTGTTGTTGTAACCCAGTCCATCTTTCCCCACCTCCGCAACATTGCCTGCCTGCGCCACTGCCTCTCACTACAGGTCACTGAGACACTGATCCATGTTTTCATTACATCCTGGCTTAATTACATCAACTGCCTGCTCAATAGACTCCCCAACTGTTCCCTCAACAAGCTGCAGATGACTCTGCTCTGTAGCTCGTGTGCTCTGCTGCACCAGGCTCCGAGAACCAATTACCAGGATAGTGTTGTCGACTGTGTCAAATTCTTGCCTGACTTCACTGGCGCTCTATTCCTTGAAAAATTGAGTATGAAATAACAACAACAACTTGAACTTATATAGCACCCTCCAAGCACGATAGAGTCTCAGAGCACTTAACAGTTACGTCTGGCAGACATCTCAAAGTGCTATATCAAATGCAAGGATTATTATTAGTAACTGAGCCAATATGGTATATTATCTTCTCTTGAATTCTGTATTACTGCAGGTCCCACTGACTTAATTTCATAATGTTCACATTGAATAAAAAATCCAAGTGGATTCTACAATTCTTAGCAATAATGTTTATGAAGAATCTTTTCATACTGTATAAGGTTTTAAATTTTATACTTCTTTACTTATCTTACGCTGTTAAAGAAATATACAATACAATATACATTTACAACAACAACACCTCGCATTCATATAGCACTCTTCATGTGGGGTCATGTCTTTTTCCCAATGCCTTGGGAGGTCCTCTCGGTGTGAAAGGCACTATACCAATGTAATTTTGTTGTTGCTTGCACACTTAACAGTGACGAAGCTTGATACCGAGCCAGGGAGAGAGGGGAGGTGATCGGAAGCATGTTCAAAGGAGAAGATCTTCAGATGTGACCTGAAAACAGACAAGGAGGGGGCAAGACAGAGAATTTAAATTTACATTGATATATGTAAAGAAAGTAAGATAACTGAACGTAATGGAAATTTAGAATGATAGAAATGTGCAATACAATAAGAGACTTTTTGTCAATTTTGTCATGTTATGTACTTGAATTCTGGATATCATTGGTATGTGTTGTTATGTCTTGAGTGTTAGTGTTTCACCTTTCTGGGACTGATTAGATCAGAGAACATGAACTGTAAATATTTTCCAAAATGCACAGGAATTCACCTAAAAGCCAAAATATTACTTAAGTGTGCAGATTGTCTGTATCTGGATTGAGTTAAGTAGGTGACATTAGATTATGGATGCTGTGATGGGAAAAAAAAACCTTAGACTTTTAGATAATTGTGCAGAAATGTGGGTAAACCTGTGCTTCTCTTCAACTTCCTTCAATTTCTCACATCACTTCAACTCAAAGAGTAGTGAAAATGGATAACTTGCTGTCAGAGAAAGTGATAAAGGTGGAAATAATTGGAATGTTTAAAAGGGAGACAAATAATTATGAATGGTATTGAAGGGTATGGGGAAAAACATGAGACTAGAAATAAAAGGTTTGCTAAGATCTAAAATCTTAGATCTTAAGATTAAGAATAAATGGGCAGAAAAGGGTAATAAGTATAGTTGTGTGTGTGTTTGTGTGTGAAAGGCCTTCTCCTCCAACAACAAAAAAGTTACATTTGCATAGAGCCTTTTATGTTGGGACCATGTACCAAGGTGCTGGATGGTCAGTGTTTCAGACCCGAGCTGGGTTCGGTGAAGATGGGGGGAAGGGGGGTGACCGATGGCACAGACGAAGAGGGGTGTCATAAGATGTGTGAGGAAGGAGAGTTGAAATGGCAAAATGTACAGTTTCGGCCCCAAATACAATATTTATGTGAGGAACCAATGCAGTACATTGCATCCCCTGCTCACGATGTGGTCTCCCTCTACATTGGGGTGACCAAACGCAGATTGGGTGACCAATTTGCTGAGCACCTGTGTTCTGTCTGCAAATAAAACCATGACCTACTGGTTTCTTGCCATTTCAACTCTTCTTTCCACTTGCAGTCTGACCTCTCCATCCAGTTTCCTACGCTGTTCCCATGAACCTCAGCACAAGCTCGAGGAACAGCACCTTATCTATCTACTATCTGACCTTAATATTGATTTCAATAATTTCAAGCCATAACAGCTCACCTTCCCCCTCTTCTGATCTGCCTGTACTTTTGCAATTTCGCCCCGCTTTGTTTAATGTTACTAACACCTCTTTGCTCCAGTTTTTTTGGCAATCTCCACCTTTCGTTTTATTACATTAACACCTCTTTAACCCATCATTTGTTGCCCTCTTGCCCTCTACCCCATTTTCCCTTATGTCTTCCTTGCTCTGCCTCTCCCTCTCTGTTAGTCCTTAAAAACCTCTCCCTCCTAATATGCCTCAGTTCTGACGATGCTGCCAAATGTTCTTGTGGAGGTGAATTTCCTACAACTGATAGAAAACAATTGCAAATAGGAGATTTCAAAAGAAAAGAGCTGGGATTTTTTGACAGTGTCTTGTCACTTTGAAATGTTTCAAAGCACTTCACATGTAATTACAGTAAGTGTAATGACATTTTCAAAGGGAAACTTACAACCATTAGCTACATGCCATGAGGTAGATAACCAATTAATTGTAAAATGCAAGATGGTGGAAAAGGTTGCAACCTTTAAATAAAGAGTTTATAACACATGAATGTATGCAGTATGCGGTGGTCTCGGTTGTCCGGTTCCTGTGCCAGGCAGGTCCGCACTATTCCAGCTGATAACTGCACAGCCAGCCTAGCTCTTCAGCATGACCTGGAAAGACAGACCAGTCACTGGGGGCAGGGAATCCTACCATTCAGCTCCTGTTAACCCTTCAATCCAAAGTCCTAGCAAGTAGAGTGGTGCTAGCTGGACAAGCTGTGGGAAAGCTTGCCCAACACAATATCAATGCAAGCTAAAACATCAACAGAAATCACTGGGAACACTCAGCAGGTCAGGCAGCATGGAGAAAGGAAAGTGAGTCAATGTTTTGGGTCCATGACCCTTTATCAGAACTGGAGCATGTTCTGAGGCAGAGGCTTTTAAAATGGCAAGCTGTGTATTTTTTAGCTGGTTAGACTCTAGCAATACCAGAACACACACCTGGGGTCCCCAAACATTGGCTCTTGCCAATCTGGCAAGGTTGGCAGTATTTAAATAATTTATTTAAATAATAATAATAATCCTTTCTGAAATTAGGTAAACAGGATATGTCCCTTCAGGGAGAGATTTTACATACCATTCAAACAATCTGTCTCTAGAATTTCCAAATGTGTCAAAGACACCTGGCTGACCAAATAAAACACTATTGAAATTACATTTTTGAGCAGACTAAAATGGTACATCCATCTCACCTATCCATCTTATCTTTCCATGACACATCTATCTTATATATATTTCATTCATCTACAAAATATAAATAAGATTTCAAATCTGCAATATTATTTGGTCTGCCTACGTGATATAAAACATGATCTGTGGAGTCTTGTAGCTCATTGGTTAGAGCACTCGCCTCACAAGTGAGAGAATTGGGTTTGATTCCTGGCAGGGTGAAACCTTGGGCAAGTTTCCTTGCTCCATACGCCTGATAATAATCCATGCAGGAAAAAACAATAATAAATTGGTCACTTCAATCCATGACTATTTATGGGAAACTTCCATGCGTGATTGGTTACCAGGTTTCGCCCACAAATATACAGTTAAATCACTTTACAGTATATTCTGTGGAGCATTTTGATATGATTAGAAGATGTGAAAAGTCCTATATCAAATGCAAGGATTATTATTATATCTAATATATATTAAATAATAAAATAATGAATTTATTGTATATGAGCAACATGCATCACTCTGGATTCTTCGATTGGTTTATCCCATGTTATGATCATCTGATCTTTCTATCCAACATGCAAAATGGTGATGTAAGCAGCACATTGTTGATTGGTTTCTCTATGAATTGGGCTAACCATGTGTACAGTACTATTCCCAAATGAGAAGGTAAACAAAGTTGCATTGCCTCTGATGTTGTAATGGTTAAAGGAGGAAACTGTTGCCATATTGTGAATCTTTCAAAGAATGCTGGGGTTTTATAACGGTTATGATTGAACTATGAGATTCTGGCCATCTGAGTAAATAAGTACTGTAGCAGATGAAAACGTTAAGTACAAATATTTGTATTATGTTTTACTTGTGCGTGAAATATTTTAAGGTGCAACTATTGTTGCAATGACTACAACACTAAATATGACTACACAAACTATTTCAATGTAGTATTACTTCAAGAGATACTTGAGATTCAGTGTCCATCTCTATGTTGAGAAGTGTAAAGAAGTTGGTCTGATGCCAGCTTCTGAACAGTCATTGTCAGTTTTGTTATTCTCCCCAGCAGGGCTGAGCTCCCCAAAACAATAAATATTTATTCTCAAAGTCCCAAACTACTTAGCTCTTGACAGAGTTGCAAAAACACTATATTTTCAAACTACAGTATTTTAGTTTGGATTGTCAGTCCCAATTGTTGATTCTTATTGGTGCCTGGGACATCAACAAAAACAACTTGCATTGATATAGTGCCCTTCACACGGGGTAGCATCCTGGAGCACTTGGATAGCAGCTTTTGCTTAGACACCGTCTTAAAGCCAACTCTGGCAATTGGCCTTCTGTTCGTGCTCATTTTTCAGGATGAGCAAGGTCTCAATGCAAGTCAATGCTTGTGCACATGGTTCTTTATAGGTTTGAGCTCCAATGTATTCAGCGGAGAGGTTTCCTCCAGGCCATTTGGGAAATCTAGGATAAAGCAGTGAGAATTTGTGGTAAACACTGAAAATCACTACAGGGAAGGTGGGCTCTGGGTTACACTGATCTATCACTGAGTATCTTGGAGGCAGAGTTGGCTTCACAATGGACATGTCTATCTGTAAAAGCCCCTTATATGAGGTCATGGATTAAGCTGAGACATGGTTAGTGCTGTGTAAGCCTACGGCAATGGACTTGGACCTTGAGAACATCAAGGTTGTTGGCATATCACAAGCTGTCCTGTAAAGGTCCTCCCACCATGCTGAAGGTACGCATTACTGGGATGGTGGAGCGGAGGATTCGGGGGATAAGGAGGAGGCCAGACCCAGTACAGCGAAGGTAGTGTTGTGAGTTGAGAGGTCAGAGAGGTGAGTGGGGAGGTGCAGGGGAATGGAGGGCTTTCAATGTCACACCATGTGGCTTTAGTTGGTTAAGACTCCAGCTGTATACCAATGGCACGCTCTAGCGTCCCAAAGCCTTGGCTTGAGCAAACCTGTGCCTAACACTTTGCGGAATTAGGTAAGCAGGCTGCATCCCTCTAGGGAGAGACTGTGTATTCCGTTCCAGCAATCTATCTCGGGGATTTCCACGTGCAGGTAGAAGGCACGTCATTCTCAGTTTGGTTTCTACACTCTTAAAACATGGTGATGGTTTTCCACATGTGTCAGACACCCAGCTGACCACAAAAATATTGGATTGTTAAATAGGTCAGCTTGACACGAGTTTCCTCTGCAGATATGGATTTGCTGCCGTAAATAGACATTGCGCTATTTTGTTGGCGGTAAACCAAATTGAATTACGAAACCCAAACTGAGAATGAAAACCTAACAATTGGCATTGGTTCGGAAAGTGTGTGTGTGTGTGTGTGTGTGGAGGGGAGGATGGGCGAGGACACACAGAGAGTTTCGTTTTCCTGGTAAAACAAACCTCAGCATCATTGGACTCTGAGGACACTTCATTCGACGCATGCGCAAACCGTGCCTGGCTGTCAGAAATGGGAGGCATGGTGAAAGCGCAGGCGCAGACCGGATCCACTACTTCGTGTGTTGACGCCTCTGGCGGTGGGTGGAGGAAGGAGAGCAGTGCGCATGTGCGCACCTTGGGAATCGCGCGCGCCACGGGCGGTGGGTGGGAGGAGGTGGGGGCGGCAGCGTGGGAGAGATGGGAGTGTTCACGCGCACCACCAACCAGGGAGGTGGGGGAGGAGGGCGAGGTGTGAGGCGCAAGAGGTATGCGCATGCGTCCCTCCTTGGTGAGACGAGTGAAGGGAGAGCAGTGCACGCGGAAACAAGTGCCCCTCCGTGGTAGGAGGAGGGAGTGAAAGGTGGGTGGAAGTGAGAGAGGAGTGCGCACGCGCGGATTTGTCAGTTAGTTGTGAGTCGAGCGAAGAGTTTTGAAAATCTGCGCGCGTGCGCAGTGCGGGTTAAGGCTGGGGTGGTGTGTTTGCGTTGGGGGGGAAAGGGGGCGCCATGTTGTGAAAGTGCAGCCTTAGTTCACATACAGAGAGAGGTTCTGAATGACCGGCCAGTCAATGTAATCGCAGAGAGAGAGAGAAACAGACACATAGCGAGAGCCAGGCAGACCACAGACCCGCTCGGTGGCAGCTGATAAGAGGCGGAGAGGCTGGTTGGTCAGTGAGGAAGTGTGTCTTGTGCCGCCGCCTCCTTCTCCTCCTCCCGCGAGTGTTAGTGTGAAGCTGGGCAGAGACCAGGCGACACCACAGGGAGAGGGAGGGAGTTGTGGGGGGGGTGGGGGGGGAACAGAGAGAAAGACAGGAGGGTGGGAGGGGAGGGAGGGTTTTGATGGATCCCCGGGTGGCCTGGATTCAGCCTGAGCAGAAGGGACCCGCTAACGCCTTGTGGATGCAGATCTGGGAGACGTCTCAGGGAGTCCGGAGCGCAGCCCGTCACCAGCAGCACCTGCTGTGCGGCAATTCGCCGGCGCTGGACGCCAAGGCGGCCGCCGCCACCACCCCACAGCAAAGCGGCATCTCCAACAACAGCAGCAATCTCCCCGCTGCCGGCGGCAGGACTGCATGCCCTGGCCAGCTGCCGGTGGGATCTGTAGGGGGCTCGGGGGATGCGCGCCGGGGGCTGCATAAGTCCTTGTCCACCACCTCCTCTTCCTCCTCCTCTTCATCGTCCTCGCCCTCCCCTGAGTGCGGCACCACCACAACCACCACCTCCTCCTCTTCCTCAACGTCCTCCTGCTGCTCCGCGTCCCTCGGCAGGACTAAAGGTGGTTTCAATCACTGTGCAGCCGAGAGCGTCGGTCACTCCTCGTTGAGGTGCGGCGGCCACAGTCTGAAGAGCTTGGTGCTGGGGGGCAGGAGGAAGAGGGAGAACAAGGCCAGCACCTACGGGATTAACTACATGCTGAGCTCCTGTAACGGCAACCACTACAGTGGGACCCCCTGGAAAACCATGAAATACACCTCGGGGGTGGAAGGGTAAGGCACACGGGGTCTCGGCGTGATTTCACGGTGCGGTGGCTGGCAGCAGTCATTCGATGCATCCGCCGCCGTGAGAGGAGGGAGGGAGACACTAATATTCGTTGTAAATGCATAAGGTATACATGCATGTCTGGGTAATTGCATGCATGTACATTTAAAAATTCGGAAACGCAAGGGTTAAGCGGTTGAGGAATGCAAGGATGGGGTGGGGGAGAAGGGAATGAAATGTCTGGAATAAATGATATGTGGGGTAGGGTTTGTGGTGCAGGAACATATTAGCAGTTTTAATGCATATTTTTAAAATCACTAAAGCGCATTCACATCTAGAGATCTGCAAGCAATTGCAAAAGTACTACGTATTACCTTGAGCCGAAAGAGTTTTAATTAGTCGAGTACTGTATTTCTCCCAAGCTATTAATCTTATTTTTCCGGTCGTATAAATCTTATTTTTTATTTAAAAAAAAGTTAATTCACCAGTTTGGTGGCTGCAATGGACAATTAATTTGGTGGCGAGGTCGAGCTATCGATTCAGTAAATGTTTCCTCCACACCCATCACGGGGGAGGGGAAGAAGACCCTTTAGTTTGGTATTTAAATTAAAAATGGTGTTCAAGTAGTGGGATGATGAAGTTGCCCTGTGGATGAAGCATGGCCAGTGAGCGCTACAGTTGAGCGTGCAGTCGGATAACCTTGTGTGCTAAACCTGGTCTCGATCTTGTTGAATGAAGCGCATTGAGAGCATGCAGAATTATTCAGTTTTTATGTAAGAAATATGTAATTCTGCATCTTACTTTAATGTACTTTAAAAAAAACACTGACTGTTGGTTCGTAAATTTTTGCAGTTAGGAACGGTTCATTTATTTTAAATGGCATGACTAATCTCGTTTGCTATTGGTGGGGTTGGCTGAATGTGAAAAAAAATCGCAGACAGGCTGAAAATTGCGGGTGGAAGTGATGACAATTTTTTTTTTTAGCCTGTCCTCAATCGATTGCGAGGTTCAGAGACATTGTATGAACAATTACGGGTGTGGTTCTTACCTTCTTGTACATTTTACATTAAAAAAAGAAGTTTATCTAGTAGTTAATACACGCCTACTGACTACGCTGAAACGTGCAATGGTTTTGAAAGAGGTCCTGAGGTGGCGATTAATCACTCGCAGTATGGAACACAGTGCTATTGCAGGAGAAAGTGACATGCAGTTTGACCAGAGCAGCAGCGAACTGCAAGGCGTTAGAAAAAATATTGTACAGACTTCGTTCGATAAATGCAAATTTACTAATATTTGGTGTTTTTAAGAAAATTCACCAATAAAAATTATTAGAGTAACCAATTTGTCACTTTGAGATGATAGTCTTAATTCCTTCTAGAGCTCCATAAATCGACCAAATGAACATAAGAGCAATTTTATATAGTACTATCGTTTTTCTTAAATATAATTTTGGAAAATGTGGTGTGGGATAGCTAGTTTATATAGTTAGTATCTAATGTTAAAAGCAATGGGATATAGTTTATTTTTATTACACCGCTGCAGAGAATTAAGGTTTGTATTGAAGTCTTTTAAAAATGTTACCAAACTAACCTAAATAAATTAACTGAAGCAACGGAGCATTTAACATTCAAAAGTTTGGGCATTGAAGTATAAACTGGAGAATAATGTATCTGTGTTGGGTGTGATTGCAAGGTCTTGGTTATTACCCTCCATTTCTTCTTTTCCAAAGACATTTTATTTGTTTTAGGGATGCAGTCTATGGATGTCAAATGCCTCCAAATAACAAGTGGGGAATTAATATTTGAGTCTGGTTGTATATTTGTAGAATCAACATTGGCGATGAGAAAAGAGGAGGCGATGCCTCCTTATAAATGTGATCTCTTAGGCATTGTGGTTTTAAATTTTCATTGAGTACCATTGATCAAAACTTTTAATCCTAGCTAATTTCCATCTTTATCTTCCTTCCCAATCAGAACATTTGGATGAATAGGGAATATAAATCTCTGCTTTTATTTGAAATAAAGGCCATCCGTTTTCAAGGCCATTCACGGCCTTGCCCCATCCTATGTTTCAACCTGTCCGTTCCCTCTGTTCAGCAGGCTCCGGCCTGCTCCAAGTCTCCCGCTCGACCCACACTACCATTGGTGGCTGGGCTTTCAGTCTCTCTGCCCCCATGCTTTTGAACTCCATCTCACAATCCCTTCGCCTTGCTCCCTCCCTTGCCTCCTCTTCGACCATGTCTCCAATTACCCTCCTAACTCTGCGCTTCCTCATCCCAAACCCACCCCCTAGTGCTCGGATCCTGAACCCTAACTGTTCAGCATCTTGCTCTGTTCCCCCACTGTGAAAGTTGAAATTTTCTCTTTAAAACTCTGAACTCGTGTGCAACTTAGGCGTCAGGTTTGATGCCTGGTTATCCTTCCTCCCCCACATCAGGTCCCTCACTTAGTACCACTTTCTTCCATCTCCGCCACATTGCTGTCTCTGCCAAGACTGATGATCTCTTGCTTGGCTCCTGTCCGTGTGTCCTCGCCTTGAGCATTCACAGCGTTTATGGGTGCCCTCTCCACATCACTGAACCAATATGAAATATTGGTGTCTTGTTTGATTCTCTACTGTGTTTTAAACAGCACATCTGTGCCGCGACCCATTCTGCTTTTCCCCACCTCGATCTCGCATTTTTTTTCTCAATGTACAACAATTAAACTCCTATTAACTCTTTAATATTCACCCTGAAGCACCCAATTCACTTTTTTTCAAAAAAAGCTACTTCAGCTATGGGAAGGAGTTTAACCAGCAAAAATCCAAAGCCTACTATTGAAAGCATTGTCTAGCATGTCGATGTAGGGCCACCATACCCATTAGGGCTTTGGCTTAGCGGGTTAACAGTCGCTGAGTGGGAAGATCTCAGCCTGTCCCTCTCATGTCCACTGATTAGACTAGCTGGGCTGTCATCACCAGTGCCCTGCAGACCTGTCTGGCTAAAGAACCGTACTATCGAGACCACTGCAGGATTCACTTGATTCCAACATTGTGTTGCCAAGCATGTCACTTCATGGTTGTTTGTTGGACATTACTGTGCACAAGCTCACTACTGTGTTTGTGTACTCAGTCACTACATCTCACACTAAATCCTATGAAGCATTTTGAGATATCCCAATGATGTCATAAATGAAATGCAAGGACTATTTGTAGTTCTGGGCCTTTGTACAAGCCACAACCAGTATAGATTCTTGTTCACTGCCAATTTGACAGACTGTTGTGCTCTCAATTAGTCGAGGGATATTCGAATATGACAAGAAAAGCCATACAATTTCTTTCCGGTGTGAAATCGCAAAGGAAAAAGACTGAAAGAACAATTTTTGCTTAAAATACTTGTGTCATTTTTTTCTCTTTTTGGGGATGTCACTATCCTACATAGAGAAGACCTAGAGCAGGTACTGAATACTTAACTTGAACTGCTTGTTAAATTGTCCCACCACTCCAATGGCTTCCATCAGGTAAAGGTCTATTATGGATGCCAGCTGGTACAACTCCTAGTCTGTTGTTTATAAGGTGTCAAGAGACCACAGAATTATAAAAGTTGAAACTCTGCCACATTGCTCACCTCCCACCGTACCTCCCACCCAACGTACCCAAATCCCTCCACCACTTTGGCACTTCTAGCCAGGATTATTCCCAAACTCAACTCGCTGATCTCCCCAGCCTCACTACTCACAAACTACTATTGATCCCGAAACTAAACTTTATTCCCATCACACGAGTCCTTGCCAGTATTCCATTGGCCACTGTCAGATGGGATTGATATCAACCCCAGTTCACCACCCACTGTCTCCTGGTTCTGGCTTCCTGCTTGCCCTCGTCACTTCTACTCCACCATTGGTGGCCATGCTTTCAACTGTTACACCTCACAGCTTTAGAACTCTCCCTCAATTGCTGCGTTTGCCCACTCCTTCCCCACTTTTAGACATGACTGAAGACGTTATTCTTCGACTACAGTCGACTTGCAGTCACTTCCTCCGGCTCTATGTATCGGGCTAGAAGTCGTTGCCCTGCATGAAAAGGTGCTATATGGATGCAAGTTGTTGCTACTTTCCAAATTGGAGACTATTATCATTGTCAGCTTTTATGTGTTTTCTGTTTGGTGATAGTTAAGGGAGGCCTATGAATGAGTCAGTTATCCAAGCTGACTGCAATTGATATGCAGCTTAGTGAGGCAGGATGAAATGTTAGGTAGGTTTCCTTACTCCATAAGCTTCTGTTTGCCTAGCAGAAAGTAGGAACCTGGTTATTAGTCAATTGGTGATCCTCTTTTTTTTAAAAAAAGGTCATTCAGTCAATGACCATTTGTGGGTCAATGCTGTGCGCAATTGGCTGCAGTCGATTTACTTTCTGTGAAGCTCTTTGAGATGTCTAGAAGACGTGATAAGGCTCTATATCAAATATAAATGCAAGGATGATTATAATTAAAAGGATAGCCTGTCTGAATGATAGAAATACTGTATTAGACACCATGTTAATGGTGTGCACTTGTGTTTCTGGACAGAATATTTAAAGTTTGTACCTAATAGAATTACACACCCTGATAATGAATTCTGACAGTTTGGGCCTGTATTGTTCATTGTTGAACATAATTTTTTTGGCATGAGGTGCCAGTCTGGCTTAGTTGGTAACATTCTTACCTCTTGAGTCTTAATGTTGTAGGTTAAGGCCAACATCAAGACCTGATCTCGTAGTCTAGGTTGTTGATTATGTGCAATTGGCGAGTGCTACATTGATGGAGTCCTTTCGATGTCCAGTTTGTTTGTTCATGTAGATGTAAGATTCCATTGCCCCATTCGAAAATAGAAGGAATTTCTCCTGGTATGTGCTGGCCAACAATCCTCCAGATAAATTCGTCACTTGCCATTTTGGGGAAATTGCTCTATAGAAATTGGCTGCCATATCTACCTGCAAATATGATCGCTACACTTTACAAAAATTGACATTTTGACATAGGGACAAGAATAAATGTAAGGGTTATTATTAAACTAGTGTTCTGACCAGTTGTGAACGGTTAAGCTCACAATTTAGAAGTGCAAACTGTTGTCACTGTGCCAAATGTTTCTATCATTCAAAATCCCAAACACCGTAAACAATTATTTTACTGTTGTAATTGGATGCTATTGCTTACTTGTTTGACATATTTCAAAGTGGAACAATGTACTTTTAGTGTATTTAACCCAATATGTTCTTTTAAAAAATTTAAAAAAAAATGGCATTCTCTCCAATAGTGCTTATCTAGCTGGGGTGCTGCATCAATGATGCTGCCAATTCTCCAGAACTCTGCCCAAATGACCATTGTTCATGTGTAAGCTTTGGCAGGTATTCGACTATGGAGGACTTGCAGCTGAGCCTGAGCTCTCCTTACCCGACTGCCTTACATCCACAAACAAGTAGGGGGAGTGAGGTACCCTGGCTTTTTTTCCTTTCCCTAACTGTGAAGCCTGAGACCAATTTAATCGCCCCTGTAATCCCGGAGGATAACTGCAAACTCACTATGGGCTGGGATTTGAACCAGCAACCTTTCAGTGCTCAAAATGCAGTTCTGTCTACTTACACCATTATGACTGCCCAAACCTATCATCTCATACCTTACATCAATGGGAAGGTCTTCCAACTGCACAAAATTGCTAATTAAATTTCAGTTAGAGACCTTAAAATATATATAAATAGTCAGTACCAGATTTGTTTTGTAACAAATGAGATGCTCTTTGGGGTTAAAACAGCAGTGCAAACCAGGTGTTTTCCCTGTAGATTCTAAAAATATTACTCTAGAGTATTGTGTTTTGAGATTGTTTTCTTGGAATCTTAAAACCTTCAAGGGCCTTATCTCTTACTGAAGATCTGATCTTGTATAGTTATTTTAATTCAAGTGCAAAGCCTTGTCTCTGACAAAATACAATACAAAATTACATTTCTATAGGGACTTTCATGTCCCTATATGATTATTATATCCATACTGATGCCAAATGAATAGACTTTTTTCACATCCAGTTTATTCTGAATATATTGTGTGATGCTATCATAATTTAAAATACCTATTCAATTTCGAAGTGTTAACCTATCTTCCAAATTTTCAGCTTCTTGGTCAATGCATAAATTTTATTTCCAAAACGAGTATTTCAGGTAATTCCATTAAACTTCCTTGTTTAGATTCCATCTTTTTAATGCTTTGAAAACTTTAACATTGTGTATTTTGTAGGTAATATGTATATGTCAAGATCAATTTTGGATGAAGAAAGCTTTTTTCCCCCTTTTTATCTTAAAACTTCCAGAATACCCAACCAACTACCTTCTCATTGCAGCATCAATGCATACAGTATCTGGGCCTCGATCATCTTCCTGGCAATCTGTTCTAGACATTAATTTTTAAAAACGATTTGCCTTGAATTTAACACTTGCAACTCTAAACCTATTGTGTGTTCTACTGTCTTGCTGCATCCTAAACTTTTATAAATCTATAAAATCTGAAATAGCCTAACAGGTCTAACTGATGTGCATTGTTCTTTCCTCAAACATTGGGGTTCATCCTCATTGCACTATCTCTATAGGGCCTGGGCAGTCACCCTATGTCTTGGTGACAAGAGCTTCAGCATGCAATACTATAGGGAGGCCTGACCACAGCACTATTTAGCCATGAGTATAAAGTCTGGGGATCTTAACTACATTGGCAAATATAGCTTGGCATCCTGTTGTTTGCTGCTTTACACTATTTTGACAAGGTGAGCAATGAGTCATCGCTAGATATTTCATCTTCTGCCATGGCTTCTTCTATCCCATCAATGGAGGTCCTATGTTTCCTTTTGCTGTGTCGTAGCCTGGCTCAGTTGGTAGAACTCTTGCCTCTGAATCAGAAGGTTTTGGGTTCAAGCCTTATGTTAGGGGTTTGAAATGATGTAGCCCAAACTGATACTCCAAAGCAGTTCTAGGGTAGGATTTTAATATTGTCAGAGATGCACAAATCAGACATTAATCCAAGGTTCCATCTGCCTATTCAGGTGAATGTTGATATCCCCTAGGACGACTCGAAACAAGGAGTGAATTTCTCTTGGTGTTCTGGCCAACAATCCTTCAGATTACATTGGTCATTTGTGGGACATCAATCACTGTTGATTAATTGGCTCCTGCATTCTCCGACAAAAAGTTCAATTCCTTTGCAGTGAATCCTGTAAACACTTTGACATCCTCCTGATGTGAAAGCTCCGATACGAAAATGGAAGGATTATTTTACCTTGTATGTAGTACCTTGGATCTATCTGTATTAATATCATCATTAATTATGCACAATTTCCCAAACCAAATTACTCGGAGATCTGTAAATCCATGTTGCCTCTGATATGCTTACTGAACCATTGCCCTATGTCTTGATGACAGGAGCTCAATGCAGTACTGTAGGGAAGGGCTGTTCAAGCAACTGGCAAGATTCAGAACCAATACCATACAATTTCTTCCTAAAATTGTTTGATACCAGGGATGGATATTGACAATCATATTTCAGAAGACCTGTTAATTAAAGTATAATTTTTGGATTATTTTGAAGCTGTCATGTAACAGTATTTTTTGCTGTATGTTATATCACTGTACAGAAACCCTGGACCTTATCAATTTAAGTTTTTTTTTACAATTTCTTCACTATGCTAGCAATGAGGTTTCAGCAATGAATCAGTATTGTAAAACAAGAACTGCAACCTACATGAACGCACATTTTAGAGCACATTTGCTTAATTAATTGCTGTAGAGAATTGTTGTGTGCAGAACCAATTTCCATTGGTGTTTTCTACCTCTTTGTATGTGTGCAAGAGCAAATTAAAGATATTGACTATAGGTTCTAGGTACGGTATAAGGTAAACCATTGTCCCATGAATATTGAATGTGAGGTTTAGGTGTGTAGTAATCCTTTTTGACTCCATGCAAATGTGTCATTTTTTCTATTTTGCAGGCTGATGCTTTGACTCTCAGTTGGAATCCACATAATCCAAATATTAGAACATCGTATAAATGTTAGTGACATTACCAACCTACCCTTTTTGCATCATAGGAAATAAAATAATCGAATTAAATTTTTGAAGATAAAATATTGAATGCAATTTTATTGCGTTTTGCTCATGCAATAATATTTTAACCCTTTTTGTTTATCCTGAAATATCCAATGTAAGTGAAAAGCAGCTTTTAAAAGAATCTTGGGCAACAATCTAAAATATTTTTTGCTTTGATCCCCTCAAAAAATATAAATTGGTGTGTATCCAGCTCATGGATGTCTGAAGGTTCAGTTATTGAATCTAAAATGCAATATTCACAACTTGCGTTTGTTGTTGTTATAGCAATTTCCGGTTCATGTCTGATTATAAATTTGACAAATGATGAATCCTAAGCCCAACATATGCAGAGCTGCCAACCCTCCTGATTTTTGCGGAAGTCTTCCGCTTTTACATGCTCCCTTCCGCCCTCCCGATCCCAGATAAATAACTTCCGATTTTTTGCCATTTCATAATTTAAGCTAAATTCCCCTTGAGCCACCTATGTTCAGTAGCGGAAGGATGGAAGAAATCAGTTTAATGGAGAAGAGAAAGTGAAATACTATAGAGAGAAGCATTGTATTTACCTTAATCCTAAGAGAGAAGTGTTGTCTCTGGTTGATTGCAACATAGCAACTGGATCCTAATGCTATACGCTAGCTTTTCGCACACACACAGTACCTGTAGATCCACGAGTGCAGCTAGACCACGTGGGGTAGTAAAGATGCTGATAGGCGGGAACCCGCAAAGCGGATGAATACATACCAATACGCGGATTAATGCGGTCTCTTGTTTGGAGGACTGAAACTTGAAAATTTAAACCACGGATGTAAATTGCGGACACGCAAAATTAAGGTGTCCACGGCGCCTGGATGCCTGTTAATGTCGAGCCCTGGCTTAACTATTGGTTGATACTGAAGTGATGGAAGCAATAACAAAATCCTTCCTGAAAATGTAACAAACCTTCCTGAAAATCTTCCTTGAAGGTTGGCAGCTCTGCATATGGGCTTTGAGTTGATAGTCTAGGATGGAATAGTGGTCCAATCTTTTGCTGCTGATGACCAGATGCTGGATTTGAGAAATGGCCAATGGTCTGCATGAGCAATATTTACAGTCAATTTTCCTACTCTTCTTCATCCTGCCCCGACCACTTCCCCCTCCCCACTTCCCCCTCACCACCCCGCTCTTGTCCCTACCTAACTGTACAGCGCCTTGGGATGTCCTCTCGACATGAAAAGCGCTGCATAAATGTAAGTTTTGATTGATTAATTGATCCTTGGGGGCCCTCCCTCTTCCTTATCTACATGTTCCCTCTCGGTGATGTCATCCACAGTTATGGGGTAAACTTCCACATGTATTTGGGTGACATTCAAATATACTTTTCCATCTCAAATTGTGACCCCAGGCCCTGATGTTTTGTCACCTTATCTGTCAGACATCAAGAGGTGGGTGAGTGCAAACTTTGTGCAGCTACACTTTGACAAGATGGAAGCTGTACTCTTTGGCATTTGTCGACATCTTCAGTCCCATGGTTCTCACCTCCTCCACCTACCCTACCTGCGCTAAAATTCTCTGAACCTGTACGCAACCTAGGCGTCAGGTTTGACCCCCAATTATTTTTCCTGCCCCACATCTGGTCCCTAATCAGCACCGCCTTCTTCCATCTCCACCACATTGTCCATCTTCGCCCAAATCTCACGCCAAAAGCTGCCTAAATCCCGGTCCATGCCTCTGGTCTGAACTACTCCAATGCCCTCCTCACCGGTATCCCCTCCATCACCATTCATAAAATCCAGCTCATACAGAACACCACCTCCCGCATTCTCACTTGAACTAAACTTTGCTACCTGATTACTCCAGTCCTCACCAGACTTCACTGTCTCCTTGGCACAGAGGAGCGGATCGACTTCAAGATCCTTTTGTATTTGAATCCCTCCACTCCTCTGCACCCCTCTACTTCTCTAACCTCCTCTCTACTCACAGCAGAACCCACTACCTCCGCTTTATTGGGTCTGGCCTCCTCCTTGTTCCCCGAATCCTCTGCTGCACCATCGGCGGCCATGCTTTCAGCCACTACGCCCCGAAACTCTGGAACTCCCTACCTCAATCCCTTTGAGTCACCCCCTCCTTTTCCATCTGCAGGTCGTGCCTGAAGACCTTTCTGTTCGACTGCGCCTACGGTCACCTTCACCCTCCCCCTGACTCGGCCCCAGGCTCTGCTATTGTGAAGCGCTCTGAGACATCGCCTGGCACTATATAATGCAAGTTAAATTGTTGTAATAATAACAATAATTTAATAACAATAAATTATAATAACAATAAGTTATTGTTGTAATACTCGTAATAATCGTTGCATTTGATATAGCACTTTTCACGTCTTCTAGAAGTGCTTCACAGAATATATTGTAAAATGAATTAAATATTTGTTGGTGAAACGCGACAGCTAATTGCGCGCAACTGTGTCCCACAAATAGTCATAGATTGACCAAATTATTAGTTTGTTTTCCCCAGGGCAAAAAAAAGATTGCCAATCCACAAACAACCGGGCTCCTACTTAATGCTAGGATATCAGAGATATGTGGAGTAACGAAACTTGCCCGATATTTGCTCCATTACTTAATTTTATTATTTTAGTTACAATACAAAATGTCAATAATAGTTTTAATTAATTTATTGAAGTATGTACCATTAGGGTATACACTTGTTATATCCCAGTATCACACTAGCTGTTTGCACCATGGAGTTTCGTTCATGAGAGTGAATAGGACTGATAAAATAATTAGGTGAGGGAATCCCTGATGAGGAGTCTATATTCAGAAATGAAAGCGAAAAGCTACCGACCTTACAAAAGTGCTGAGAAACATGAGAAATTTCTATATTTTGCCAATCAAAGTGATGAGCCTGAGCCCTTCCCAGTGACCAGCCTCTGATTGAGCAGTTCTATTGGTGGCAGACCCCACTAACATCTTCTGGTGGCGTGTGGCGTATATGTTGCCTGTATTTGCTTGTTGGACAATTAAGTTGGAAATGGTTTGTGTGCTGGATGAGATCATCTCCCGGGATGGATGGGCGGCCCATGAGCTGACAGTTGGACCACTCAATTACTGGTACTCCTCCATTCGTCGTCCCAATATAATGTACGTTGTTTCGATTATACATCGTTGGTGAATTAATAAATAGTTAGAAAAAATAATTAGAAGTTGGATTCAAATAATTAGAAAGTTGGATTAAATGAAGGGATATTAGCTGATTACATTTTATATTAGTTGTTTAGAAAATATATAACTAAGATAATAAATACAATTGAAAACCCTTACTGGAGATGGTTGATGTGGTAATGGGAGGGAGCGGAATCGTTCAGATGAAGGGGCGGGATTACCTGCCTCTTGTACGGATGAGGGGTCTCCCTCACGCCGCTTCACCAAACAGCTGATCGCTGGCACGTGGACAAAGGTGCAAACGCGTGCCAGTGATCAGCTGTTTGGGGCTGCGGCGTGAGGGAGTCCCCTTTGGGGATCCGTACAAGAGTCAGGTAATCCCGTCCCTTCATCTGAACAACTCCGCCCCCTCCCACTCACCATATAAACCATCTTGAGTAAGTGTTTTCTTAATTGTATTTTTTATCTTATTTATATATTTATTAAACTTTTATTTTAATTTTTAATACGAGTAGTGTTGTTTTTAATGTTAGTGTAAGAAAATTTAGACCAGAAAAGTACTGAAGGAATGTAACCCCTATTGATAGCATTAGGGCCTATGGTAATTTAGGTTTTGCTATATGTTGTTAAACTTAAAATCGCACTTTTCAAGAACAATAACAACAACTTAAATTTATATAACGCCCTCCACGCTGGATGGCGTTTCAGAACACATCCCCAACGTTAATTGAAGAGTCCCAGTACATTGTCCTATCAAATGCTAACTGCAGATTTTTGACTTGTCAGCTTCCTGACTGGCTGCTTAGTGAGTGACCCAAGGACAACTTTCCAATGTATTTAGTTTTGAAAAGGACGTGCTCAATGGGATAGACAATTAACAACAACAACAACAAATTACACTTGTATAGCACTTTTCGTGTTGGGAGGACATCCCAAGGCACTGGACAGTCATTGTTTCAGACACGAACTGGGGACAGGGAGGGTGGAGGGAAAGGGAGGCATTTGGAGTGACCATTGAAGAGGAGGGTGTTAAGGCAGGACTTGAAGGAGGCCAGGGAGGGGGCGAGGCAGAGAGACTACGGAATGGAGTTCCAGAGGTTGGGGACAGAGTGGCTGAAGGCTCGCCAGCCAATGGTGGGGCGTGTGGGTCGGGGGACATGGAGCAGGATGTAGGGTGGGGTGAGGCCATGGAGGGCCATGCAGTTTAATATTTAGTTATGATATTGAAGTAGAATGCAATTTTAGTGTTTCTGAAAGAAAACAAAATATATTTTACCATATAAAGCTAATCAAATGTTTAACATGTTTAGGTGTTCAAATATTCTCCCAGAACTACCATTTGATTTTACACTTGTGTATGCTATGCAGGCTGGAACCACACAAGTACTTGTTTGTAGCTTGACGAGGTTTTTGTGACAATACATGCTACTGAATCTATGGTTTCACCCTGCTGGACCTGGGTGGGCTCAAAATGGATTCAACAACAACAACAAAAGTACACTTGTATAGCGCCTTTCACGTCAGGAGGAGCCATGATTCCTGAATCAGTGACAAAAGTACAGTAAAAACCTGTTTATCCGGCAACCTTGGGACCTGGCCAATGCTGGATATTCGGCCGAAAACACCCATTTTTTAAAAATAAAAATAAATAAAATAATACATTGTGCCAGATAAATTCTGGTTAATTGAATGCAGACTTTTTTTGAGGTGTCAGTTATACGGAAGTTACAGTTGATAGGGTCACAGATACTGTACTTGGAATTGGGGTGAATGCATGCAGATAGTTTAACAATTACAAGTGCTTCTAAAGCTACTTGACTTTTTTTTCACGCACAAAGTAAAATGCAGGAGTGAATAAAGGCTACTTTGTCCTTTAAGCTTGCATCTTCAATGGACATGTACCATATGTCTCCAGTGTCTTGGGACATCCTCCCTCAAAATTGTAATTTTGAACTTTTAGGTTCAAAAGTATTGAACTTTCATGGGCTTAGAGAGAGAAACTAATTGGGATTCGAATAAGATATGAATTAATGTGTAGGGGTGGGGTGCTTGTTGGCCAGGACACCTGGAGGCACTTCTCTTTTTGAATACATAGTGTAATAGGATTGTTTTAATAGACAAGATCAGAATCTATGCTGTACAATAAGATTGTATAGCATAGAAACAAGTTAATTCAGCCTAAATAGTCTGATACCGTGTTTATACTCCACTTGAGTTTCCATCCACAACCTGTATTCCCTCCTATACTCTTCTGTTCCTGTATCCGGTTCAATTTGGAATGGCGAGTTGGACTACAATCTTGACAGAGAAACACTAGTGGGGTTAATGAGCAAAGAGATGTAGGTGTTCAACTTCATAAATCTTTAAGAAGTACCACACAAGTGCAGAAAGCTAATGCAATCTTGGGATTTATCATGGAGGCCAAAATACATGTCAAAAAGTGATATTACTGTTGTATAAAATACAGGCCAGTCCTCATTTGGAGTATAAAAACAGAAATCACTGGGAACAGAAATCAGCCGATCAAGCAGCATCTACGGAGAAAGGAAAGTAAGTCAGCGTTTGGGTCCATGACTCTACGTTAGAACTGGAGAATATTGGGAGGCAGAGGCTTTTGAGGACGAATAGAGAGGGGTGTCCATAAACAGGACTGTTAATCCACAAACAGGACTGAGACCTATTGTTTCAGCATGTTCCTGTCCCATTTTTGCTCCTGTTCCTACCAACCTATATCTGTGACTCCTCTGATCCCTCCACTGTAAATATTTATTGCCTCTTCCATCTCTGTTAGTCTTTAAATGCCTCTCCCTCTCAACATGCCCCAGTTTTGATGAAAGGCCGTAAATATGAAACATTGTCAATTTACTAGAATGATTCTTGGTGTGAAGGGCCCATGACGAAATAATGGAAAATCTGGGATTGTATTCTCATTAATTCAGGAGTTTGAAGGATGATATGATCAAGGTGCATAAGATTATAAAGGAATTTGACTGGCTGAATAGTAAGCAAATGCTTCAATTGAGATTCAGAGGCCACTGGCTAAACAGTTTTTTCTCTCTCTCTCGGTGGAATTCACTCTCTCCCTCCCTCCCACCCCAGGTCAATTGAAGAATGTATAGGGAAATGGATAAATATTCGATAGACAAGGATATCATGGGTTATGGAGAGAGTTGTGGAATGTCCATGAACTTGAAAATGATAATGGTGGGAGAGGCTTGATCAGCCAAAAGACCTCCTCCTGTTCCTATGAATGTCTTCTCTCACATAATTGCTACTGTGTCGGTTACTATGTTTTCTGTAGCAGCGATTAGGGGGAATAGTCATATTGTGTTAAATGGTTAATTATAATTATCAGAGATATTGAGACAGGATTTTAATGGTCAGATGAATTGGAAGTTTAGCTAAACCTGTTTTATTTCAGATTCTGAAAATTTTGCCAAGCAATAAAGCAGAAAATAAAGCTTTAGGTCAAGATATTTGTTTCAGTTGGATTTCTTTAAAATTAGTGAATATGTGTGCCTTAACATTCCTAAGATGATACAGTACAATATATGCAGATTAAAATGTGGATTTTAGTGAAAATATTGGCACCACACATTATTACACTCACATCTGCAACAGAAAACAAAAAATTGCTATGATATAAATGGGATATTAGTCAAATAATGAAACATTATCTTGCACATTAAGCCAATTGAGATCATAGTCATACACTTAAAACATACCACACTGTATGTTTGTTGCATATTGGTTAGGATGTTTGTTTGCTAAGAATTTTCATTCATCTGTTTTTAATTAATGTCCAGGAGATTCTATAATGTATGCAGATGCCTTTTGCAAACTAAAACAGTCTTTTGGTTGCTGGCTTATGGATAGAATTTTAAACATCCTGAGAAATTTGGTGTGGAGCTTGTACAAACTTGCTGGACTAATTACCTTTTTTTTTACTCCCAATCACCAACTGAAATTATGTTTAACTCCATACTTTCCCTTTTTTGGTGGTGGAGTAAGACCACCCCCACTCCGTCCTACAACATGTGTTGGTGAGAAGTTGAACACAACTTGAATCTCTGCCAATTCTGCTCTGTTGACGTGCACGAATGGGATAGAACTTGACAGGGAAGTTCAGAGACCTAGGGGTGTTTGACTCATTCACCATTTCCAAGCTCTGCAAAGCAGCAATAAACCATGCAAATGGACGCTGGGCCGAATTGTAAAATCACTTGAATTTCAATTTCCAGCAGTCAAATCAAGATGTATAGGGCTCTGGCCAGTCTTTATTCGGAACACAGAAAACTTCTGCAATTTTGAATCAGGACTGCCTAGCCGAAGTAATCACACAGAAGAAGAATATTTAAAGCTCCTGTATAGTAATGAAGTGCACAAGTGGGAACCTTTATACACTTAATGTACATAAAATACTTTATGGATTGAAATAATAATTCCAGACAGTATTTTTAATTAGGCTATTGCATTGGTGGTAGGTGCATTGGTGCATTGTATTTTTTGTTCCTCTTTGTGAAAGATTTGGGACTCCAATGTCAGCAGTTTCAAATATGTCAGCAATATTGTTTTGCATTTACCCCCTTCGATTGCAGGCCATGTCCTCTGGTTCCACTGATCTGAACAAGGTAAAAGAGCTTATCATGGTCTACACTATCTAGTCCCTTTTAGAGTTGCAAAAACTGCTATCATACCACTTCCCACTTTTTTTCCATTGTGAATATGCCTAGTCTTGATGTGTGTTGAGGGATTTGTATGAAAAATGTGATGCCTTTCCATGCTAGTAGCATATTGTGCATAATGTCTTACTTAACAAATCAAATGCAGCTTCCAAAAGGTTGTTTTAAGATTGATTGAATTTACGTTCTGCTGATTTGTCCGACTGGATAAAGGAGCATTTGTGTACTTAACTGGTAGAGCTTAAGTTGTCTTTTACTATTGTTAATTATGTGTTGCTTAGAACCACTTAATCATAGAAATTTACAGCCCAGAAGGCCATTTGGCCAATTGTGTGTGTGCCGCTCTTAAGAGCAATCCTTGCAGTGGGCATCTTTTAAATGGAATTCTTCCTAAATTGGAATTGCTTCACTTGGCATTCCTTTTAATGCTAGTTGCTTATCACAGTTATGGGAGTTTGAAGGTGGGCAATAGACTCCCATTTCAAGCATTAAGTGTATTGTACTCGGGTTGGTGAAGCACAGGCTAGGTGTAAAATAAAGCTTTTATTCTACTGCAAGAAAATGCTTTAGCTACAGTCACTGAAAAGGATCCACTAGTGCAGCAGTGTGACATTTTGCATTACCTCCACTAGCTATTTGTTGTGGCCCTGTATAATTGGCATTCCCCGTACAATACAGTCTCCTATAAGAGCCACCACACCTCGGGTGCTGACAGCAACACCATCCATGGGTCCACACTCCATCTTGCTAAGCTAGTATGGAACCTTGGTGTCTTGTTCGACCTTCAACTATCCTTTCTACCCCACATCCGTGCCATGACCTGCTCTGCCTTCCTTTACCTCAACAACATTGCCTGGTTCCAATACTGTTTCACACTGCCAAAACTCGCATGCATGCATTCATAACATTCAGGATTCACTATGCAAATTCCCTGCTTATCAGCCTGCCCAATTCCGGCCTCCCCAATTCCTCCCCACCCAGGCTGCAGATCATCCAGAATTCTGGAGCTCATGCCCTCTCCCGTACTAGGCTCCATGACCATATCACTCCCACCCTCGCCCGACTACTGACTTAATAATAATTTTTGAATTTAATATAGCGCTTTTCACGTCTTCTAAACATCTCAAAGCTCTTCACAGAATATGCTCTAAAGTGAATTGACGGTTATTTGTGAGCGAAATGCGGCAGCCAATTGCGCACAGCAATGTCTCACAAAAGTGGATTGAAATGACCAATTTTATTATTGTGGTTTTTGGAGGGATTATTATTATGACTTTCCATCACACAGAGGATACAGTTCAAGATTCTGGTCCTCACCTTCAAAGCCCTCCATGGCCTCGCTTCCCCCTACCTCTGCAACTCCTAACCCCCTATCAAGCTATTCACTCCCTCCACTCACTCCCTCCACTCAAAGGGCTCCAGCCTACTTCATATCTACCTTGCAAGTTTTGTAGAAAAAGTGCTGTACCAAGATTCGCAGATAAAATGGTCTTCCAAGGTTTGATTGGGTAGAAAGGAGGATTACACTGGGGCACGGGGAATATGGATACAAATCTCGGTAGCTAAGTAATCTTAAATTCTTGGGTAATACCACAAAAGTAAAAGGTTGTGCAGAATTTGACATTTTTTTGAAAGCAAAAACACATTCTGCATTAAGTGTATTCAATGGGATTGTCACATTACTGGAAAACAACACAGTGTTTAGGATCTGCTGCTCTAGGTTCATTCTGTCATCTGTGTGCATTGGTTTGTGATTCAATAAAGTAAAGGGTTAATATTAATTTGATTTATGCAGCCAAGGAATTCATTTTCAAAATTCATTTTAAGATTAACAACGCACTGTTTAAACTCGAATATTGAAACATTTTTTAATGAACGTAGATATTGCGTTATTACGCATAATTTATTGGAAGGGTTTTCTGGAGTGGAAATTAATACATTGCAGGGATTTCAAGCATTTATAATTGTTTTTCTTTAATCCTTTGCCTGATCTAGATAGATTATGTGATCTGAAGTGCTGTTTTTCCCTTTTATATAATACTCCTTCCCATCCTTAATTCCCAAACACAAATGATTGTCTATGTTCTTGCTCAGATGACTGTCTGTTGTGGTGGTTTATTATTGGTTCATCATTGATCAGAGATTTCACAGGGCAACTTTATTTGCCCCTTTAAGAACTCCCTTTGTTGAAGGTTTGAATTTTCATCTCTTGCTCATTGGCACACCCATATGTAGAGGGTGAGCTTCTTAAAGAATGAGGAAGACTCCTCATACACTCCCTTAATAGGATATAGGGAATTACTTGCTTCTGTAAGGCATTTCTATTTAATTTCTATTGCAGTACAATGCTGATAATGGAAGTGATTGTATGCACTACAAACAATGGTTGCAGTACAGAAATGATGTCTTCAATGCAATCATATATAGAGGCATTGCCACTAAGTGTTTGTAGATCCAGACTGTACCTCTGCAGTGTTTAGAAACTTAGGAGTATTTTTTTGCCATATTTCTTGGAAATTTAGTAAAGACAAATTAAGCCTGAAAGAAATTGAGGATCACTGGATTGAATGTTTAGCAACTTCAAGGCATTACTCCTTTAATTCAGGCTTTGCCGCTAACTTGGTTTGTAAAATATTGCAGCTATGGATCTGGCTAATGTAATGCATCAAGGAATAAATTCTCAGAATTTGTCTTGTGTTCAGCACAATGTTGTGTACATTTTAAGGAGTAGAACCAGATGTTAGGCTACTACCATCCACTTATGATATTAGGTGAACTAAGTTTGAAAAGAGGATTGATTATTTTTAAATAAATGATTTGTAGAGCAACATTTGTGGTCCTCTATTGAACCTTGTCACAGACATTTCTAATATTTCTTACTTCTTAGTCTGCGTGAGGAAATCAAGGATTTTTACAAGTTCATGTCGCCACGTCCTGAAGAGGAAGCAATGCGTAATGAAGTTGTGAAACGGATAGAATCTGTTATCAAAGAGCTTTGGCCATCAGCTGATGTGAGTATACATGAATTCTGCTCTTTACTGTTGAACTTATCCTTTTAATGCAATCCATTTTAAACATGTGGGTATGCCCACAACCCTTGCAACATTTTTCTACCAGTACTCACATTGTCTCGTAGCTCCATACTGCTATCTACCAATGATCTATTTGCTGTATAATAATAATTCTTGCATTTCATGTAGTGCCTTATAATGTCATTGAGCCATGTCAAAGCGCTTCACAGAAGATATTGCAAAGTGTGTTGACTGTGTATTTTGTGGGCAAAATGCAAAATAATGCATTTAAAAATAAAATTAAAAAATTGTAAGGTTTTGCCTGATTCAGTTGGTAGCACTCAACTCTTAAAGGTTAAACTCTTAAAGGTTTGTGAATTCAAACTCTACGTCCGAACTTTGAGCTTATAGCAGTGCAGCGCTCAGTCATCAGAGGTGCCATTCTTCACTGAAATGTTAAACCGAGATACCACTTATCTGTTCAGATGAATCTTATAGATCGCATTGCCCAATTCAAAAAGAGGGAGTTTTCCCCAGTTTTCCTGGTCAAAGAAACTATAAACTTATATAGCATGTCAGGACAACAACAAAATTACACTTGTATAATGCCTTTCATGTTAGGAGGATGTCCCAAGGCACTGAATAATCACTTTATTTTACAGAAAATCTTAGACACCTTAGAGTGTTGATGTGACAGTGCCATAAACAAATGCAAGGATTATGTGTGTGATAGAATATTAAATATACCCAACTTCAGTGAAATTCACTTAATTGAATATTGGATAATTTAATGCTTTATTGAATAGAATTTAGAAATCTCAAAACTATTTTCATGCTGGATCTAATAATATAGATCAGTTAATTAAATACAGGATATACGAATGATTCAGTTTATTGAAGAATTTTCTTGTGACCATTCGTACAAAACCAATTAATCTGAGTAGGCTGGAGGGGAAAGTTTTAGATTCCATTGGGGTTGATGCTCCTGGTGATGAGTCTCTTCTCATATGTAGTCTGGTTTATATTATTAGTTTGCCATATTGAATAATTTTTGCTGTCAAATTGGGTATTCAATTAACAGAATTTTGCTGGCCCACACTTAATTAGAAAATTAATTAATTGATTAATTAATTAGACAAACTAAAGCCCTACAAAATATGCTTTTACTAAACTTTATAATATATTCTGTGCATTCATTGCCTGTTGCGTTCACCTACAAAATAGTCATTACGCATGTAAATCCTATTAAGCACTTTGAGACATACTCCAGATGTGAAAAGCACACTATCAAATGAAAAAGGTAATTTTTTGTGGAACGTTCAGTCACTTTGATTAGAGATTCTTAAACATGTTGATGGGTTTCAGTAGATGTCAGATCCTCGGCTGGACCAAACTATAATTTGTCTGAATCTGAGCAAAGCTAATGACCAAAACGATTAAAATGAGTAAGCCAATAATTCGTCATTTGTACCAAACTTACTCCCTAAAGACTGAGTTGGAATACTGAAAATTTACAAGCGCTGCATTTTCCTTTACGGCTAAATTGGATGAAGTGCACGCATGGAGGATCTGAAAGGAAGGCACTTGAATGTAGTTTTGTTTGAATGAAAGTAATGCCCCCTTCTCATTACCATACCATTTTAATTAATACAGGCAAAAGTTCAATTCTTTTTAGGTGAGGGAAGTACTCTTGCTGGGTGATTCCTCAGGAGCTGTTGGCTCTCTAACTTGCTGAATATACCATTCTTTTTGGCAAGGTTGAACCCATCGGCCATAGAAAGCATCAGCACCAAGCCCGGTGCTGTCCTTAACCTATAATCTTTTACCTTTCATCTTTCAAGGCTTTGCTGTCCGAGATTTTGAATTCAAATTAATGTTAGACTGTTTCTTTCAAGAAATGGTTTAACACTGGTTAATTGCTAGACTGGCGTTATCAATGCCCCTGCCCCCAATCTCTACCTGGGTGTCCCCGATTTGATTATTTGCGACACCCCCACTCCCCATGCTCCCCAATCCGTAGCTGCGTCCTCGCCCCCTATGCTGGGCTACCAAGAAAGACATGGCCGAATGACAACCTGCCCTGCCTCTAGCACCAACAAGTACTCTGTGCCTTGCAATTCCATATACTGTACTTCATATGATGAGCTGATATCTTGTATTTTGATTTTCATACATAAAAATAACTTGATGCATATTATTTGCATTTGAGATTATCATAATTTTGTTAATTCACACGGCTGTCCATTCACACGGCTTTCACCTCCTCCACCTTCCCAGCCTGTCCCTAAAACTCTCCGAATCTGTGAGCAATCTAGGCATCAGGTTCGACCCCCAACTGTCCTTCTTTCCCAACATCCGGTCCGTTACCAGCACTGCCTTCTACCACCTCCGACGGATCGTCCGTCTCCAGCAATACCTCACACCAAAAGCCGCTGATACCTTGGTCCATGCCTTTGTCACCTCTCGGCTGGATTATTGCAACGCTCTCCTCGCTGGTCTCCCCTCCACCACAATCCACAAAATCCAGCTAATCCAAAACTCTGCCGCCTGCATACTCACCCGCTCCAAGCTTCGCTCCCGCATTACCCCAGTCCTTGCCAGACTTCACTGGCTCCCTATTTTAGAGAGGATCGACTTCAAGATCCTCACCCTTGTTTTCAAATCTCTCCACTCCTCTGCACCCCCGTATCTCTCTGATCTCCTCTCCCCCCAACCCAGCACCCGCTGACTTTGCTCCTCTGGGTCTGGCCTCCTCCATGTCCCCCGAAACCCCCGCTCCACCCTCGGCAGCCGTGCCTTCAGCCACTACACCCCAAGCTCTGGAACTCCCTTCCTCCCTCCCTTCGCCTCGTCCCTTCTCTTCCCAGTTTCAGGTCACAGCTGAAGACCTTTCGTTTTGACTGTGCTTTTGGTCATCTTTCTGCCCCTGCCCCTGGCTCGGTCCTGGGATCCGCTATTGTAAAGTGCTCTGAGACGCCGTCCAGCATGGAGGTCGCTATATAAATCGAAGTTGTTGTTGTTGTTAATTGTTGGGGTTATTAGATTCTATGCATTCTAATTAAGTTAAGCATTTATTTCACTAATTTGTTTTCTGGATTTAATGATTATTGCATATATGTACTTTATTAATATTGTTTTAAAATATGTATGAATTTTGCATTGCCTATTTAAAGCTTGCATTATACCTAACTGGTAATGAAATTAAGTAATAGATTTTCCCAATTTAAAACAACAGCAACTTGTACCCCTCATGCTTACTTCTGTGACACTACTGGAGCACAATATTGATTAGGTAGCCCAAAGACGTATCTCACATCCATCATCTGGCCCTCAACAGAAAGGACCACCCGTACAGAATGTCGATACTATGAATTATGCAGCAGTCATATGTTGCCGTGAATAATGCAGCTGTCTTTTTCTACATCGTAGGTTCAGATTTTTGGCAGTTTCAGTACAGGACTCTATCTCCCAACTAGGTATGTGAAAATTGCTAAAGGGATATGTAAGCTTGCGGGTTCCAGACAGATGTACAGTAAAAGCCCGTTTATCTGGCACCCTCCCGGGGGGTTGACTAATTGACTGTGTTGGATAATCGGGTGGCAAGTTGCCGAAAACCCAACACAAAAAAGTACTCATTTTAAAATATACCATATTAATTATACACCAAATAGTAACAGAATATTGTATGGCTACTTACCAATAAAGATTCCAGCACACTCGGTAAAATAATCGGTAAAAAACATTTTTTACTGATCATAAAAACCCAGAGTTCGTAAGTTTAATAAGTGTGCAAAGATGGCTGGAATGGGGAATTGCCACGGGAGGGGGTCGAGCAATCCGGTTGATCGGGTCACAGATAAACAGGCTTTTACTGTACATAAACGTTAATCTTGTTCTGGAATGGGTTTTGTGAAATGTTTAACTAGTGAATTCTGTGACATTCTCTAGAATGTTGCAAAGATAAGAATATATGCAATAAGAACCATGTTATAAAGTGCTTCAATAGAACATAAGTTGTATAGTGTGCAGTTGGAATATGGATTTGACATTCAAATCAAAACTGCAAAACTAGCTTGTTGCTTGCCAAATATGAACGATTCGAAGCCAGTCCACCTCACTACCCATGCTGCTGAAACACTTATCCACGCATTCATCACATCTAGGCTCGACAACTCTCTCCTTGTCAGCCTTCCCAGCTTCTCCCTTCACAAGCTGCAGATTATTCAGAACTCTGCAGCTCATGTACTCTCCCGCACTAGGCTCCACGACCACATCACTCCCACCCTCGCCCATTTCCACTGGCTCCCCATCTGCCAGAGGGTCGAAGTCAAGATCCTCGTCCTCACTTTCACGGTCTTGCCGCCGGCCTATCTCCAACCTGCTGTCTCCCTATCAGCCTTCCCATACTGTTCAGCGAGCTCTGGCCTGTTCCACGTCCCCCGCCCAAACCGCCCTACCATCGGTGGCTGGGCTTTCAGCCTCTCTGCCCCCACATTCTGGAACTCCATCCCACAATCCCTTCGCCTCGCTTCCTCCCTTTCCTCCCTTAAGGCCGGTCTCGAGACCTTCCTCTTCGACCGTGCCTTCTGCTCCCCTCCTAACTCTCCCCCTTCTCCTTCCCCCTATCCCGACTCCCCTCCCCTCCCCCCTCGCTTGCATCCCGACCAAATTGTTCAGCACCTTGGGACTTCCTCCTGACGTGATAGCACTTTTCACATCTTATAGACTTCTTGAAGCTCATCACAGATACTGTAAAGTGAATTGACTATATTTGTGGCAGAAACGCAGCAGTCAATTGCGCACAGCGGTATCTCACAAACAGTCGTGAATTGAAATGTCCTATTCTTTATTGGGGGGTTTTTGAGGGATTATTCTTAGGTGTGTGGAGTAAATAAACTTGTCGAAGATTTCGCCCTGCCTGTAATTGAACCCAGTTCTCTCGCTTACAAGGCTGGTGCTCTTAACTCCTGAGCTACAGGACTCAAACTGTCATATCGTGCACAGTTGTACGACAGTGTTTGACCTGCAGCCATCAGTGAAAAAACTAACTAGCAGTCTTTCAATTGCATCTAAAATCAACTTTGCCAATTATCCATTGATAATAATAGTCCTTGCATTTGATAGATATAATTCTGTCCTTGCAAACTAGTGTGGCATCTTTCCTCCAACAAGGCCTGGATGAACGAAAATGTCCTACTGCTAAATGTTGACAATAATAATATAATAATAATAATCCTTGTATTTGATATAGCGCTTTTCACATCTTATCGATGTCCCAAAGCGCTTCACAGAATATACTGTAAAGTGAGTTGACTGTACATATTTGTGGGCGAATCGCGGTAGCCAATTGCGCACAGCAGTGTCCCACAAACAGTCGTGGATTGAAATGACCGATTTTTATTATTGTGTTTTTTTTTGGAGGGATTATTATCAGGCATGTGGAGTAAGGAAACTTGCCCAAGGTTTCACCCTGACCTGCCTGGATTCGAACACGGGTCTCCCCAGCTTGGTCTCCCCAGCTTGCAAGACAAGTGCTATCACCACTGAGCCACAAGAGCTCCACCACAAGACCAAAGCCATAGTCATTGGCCCCCATAGACAGAAGGATAGTCTTCTATCCTGTGGCTCTGAGCTCCTCAACCTCCCTGGCCTATCCCTCAGACCTACAGAGGTAGTGCAGCCTAGGTGTCAGGTTCGACCCACAGCTGTCCTTCATTCTCACATCTGAAGCTACATGAGTCCACAGCTGTCCTTCCTTCCCCGCATCTACAGGAATCCTGTAGCTCAGTGGTTTAGGGCACCCGCCTCACAAGCGAGAAACCTGGTTTCTATTCCCAGTATGATGAAATGTTGGGCACGTTTACTTACTCCACACACCTGTTTAGCTAACAGTAAGTAGGCACTCAATTGTTGGTGGATTGGCGGATTGCTTCTCCAGAAATAATAATCCCTCAAATTAAACAATAATACTTTGGTCACTCAATCCATGACTGTTTTTAGGCACAACTGTGCGCAATTGGCTGCCATATTTCGCCCACAAATATAGTCAATTCACTATACAGTATATTCTGTGAAGTATTTTGAAACACCCAGAAGATGTGAAAAGGTTTTGTATCAAATGCAAGGATTATTATTATTATCTGGTCCCTTGCAGGACTGCCTTCCTCCACCTCCGCTATATTGCCTGCCTCCAACAGTACCTTACCTCTGACTTGACCAAAATGCTTGTCCATGTGTTTGTCACCTCCCAACTCAACTTCTCAAATGCTTCCTAGGTCCACCATGTACAGGATCTAGCTGATCCCAAACTCCATTCCCCACATGCTAAACTTTGTATCCACATCACACTAGTTCTAGTCGGTTCCACTAGTTCCCTATCAGCAAACGGATTGATTTCAACATCTTCACACTTGTTTTCAAACCTCTGCATGCTCTGCACTTCCCTGTGTCTCTGAACTGCTTACACCACAAGCTGCTGCTTCTGCTCGACTGGCTCCAGTGTTCTGCATCTACCTCATGCTCTCTGCTCCACAATTGGTGGCCATGCTTTCACCCACTATGCCCCAAAACTCTGGAAAACTCTTTCTCTATCCCTCTACCTTGCCCCTTCCTTCCCCATCCTCAGGTTGTGCCTGACGATCTCCCTATTTGACTATTCCTTGTCTCCTCCCCCTCCCCTGGCTTGGGGATATGTTCCGCTACTGTCAAGTGCTCTGGGATGCTATGCTACCTTGCCTGAAGGGTGCTATATAAATGCGAGTTGTTATTGTTGATCCATTACATGAGTGGTGTAGGGAGGGAAATAAGTGATTCCTGACCCAATGTCTGTAAACCCAAGATAGTCTAGACATGCTAGTGAACATATGTCAAGTGGTTCAGTACTCGCAGCATTTCTTTGTTTCCTCATTAATTTTCCACTTGCATTTTCTAGCATTTGTTCATGTGAAAACATCTAAAGGAATTTCACAAGTAATTACTATCAAGTGAAGGGACTTTTTGTAGTTGTAAGCCATTTACTCTAGCATGCTAATGTCCCACTAATCAGTGAATCACCAATTTATTAGGAGGATTATTAGCCAGAATCCTGGGGAAAAACTCCCTACACTTCCAGGTATTACTGTTTATCAACTTGAACAGGGAAATGGGACTGTTCCATGTCTTCCCAAATAAGTAGCTCATATTTTTGCTCTAATCTGCTGCTAGCTGCAAAATTATTTTAACATTCTGTGGCCTAGCATTTATAAAGAACTTTTTTTTTTAAAAGCCTGTGGATTCCAATGACTAGAGTTACTGAACTGCTCTATTGCTTGGCGAATGCACTACAATATTCAAGTAGGTGTCTTAAATATTCTTGTGAATAATTCTATAAATTCAGTGTTTTAGTTGACCTGTTCATTTTCTTTTGTTTTACAGTGACATAGACCTGGTAGTTTTTGGGAAATGGAAGAATCCACCTCTTCAATTGTTAGAACAAGCACTACGAAGACGCAATGTTGCTGAACCATATTCTATTAAAGTACTTGATAAAGCTACAGTAGGTCAAAGTTTATTTTCATCTTTTTAGAGCTATTTACTTTTAAGTGATTGTATCATTAATGTTTGTTCCTGATTCCTAGGTGCCAATTATAAAGCTTACTGACCAGGAGACTGAAGTCAAAGTAGATATCAGTTTCAATGTAGAAACTGGTGTGAAGGCAGCTCAGTTTATCAAGGACTTTATTAAGGTAAACCTAAATTATTTTGTACATATCATTATATGGACCATTTGTGGGATTCACCGTATCCTAAGAGTTTGCAATGTGTAATGGTCATAAACATTCTATTACAATGTGCTAAAGAATTGGTTAAATTAGCTGGGTGTCAGGAGCAAAATAATAGGTATAAGAAGATTTCATGATATTTAAAAGGCAGTTTTCCTGTCTTCCCAGCCAACAATCCTCCAGACTAAATATTTGGATGGGCCTTGTTGGGGCAAATGGCTGTCATGTTTCCTACAACATGATCACTGACATACTGCAATTGACATACAGTACTGTAAAATGAAATTTCTTTCTTGTCCTTGAAGTTATCTAGATTGAGCTTTGTAACTTGCTCAACCAAATACATCTGAACAATAATCTTAGTGTCACTGCAATGTCTGCACACCTGATAATTATCCAGGGTAACTACAAAATACAGGTTTGCTTATAATGTGGTAGGAGCTACAGTTGCCAACTGTTTACCTGAAAATCTAAATCAAGTCATCACACTTCAAATCCCAATGGAGCAGTACAGTGGGAGTAGTTGGCTTTCTTTCTTTATGCATTAATCACGACTGTGTGGGGTGATGCTGGTTTTGCCTGCAAAACAATCAATCCAATTTACAGTATATCCTGTGAAGCGCTATGAGATGTCTGGAAAATGTGATCATTCGCTGTATCAAATGCAAGGATTATTATTATTATGTGCAGTGATTTTACTAGTTGTGATTATTGAGTACAGATCAGCAGCACATTATAAGGTATGCTGACACTTTATGGACCTCAACTGCTGTCTTGTATCACAGTTGTCCCGTATTAATTCCTGGCATCCCAAGGAATTTGTTCTGCCTTTGTCTGTCTTATATAGACCATAATGGCAACCCGTCTCATTTTGAATATTGGTTTGAATATTGTTGTACAGTTTATCCGGCACCCGATCAATCGTAACTTCTGTATAACTGGCATTGCAAAAAAAAAATCCACATTTGATTACCGTATATCTCCGCGTATAAGGCGCACTTTTTTTCACGTCGGAAGATCTCGAAAGTGGGGGGTGCGCCCTATACGCAGATACAAGAAATTTTGAGCCTCGGAAATACAGTAAACAGGAGGGGCGGCCGGCGCTGTCAGCCGGGGTTTGGTCAGTGTCCGGCGGGGGTTGGGAGGAGCGGGTGACGGGGCTTCGGCCTCGGCCGCCCGGACAGCGGCAGCAGCAGCGGACTTCAGTGCTGTGCCTGCTGCCTGCCTTCTGCCAAACCCGGTCTCCCTCCCTCCCTCCCTCCCTCCCTCCCTCCCTCCCTCCCTCCCTCCCTCCCTCCCTCCCTCCCTCCCTCCCTCCCTCCCTCCCTCCCTCCCTCCCTCCCTCCCTCCCTCCCTCCCTCCCTCCCTCCCTCCCCCCCTCCCTCCCTCCCTCCCTCCCCCCCTCCCCCCCCTCCCTGCCTGCCTGCCTGCCTCTCTCCCTCTCTCTCTCCCTGGCTGCCGGCCTGCCTCTCTCCCTCTCTCTCTCTCCCTGGCTGCCGGCCTGCCTCTCTCCCTCTCTCTCTCCCTGGTTGCCTGCCTGCCTCCCTCCCTGCCTCCCTCTCTCTCTCCCTGGCTGCCTGTCTCTCTCTCTCCCTACCTATCTGTCTCTCCTGTCTCTCCTCCCTTCTGCCGGCAATATCATTGAAAATGATATTTTTTTCACCAAGAAAAGGTCAAAAGTGGGGTGTGCGCCTTATACGCAGGTGCGCCTTATACGCGGAGATATAGGGTAACCGGAATCTATCCGGAAAAATGCATAATTAGTTTTTTTGGGGGGTGGGGGGACGTTTTCGGCCAAATATCCGGCAAATAACCAGCATTGGTCAGGTCCCGAAGGTGCTGGATAAACGGGCCTTTACTGTAGTTTGATTGCCAAATGGGAATTAAAAAAATAAATATCTAAAGCTTTTACCTATTTAAGGGAAGCCCTTCACATTTTGGTCTATCTCTATTACTGCTCTTTTTGCCTCCTTTCTTAGGGGGCAAAAAGGGGGCACAAATCCGCAGAGCGGAGGGATTCTGGGATGGAATTCCGGACAACAAGGGCAGATGGCTGAAGCCATACCTTCTAAGTGAATGGGGAAGCAAAGGAAAAGAATAGAAAAATATGAGAAGCCCATGTTACTGGCTTACTTCTGTTAACCACTGTATACTTCAAAATAATTGCTGGTTTAATGCACCTTGAAGAATCTTGCATTTACTATTAGCCATGTTAGTTGGCTTAAGACTGTAAAGTGCATTGATAATGATTTTTACATTTTAAGACCTGGAGTAAATTGACGGTAGTGAACGTCACAGAAAATTAATTGCCTTTCACTTTTTCATTTTCTGTATGTGTATAGCCCTAATTTTGTTCTTAGTTGTGCACTCTTGTCATGCAATTGCATGGATTTGATCAATTCAGAGAAAGTGACCAGAAAAATGTTCTGATGAATAGATTTCCCTGGTGTAATTTGTACAGATGTTAATCATTCTGCAGCAAAATATTACACAATGGAAGCAAAATGTTCATGTTTTTTAGGGGTTCAAGGAAACAAAAGCAGCTGAACAAACTTGTGAAGAGATAAAACAGCCAATTTTGTAACACATGTTGGGCTGGTCATTGAAACAATCGTGTACTCTACCCAACTTTGCTACTTGTACTTCTAATTCCTGCGCACAGGTTGCCTTTTAAACCTTTCAGCTCTTCTCCCAGTTTGTTCTTACTGGTCCAGAACTGCACCATTCTGGGATTTGTGCAATTTCACAACCTAGAGGAGGGCCAGAATCTCATTCACAGTCCGTGGTTTCTCCCTTTAGTCCTTTCACTTCCTGTCTGATGATTGGCTACCCCACTTTTATTTCCTCCAGCACAAGTCTGCTATAATATTTGGGTCTGATTCTAAATTAAATTAAAATAATTTCTTTATTTTCCCCCAAACCAGTCCTAAGTTTTTTAAAAAAATTATCCATGCATTTCTTCCAACATTTTCTGATTTGTCAGGTTCGTAACCAATCTTGTATACAAATGTAATTTTGTTGTTGAATCATATCAGTAATTTCTTCCTCTGAGCAATCTGACTGATTGGATAGTGAAAATCAACTCAGCTTCATAGGTCAAATTTCTAGTTTGCTTGGAAGAGTCTTAACCACAAGAGACTCAATCATACATGCTTATTTTTGTATCTTGTATTTAATTACCCAATTACTATGTAATCACATACCAATAGTCATATTGAATAAAGCAAATGTTATTAAGCCAGAAAAACTGATCCAAAGATCGTTCTTATATAACTATTTTGTATCCGTGTTGAGAGTTTATGATTCGTGAATTGTTGCAATATTTCTGTGAACTGGAACCCAGTCAAAATCTGCTTCAAGTGTTTATGGCATGTATGAATTGTTGCAGTAATGCTTTGGGCAGAGGTTCTAAGTTGGTCTTGCAACCTTGTTGGAATTTCATGTCCTATAATGAAGAAATAAGGTAGTGCTTCCACCCTAAGGCAATTTAACACCGCATGAAGCTAAAGTTTTAAAACATATATATTACAATCCTTGCGTTTGATGTAGCTCCTTATCACGTCGTTGAGATGTCTTGATGCTTTTAATAGAATATACTGTAAAATGAAATGGCTGGATTTTGTGGGTAAACACTATCAGTACAGTACAGTAAAAATTTTGATAATCCAACATTCCGAAAGCCGGCAATTCTCTAAAACTGGCATGATTTCAAAATAATACATGCATTATTTTTTTTGATGCCCGGCATATCCCCCCAAATTTGCATGAACTGCTTTCAGTTCATGCTGGCGCCGCTCTGTCACCCAGTGCTGTGGATGGAGCTCAGCCATAGTTTGGCTTCAGTACTGTGTTTACAACACACATGGTGTATGGAGCGGGACTTCCCCAGGTATTTCAGGGTAGGTTCTAATACTGGCAAACTCAAAAATCGGGGAGGTGCCCAACTGTGATGGATTATTGAGGTTTTACTGTACCAAAAATAGTAGTTCAACAATGGACAGTGTTGGAAACTGAATGTTACTTGCAATACGTTTACAGTGCTTCATCTCACTTGTTTCTCTTCCAATGACCAAATGTCAGCAATCCGTAGATACTGCTGTTGAAATCCATTAAACATTCTAAGTCGGTCATTTTATCTTTTGGTTGTTTAAAATTATGACTTGTAGTGATGTATGTATTTTTCTCTTTATAGAGTTATCCAGTGCTGCCTTACTTAATACTGGTATTAAAACAGTTTCTCCTTCAGAGGGATTTAAATGAAGTCTTTACTGGAGGAATTAGTTCTTACAGCCTTATTTTGATGGCTATTAGCTTCCTGCAGGTAAAACCTTAAGAGTATTTCAGTACATCTCTGACTGCTGACCCCCTATCAACTTGCCCGCTCACTCCGTTCAGCAGCCTCTGGCCTGCTCCATGTCTATCGCCCTACCATCGGCAGCTGGGTTTTCAGCCTCTCTACGCTACACTTTGGTCCCTCTCTTACCTCCTTCAAGACCGGTCTGAAGGTCCTACTCTTCGATCATGCCTCCTGTACCCCTCCTACCTCTTTGCCCCCACTCATTCCAAGCCTGCCCCCTCCCACCCATCCTCGAGTCCTGACCCCTGACTGACTGTTCAGCGGCTTGGGATGTCCTGCCGACGTGAAAGGCGCTTTACAATGTAATTTTATTTGTTGTTTGTTTGCTTCTTTCCTGCTTGCGTGGTACGGTACCCAAATGGTGAGTATGTTAATTTTGAATTGTTCTTATATGGTGTTAAACATGTAAATCTTTTGAACTCTACAGTTACACCCAAGGATTGATGCCACACAGTCCAACGTAAATCTTGGCGTTCTTCTCATAGAATTCTTTGAACTGTATGGTAGACATTTTAATTATTTGAAAACTGGTATCCGAATAAGAAGCGGAGGTGCTTACGTTGCCAAAGATGAAATCATGAAGAACATGACTAATGGATACAGACCTTCCATGTTGTGCATTGAAGATCCTCTGGTCCCAGGTAATTTTTTGAAGTTCAGGTTAAAGTAATTGTTAGTTTTGATTTTTTTAAAAAAACAAAATCGTCTTGGATTTTCTTGTTTCCCCCAAAATGCTCTGTGAAGCAATGTGGTTCAATTTGCTGAGGAATCAGTTGCACAAATAGGGACTCCTTCTGGTAATCAGAGGTATGTCACAACATTCTGCTTCAATGCAATCAACTTCCAGAGCAGAATTCCTGTAAACTGATGAGAATTCCAGCAGGATTCTATATTGATGAATATTTATAAACAAATGCAGCAAATATGACCCCAAAATAATTTAATATTGACTTGTTTTGTAAATTCCCAAACTAATTTGTGGAACTTTTTAAAAATCTTATTGATCAAACCCAATGTTTCTTCAAAATCCAGAATCTTCATAAATGCATTTAAATTTAAATCGGGTTTATTCCAACGTAATGCTAAATAGTACATGTAATTAAAACTTTAGGATGAATTGAGATCACACAAAGCCTATTGAAAAGGTGTTTTCAGTGGTTCCTAACTTTCATTGTATTAATTCACCCAATGGATGTCTTAATGATATAAGTGGTAACGGTGTGATATTGGAAGAAGGTGATTTTGTTGTTTGATATCTTTTACTGTTATTTGTGAAAACATATCCAATTTCTGTCACAATAACTAATAACGGTTTTAACTTAGCATTGGATACATTGCTATACATTCAGTGTAAAACTGTTTGAAGTAATTACAGTATTTTGTATTGATTATAACCTTATAGAAATCTCAGCCTTTCAATGTTTGGTAATCTGTATGCTTATTAGTGTCATTATTCATGGCTGTTATATTGAACTCTGCATTGATTTAATATAAATCTAGATTGATATTGTAGTAGATTGGCTTGTAGAATTTTACAGAACATTTTCAAAGGATTTCTGAGGCTTAACTAATTTTGTGAAAGTAGAGGATAGATTTGCATTGAAGTTCAAACCTTTCTCGGTCATGATAGTTGATGCATTCGTTTGAATATGAAAATTACCATAGCATTTGGAAGTAGTGGAGTACTGTGATAGTATGTGCTTTGCCAGAATGCTGATCAATTATAACTGCTGCCAGTTCATACAGTTTCTGGGATCAGATTTCTAATTGCTACAAGAACAAGAATTTAAAATTCATATAATGCCTTTCACATGAGTGGATCTCTGAAAGCTATTTACTCAGATGACTGGGCACCTGAGTTAGATGCAGGGATGAGAGGAGGAATGGGGACAAGAAGACTGAGTTCTTGAAAGAGTGGGCAGAATGTCTGAAAGCCTGCACATCAATGATGGGTTGCGTGAGGAGCATAAAGTAGGCTGGTGTTCACTAAGTGGAGGGGGCGGTAGAGTTGGGGTAGGCTGATTTCTGCAGAACGATTTAATGTGAGGAGGAGGATTTTGAATTTGATCTGTTGGGGAATGAAGGAACAGTGAACTGAGTGAGAATTGGGGTGACAGGATCATGGAGCTTTGTGCAGGAGAGGACACTCCATGCAGTGTTCTGGATAGTCTTGAGCTTGCATAAGAAGAATCTGGGGAGTCTGGTCAGCAGGGGATTTAAATAATTGAGGCTGGACATAAACCCATCTTGATTTTTATCTAACGCTCTCCTTGCCAGTCTCCCCAGTTCTACTGTTTAAAAAAGGTCCAAATCATAAAATCATACAGCACAGAAGGAAGCCATTTGTCATACCATGTTTGTCACCTCCGAAAATAGCAATCCAACTCAATCTCACACTGGCCCTCTTTCTCTCCAAAGCCCTGAATATCTGAATCTGGGTGGATATCATTACAGAAGTTCAAAATGTAGTTACACCACCTGATGACCTGTCTAATAAATAATAATCCTTGCATTTGATATGGCACTTTTAACGTCTTCTAGACATCTCAGAGCGCTTCACAGAATATACTGTAAAGTGAATTGACTGTATATGTGGGTGAAAAGCATCATCCAATTCATGGAATCATACAGCAAGAAGGAGGCCATTTGGCCCATCATGCCTGCGTTGACTCCGAAAAGACCAATCCAATTCAATCCCACTGGCCTGCCTTCTCTCCATAGCCCTGCAATTGTGTCCTCCCCAAATTCCCATTTGCAGTAAAAGCCTGTTTATCCAGCACCCGTGGGACCTGGCCATTGTTAAAGCACCTGCTGGATATTCGGGCGGCTCGCTGTCGAAAACCCATCACAAAAAAATTTAAGTTCTTTTAACAGACACCATACATACCAGACTAAATACTAACAGCTAATAACAGAATTATATTGGTACTTATTGTTAAAACTACTCTCCCACGCTTCTCACCTTTACTGGTTGAGGTTTATATTCCAGCGATTCCTTTCGCAATGGAGGATGCCGTGCGGGTGAAAATAACGTCAGCGCGACTTTAAGGCCTTACTAGCAGCAAACCGAAATACTGCACCTGTGCGACAATGACCACTAATGCTCCACCACTATTGTTCCGGATAAGTTCTGGTTTATCGAATGGGGACTTTTATTTTTGGCTTGCTGGTTATATGGAAGTGCAGGTACATCGCGTCATGGATAAACGGGCTTCTACTGTACTTCTCTCTTAAAAGTGGTTATTCAATTGGCTTCCACTATTTCCAGTAAAGCATTCCAGATCCAAACAACTCATTGGGCAAAAAAAAAAAATTCTCCCCTCCCCTCTGTTTCTTCTAACATACAGTGAAAGCTTTGTTATATGGTACCCTCGGGACTTGCTCGGTGCCAGTTAATCAAATATGCCGGATATTTGAGCGACAAGTTGCCAAAAATCCTGCACAAAAAATTCACTTATTTTAAAACATGCCATATTAATAATAGACTAAATAATAACAGAATATTGTATGGATACTCATCAATAAAACATTCCAGCGCACTCGGTAAAATGATCGGTAAAATAAAAATTCCAGCATTTGGTAAGTTTAATAAGTGCCCATGCGCAAAGTGAGCATACCGCGAGTGTACTGGATGGCTCCGTGATGAGATCCGGTTGTTGGAATGGTGAATTGTATTGGGAGATACCGGTTGGTTGAGCATTCCGTTTGGTTGGGTGCCGGATAACCAACCTTTTACTGTATTTTAAATCTGTGTCCTTGGGTTACTGACTCGCATGCCAGTTTTTCCCAGTTCAATCTATCAAATCACCTCATGATCTTGAAAACCTCTAATAAATTCCCTCTTAATCTTCTCTGTTCTAAGGAGTAACATCCTAGTTTTGCTAACCTCCCCTCATAACTAAGGTCCTTCATTCCTGGTACCATCCTGGTAAATTTCCTTTGTACTCTCTCCAACACCTTAACATCTTTCCTAAAGTGTAGTGCCCAGAACACAATACTCCAACTGAGGCCTAGCTTGCATTTTATGAATATTCATCATAACCTTCTAACTTTTGTGCCTTTGGTTACTTACCCACCCTTTCTAGCTTAGTGGTCCACCTACTCCATGATCGCCTCTCCTCCACCTTCAACTCTCGTTTCCCTGAAATCCAGGTCCATCTGCAAACCTACCCGTTCCCCCTGATACAACACTTATCTCTGCTCCCTAAAACACCAAACCCGGATACTTGAGCGCAGGTGCCAGGAACCGGTCTGACGGTTGACCACCAACTGTGGCTCAAGCATCTCCACTGTTACCACTGTTCCTTGTCGCGTACGAAATGCCCTACTACTCAAACATTACCCTGGAGGCTAAAAACAACCCGAATGTTGTTGCACCCCCTCAGGCATCCTCAATCTTCACTTCAAATGTGAAGTGCGAGGAGGTCATGGACTTCTTCTCCAAAATCCACAATATCCGCCAGGCAGCCTCATCCTCCTGCCTCTCGTTGCCCACCACCCCCATTCCATCCCCCTCACCCTCCCCGTCATCAGCTCCTACCATGACCCCCATCTCACCTTTCTTCCTCTCACATACCATCACCTCAATGAATCTGCTACCCTGACCTCCTTCCCACCAACTTACTGGTAACCCAGCTCCCCCTGCTCTGCCCACGGCTGGCTGACATCATCAACCAGTCCTTCTCCACAGGATCAGTCCCTGCCCTCCTCAAAACTGCTGCCATCACCCTCTCTTCAAAAAAACCCTCCCTAGATCCCTCAAACCCTAGCCACTACCGCCCTATTTCAAACCTCCCCTTCCTTGCCAAAGCACTCAGATGCGTTGTTACCAACCAACTCTGCGCCCACCGCTCATCCCACTCCCTTTTCAAATCCCTCCAGCCTGGTTTCTGTCCTGCCCACAGTACAGAGACTGCGCTTGTGAAAGTCACAAACTATGTCCTCTCTATCTGTGAACAGGGCTCCCTCTGCCTCCTTATCCTCCTGGACCTGTCTGCTGCGTTCGACACAGTCGACTACACCATCCTCCTCCACCACCTGTCATTCACCTCAGTGGGACTACACTTGCCTGGTTCGAGTCCTACCTCACAAACCGCCAGCAGTACATCTCAATAAACAGCTTTTCCTCCCGCTCTCACCTAATTACCTGTAGGGTACCCCAAGCATTCATCCTTGGCCTCGTCCTCATCTATATGCTCCCTCTTGGGGACATTATCCACAGACATGGGGTAACACTTCCCCATGCAGATGACACCCAACTCTATTTCTCCACCTCACTTTGCATCGCCCAGTCACTTGATATTCTGTCAGTCTGCCTGTCAGACATCAAGAGCTGGATGAGCACGAACTTCCTGCAGCTGAATGTTGACAAGATGGAAGCCATACTCTTTGGCTCTCGTCAACGTCTTCAATCGCATGGCTCTCACCTCCTCCACCGTCCCGACCTGCCCCTAAAACTCTCTGAATCTGTGCAATCTAAGCGTCAGGTTTGACCCCCAACTGTCCTTCCTCCCCCACGTCCGTTCCCTCACCAGCACCACTTTTTTCCACCTCAGACGGATCGCCCGTCTCTGGCAATATCTCACCCCAAAAGCCACTGAAACCCTGGTCCATGCCTTTGTCACCTCTCGGCTGGACTATTCCAATGCCATAAATCCATAAAATCCAACTAATTCAAAACTCTGCCACCCTACTTTTCACCCACACCAAACTTTGCTCCCCCATTACCTGGAAGAGAAGGACAACCACCACCTCCACTTCGCCACCACCAACCAGCTCCTCCGTCCCCCCCACCCCGCCTCGCTTCGCAGATCCTCTCCTCAAACGAACGCTGCGAGGAGATGTTGGACTTCCTCGAGTCCAAAATAGAGAGAATCCGCTCTGCGGTTTCCTCCCCCCACCTCTCCTCCACCTCCGCCCCTCCATCCGTTATTTCAACCCCCACCCACCCCCCCTTTCATACTTTCAACCCTACCACCCCGTTTTTAGTCACAAAAATAATCACCTCCATGAAACCCACCACGTGTTCACTGGACCCCATCCCCACCCCACTCCTCTGCACCCAGCTCCACCTTCTGGCCCCGCTCGTTTCTGACACCATCAACCTTTCCCTCTGCTCAAGGCACCGTCCCTACCTCCCTTAAAACAGCCACCATCACCCCTATCCTGAAAAAAACCTCCCTTGATGCGTCGCAGCCATCAAGCTACCGACCCATCTCCAACCTCCTGTTTTTATCTAAGGTCCTTGAAAGAGTGGTTGCCTCCCAGCTCCGCTCTTTCCTCTCAACTCACTCACTCCTTGAACCCCTCCAATCAGGTTTCCGCCCTGCTCACAGCACGGAAACTGCCCTGGTCAAGGTCACTAATGACATTTTAACCGCCTGCGACCAGGGCTCCCTCTGCCTCCTTGTCCTCCTTGACCTGTCTGCTGCGTTCGACACAGTCGATCACACCATCCTCCTCCAACGTCTTTCCTCCCACCTCAACCTTCAAGGCACAGTCCTTGACTGGTTCCATTCCGACCTGACCCACCGTCTACATTTTGTATCTTCCAACGGTTTCTCCTCAAACCCCCACACAGTTTCTCACGGCGTCCCTCAGGGCTTTGTCCTCGGCCCCCTCCTTTTCACCATTTACACGCTCCCTCTGGACGATGTCATCCGCAAACGTGGGGTAAATTTCCACATGTATGCGGACGACACCCAGCTGTACTTTCTGCCTCATTCCTCAACCCCCAGACCATCGATGTTCTGACAGCATGTCTGTCCGACATTGAGTCCTGGACGAGGGACAACTTCCTCCAATTGAACGTGAGCAAGACCGAGGCTCTCCTGATTGGCTCAAGCCAGCGCCTCTGCACATCGGGCGCTGCCAGCCTCGACATCCAAGGCTGTACTCTCCACCTCACAAAGCCAGTCAGGAAACTCGGCATCACGTTCGACCATAAACTCTCCTTCCTCCCCCACATCCGCACCTTCACTGGCACCGCTTATTTCCACCTGCGCAACATTGCCAGGCTCCGCAACTACCTCAGCCCCACGCTGCCGAAACACTCGTGCACGCATACATCACCTCACGGCTGGACTACGGAAACTCTCTCCTCGTCGGCCTCCCCAGTTCCTCCATTCACAGGCTGCAGGTCATCCAAAACTCTGCAGCCCGTGTACTATCCCGCACCCGCCTTCACGACCACATAACCCCCACTCTCACCCGTCTCCACTGGCTCCCCATCCTCCAGAGGATCGAGTTCAAGATCCTCGTCCTCACCTTCAAGGCCTTACATGACCTTGCCCTGCCCTACTTAACCGATCTACTCTCCCCCTATAAGCCCACCCGGACCCTCCGCTCAGCAGGTCTTGGCCTGCTCCAAGCCCCCCGCCCGAACCGCCCCACCATTGGAGGCTGGGCTTTCAGTTTCTCCGCTCCCACCCAGTGGAATTCCATCCCTCAATCCCTCCGTTTTGTTTCTTCCCTTTCCTCTTTCAAAGCCGGTTTGAAGACTTTCCTCTTCGACCGTGCCTTTTGTTCCCCCCCGAACGTTTCGACCTCCCCTACGTGTTTCACCCCTTCCCGAACACTCCCCTCCCAGCTCGGGTCACATGCCTCCTGTGCAGTGCCTTGGGACGTCCTCCCGACGTGAAAGGCGCTTTATAAGTTCAAGTAGTTGTTGTTACCCCAGTCCTTGCCAGACTTCACTGGCTCCCTGTCCCGGAAAGGATCGATTTAATAATCTTGTTTTCAAATCCCTCCACTCCTCTGCACCCCCCCCTACATCTCTGACCATCTCTCCTCAAACCAGCACCCGTTGCCTTTGCACCACCAGGTCTGGCCTCCTCTTGTCCTCTGAATCCTCCCCTCCACCATCAGCGGCTGTGCCTTCAGCCACTATGCCCTGAGGCTCTGGAACTCCCTTTCTCACTCCCTTTGCCCCTCCCCTCTCTTCCCAGTTTCAGATCTCAGCTAAAGACCTTTCTCTTTAACCACGCCTTTGGTCACCTTTCTCCCCCTCTCCTTGGCTCGGGCCCGGGATCTGTTATTGTGAAGCGCTCTGAGACTCTGTCTGGCGTGGAGGGCGCTATATAAATCGTTGTTGTTGTTAACTCACGCACTGTTAGGCACTCACAGACCCCGCGAAGGGCAGGCATAAAGACAAGAAGACTGGGTTCTTGACAGAGGTGGTAGAATGTGGACAAGAAGACTCGTTGAATACGGGTTGTAACAATGAAGGCATGGATGATGGTCTCTGTAGTAGTGTGGTAGAGAAAACAACAACAACAACAACAAAACTTACATTTATATAGCGCCTTTCACGTCGAGAGGACATCCCAAGGCGCTGTACAGTCAGGTAGGACAAGAGCAGGGTGGGAAGGATCAGGGCAGGATGAAGAATAGTAGGAAAAGTAACTGTATTAGTGGGCGAAACCAATGTAATTGCAGTATTATGAAGGTATTGACTAAAGATTGTAAGTACTGGAATTATAAGAGCATTAAAGTAAAGAACGTGCTTTGTTTCTATGCTGGAAAAATAATTAATTTTGAACAAAATATGTCAATTCTGAAAATATTGATGATTGCATTTGATATCACGCCTTATCACGTTTTAAAGCACTTCACAGAATATATTGTAAAGTGAATTGACTGTATTTTGTGGGCGAAACACTTCATCTGATGGGTTTCATTCACGTTTTGGTGCTGTTCGATTCCAGCTTCTAACTTAAAAACAACCTGTCAAGTAGGGAACGGCGATATGGGAATTTTCCGGATATGGATATATCGGTTGGCTCATATCGAGATATACCGAATTACCGATATTTTCAGTTTTTTCGTACTGCGCATGCGCGCACATTCGGGGCCTATCTTCTCAGGAGGTAAATATCTTTCTCTCTCTGTGTCTCTCACTCTCTCCATCTCTGTGTTTTTCTGTCTGTGTCTCTCTATGTCTCTCTCCCTCTCTCCTCTCTCACATCCCCCCGCCGTCCCTCTCCCCCTCTCCCCCCCCCCCCAGCCGTCTCTCTCCCCCTCTCTCTCTCCCCCTCTCCCCCCCCAGCCGTCTCTCTCCCCCTCTCCCCCCCCAGCCGTCTCTCTCCCCCTCTCCCCCCCCAGCCGTCTCTCTCCCCCTCTCCCCCCCCAGCCGTCTCTCTCCCCCTCTCCCCCCCAGCCGTCTCTCTCCCACTCTCCCCCCCAGCCGTCTCTCTCCCCCTCCCCCCCCCCCCCCAGCCGTCTCTCTCCCCCTCTCCCCCCCAGCCGTCTCTCTCCCACTCTCCCCCCCAGCCGTCTCTCTCCCCCTCCCCCCCCCCCCCCAGCCGTCTCTCTCCCCCTCTCCCCCCCAGCCGTCTCTCTCCCACTCTCCCCCCCAGCCGTCTCTCTCCCCTTCCCCCCCCCCCCCCAGCCGTCTCTCTCCCCTCTGCCCCCCCCCCAGCCGTCTATCTCCCCCTCCCCCCAGCCGTCTCTCTCCCCCTCTCCTCCCCGCCCCCCCAGCCGTCTCTCTCCCCCTCTCCTCCCCCCCCCCAGCCGTCTCTCTCCCCCTCTCCTCCCCACCCCAGCCGTCTCTCCCCCTCTCCTCCCCCCCCCCCAGCCGTCTCTCTCCCCCTCTCCTCCCCCCCCCAGCCGTCTCTCTCCCCCTCTCCCCCCCCCAGCCGTCTCTCTCCCCCTCTCCCTCCCCCAGCCGTCTCTCTCCCCCTCTCCCCCCCCCAGCCGTCTCTCTCCCCCTCTCCCCCCCAGCCATCTCTCTCCCCCTCTCCCCCCCCAGCCGTCTCTCCCCCCCCCCCCCAACCATCTCTCCCCCCCAGCCATCTCTCTCCCCCTCTCCCCCACAGCCGTCTCTCCCCCCCCCCCAGCCGTCTCTCTCTCCCCTCTCCCCCCCCCCAGCCGTCTATCTCCCCCTCCCCCCAGCCCTCTATCTCCCCCTCCCCCCAGCCGTCTATCTCCCCCTCCCCCCAGCCGTCTCTCTCCCCCTCCCCCCAGCCGTCTCTCTCCCCCTCCCCCCAGCCGTCTATCTCCCCCTCTTCCCAGCCGTCTATCTCCCCCTCCCCCCAGCCGTCTCTCTCCCCCTCACCCCAGCCGTCTCTCTCCCCCTCACCCCCCCCCCCAGCCGTCTCTCTTCCCCTCACCCCCCCCCCCCCCAGCAGTGTCTCTCCCCCTCACCCCCCCCACCCACAGCCGTCTCTCTCCCCCCACCCCTTGCATACCTGTATATTGTATTCGAGGACTATGAATACAAGATGGCGGCTTTGCACCTCGGTCTGTGTATTGTGTATAGAGATGAGCATTCTGGGTCTTGTAGTTGATTGTGCTCGCATCCCGATTTTTTACCTCGATATATCGTTTTTCGATATATCGGTATTTTTAAAATGTCTATATCGGCATATCGATAGGAAAATCATATCGGGTTTTAGCGATATACCGATATATCGCCGTTCCCTACTGTCAAGTGCTTGGTATCCTTCCATATCAGGCTCCTGGTCCATGAAACAAAAACAGAAATCACTGGGAATACTTGGTGTGTCAATGTTTCGGATCCATGACCCTTCACCAGAACTGGTTCTTAGAGTGCTGATGAGGGGTTGAGTACCCAAAATGTTGACTCGCTTTCCTTTCTCCATAGATGCTGCCTGACCTGCTGAGTGTTCCCAGCGATTTCTGTTTTTATTTCAGATTTCCAGCATCTGCAGTATTTTGCATTTTCATCCTGATCCGATGGTTTCAATAATTGCATACCATTAATAAGGCTAAACACAACTTAACTCATGGTTATGAACCATCAGGGTGAAGCAATCTTCTCATTCCCGATGTACATTGGCATACAGCTCAGTAGAGTTTCATTCATTCTTGTATCCGATAAACAACTCAAATTGGACAGAAATGTCTAACATTCAACTTGATTTTTAAGAAATTCTGTCAAGCCACGATCCAAATTGATTCCAGTATTTGAAGAGCAAGCATCTAATGCCTCTGAACTCCATACAGCCGATCACAGATCAGCCCAGACATTTGGGTTACTGTCAGTACTCACTGTATGATAAAGTTTTGGTGACAATTAACAGTAAAGCAATTGCATCTTTTCTACCAATGTAGCTTTTGGCACTGACACCAGCCTTGTTTAAGAACATGAGAGCAATGGGTTTGCAGGATTGTCTTAAAGGGTGTTGAATATGTTTAATTTTCTCTGCCATTGTGATCACATCATTGATTTGAGGCAAGACTAACTCAGGGACCTGATTATGTGGTCCTATAGTTCAGTTGGTTGGAACATTCGCTTGAAAGCGAGCCACTGGGGTTCAATTCCCGTGAGGGCAAAACTTGACCTTGTGAAGGTTTCCTTACTCCACACGCCTGAGGGATTTTTTTTCTTGAGGAGTTATTGCTCCATAATAATCCCTCAAGAAAAAAAACATAATTTTGGTCACTTGATTCACGACTGTTTGTGGGATGCTGCTGTGCTCTCTGTTCCAACAGAAAGTATATTTCTGCTTTTCGCCCAGAAATATACAATCAATTCATTTTACAGTATAATCTGTGAAGCGCTTTGAGATATCTCGAAGACGTGAAAAGCACTATATCAAATGCAAGGATTAATTATTATGTGTGGGGATGGTACTCAAATCTACTTTTCCAGCTGTGATGTCCGGTCTGCTGATCTTCTGTCAGCTTGTTTGTCATACATGAAGTCCTGGATGAGTGCAAACTTCCTCCAGTTTAATGTCGGTAAAGCGGAAGCAAAACTCCTGGGCTTACTTGTGTCTTTTCGGGCACAATGCTCCAAATTTTGAAACACTCCCCCTCAAACATCCATCTACCTCCCCCATTTTTAGATCAGGCCTTCATCTTCAACTTTGCTTGCGGGCACCTCCCCCACTTCGTTATCAGGCTCACCACTGTTACACACTCCCCCAGGCGTTACCATGTGTGAAGAGTGCTATATAGCAAGTTGTTGTTTGTTGAATATCTTATTCACCCCACTTTATGACACCAAACGGTGGGCGAGACTATTGTTAGAGCTTGATATTATAATATAAGATGATCTTATGTATTTCTTTGGATTGATAGTGATGGCAAAAATACAAAACTGTCAGTACTTCCTCCATTGATTGATCATCTGCTCAAGTTGCATAACATGGGAACAGATGATCACTCAGTGTTTAAGTGACAGTGCCACTCTTGGAAAAAATTCTATCCTATCATTTTCCATGAAAGTCACAGAATTTTACAGATATCATGTGAATTACTTTGATAGGTCATCTATACATGAAAAGTGCTATAGCCAATGTAATGATTATTGTTGATGTGAACTTTGAACTTCCACAGAAATAAAAATGCATGGCATATATTTGGTAAAATGGCGGCGAGAGGGACACATAGAGGACAGGTCTAGAGCTGTCTCTGTGCAGCATGAGATTAAGTCCACATGGCAGAGATTGCTCGACCTGGCTCCAGCCCCGAGACCCACAGCCCCAGCCCCAGGACCCGCAGCCCCGGCTCCAGCCCCGAGACTCACAGCCCCAGGACCCGCAACCCCGGCTCCAGCCCCGCGACCAACAGCTCCGTGACCCGCAGCCCCGGCTCCAAGACCCACAGCCCCGAGACTCACGGCCCTGGTCCCGGCTCCAGCCTTGACCCGGCGCCCCATGGCCCAGGCCCACGCAGCCCCGGCAACCGGCCCTGAAACCCACAGCCCCAGCCTCGGCCTCAGTCCCGGCCAGGCTGCAGACCACAGCGCCTCTGCATCCCCCAGCCGCGGCCTCACATCCCTTGGGATGATGCCGCCCCATTGATCTCTCGCTCCTGGTCTCCCGCGTGCGCAATATGGCTGCCACCATGACCCGAGCTTCCCTCCCCCTCCTCAAGTTTTTCCCCCCAACCCCCCCTCTCCATTATTCCTTCTCTGCCCTTCTTTCTCTTCGCCCTCCTCGCCTACTGCCCCTGCTCGACCCTCCCACCGCTTCCCTTTGTTCCAGTTTTGGAATCCTTCGTCGGGCTCACTGTGGCACTCGGCGCTGGCTGTCCAATAGCAGTCACACCAAGTGCCCTGTCCCCCACCATCACCGCCAGCCCCACCGGACACAAACCCGGGGGGTCAACCTCTCCTCCCTTATCCAGATCCCCACCCTCCCCGCCGACCATGCCAGCCTCCCCTCACACCCCTTGGCCAATTGCTTTTTCCGCATCGGCCTCCAAAATGTCCGCTCTGTCTGCAACAAGACCCTGGCCATCAACGATTTCATCCTTGATGAGAACGTTGACATCATGGCCCTGACGGAGACTTGGATCACCCCAGGCGACACTTTCCCCCTCGTTGAAGCCACACCACCTAATTACGCATTCCACCATGCCCCTCGACCCAACCGTCGTGGCGGTGGTGTGGCCCTCATTTCAAAGACATCCCTCGCCCTATCCCCTTATTCCTCCGTTTTTTTCCCCTCTTTTGAACAGCTCACCCTCTCTCACTCCTCCCGCAATTCCTTCAAAATCCTATTAGTTTATTGCCCCCCCAAACCCTCCCCCACTTTCATTTCAGATTTTTTTTCACTTTTAACCTCCCTTTGTGTCTCCTCTGATCACCTCATCATTCTTGGCGACTTCAACCTCAATTTCACCCCCTCCTGCCCCATTTCCTCTGAATTTTCCTCTTTACTTTCGTCTTTCAACTTCTCCCTTCACATTAACACTGCCACCCACACCCACAGCCATCCGCTTGATCTGGTGATCACCTGAGGCCTCCACGTCTTTGGCGTCACCATCACCGACAAGGCCATTTCAGACTATTTCTTCATCTCTTTCAACACCTCTATCCCTCCCCCCTCCACCTCCAAACCCACCACCATCTTCTACCGGCCCTGGAAGAAGATTCCCCCTCAAATTTTCACCTCCGCCCTCGAAACCTCCGACCTCCTCCCACAGTGGCACTCTTTTTGCACCGACCCATCCTCCGCCTCCACCGCCCTCCATAACACCCTCTCCACTACCCTCGACACCCTGGCCCCCCTCACCACCAGAACAGTCTCCCACGCCCGATCATCACCGTGGTACACAACTCACCTCCGTTTCCTCAAAAGCCAAGTGAGAGCAGCTGAACGCACCTGGCTCAAATCTGGCCTCACGGTCCACCGGCAAATCTGGCTGGACTGCATCAAATTTTACCGCTCCGCCCTAGTCACCGCCAAATCAGCCTTCTACTCCAGGATAATCCTGGAAGCAAAGGACAACCACCGCCTCCTCTTCGCCACCACCAACCAGCTCCTCCGCCCCCCCCCATCTCGCTTCGCAGATCCTTTCCTCAAACGAACGTTGTGAGGAGATGTTGGACTTCCTTGAGTCCAAAATAGAGAGAATCCGCTCCGCGGTTTCCTCCCCCCCACCTCTCCTCCACCTCCGCCCCTCCATCCGTTATTTCAACCCTCACCCAACACCCCCTTCATATTTTCATCCCCACCTACCCGTCTTCAATCACTAAAATAATCACCTCCATGAAACCCACCATGTGTTCATTGGACCCCATCCCCACCCCCCTCCTCCGCACCCAGCTCCACTTTTTGGCCCCGCTCATTTCTGACACCATCAACCTTTCCCTCTCCTCAGGCACCGTCCCTACCTCCCTTAAAACAGCCACCATCACCCCTATCCTGAAGAAACCCTCCCTTGATGCGTCGCAACCATCAAGTTATCGACCCATCTCCAACCTCCCGTTTCTATCCAAGGTCCTTGAAAGAGTGGTTGCCTCCCAGCTCCGCTCTTTCCTTTCAACTCACTCACTCCCTGAACCCCTCCAATCAGGTTTCCGCCCTATTCACAGCACAGAAACTGCCCTGGTTAAGGTTACAAATGATATCCTAACCGCCTGTGACCAGGGCTCCCTTTGCCTCCTCGTCCTCCTTGACTTGTCTGCTGCGTTCGACACAGTCGATCACACCATCCTCCTCCAACGTCTTTCCTCCCACCTCAACCTTCAAGGCACAGTCCGTGACTGGTTCCATTCCTACCTGACCCACCGTTTACACTTTGTATCTTCCAATGGTTTTTCCTCAAACCCCCGCACAGTTTCTCATGGCGTCCCTCAGGGCTCTGTCCTCGGCCCCCTCCTTTTCACCATTTATACGCTCCCTCTGGGCGATGTCATCCGCAAACATGGGGTAAATTTCCACATGTATGCGGACGACACCCAGCTGTACCTTTCTCCCTCAACCCCCAGACCATCGATGTTCTGACAGCATGTCTGTCCGACATTGAGTCCTGGACGAGGGACAACTTCCTCCAATTGAACGTGAGTAAGACCGAGGCCCTCCTGATCGGCTCAAGCCAGCGCCTCCGCACATCGGGCGCTGCCAGCCTCAACATCCAAGGCTGTACTCTCCACCTCACAAAGCCAGTCAGGAACCTCGGCATCACGTTCAACCAAAAACCCTCCTTCCTCTCACACATCCGTGCCTTGACCAGCACCGCTTACTTCCACCTGCGCAACATTGCCAGGCTCCGCAATTATCTTACCCCCCACGCTGCCGAAACACTCGTGCACGCGTACATCACCTCAAGGCTGGACTACGGAAACTCTCTCCTCGTCGGCCTCCCCAGTTCCTCCATTCACAGGCTGCAGGTCATCCAAAACTCTGCAGCCCGTGTATTATCCCGCACCCGCCTCCGCGACCATATAACCCCCACCCTCACCCTTCTCCACTGGCTCCCCATCCTCCAGAGGATCGAGTTCAAGATCCTCGTCCTCACCTTCAAGGCCTTACATGGCCTTGCCCCGCGCTATTTAACCAATTTACTCTCCCCCTACAAGCCCACCCGGACCCTCCGTTCAGTAGGACTTGGCCTGCTCCAAGCCCCCCGCCCGAACCGCCCCACCATCGGAGGCCGGGCCTTCAGTTTTTTTGCTCCGACCCTATGGAATTCCATCCCCCAATCCCTCCGTCTCATTTCTTCCCTTTCCTCTTTCAAGGCCGGTTTGAAGACTTTCCTCTTCGACCGTGCCTTTTGTTCCACCCCGAATTTTTCGACCTCCCCTACTTGTTTCACCCCTTCCCGTACACTCCCCTCTCAGCTCGGGTCACACGCCTCCTGTGCAGCACCTTGGGACGTCCTCCCGATGTGAAAGGCGCTTTATAAGTGTAATTTTTTTTTTTTTTTTTTTTGTTGAAACATAACCAGGTTATATTATTTTGAAGTACACTACCAGTAAAAGCTTATGGCTTCATTTATCAAATGCCCAAGATTTCTCCTAAACTATTTTTGTTGAAATATTAAGAATAGTGGAGTTGCTTTTCTGTCCTGTCAAATGACAGATTTTCTTTACTCATCCCCTCAAGTTTCATTTCCAATGTTACTCTTAACACATGTTGGGCAGATGTGGAATGATGAGAAACTGCGCATTCAGAATGCTACTCTGAAATTAATGTTTGACAGACTATTGATGGTTGCAAATGATTAAAGTAATGAAGAACTTGTAATTGTGGTTGAAGTTGCTCACCAAGTAAGTGGTGGTTTAATTTTTCATCTGCACTGTGGTTGATTGTTCCAACGCTCAATATTTTCTGATGGGAACTGAATGTTTTCCTTAATGTGTGTTGAATTTGTATTGTCTTGTTTCTTTAGGAAATGATGTAGGCAGGAGTTCTTATGGAGCCATGCAAGTTAAGCAAGTCTTCGATTATGCGTACATTGTCCTCAGTCATGCTGTGACACCATTAGCAAGATCGTATCCAAACCGAGAATCTGAGAGGTAGGATATTCCAAATGCTTAAGGTGCTTATGAAGATTTTGGGGTTTATGCAGTTGATGGAAGTTATTTATTTTGTTGCAGCACTCTTGGACGAATAATCAAAGTAACCCAAGAGGTAATAGATTACAGGGAATGGATCAGGAAGAAATGGAGAGTCGGAAATAATCTTGGATCTTCTGGTTAGTAATACAAAATGTTGTGCTGAAAATGTAATCGTTTTGAACAGATAAAAATCTAAAATGTTCAGCATAATGCTATTTCTAAACTTTGGAATAGTTTGGAATGTTCCCTTTTTGAAATTTTAAGTTGCAAACTACTATCATTTACCTTCAACGTTTTTTGACGAGCCACAATTTTCAGGTGATGCGTATCCATGCCTGTTCCTTTGCTCACTCTGACCTGATCCTCTTGCCAATCCCACTAACAGTTTGTTCTTTGACAATTCATACCCCAAATTGTCCTGAGATCCTTTTTGTCCACTTTGGGGGAAAAATATTTTTAATTTAACCCCCCCCTGTTCCTTTTGCCTGTTGTCCCCCCAGATATCGTTAGGTTTTAAACCCACTTGTTTAATTGCAGATTGAGGTTTAACTGTCAAATTCAGCAATTAAATTTTTTGTGTATTTGAATTTTTTGTTATAATAGCTTATTGTTTCCAGTACTTTTTGATGGGAAAGTTTGTCTATTATTACTATAATTATTATGTATCCAATTAATGGCAATCAAGTACTTAAATCCAAGTCGCATTCCAGAGTTTTTCCTGCAAATTTAATGGAAATAATCTGGGTGGGAGAGTCAGAGTTGATAGAATTACGAGGTGTGAACTACAACTATGTTGTGGAAAAATGTTTAACAGAAAATAAGTTTAAAGTAACTTAATTTTCCACAAACCATTTGTGATGTAAAGCCAGCAAATTGTATTTTTAAAAATAGAGCTTAAAAGTCTTTATTATGAGACAATTTTGATGTTGTGTAAAAGCCTTCATTATGCTTTAGCCATTCTCCTTAATGCCACTTTAAAAAAAAGTCATTATTCGATATTCATTTTTAAAAACCCACAGAAGTTTAATACAACTAAACATTTTTAAACTTCTCTAAAATAGTCTTGCAATGAATATAAGCATTCTTACAAAAGATCTGACTAGGAAGGTTGCCTAAGTATGGCCCTAGGAAACAGATGTTTCTCCTAGGGTATCCACTTTTATAGGAACAGAATTCCAGAATGTGCAGGGGACTGTATTGTTGCCAGAGAAACACTTGTCATCTCAGAAGTGGCTCCAATTAAATTATTTCTGTTATAAATTCTGTTGCTTCCCCCACTTCCCCACTGCTAACAGTGAATACTGAAAAGTATTTGAAGTGGATATAAAGAGAGCATAGTCTCACATGGATTGCATTAATTTCCAACAACCATTTGCCTTCCGCATTGAGCAGTTATAATCCTATAATAATAATCCTTGCATTTGATATAGTGTTTTTCACATCTTCTAGATTTCTCAAAGCGCTTCACAGAATGTACTGCAAAGTGAATTGACTGTATATATTTGGGGACAAAACGCGGCAGCCAATTGTGCATAGCGGTGTCCCACAAAGAGTCTTGGATTGAAATGACCAATTTATTATTGTGTTTTTTTCTCGAAGGGTTATTATCAGGCATGTGAAAGAAACTTGCCTAAGGTTTCACCCTGACCTGCCTGGAAACGAACCCAGGCCTCTCGCTTGTAAGACAAGTGCTCTAACCACTGAGCTACAGAACTCCACAATCTTTTCAGCTAGATGATCTTATTCTAAGATTTTAATAACATTCTGAAATTTCAGGCAAATAAATTGAATACAAAGCTACAAAATTAGCTTGTTTATTTTGAAATTAATTATTTTGACTGTGGAGAAACTGTGTGAATGTTATGCTTGCCTTCCAGCCAAACAATAGAATATAAAGGGGTTGGTTCACCAGAAAACCTAGTACTGTAACTACCATAAATACCCGCGTATAAGGCGCACTCGCGAATAAGACGCACCCCCCCACTTTTGACCTTTTCTTGGTGAAAAAAACCCAAGCATTTTCGATGATATTGCCGACAGAAGGGAGGGAGGAAGGAGAGAGGGAGGCAGGCAGGAAGGGAGGCAGGCAGGCAGGGAGGGAGGGATAGCGGGAGGGAGGCAGACAGGGAGAGAGGGAGGGAGGCAGGCAGGGAGAGAGGGAGGCAGGCAGGGATGGAGAGAGAGAGGGAGGGAGGGAGGCAGGGAGAGAGGCAGGCAGGGAGGGAGGCAGGCAGGGAGGCAGGCAGGGAGAGAGGGAGGCAGGCAGCGAGGGATGGAGAGAGAGAGCAAGCAGGGAGGCAGGCAGGGAGGGAGGGAGGCAGGCAGGGAGGGAGGCAGGCAGGGAAGGAGGGAGGCAGGAGAGGGAGGGAGGGAGGCAGACTGGGTTTGGCAGAAGGCAGGCAGCTGGCACAGCACTGAAGTCCGCTGCTGGTGCCGCTGCCCGGACGGCCGAGGCCGAAGCCCCATCACCCGCTCCCCCCAACCCCCGCCGGACACTGACCAAACCCCGGCTGACAGCGCCGGCCGCCCCTCCTGCTTACTGTATTTCCAATGCTTAAAATGTCTTGTACCTGCGTATAGGGCGCACCCCCAACTTTCGAGATCTTCCCGCCGTGAAAAAAAGTGCGCCTTATACGCGGGTATTTACGGTAATATGAAACTGGAACTCCTTCTTAAACCAGCACCACATTTTTTTTACAACAATAAAGCATGAATACAAATGAAGCATGTACACAATGGGTTAATATACTTTTCAGAAATGTGATGGGAGTGTTCTCTATTGTTTGTTTGATGTGAATCTTGGAACACTTTGAATCTATTTCTTAATAGACTTGAATCCACAAGAGCTCTGTATGATTTTTGTAGTTGATAATTGTGCTGACATTGATTTTCAATGATTGGTACAGGGTTTGATGGAGGAATTCCAGTAGGTGAAGTTTGTGGTTACAGTACATTGTTTAAGCTGAATTTTATTCTTCAACTTGCCTGTGCTATTTGTGCCCTGAAAATGTTTGATGTTGAAACATCGTATAGTCATGTAGTCGGTGAGGGGTGATTTCTATAGGGAGAGTGTGTTTTGCAGCTTTCAAGTTTATCAGTGGAATTTGAACAGAAATTCCACTGATAAACTTGGACTCGTATTTGCCCTTTAAGCACGTGAGCCTGGTTCAGTTGATAGAATTCTTGCCTTTGAGTTAAAAGATTGTGGTTCAAATCCCATATTGGACTTTGAGCTCCTACAGTCTATATTGACACTTCAGTTCAGTATTGGGGGTGTTCACCACTGTCAGAATTACTGTCATTTGGATGCAAAATTCAATTGTGGTCCAGGCTCCCTATCCAGAAAAACTTTTAAATTCCCATGGCACTAAGAGTGAGTTTCTCCTGGACAGCCATCTGCCAAAATGAAATTGGTCACTCACTGTTTATGGGAGATAGCTGTGTACAAATTGGCTGCCAGGTTCACTGACAAAATAGACAAACCAATTTATAATATATTCTGTGGAGTGTTTTGGGATGCCTCAATGTGATAAACTTGCTCTGTAAGATGCAGTTATAGTAAATAATTCAATATAGTGTTTATTTCCATTTTGGGCTTTTGACCTATGATTTTGTTTGTCGTGGGAGAATTATGAAATCCATGAACATTTCTGGCTTTGGTTGATTACCCATTATTATGAACTTAATTTGATTAAGTACATGGAGTAGTTTTGAAAGAAAATATTTTGTTCTGTTTATACGTTTACATGTGGCCAACTTTTTCTTAGCAGATAATGGTGTTAAAATTGAGCCACTGGATCAGATGATTGGTAACCTTAATAGGGAACAGCAACAAAGAGATTCTGAATCTCCTTACAGCCAAGCATCTCCTATGTCACTGTGCAACCCACAGCAGTTCTCCTCTGCCTCATCATCAGCTTCTTCCCTGTCTGGAAGTGATATTGTAAGTAATCCTTCAACCAAAGTAAATTCATTAATGCTATCGTCTTCTGTATTGAATTTTGTGCTGAAAATTGCAACTAAAGTATAGTGTACTCAATGTCTGAATTGCTTGAAATATGGGTCAGCAATAGCACATCTATCATTCATACTTACTTTAATTGAATTTTGATGGATCAAACATGTATACTATTAGTATTTGAAATAAGTGGTTTAATAGCACTGTGAAAGAGTTTTTAATGGTACTTTTGACAGGATTCTGATTCTACATCATGCACAACTCCAAACGTTCACCAACTTAGCATCCCAGCATTAGCTCCTTTGATGGCAACTTTAGCACCTACACTGCCCATCCCAAGTGGGAAACCACAGCCAAATATAACAAGTGCATTGATAGTGACTTCAAGTACTCAGGTGAGAAAGCTGTTGTCATTTGAGTGAGTATTCAAATCTCCCTCTTCAGCTTTCAAAATAAGCAGGTTTCACTGTCATATTTACAAACTTTCTGATGTTGGCTATTATAAAGAAAGATAGTGCATAACACCACGGACATCAAGACTAAACACTACACTACTTTGGAGGTATAACCAAAATTTTAAAGTTTAACAAAATATTAAGATTTGATCTAATTTCCAATGTTATCAGCTGTTTATAAACTTAAGCAAACAATTCCCCAAGGATGGTAGCTGTCCAGTTTTATACCATTTGCTATGTTTTAACTGGGAAGTTCATTCCAGTTCTGAAGCCTGTTGAACCACTTTAAGATGAATCAGTTTTATTGCTCTTCCCCGCCCCAACCCGATTTTACTCTCTTGTAATTTGCTGGGAGCAGTTCCATGGTAACCTCAAGCATTGTATCCTTGTGTGAGAGTCACACTATTGAACTGTGATAGGCTCCCAGTTAGACCTGGTCTTGCTTGACATCCAACAGTGCACTTTCTAACTGGGGTCTTTGGATGGTGTTAAGTAATTGGAGACTTGGCTCAATTTCTTTTCTCTCAACCTGCCCGCTTGCAATCAAACGAACGTTCAGAAATGCTGAAACAAACTGCAGTGGTCCTATTGCTGCTTTAGTTGAGATCAGTTAACAGTGCACTTGAGACTTTCTAGACTTGGCATCACAAGATGGTGTTTATCTTCTTAGCACCTAAATCTGTGTGTAGCCAAGCAAAAGACAAGGTAATTGGACTAAAATGGCCATAGGGTGCAAATTGATACAAAACTAAAAGTGGAATTTGGATATTGAATATGTATTTGCCACTCAATTTATTTTAATGAATACTATTTTATCTATAAAACTACAGTGAACTTGCCAATGTTTTTTTTCCCCCCAGCATATTGTTTTACATCATCCCATTATTGATCAAAATATCGTGATTAGCATCTTTGAGATTGTCCAGGGATTGATTACTTGTGCAGATACATCTGTGGGGAGGATGTATTTTTGTGAGGATGAGGAGGGTTGGAGGTAGAATTGTTGAAGAATGATCCATTGGATGTTACTTTAGAATTGAGTCCTTCATTTAGTAATCAAGCTCTTAAAGCATTGTGTAATTAAATGGATTATTTAATGTTTGTTGTTAAATTAATATAGCTGTCTGTATAGATGGAAATTGTTTTTTAAAACCCAGTTATTGGCAAACATTATTGATATTTATTTTACTGCCCTCAAACAGGCTAGGATTGGTATTCCACCGACCAGCATTGGTGTTTCAACGCACCCTGCACTTCCTTCCAGACAGGTTTGTATAGAAGGAGCAACACTGAATCGTGTCTCAGGTTCATATCTCGTTCCCCTTTCTCCATATCCTAATCCAATACCAAGCCCCCATATATGTCACAAGGTAGGAATCTATGGAATCAAAGATCAGATTAACTTTTAGTACCAACAAGGGCTTGTGCCTTTTGCATTCCATGATTCGTAATTGTTTTAAGAGTTTAACAACAAAGTTGGGTAGAATTATTTCAGGGTTCAGAGGCAAAGAGCAGTTCTCAAGGAGAATGTAATGTAGTTCATCAGGCCATTCTTAGCAGTTGCAAAAGTTCTTTTTCTACGATATTTGCTTGTCCTGGTGGATGTATTTGCTTTGCAATTTTGTCAATGAGATTACCCTTTTCCTATACAAACAGTAAATATATTCCGGGTTAGCTTGTTGTGAGTGGTTGATGATCTTCTGCTGTCTAGAATGTATATCCCCTTACAGATAATTCATGGTGAGTCACAATATGATTTTTGGTGAAGGCGTTTAGGTCCATCTGATTTCAATCTTCCAGATTACTCACCCTACTGTCCTCCTATCACATCATTGAGCTGCTTTTTAAATGAGTCCACTGTCCTGGCCTCAGCCACCCTTACTTGCAATCTGTTCATTCTTTTTTACCATCTGGATAAAGAGAAACTTCCTAGTATCCTGAAATTGCCGTTTGTAATCCTAAATACTTGTCCTCCCATTCTGCTGTCATGGTGCTTCCTAAAGTATTGTTCTTCGTTTACTTTTTCATTCCAGTTTAAAATGTTATGCACCTCTGTAAGACCCCCTTAACATTGTTTTCTCACAGGCCTGAAAAGCCCTAGCTTGTTTGAGTGTTGCTCATAGCTCATTCCTTTAATACTGGGGATCATCTTCATTGGTTTGCTCTGTTCTGTGTCTTGAGCAGCCCCCAATGTTGCAGCAACTGGAACTGTATATAGGCCCTTGCTGCAGCGTGACCAGCAACTGGTTTACCTTTATTTATTGTTGCTTCACACTGTTTTGACATAGTTAACAATGAGCCACCAGCAAGTCCTACACTCTCCACGGAGTGTGTGTATTTCCTATTCTTCCTAAATGTAGTACCTTGCACTTCTCTATACAGGGAAAGGATCAATCTCTGAAGAAGTTAAAACTGTTGGCTACAGAAGACAAGAAGGTTTAAAAAAAAGATTAGCCCAGATGTGTTTAGTTCCAGAGCATTGAAGCAAGATTGTTGCACCATGGAGTAGTTCATAAGGAAACCTGCACATTTCTGTGCAGATGATTTCAGAGTGTCCTTTTAACAATCTTTGGAGATAATGGTTTGTTGATGTAACATCTGTGACTTGTGGTCATTGAAGAAATTGCACACTGAGACTGACACAGGATTTATCTTTGGTAATGGTCATTTTCCAAATGGAAGAATCATACAGTAATAGTAGTTACAGCCCAGTAGGACGTGACTAATCCCATCAACTTTATTTTGGAGCCATCTTCTCCATTGGAGCTGTACACTTCCAATATGTTTTTTTTGTACTCCCTTTATCTTGTTTCTCTTGTACAGTTCTCTTTAAAGTTATGGTTTTGCTTATCTGGCACATGTGCTAAGCATTCCATAGTAAGATCCTCATGTGAAAACGTTTATTACTACTCCTCTGCTACTAACATAATAGTGATGCTGATGTTATGCCTTCTTGGATTTCTTCACCATGCAGCAGGGATTAATCACTTTTTTTTTCTCAACTATAAAGTTTTGGAGACCTTGATTAACTCATCTCTTAATCTTCTGTTGCGATGAAAACTACTTCAATTCAATGAACCTCAGTGAAATGCTTTGAGACGTCTAGGAAACGTGAAAAGCACTATATTAAATGTAAGGATTATTATTGTATAACCTATCCTCATGACTTTTGACTGCCGCATTTTTCCACAACATACACGGTCAGTCCACTTTGCAGTATATCTTGTGAAACACTTTGAAAGATCCTACTGGTATGAAAAGCACTGTACCAATGCGAGGATTCTTATTCTGTACCTCTAGATTTTTGTTCCTGAACTGCTATTTAGGGTGCACTTTATTTTTTTTCTCCAAAATCACCAGTTTATATTTTGAACACTAAACTGTAATGTTCAAGGAAGTTTAGCCGGATTGTGATTCTTTCAGTGGAATGCTCTGATTTAGGATATGAGAAAATGTGACATTAAGGCATTATGAAGATAACCGATGCCACATGAACTTTTCTTTGTTGCTACTGAACACTTTCTATTGGGAAAACAAATGTCCTAAATTTATAAAGCACTTGTTGCCTTAACCTAGCATTGGGTTCTGCATTCAACAGAAACTAGTTATTTTGCAAACCATTTCTATTGAAAGCAGCACCAAGCTGCAGTTTGCACACTGCATAGGGGAGTAGTATACTTTTGGCAGGGAAAAACTGGACCTCATTTTACTTGTATACTTGCCACTTCTTAGACCAATAAATTGTTTGCATGCCTTCGCTGTTGACTTAAGATCTTAAGGCTGTAACTTTTATGCTGCTGTTTCAGGGTGGCTTGAACATGTAAGTCTTTAGAGCCCCATTACTTGTTCCTGCAAAACTTCCTGTTTGTATGTGGAAATTAAATAAATGAAGTTAGATTTAGTGTCATCATCTTTGTTCTTTATCTTTTAGCACAGCTTTCCCTTTCTGAAGTGGTGTGGCTTTTGAGTTGTTAGACTCGATATTTCCTGCCAGCTAACTTTTTGTGATGTTTTCTCTTGCTAGTTCTATCAGTGTTGCTGCAGGCTCCTCTAAGAAAAAAAAGCTGAAGATTTTCCAGAATTAAATTGTACTGTGGAGTGGTTCATAACCACTTTGGGATGAAAAGCATAACTTTCTTCAAAGAAACTTGTTTCCCCCTGACTATTTTCATTGTACGGTAATAGCAATGTGGGCTCTCAGTGTGATTTTCTCCCCATCCCAGTAGTGTATACAAAGTTTAATTGCTTGTATATTACATGCCAATTGCTGACGCCAGTGGATACAGCACTTCGATTTGGTATTTTTAAAACTTTAGTTGAGGCTTTTTCAGATGATAGTTGTATTGTTGAAACTAACTGCTGGCATCCTAACATTTCTGAGCCAATCCTTTGACGAGCTATTATATCAAAAGGAGACAGGCACAGTGCCAGATTTGTCTCTGAGGATGGCAGCAAACTACTTGTTTTAATGTAAAGGTTGAACTTTCAAAGAATAATGAACAAACCACCTTTGCCGAGGAATCTAATATCTGGAGAAGTGACAAAAAAACTAAAAAAAATGTTGCTGCACAGCAGTACCTTTCTGTAGACTGACCCATTTGTTTTTTATAGATGCACATTACAAAAAGAAAACTTTGTATTGTCTGTTCCATGTGGATGATTGCAGATGCCAACACTCATAAGAATTTTGTGTAAACTGGTGTCAGTACTATAACCCCTTGAGTACTGTAGCCATGCTTACATGTCAGCTTTGTTTCCTGGTTTGAGGCAAATTTTGAGATTCAGTAGGATGTGGCTAAGTCGATCTTTCAACTTTTGAGATTTTTATTGACTAACTGTTTTGAGCTGTTAACTTACTTTCACCTCCAAAATGAAAGATTTGCACAGATGCACAGAATATAAGTAAGCAGAGGAAACCATTAGGAGGTAGAAAAGAGTAAAAGTGTATAAAATAAGACCCCATGGATGAGGAAGATTGTTGAGGCAAACAAATATATTTATCAAATTACTTGTAACATTCAATTTTAGCCAATTCATTAATAGCTATATTGATGTTTGATATATTTTGCTGCTGTGATAGTGTGTAGGGGAATAGTTCACCATCACTGAATGAGCTTCCCCTCCTTCCATTGTCCAAAGACCTGCTGGCAGTCAATCTGCATACATCTGCACTCTGGCATAGGAGGCACAATATAAAAATTTGCAGACACAAAGATAGGGAGCATGGCTGCCTAAAGAGGACTATACAAATTTAGGACGTAGGGAGATTAGTGATTGGACAGATAGATGGCAGATAAAATTTAATGCATATAAATGTGAAGTGTTAATAGTTTGGGGGGAATATTCTGCACTAAATGGTAAATCATTAAAGTAATACAATCCTGTGTTTTTATAAATACAGATTTAAATATACAAAAGTACATTTCATTGGTTAATTTGCAGTGGAGGATTGTGAGCACTCTGCATTGGAGAAAGTGTAGAAGAGATTCACTAGCATTATTCCAGGAACAAAATTTATTTGGATGACTCCTTTCAAAGAGCTGGCACAAACACAATGGGCTGAATGCCCTGCTTCTGTGCTGTATAATTCAATGATTTTAAGACACTTAAGTTATGGAATCATAACTTGAACCTATTCTCCCTGGAACCCAGAGCTTGAAAATAGACGAAGGTGTTAACATTGAGATGGTTTGATTGGTGGAAATTTGATCCCCATTTACCAACCTGTCAGTTGGTAATGAAGTGCGTATAAATTTAGTTACCAAGTAGCTAAGTGAGCAATTAGTTTTTATTTACAGAGGGTTGTTAGGACATAGAATGCTCCACCAAAACATGCACAGAATCAATAATGGTTTGAAAAGGAAATTAGCCAGGTGAAAAATAAATATTAAGGTATATGGGGGTAAGACTGAATAGGTAGCCGTTGCACACGTGATTAGCTAAATGATCTCCTATGCTGTAAATCTAAATGTAAATCAATATACCAAATGTAATGCCAATTGTGAAATTGTTCTCCAAAAATTCTGATTCTGTATTGATGGTTATGTACTTAAACTTTTACATTTATGTATTAAATGATGTACTGTACTTTAAATGGTGAAATTTCTGTATTGTGCATGATAGTTTAACTTTGCGATGGGGGAAAAAAAATGGCTTGGGTGGGAGGTGTTTAGGGATTGAAGTTCCTTGCTTTTTGAAGTATTCTGATTTTATTTTTCTTTTAATTTTAACAGCAGCACAATAGTCCAAAATATTCTGTGAAGGGACTGCATAACCAAGGCTCCAATCTCAATTCAGTGGGTGGCATGAAGCAACCAGTCTTGAACAGAGGCCATAACCAATATCCTCGCAGCACTTCGAAAAGGAGAAAACACACTCGGGACACTGTAATTAGTTTAAGTAGATAGGGGGTGTGATTCCATTGGAAAATCATCCCATGTTCACACTAAAGTGGAATAATCTTGACGTCAGACTGGGAATAATCTTGACATTAGACTGGAAATAAAAACCAGCATTTAACTCCAGTTAGTGGATATTGGTTCATATCTCCAACTGACTTTGCATGTGTCCAATATGTTGATTGGACTCCATCCCACAGAACATCATCTTGTGCTAAGTATTTGTGAAGCCTTATTGGATGTGGAGGTTTTGCTTCCCATAGTTCTCAACTCACTGCTGGAACAGCTCTGGTGATGGATCTGCAAGAGCTTTAAGCTTTCTCCACTAACTCTGCAGATGAAAGGCACTTTCTGCAACTCTTTACAAGCAGAGGAAAATGTAGGAATACTTTAATCCAAGGGTCATTTTCGTGGCTGATCTACATGGACATTTTCATGGCAATAGTTTTTTGCCACTTCTTAGTCATTGTTTCATACATATATCAGAACTTTTTACTCTGTACATATTGAACAGATTGTATCATTCGTGCAATAACTGTTTTCAGAAGTTTTTATTTAATTTTCATATGATGTTATTATCAATTGTTTAAGTTATATTTAAGTGGAGGAGGGATACGTTTTGAAGTTTACAAATCCTTTTCCGGGTTGCATTATCTAAGTTTATAGAGGATTCTTAGTTTTGGCAGGTTTGATATTTAAGGTGAGTGCTCTAACATCATAATGAATTAGTTGAGCAGTTAAGTCTCCTTGATACGCAATGTAACGCTCCATACTAACAGGAAGTTTTCAACGGAGTTTAGCATAACTGAATCCACCTTTCTCTGCTTTGGTCCTCAATTGTGTTTTGGGCTGCGTTTTCTCAGGATCTGTTATAGTCACCTTGAATCTCTAACTTCCAATTTGAGTAAGAGCCAGAAACGCAAGCCTTGCTAGAGAGCATACTCAAACAAAACAAACGTGTGAATTAGCAGAAATTAGTTTTTTGTTGGTTCACATTTGATGTAGAAATGTAACCTGTTAATGTTGGGGTCCAAATGGCATTTGTGAATGATGTTCCCAGCTAACAGAACGTGGTGGAAGGAATTATGTTGATTCCATTAAGGAATCTGTATACTCATGCATACGTTCTATTAGAAGCAAAAAAGAAACAGTACTTCATCTACTGTGTGCATTTGTGAGAAGTGGGTTGGTGCAGCATTGTGATGTACGACAGCGGTGATCTAACCCATCAGTGTTGTTCACACTTAATGAAAATTACTGATGCATACAGTTAGACTATGCAAGATTTTTTTTCACGACAACCACTGTTTTGTTAACTTTTTGGAAGAGAGAAAATTTACAGCCTGCCTAGCCCTATGTTTTAAAGAATGTACCACAGTTGTCCTAGGGATTTTGTCTTGTATATTGCCTGAATTAGGTTGAAATTAAACATGACACTGTCTCACTAAAGGGTTGTGACTCTTCTAAACATTAATAGGTGGAGGAAGAAGTCCATTGTTAGTGGTGGTTATGTTTGATATAATGTTGCCATGACATAGAGATTTATAAGAGTATTTAGACAGTTTTGAAATAGTTTCAACCTTTTCAGCAACACAAGGGTATTTCATCTCAATGATTTGTCCGCCAAGTGTAGTGTTGACTGCTCACTGCCATAATTTTATGTTGCATTGTATCAACGTGTTTACTGTCTGTGTGCTCTTGTCCCAGATCATTCCAGTAAAGTCCACGCTTTCGTCTATGCAGCTACTGTAATTTCATGAAAATAACAAGATATGAAAGTGTAATCCAAGTACAACACGGTTTAATTTTGTAGGTTTACCAGTTTTCGTTTTTTTCCCACAAATGGGTAGTCCGTAGATACTTTTATTGTAAAGTTGGAGACTAGACTTTTTAATGATGTTCAGGTCTCCACTATCACCCATGATAACTAGCAGACAATATTCCCCAGGAGCTGAGTTCAGTTGGATACATCCCATGTGTTGGCATTCAAAATCTAAGCTACACCAGAGAATACACTGAGTGTTTTAATCATAAAGCAGAGTGAAATTTTATTCATTCCAGTTCTGCATGATTACATTCAAAAACGATGTGACTAAATCTTCCAATCATTTTATTCTGGATATTTTAGAAATGATGCGGCACTTATTGCACACCTGCCCTTTACCAGAACACAAATGAAATCTATAATTCCCATGCCAGTGCTGAATGATGAATATGTGTCCATCAAATTTGAGACCATTTGTTAGCAGCTCATTTCGTTATTGATTGCAGGGTGAATATGACAGCTTGGTGGAACCTTATGATCAGTATTTCAGTATGCTATTTTGCCTCGTTCCAAAAATGAAGCAATCTGCATGAAGATGACTTGCAAGTGATTTAAGTTTGAAAGATTAATAAAGGATAACTGCAGTCGCAAATGTTTTTTTTATTCCAAGAAAACAGCTCTGCAACTAATATGTTGCACCTTGTGGAAACACACAAATCTTAGCAGCACACCCTAACCATGCATGTCATGTATTGGGCATTGTTGTTCTAGATAGATGTTTATAGAAAAATAAATTAATGGCTGGCAATTCTCTGCACTTTCATAGCTGATGGACACCTCACTTCTGTGTAATGCACGGTCCATTTTTAGATAATTTGCTTGTAAAAAAATAATACACTTGCACTTCAGTGGCACTTATTTAAAAGTTTGCAACTTTCATTCCCATAAGACTGGATATCTTAACCAGTAACCATTTTTACAATTTTAAAATGACCATCAGAAGATACTGAATTCACAAAGTTTATGATAGAAGATATCTACTAGACTTTTAATATTTAAAAAAAACATTTTTACTTAGGCATATTTAGTTCAAAGAGTGATTTTTGCCAGTTGCCAGTTTGTTGCCAGTTGTGTTGGTGACTTGAATCATAAGTAGATGTGTCTGGTGAGTACTTGTATGATATAAAACTACCAATTGGAAGTGAGGGGATAGGTTAATTTCATGAAATTACAATAGGAAATGGTCTAAGTTGCATTTGCACTTACAAACACCACAACACCAACCAAAACCTGAAAAATGAAGGTGAGTGGCCTAAATTAAAGTGATGCATACCATCTAGCTGTATAAGCTTTAGCAACGGCAGAAAGGCATTACATTACAAAGGTTTGGTTTATGCAGTTAATAGCTGGAATGTGCTATGTATTTTGTGGTGCTGGATAACCATCTGTATCATGTTCAAGTTCTGTCATGGTGAACAATTAATTGGCCTGACTACCACTGTGGGGTTATGCGTTCATGCATACAAAATGAATCGTGTTTAGGACTCTGCTGGGACAACTTGTTACGGCAAGTAAAATTTGACATATTTTTTATGTATAGTTTTCTATTTGATTATTTTTAATAAACTTAATGAAACAATTGTATTTGATATGTTTTTATATAAATGTACTCTATGTGTACAATGAACCTATCGATGTTTCTGCATTTTCAGTTTTTGCGATAATCTTGGAACTTGTGCCTAATTGTTTTTTTTAAAAAAAAACTTTAAAACAGACTTGTTAATCAGTGTGATTTTCTTAGCATCTTGTAGATTTTGAGTCTTAATTTTTTCTATGTACTGAATTTCATATGGAATTAGCATCTGGCATGATCTTTTGTGTTCTAAATTGTCTCCAATTTAACATCAAAATCTGAGTAATTTTAGTAATGTTTTAGGTGTTGAGGTTCCCCTTCTTACAACACAATTTACATTTGTATAGTAATGCCTTTCATGTTGAGAAGATGTGAAGTCCTGTAGCTCAGTGGTTAGAGCACTTGCCTTACAAGTGTGAGACCTGTGTTTCGAATCCAGGCAGGTTAGAGTGAAACATTGGGCACGTTTCCTTACTCCACACGTCCAATAAAAATCCGTCTGAAAAAACCATATAAAAATAAAATTAGTCATTTCAATCCACGACTGTTTGTGGAACTCTGCTGTGCGCAATTGGCTACCGTGTTTCACCCACAAATATACAGTCAATTCACTTTACAGTATATTCTGTGAAGCGCTTTTGAGACGTATCGAAGGCGTGAAAAGCTCTATATCAAATGCAACGATTATTATTATTACTAAGATGTTCCTCAAGAGCATTCACAGTCCTAGATGGGCATCTGAGCTGGAAGTGGGAGACGACTGGGATGGGGAGGCGAAAGGTGACTGAAAGCGCAAAGAGGTATGCTTTGAGAACTGCCTTGGGAATGGGGAAATGAACATTTATTGTTTATTCTGGAGAATTTCGTTTTTTTTAATACCTAAACTACTAGTTAAAAAACTCTGGCAATCAGTTGGCAATTGTTCTAAAAAGTATATCTGTAAATTATATACATTATTTTATGTACTATTTTTTCCCCCCAGCAAATGTCTCCAAAAATCAGGGTATGCCTTAGAATTACAGTAAAGCTGTTTTTTTTTTCTTCCCCAAATCCCCTAAAATCTGCCTGCCTGTACGTTAGTTTTGGGGGTGCTAAAAAGTACAATAATGATCTAAATTGAAGTGCTTACTTAGTTCAGAATGGAAAAATGTAAATTCTTCATAGTGTTCAAATGTGCAGCAATGTCAATGTACAATATTTATATCATGTGTTCAACATCGTCTGTTTTATGTATAAGTGATTCACATCGGATGTGAATGCTAGGCACACTGTGCTAGGCACACATTTTCATTAGATTGTCCTCGACCTAGTATACTGATATCACAACTTTGTCATTGTATAATAATAATTATATAATAATAATTGCATTGATATAGCGCCTTATCACATCTTCATGAAGTCTCAAAGAGCTTTACAGAATATGCTTAACATTATAAAAAATAATATAAATCCTGGACAATGCTGTTGGACTGCCCACTGCTAAATCATACCACTTAATATTGCTGGTGTGCACAGCCTACTTCTATGACTGTTTGTGGGACACTTGTGCTCAATTTGGCTGCCACATTTCACCCACAAATATTTAGTCAATTTTCCTACTCTTCTTCATCCTGCCCCCATCCCCCCCCTCCCCCCCACCCTGCTATTGTCCCTACCTAACTGTACAGCGCCTTGGGATGTCCTCTCGACGTGAAAGGCGCTATATAAATGTAAGATTTGATTGATAAATAGGAATTAGGTTGTTAGTTGACTGGCGGATTGCTTTCCCGGAGGTAACAATTCACTTTAGAGTATATTTTGTGAAGCGCTTTGAGACATCTCAAAGACATAATAAGGCACGACATCAAACACAAGGATTACTATCGTTATTATGGTCCTTTTTGAGACGTTTGTTGATTGATCTTGAATCTCAAATCAATATTACCTGAGCTTCCTGTTTGGATAATCCTCCTTTTCCCCCATTTCTCTCCACCTTTTCTTTCCCCCTTCCCTTCCTCTTCCCTCTTACCCCCCTTTCTCCCCATTTCTCCCTGACTTTACCCCCACCCCACCTTTCCCTCCCTATTCCCCTTTCCCCTCTTTTCCCCCTTTCTCCCCTGGCCCCAATTCCGCGACTATTTGTGGGACACTGCTGTGCGCAATTTGGCTGCCGCGTTTCATCCACAAATATACAGTTGGTTTTCCTGCTCTCTTTCCCCCTACCCCTCCCCTTACCATCTCTCCCCCCTTACTTTCTTTTCCCCCTTTCTCCCCTAATCCCACTTCCATGACTGTTTGTGGGACACTGCCGTGTGCAATTTGGCTGCCGCGTTTTGCCCACAAATATACAGTCAATTCTCCTACTCTTTCATCCTTCCCTCACCCCCTGATCCTGCTCTGGTCCCTCCCTGCCTGTACTGTGCCTTGGGACGTCCTCTCGACATGAAAGGCGTTATATAAATGTAAATTTTGATGATTGAATCTTCTCAGTTCATCCAGTCCAGAGCACGAACTTCGTGCTCTTTCAATGCATCTTCTAGAGGTTGGATAGTTCTCTTATGTCGAGTTGACCAGAACTGTGCTTTGTTTTAAATGCAGCCTGACTGGTTATTAACACTTTATAGTTTCAGTGTGACATTTGAGGATAATTGATTTGGCAATGTAGGCAGCACCTATTTAACTTTTATTACTGCTTGTTTTCTTACTCACCGTTTTCCCTTGGCTACTTTTCTTGTTTCCATGTAATATAGATGCCTTTTTATTTTTACTTTAACATGTCTAAGTCTAATATGTCATAGTCTAAACTAATCCTGCAATTCAGTCCTAGGGTTTTGTTGCACTGTCAGAGATGTTGTACTTCAGGTGAGACATTAAACCACGGTCCTGTCTGGTTGTTCAGGTGGATGTTAAAGAACCCATGGCACTATTTGAAAAAAGGAGTTTCCTGGTTAAAAATGCCCCAAATAAAATAGGTCACTCATTTCATACTGTATGTGAGACATTGCTGTCGCAATTGGGCTGCCATGATTGCTTGCAAAATAGTCACTGCACAGTAAATCCTATGAAATGCTTTGGGTTGTTCTGGCATGAAAGCAACTAGGAAAGGATCATTATTTAGCTTGTCATTATTGCCTTTAATTTTCCCAGGTGCATACCCTGTTGAATTCAGCTGCTATCTTCGGTACACCATAGTTTCTCTCCCCCTCCCCCCACCCCACCTACAGCTCATTGTCTTCTGTTTTCATCAATGCTGGGTGAAGACATTTCTGAATAAAGATCATTCTACAATGTCCAAATCTGAATAACATACAATTCCATTTTTTTTTCCATTGGATTTCCATAAACATTCACAAACGTGACTCAATCAGAATACACACTTCACGTTCCTGTTACAGCATCAAGCTGCTCTTAAAGAATTTATGTACTGATGATGTCAACCCTTCCTGGTAACCTGTTCTAGCGGTGTAGTTTTATGTAAAAACATATCTGATGTCTTTAATTTGTCCTCCACAGACCTGCGCCTTTCTGTCCTCTGTTTCCTTGGTATATGTGCTTCTGGACCATGCAATGTTATTGACTTTGAAAAATCGATTTTTAATTATAACAACAACTTGCATTACTTATTTAGCACCCTTTCATATGGGGCAATATCTTAGAATGCTTAATGGAAGCTTGATAACCTTGATGTCCATTTGAGGCTTTGATACACCAACTTTGTCACTAAATCATGCAATTTTTGCCTACAAAATAGTCAAAACAACTTCAGTGATTTCTATTAAATACTTTGAGACAGTCCTGATGTGAAAGATGCTTGAAGTCCATGTTTTTTTTTAACTTTTCCAAAGATTGAACATCTAGGTTAATCCATGGTTTATGGAAATGATAATGTTCCTACTTTTATGGGCCTTGATTTTGGTTCAGAGGAGAAGTGATCAATTAAGTAGTAACTCAAACCTATTTTCCCAGCTGTTTTATTCACTGGTTGACTATGACAATTTGGGTCAACCTATCCTTGGACAACTGGCCAACCATTACAGTACAAGCTGAACATGCAGTAATTCTTCCAGCAGGTTTTCTTTCTGTTGCTGAGATATCAATCTTGGGCTGTTTTTATAGAGTTGACATTTCCATTAATGTTGGTTTCTTGCTTTAAGTCATCTTATGAATAATAAGCTCTTTTTTGATGGGATTGCTCAGCAATTTGCAACGGCTCTGATTTGTAAGTAAATCTGACAGAGTTCTTATGGGTCATTGTGACTTGTGTCTACTTATCAGGGTGTTTCTTAAGAAATACTGCACTAGACTCCAATCAGACAATTATTTTAAATGACTATATATAGAACAATGCTGAAGCTTTATGCTCACAACCCTTTTCCCTTCCCATCTCCAACAGTGAAGAGTACAGAGCCTTGTATCTACCCTACTTAGCTTGTTACTTGCACTCACCAATATTTTAATAAAATTGTGCATGTGTACCTCAGGGCTTTATAATATATAACTGCAGTACTACAGGGGAACATTAAAGTATTATAATCAGGAGGTGAAAATAACCTCTTATGGCTTTTAAGCCCCACCTCAGAACTTTGAACTCCTAGTCTGCTCCAGGGTGTCACCAAGAGTGCTGAGGTGCTCCAAGATGTGGCTTGAGTGAAGCATGCTATATAAATGCAAGTGGTTGATGACTAATGCAGTGCTGGGATATTTGAGGTACCGTCCTTTGGATGAGATGTTAAACCCAGATCCCATCTACTTGTTTAAATGGACTTTCAAGATTTCCAGGCACTGTTCATAAAAATAAGTAACTTTCTCCTACCACGTTCACTCAAAAGAGAAATGGTCATTCATGTCTGTGAAATATTGCTAGTGTGGAGTCCTGTAGATAAGTGGTTAGAGCACTCGGCTTACAAGCTTGAGACCCATGTTCGAATCCAGGCAGGTCAAGGCGAAATCTTTGGCAAGTTTCCTTACTCCACACACTCCACCAAAAAAAACACAATAATAAAATTGGTCGTTTCAATCCTTGACTGTGGGACACTGCTATGTGAAATTGACTGCTGCATTTTGTCCACAAATAAACAGTCAATTCACTACAGGGTATTCTGTGAAGCGCTTTGAGATGTCTAGATGTGAAAAAGTGCTATATCAAGTTCAAGGATTATACCCATGCATTATGCAAATTAACTTGACATTAAAATGTATTATAATTATGTATCTGTTATGTTTTTCATGTGGGTCATCGCTTATGGGTGGAAAATGTACAGTATTTACTGTGTAATGTCCTATTAGCATTATTATTTTCTTTCACAGTTGGTTATGCAACATAACCACCAGTGGAGGGTGCTATAGTAGTGTGGAACAGTACTGAACAAAAACTAAAAGAGCATGAGCTAAGTAAGGTATTATGTGAAACGTTTTGAAAAAGGATTGACTCATGAATTATTATCATGTTCTTAGCCAAACATACATGCTGTAATGGGACAGATTTGCAAATCCCTCCGTTTTACTTTAAGTAAAAATATGTGCACCGAGACTTTACAACTACAAATTTGCATTCATCCAGTGCCTTTCACATTGGGAGAACATCCTATGAGAAGAGAGGCTGCAACAATAAAGTGGTCCCAAATATCTCATATAAACAGCTAGAAAGTATGAAAACATACAATTCTCAGTTTACCCAGTTGAACTATCACAAATGTGATATTCTCTATTCAGACTCATCGATGGGCCAAATTGTTTTCTTTGGTCCTAAAATGTCTGCTTCTTTTCAAATAGAAGCAGACATTTGTGGAATCCTGTAGCTCCGAGGTTAGAGCACTTGCCTCACAAGCGAGAGACCTGAGTTCAGTTTCAGGCAGGGCGAAACCTTGGACAAGTTTCCTTATTCCACATGGCGAATAATAATCCCTCGAAAAAAAATTGTTCACTTCATGACAGTTTGTGGGACACTGTCATGCGCAATTGGCTGCCGCATCTCACCCACATATAGAGTTAATTAACTTTACAGTATATTCTGTGAAGTGCTTTGAGATGTCCAGAAGACGTGAAAAGTGCTTTATCAAATGCAAGGATTATTATTTATTATTATTATAAATGATGGAAAGGCGAAGATCAGGCTCCTACCTACAGCAGCCCAGCAATTAACAAATAATAATGTAGGATCTTATCAGGTTGGAAGAACCTCTCGAAGCATTTCACAATATTTACCGTGGAATGGAGTGACTGTGTTTGCAGGCAGAAACAGCAGCCTATATTGCGCAGTTGGGAGAGCTATGACAGCCAAGCTGATGATTATAAACACTGCAACTTAAGCAAACTACAGTAATTGCTTAGCTCCTCGGACAAAATGTTCATCTTTATAGTGCCTTATCTTATGGAGAGAGTGCATTCTTAATTTCCAGGCAGGAACATTTTACTGCATTTATTAACTAATGTCACATTCCCCTCAAGCAAGGGTTTGATTCCTGGCAGGGCAAAATGTTAGACAAGTTTCCTTACTCCACGCTCCTGTTTGCCTGGCAGTAAGTAGGAACCCTGTTGTTAGTCGTTTGGCGGATCACTTTTCTGGGGGTAATACTTCCTTAAAAATAAATTTAAATAATTTGGTCATTCAAATGCGACTGTTTGTGGGACAGCTGTGCCCTATTAGCTGCGGTGTTTTGCCCACAAAAATATAGTCAATTCACTCTACAGTATCTTCTGTGAAGCTTTAAGATTTCTCGACAACATAATGTGGTGCTATATAAAATGCAAGGATTTTAAAATATATGTAGAAGCAAAACTTCTCGTCTACCTTTATTCATGAATGTTAAGAAAGGTTGAAAATTATTTTGATAAAATTAAATGGAAAATACATCATCCAAAAAATTTCTCCTGTTCAGACACAACGAGAAAGCATCTGTGCTTGAGAAGTGACAAGCAGAAGGTGGGGGCTGTGTGCTCTGCAGTCTTTTCTAAGCTGGTGTTGATTGCTTAAGTTTTGTTTCTTTGATTCTTAGGCTCCCTTGGTACAGTAGGAGGTGCTGCACTGACACACACATTTTATTTTTTGCTGAATTCCATCCTCCCTGTATAGCCACAGGCTATCCACAGTGGGAAAAAGACAGCTATGCTCCATTAGCTAAGCATATTTGCTAAAACATCTATCTATATTCCCCCACAAAATATACAGTTCATTCACTTTACATTATTTTGTGAAGCGCTTTGAGACGCAAAAAGTATTATTATTACTGTATGGTTTCCTTACAATTCTTGGTTCAAGCACTTTCATTTACACTTGAGGCTCAGTAATCTTAACACAACTGGATCTGATAAAGTCAGCACTCAAATGATCTTAGGCCTGTTCTGCCCCACAATCAGCAGCCAAGTCTTCAGCGATGTGTTCACCGAAAGCCCACACTCCATCCTACCCTCTGTGGCTGCTCCTTCCTTCCCCTATCTCCTCCCCACTCACTGTCCAGCACTATCTCTATTGCATTGTTCTGAGGCATGACTCAACAGTAGCTTGCAATGTAGTGTCATTCACACGGGAAAGCATCTCAGTGCACTTACTCTATCAAGAGCTCTATATAATTGCAAGTTATTGCTCATTTTCACAGTCCATCCCACACACCATAGCATTATTTTTCAACTGGATCCGGACTGTTGAGAATTTTTTGGTACATTTTTCCTTTTATGAAATGATTGTGCATCTGAATCAATAACAATTGCAGACCTTATGATGCAACCATTGCTTATGTTCATTTAGCCACATGTCTTTCTATTAGTTTTTCTGCTGATTGAAATGCTGTATTCTAAGTTCTGATACTGTGTAAATATTTAATTATAATCATTTTCAATTCAAATGTTCAATATGGTATGAAGCACCAGCTATTTTATAGCTATGCAATTATTTTTATGGATTTGTGGTTTCTACAAATCATCCTCAGTTGCTTTTAGTTAGAAATCAAGACATACATACCAGAGGCAGGTATTTGACAGCTTGACTTTATCCACCACAAACTAAAGGTTTAGGATTGCAAAGGAAAATTTCAGGACAGGCATCAGGAAACATTTCACGAACAACAATACTTGTGTAGCAGATTTCATGTCAGACTTGTATAATAATCATACGTAGATAACTTACAACAACTTATACAACAATTGGGAGGGGGAAATGAGTGGGGAACATTGCACCATACAATTCAAATATTAGAACTCCTGACACTATTGCAACCACAAGTGTACAAGCAGATCCAGGATTATTACTCTGGCCTGGGTGTTGGCACCAGCGTAAGAGTGTGCAAAGTGAACAGCAGGCTCAGCCATACGACCGTACAGAAATAGTAAAAAGCAGATTTGCCTCACACAGAATGTATTTCATATTACAAAATCGCAAGAGTTTGGATGAAGCCCATCTGATTTCATCCTTCTATTTACAGCATCAAAATGTGTTTTAAATGTGTCATTATTTCAAACAACCGTCCTGGTGACCTGTTCCAGTGCCTTGGGATGCCCTTCTGACACGAAATCTGCTATACAAGTATGGTTGTTCGTGAAATGCTTCCCGATGCCTGATCTGAAATTTTCCTTTGCAGTCCTAAACTTGTGCCCTTTTCTTTTGCTGCTTTGGCATTTCTGAAAATGTTGTTCAAAGTTTATTTTCGCAAGTCCATTTAAACTTGTTTATGTTGCAGTATAATTGTGAAACCAAGATTACATTTTAGCTTTGCTTTGAATCATTTACAATAGTTTGTGGTGGATAAAGCTTTATGAAATGTAACTGCTTTTAGAAGAAATGTCAGTTCAACTGTTGTTATTAAAAATAAAAATAATACTCATTGTGTTTGACATAGCGCCGCATCAAGTTTTCAAGAACTTCACAGAATATACTGTATATTTTGTGGGTGAAATGCAGCATCCAGTTGTGCACAACAGTGTCCCATAAACAGTCATGGATTGAGTGACCAATTTATTATTGCTTCAAAGCAAACCTGAAATGTAACTCCCAGTGACATGTAAACCTCGCTTGTGTTAACAAATGAGCATTTGACTTAGCTATGAATGAAATGTCACATGAAATTCATGGTGAATAAAATATTAATTTTCACAATGTGTTGTTAAATGCTAACAAGTATTGAAGCTGGGTTATTAATATGATGAAATGATCACTTTTTCAAAATCTTTGATTCTTGATTTCAGTGATTTCATGGCTTCATAATGTTTTCTAATATCATAGAATCATAGAATGCTTTGGTACAGAAGGAGGCCGTTCAGCCCATCGAGTCTGTGCCGGCTCTTTGACCGAGCAAGTCACTTTCATTAACCCCAATCACCAGCTTTCTCCCCATAACCCTGCAAACCCGTCTTCCCCAGATACCTATCTAGTTCTCTCTTAATAGCTGCTATCGAACCTCACTACCCTTTCAGGCAGATCATTCCAAATTTGAACAACTCGCTGAGTAAAACAATTTCTTCTAACCTCCCCTCTGCTTCTTTTGGTAGATATTTTAAGACTGTGACCACAGGTCACAAACACACCTACCAGCGGAAACAGCTTTTCCCTATCTCGCCTGTCGAAACCTTTCATAATCTTGAAGACCTCTATCAGGTCCCCGTGTAATCTTCTCTGCTCTAATGGGAAAAATCCTAACTTCTCCAGTCTGTCCTCATAGCTAAGGTTCCCCAAGCTAAGGTTCCCCTCATAGCTAAGGATCCCTGGTATCATTCTTTTGAATCTCCTCTGCACCCTTTCCAGTGCCTTAATGTCCTTCCTGAAGTAAGGTGCCCAGAACTGGACAGTTGAGGCCTAACCAGTGTTTTGTATAGATTAACCATAACCTACCTACTCTTATACTCTATGCCCCTACTAATAAAGCTCAGTACACCAAATGCCTTTTTTACCTCCTTACCTACTTGCCCTGCTACCTTTAATGATTTGCTTACTTGAACACCCAGATCTCTCTGTACGTTCACCCCCCTTAAGATTGAGCTACCAAGTCTATATTGCTTCCTATCATTTTTCCTACCTAAGTGTATCACCTCACACTTATCCACATTAAAATCCATCTGCCACATGTCAGCCCATTCCACCAATCTGTGTATGTCTGCTTGCAGTTGGTTATAGTCCTCCTCACTATTTACTACCCCCTACCTAACTTTGTATCATCTGCAAACTTGGAAATAGTGCTCTCTATGCCCACGTCCACATCATTAATTACAGTGTATTATAATATTATAATACTATACAGTATTATAATAATATACAGTGTATTATATATACATATATATACAGTATACATATACCTATCTCTGAGATGTATCTTTTCAAAACTGCAATATCCCAGCTAATTGTGCCCCTAGTTCATTCACGTACCATGGGGATTGCTTTCATTGCACTCTCCCTCCCTCTCTCTCTCTTCACCGCCTGTGGGGCCTAGTCGGCTCCCTTGTGTTACAGCGATAGAGCCAGGATCAGTATCAAGCCCTCAAAATCTCAACTGATGTAACTGGAATACAAGTTACTGTCTGCAAGCACTCCAAAGGTCAGGTTGCACATCTATTGTTCTTGACAGTTCCATCAGGGACCCAGTCACTTGATGCATATTATTCCTATGCCCTCACGGGAGCATAACACAAAACCTCTTAGATGTGAATGATCATAGCAAGGAATACTTTTACATCCAAATTCATTGAACTGTTTGATTATCAATAAACACAAAGTCCTGAGTTTTCATTATTTTCCAGGAATGATGGCAATGATCCAAGTTCTCTGTCTAGATTCAGTTGAGGTATCAACCCTGTGCGGGAATTAAGAAATGGGGATATTAAATAATTTGAAAATGGCCAAGAAGATAATTAATTGTTATATAACTTGTTTGCCTTTTGCTGGGAGAACAATTTATAGTATTATCCAGGCAAGCATAAACTGAAATGTATGAGTTGAGGCAATGTGGAGACATGATGAGCAGTGGACTGTGATTCTGACCCAAATCAATCATTCTGCTGCTCCGTTAAAATGATTATAAATCATGATGTCTTTTCTCAACTAGATAAATCAATGAGCTTTTTATTAAAGTCAACAGTGGTATTTTATATCAATGGCTCCACAGGAGGAGTTGTTTGGGGGCATAATATGAGTTCTATAGTTCAGTAGTTAAAGTACTCACTTCGCAAGCAAGAGACCTGGGTTCAATTCCCGGCAGGGCAAAACTTTGGGAGAATCATTACTCCACAAGCGTTGATACTAATCCCTTAAGAAATTTTTTAAATAAAAAAAAATAGTCTTTTGTGCAGAACCTTATCAAATGCTTTCTGAAAGTCCATATAAATGACATCCATAGACATTCTTATTTACCACTTCAGTGACCGTTTCAAGAAATTCATCTAAATTAGTTAGACACGGCCTACCCTTCACAAACCTCTGCTGACTCTTTTAGACTGACTCCAGGAGAACCTCCATCTTGTTTTAAATTGTGTCCCGGGATCTTCAACATTTACCTAAACAGACAGGTGTTTTCATGGTTTAACATCCCTGACAATGCGGTGCTCACCTAGGAATGCATTGGTTGGTCAGCTTAGATTGAGTTTAAAGACCTGACATGGGCTTTGAACCCACAACTTTCTGACTCAGAGGCAAGTGCCACACTAACTAATCAGCGTTCACTACACTACATAATTCACATCACTGTAGCACAAATTGATTTATAAAACAGTTGCTGGTCTTTTTAATAGCAGCTTCATGCTGATTGGAAACCTTAAGTGAACAATGAATACTAGACTCAAATGATTTTCCTCTCCATCACAAACAACAACCCTTATTTCATGTTACAATATGCATTGCATTGTGTTCTACGTTAAAATTAATCGGTTACTGCTCTTTGCGTATCAAAACGTAAATAAGTAACTAAAGTCTGATGTCACTTATATCTGTTCAATCAGTCCAGATGTACCTGAATGCTTTTATCCTCACATTATTCATCTGCCCAAAACTCTGCAGCCCGTGTACTATCCCGCACCCGCCTCCGTGACCACATAACCCCCACCCTCGCCCGTCTCCACTGGCTCCCCGTCCTCCAGAGGATCGAGTTCAAGATCCTCGTCCTCACCTTCAAGGTCTTACCCAGCCTTGCCCCGCCCTACTTAACTGACTTACTTTCCCATATAAGCCCACCCGGACCCTCCGTTCAGCAGGACTTGGCCTGCTCCAAGCCCCCCGCCCGAACCGCCCCACCATCGGAGGCCGGGCTTTCAGCTTTTCCGCTCCCACCCTGTGGAATTCCATCCCCCAATCCCTCCGCCTTGTTTCTTCCCTTTCCTCTTTCAAGGCCGGTTTGAAGACTTTCCTCTTCGACCGTGCCTTTTGTTCCCCCCTGAAGTTTTCGACTTCCCCTACGTGTTTCACCCCTTCCCGAACACTCCGCTCCCAGCTCGGGTCACACGCCTCCTGTACGTGAAAGGCGCTTTATAAGTTTAAGTTGTTTTTGTTGTTGTTGTTGTTGCCCATATTTTGGTTGGACATCTGACACACATGCGATTCGATCATATATGGGGAACCTTCCGTTTGTCTGGAGTGGCATGCACATGCTTGGAGGGATGCATCCTGCTCACTTTAATCCAAGAAAGTATTTGGTGCAGGTTGACAAGAGCCAAAGTTTGGTGCTCTTAAAATATGCATTGGTTACTGCTGGAGTTTAACCAGCTAAAACCTTGTAGCTTGCCATTGTGAACACTGTGTGGCAACCTTCCCCCTGCCTGGCCAGCTAGGGCTTGAGCCCATATTTTGCTGAATGAGATGGTAAACATTCTAAATTATTATTTATTGGAGGTTTATTGGTATCATGGCGTACATTAAAAGCATGTCATCTATGATCCAACAAGCAGTGTTTCAACCCCAGGACATGCCAGAGTAAAACATACAACATAAAAAGTTTAATATGCAATCTGTTCTCATTGCAAGATCTTGATTGCTTCCTCCTAATCCTATGGACCCTGAGTCACAATAAAAATAATAATAATCTTTTTATTTGATATAACGATGTATCGTGTTTTCGAGATGTCTCAAAGCGCTTCACAGAAAATACTGAAATGTTAAATTTGTTCATGTATATTTTCTGGGCGAAATGCTGCAGCATTGTTCCACAAACAGTCGGGGATTGAGAGATCATTTGATTTGAAGGAATTATTACCTCCGGAAAAGTGATCCACCAATCAACTAACAACTGGGTTCCTACTTACTGCTAGGTAAACAGAGGTAAGGCAACTTGCTCAACATTTCACCCTGCTGGGAATTGAACCCAGGTACCTTAGGGCAGATGAGTTATACCCCGGGAGAGATAATAATAATAATAATAATCCTTGCATTTGATATAGTGCTTTTCATGTCTTCTAGACATCTCAAAGCGCTTCACAGAATATACTGTAAAGTGAATTGACTGTATATTTGTGTGTGAAACACGGCAGCCAATTGCATACAGTTGTGTGCCACAAACAGTTGTCGATTGAAATGATCAATTTTTATTTTATGGTGTTTTTTGGGGGAGGGATTATTATTCACCTGCCCTGCACCTGTGTGTGGAGTAAGGAAACTTGCCCAAGGTTTCGCCTTGACCTGCCTGGATTAGAATTACAGGTCTCACGTAGGGTCCGGCAATATATCGTTATATCGCTAAAACCCGATATAATTTTCATATTGATATGCCGATATAGGCATTTCAAAAATATCGATATATTGAAAAATCTATATATCGAGGTAAAAAATTGGAATGCGCGCACACTGAACTACAAGACCCAGAATGCTCATCTCTATACACAATGCACAGATCAAAGTGCAAAGCCGCCATATTGTATTCATAGTCCTCGAATACAACACACAGGTATGCAAGGGGTGTGGGGGGAGAGAGACAGATGGTGGGGGGGGAGGGGGAGAGAGACGGCTGGGGGGGTGGGGTGAGGGGGAGAGAGACGGGTGGGGGGTGAAGGGGAGAGAGACGGCTGGGGGGTGGTGAGGGGGAGAGAGACGGGGGTGGGGGGGAGAGAGACGGCTGGGGGGGGGTTGAGGGGGAGAGAGACGGCTGGTGGGGGGAGAGAGACGGCTGGGGGTGGGTGTGGGGGGAGAGAGACGGCTGGCGGCGGGGGTGGGGGAGAGAGATGGCTGGGGGGGTGGGGGGGGAGAGAGACGGCTGGGGGGGGGGTGAGGTGGAGAGAGGGCTGGGGGGGGGGGGAGAGAGACGGCGGGGGTGGGGAGGGAGAGAGAGATGTATGGGGGTGGTGGGGCGAGAGAGAGACGGCGGGTGGCGGGGGGTGGGGAGAGAGACAACGTGGATGTGATAATATACAGATAGATAGAGATGGGGATGTGAGAGAGGAGAGAGACACAGATACACAGACATAAAAACACAAAGATGGAGAGAGTGAGTGTGAGAGAAACAGAGAGAGAAATATATTTACCTCCCGAGGAGATAGGCCCCAAATGCGAGCGCACCCGGAATGCGCGCGCACTCCGAATGAGCGCGCTGCATGCGCATGCGCAGTACGAAAAACCCAAAAATATCGATATTTTGGTATATCTCGATATGAGCCCATCGATATATCTAAATCGGAAAATTTCCATATCCACGGACCCTAGTCTCACGCTTGTAAGGTGAGTGCTCTAACCACTGAGCCACAGGACTCCACGATTTGTGAAGCACTGAGGGATCCTTTGAGGAAGTCAGTCAACATTTCGGACCCTTATTGGCAACTATCAACCAATCACAATTTCATCGTGGAAAACCTAATTTTGTGGTTTATTTGAATTGCCAAAAGGCCTCTGACAAAGTATCGGGTTCCTTTGTGAACTGATATCAATTGGTATTAAGGGTAAATCATAACAGTAATAATAACTGACATGGATTAGTAACCTAATCCAAAGTGGTGAGGAGACATTAATTATTGGCACTTTTACATGTAGGTTTTATAATAGAATGTTTCACCATGAATCAATTTGTCATCAAATTTGCAATACATTTATTAAAAATTTACATAGCCCTTACAGCATGGAACTAACCATTGTGTCCAATCAGACTATATAGGTGTTTATACCCTAAACCCTTTCGCCTTGGGTTTAGCAAAGTCTATCTGCTCATAAGCATTAAACTCATTGCATGTATTATTGTCACATGATTTCTCACTGTGAATTGCTGAGCCTTTTGCTGGGAATTACGTTGTTATTCTCTTTCATTTCTCACATAAACCCTGCTTGAAAAATACTCGCAAAGAACCATAAAATAGCAGACACAGTAAGAGGCTATTTCGCCCAATTTTTCATGTGATTGTTTCGCTCCTCCAAGAAGCCATCCAACCTAATCCCAATTCCCTACTCATAACCATAGAAATGCAGAACTATAAACATTTATGGCACAAAAGAAAGCCTTTCAGCTCATTGTATTTGTGCTGTCTCCCTCGAGAGCAATCCTTTCAGTCCCATTTACCTACCCTTTCCCCATACTCCTTTTTAAGGTATTTGTCTAATTACCTCTTGAAGGCTAATATGGATTTTGCTTCAACTACAGCTCCCAGCAAGGCATTCCATATCCTCACTACTCTGTTCATGAAAACTATCTCCTAATCTCCCCATTTGCTTGTTTACTACCTTAAATTGATATTATTATTATATGTTAAATTGATGCCCTCTAACTCATGGATCAGTGGAAATAATTTCTCCCACAGTCTCCACTCTGTATCTAGCCTCCACTCGTAAGCCAAACTATTAAACCATAGTTTTATCTAAGTAAATCTCCTCTGTACTCCCTCTTGATATCTTTCCTTAAGTGATGTGACCAATACTGAATACACGTTCTAACTGAGGTCTAACTAACCACAAGGTTAGCATTATCTCTTGTCTATAAATCTTCTACAGTATTTAGAAAACCTAAGAGTCATTTGAATACCCTTCCTCTGTATGTACTTGTCCAGTTTTTCATTTGAAACACCCTAACTAACAGCCACCCCTGGAAAATCATACTGTAATCTGACAACTCTCACGAAGAGATTGCTCCAAACCTCTGGTCAAAATCTTGAATGTATGGAATTCTTTACCCCAAAGGGCTGTTGATGCTCAGTCCTTGAACATATTCAAGACAGAGTTAGATAGATTTCTCATTTATAAAGGGATTAAGGGGTATGGGGATAAGGCAGGTAGCTGGACTTAGAGTAGAATATTAGCCATGATGAATGGCGGGGCAGGCTCGATCGGCCGAATGGCCTACTCCTGTTCCTATTTCTTATGTTCTTATATTCTTATGAATTCATGCCAGTAGAAACAATTTTTCATGATTGATTTCCTCAACCCTTTTCATTATTGTGAGATGTTCTAGCTGCTCTCCTACCGCAACTGGAAATGTTACCTGGATACTTTACTTACCATCTCAACAAAAACCTCACTGAATTGTATCGGACATCTGATCGATATGTTAAGTGTTTTACACTTGCCTGTAATCAATTCTCTAGACTTCTCTGTTTAATTTATTTTGCTGTGAATGTTACACACTCTCATAGTCATAAGAACTTTAACAATCCTAGATAAAACAAGACCAAGGTCCATCTAGTTCACCATCCACCTTCCTGATGGTCACATGCACATATATCTCAAACTACCTATGTATTATATCCCATAATGTTATTTCCTAAAAGAAATCTATCCAATCTGTGTTTGAAAGAATCAACATTTCTTGCTTCAACCATCTCCCTGGAGAGCCTGTTCACCACCGTGATCAATAATGATTGCTACTGAGGTTGCCTTCATGTACTCTTTGTAATTTGTCAGTTCCCCAGTACAGTACAGGTTCATTATTGATTCAGCAACCAAGGTCAATTTTTAAAAAAAAGTTTTGTTTTCAGTTATTTTTGTAAAAGCATGCAGTGGTGATGCCATAAGAACTGCTTAGGTAGAACAATTCTAGTTTTGTTGCTTTTTCAGAGCTGATAAGCTATGGATCACTTTCATTGTAGCATCATGCATAGATTTAAATAACAACAACTTCCATGTACAGTAGATAGCGCTGCTTATATAGCGGTTTTGACCCCCAACTGTCCTTTCTACCCCACAAGCCACTCTGCCTTCCCCCACCTAAGCAATATTGCCTGGCTCCACCACTGTGCCACACCGCATGCCTCCGAAACCCTCATATAATCATTCATAACATCCAGGTTTAACTACACAAACTCCCTGCATGTCAGTCTGCTCAATTCCTCCCTCCAAAGATTACGGATCATCCAGAACTCTACAGCCCATATCCTCTCCCGCATCAGGCTTCACGACCCTGTCACCCTCATCATCTCCTGACTCCGCTGGCTTCCCAAATCACAGAAGCTCCAGTTCAAAATCCTGGTCCTCACTTTCAACCATGGAGGTTGATGCTGCCAGTGTCTGAGGTACGGAAATACTGGCGTGAGCAAATCAGGAGGGCCTCGGACTTGTTGGTTTTCAACTGTAGAAAGTTAGCTCTTATCCAGTACTTGATGTCTGACAGGCAGTCTGTCAGGACAGTAGAGGGCCTGGAATTGACATTGGAGGCAGAAAAATATGGAGACATGTCTTCGGATGATGTCACCATGTAGATGTTAAAAAGTAGTGGTCCAAGGACAGAGCCCTGGGGAATGCCATAGGTGACAGTGCGGGGGCTGGAAGATAAGCCATTGGTGGTGACAAAATGTAGATGATGAGAAACGTAGGAGTCGAACCAGGCTAGGAGGAGAGGCGGTGTAGGAGGATGGAGTGGGTAAGCTGGTTGGAGAGATAGGAGGTGCCAGTACATAAAGGGATTTGAAAACAAGCATGAGGATTTTGAAATCGATCCGTTCGGTGATGAGGAATGATGGTCAGTGGAGTTTGGGTAGAACTGGTTTGATGGGGGCTACGGAATTTAGTACAGGTAAATATACGGATGGCGGAGTTTGGGATCAACTGGATCCTGTGAGACCATGGTGAGACTGAGGAAACCGATAAAGAGGGCATTTGAGAAGTCGGGAGGTGATGAACATATGGACTAGGGTTTCGACTGCATCTGGGTTAAGAGGTGGGGTAATGTGGCAGAGGTGGAGCAAAGCAATACTGGTCGGGGACTGGATGCAGAGAAGGACAGCTGTGTGTTGAACCTGTCACTCAGGGTGCGCACTGGTTCACCAAGTCTGAGGATAGGCCGGAGAGATTGAGGAGGTCAGACCTGCAGGATAGAAGAATGTTAACAGGAGCCAATGAGTATGGCTTCTGTCTTGTCAACATTGAGTTCATAGAAACATAGAATTTTTCAGCACAAAAGGAAGCCATTCGGCCCATCGAGTCTGTGTGGGCTCTTGGAAAAGAACTATTCAAAGTCAACCCCACTCCCTGGCTCTCTCCTCATAACCCCGGAAACCCATCCTCTCCAGTTGTAGAAAGTATTTGGGTTACCCGGACCCTGATGTGCTCCTGACAAACTGAGAGAACATTGGCGGACCTGGCTTCGCAGCTGGAGGAGGAGAAGTGGATTTGTGTGTTATTCGCATAATGTGGAAGTTTATGTATATCTAATCCTTGCTTAGACATGTAAACCTTTTTCTAAATCTTGCTTGTCAAAATATCTCCAAGATATCGCCGAGGATGGAGCTCTGAGGTAGCCGTTTGAGGAGATAAGGTGGTAGTTAGATACGACTCAAACCAAGATAGTGTGGTCCCACTAAGGTGAGTGAGGGAGGGGAGGAGTTGGAGGGGATGGCATGGTCAACTGTGTCGAATATGGCGGAGAGGTCCATACATAGAAAGTGCAGTACAGAAACAGGCCATTTTATTCGATTAGTCCATGCTGATGATATTATACAGAAGTCCCCACCCATTTCCTATTCCCTTCTATTCCCTCTTCCCCCAAGTACTGTATATATCTAGCTATCTATCAAGTAGAGATCTATAATGTCTGCTCAAATGACTTAATGATCTGTTTCGAATGAAGTCTATGTCATCCCTTTGAGTGTTTGTAAATAAAAGAAAGGGAAATTGATAACAATAAAAGAGAAAGAATCCTTGCAGTTGACAAGAATTTCACTGGGGAGTCTCAAAGTGAAAATCTTTGATTTACTTTAAATTTTAGTGACTGTGCAGTTTGCTGGTACAAATTAGCTGCTGAGTTTGACAGTGTTAACAGCGTTCACTTGATTTCTAATCAGTTTTATTTCGCAAAGTGCTTTGAGACGATTATGTTTCACTTCAAGGCGTTGGAGGCAGCTTTTTTATTGTATTCCTAAACACTGCTCAGGGCTGGTAGCTAAAGCGCCATCCCTCACAGTCTCTGCCACAACATTACATTACAACCTCCTCCTAATAAAATGCACAATTACACATTGATAGAACGACAAGAAAACTAAATTGTGTTTGTGTGGAGCATTTCATGTCGGGAGGACGTCCTAAGCCGGTGGACAGACAGACAGACAGACAATAACACCTCGTCCCACCTGTTTTATTTCGATGTCTTTCTAATACCTCTCATGTTTTTAAAAATATATATATTGTAACATCCGCTTGAGCTGTGGTTGAAATTGTCGCAGCGTTGTCACACCTCGACTGTGAGTATAAAGTGTGTGACCGTGAGCTGAGCTGTGTTGCAAGGCGGTTGGATATGAAGCCACACTCGGTCGGACTCAGCAGCTCAGAGGATCTGCCCTCACTCAGGGCTGTGCTGTGAGTTACACAAGACAAGGCTGTCAGCCCTCGCACCACTGCCCCTTCCTGCACTCTCACTGCCACACAACAGGCAGGCAGGCAGGCAGGCAGGCACACTGCCACTGACAAGGACAGCTCTGCCACCAGCTGCACACACACACACACACACACAGCCAGCCCTCACAGTAAGTAACGCGCAGCTTTCTCATTCAGTAACAAGTCATGTAAAGGCTCTCTCAGCACCGCCCTCTTGATGTGTATACAATGTGAAGCTTTGTCAAGACAGTGACAGGTAATGCGATGCAACGCTAACAGTAAAGCGCGGCTGTCAGCACTGCTGGCTGCCTGGCTGGCTGTGAAACTCGCTGAGACCAGGTCATGGACAAGCTTTGCCAGACACTGTTTATAATGTAAAGCTTTGAGACACTGGCGAGGAATGTGAAGCTCCCCACCCCCCCCCCCACACACACACACAGGCAACAGCAGGAAAGCCACAGGGGAGAGGGTCAGAGGGGCTGGAGAGGGCTGGGGGCATGTTTGCAGGGGAGTTGAGGGAGGTTGACTCTCACTGTGGGGTGGGAGAGGGCTGCAGTCAGGGGGAGAGATACACTGCCCTCACACAGGGGGAGATACACTGCCCTCACACAGGGGGAGATACACTGCCCTCACACAGGGGGAGATGTCGCTACGGGGCAGCTGGACTCGGATGTAACCAGCACCTGAGCCGGTCAGGGTGGCACTCAGTGTCTCCTGTGACGCCTGTCAGTGAGGGAGTGAGGGAGGGCTGTCAGTGAGGGAGGGCTGTCAGTGAGGGAGTGAGGGAGGGCTGTCAGTGAGGGAGGGCTGTCGGTGAGGGAGGGCTGTCAGTGAGGGAGTGAGGGAGGGCTGTCAGTGAGGGAGGGCTGTCGGTGAGGGAGGGCTGTCAGTGAGGGAGTGAGGGAGGGCTGTCAGTGAGGGAGGGCTGTCGGTGAGGGAGGGCTGTCAGTGAGGGAGTGAGGGAGGGCTGTCAGTGAGGGAGTGAGGGAGGGCTGTCAGTGAGGGAGTGAGGGAGGGCTGTGAGTGAGGGAGTGAGGGAGGGCTGTGAGTGAGGGAGTGAGGGAGGGCTGTCGGTGAGGGAGGGCTGTCAGTGAGGGAGTGAGGGAGGGCTGTCGGTGAGGGAGTGAGGGAGGGCTGTCGGTGAGGGAGTGAGGGAGGGCTGTCAGTGAGGGAGTGAGGGAGGGCTGTCGGTGAGGGAGTGAGGGAGGGCTGTGAGGGAGGGAGTGAGGGAGGGCTGTGAGTGAGGGAGTGAGGGAGGGCTGTGAGTGAGGGAGTGAGGGAGGGCTGTCAGTGAGGGAGGGCTGTCAGTGAGGGAGTGAGGGAGGGCTGTCAGTGAGGGAGTGAGGGAGGGCTGTCGGTGAGGGAGTGAGGGAGGGCTGTCAGTGAGGGAGTGAGGGAGGGCTGTCAGTGAGGGAGGGCTGTCAGTGAGGGAGTGAGGGAGGGCTGTCAGTGAGGGAGTGAGGGAGGGCTGTCAGTGAGGGAGGGCTGTGAGTGAGGGAGTGAGGGAGGGCTGTCAGTGAGGGAGGGCTGTGAGTGAGGGAGGGCTGTCAGTGAGGGAGTGAGGGAGGGCTGTCAGTGAGGGAGGGCTGTCAGTGAGGGAGTGAGGGAGGGCTGTCAGTGAGGGAGTGAGGGAGGGCTGTCAGTGAGGGAGGGCTGTCAGTGAGGGAGTGAGGGAGGGCTGTCAGTGAGGGAGGGCTGTCGGTGAGGGAGTGAGGGAGGGCTGTCAGTGAGGGAGTGAGGGAGGGCTGTCAGTGAGGGAGTGAGGGAGGGCTGTCAGTGAGGGAGTGAGGGAGGGCTGTCAGTGAGGGAGTGAGGGAGGGCTGTCAGTGAGGGAGTGAGGGAGGGCTGTGAGTGAGGGAGTGAGGGAGGGCTGTCAGTGAGGGAGTGAGGGAGGGCTGTCAGTGAGGGAGTGAGGGAGGGCTGTCGGTGAGGGAGTGAGGGAGGGCTGTCAGTGAGGGAGGGCTGTCAGTGAGGGAGTGAGGGAGGGCTGTGAGTGAGGGAGTGAGGGAGGGCTGTGAGGGAGGGAGTGAGGGAGGGCTGTGAGTGAGGGAGTGAGGGAGGGCTGTGAGTGAGGGAGTGAGGGAGGGCTGTGAGTGAGGGAGTGAGGGAGGGCTGTCAGTGAGGGAGGGCTGTCAGTGAGGGAGTGAGGGAGGGCTGTGAGTGAGGGAGTGAGGGAGGGCTGTGAGTGAGGGAGTGAGGGAGGGCTGTGAGTGAGGGAGTGAGGGAGGGCTGTGAGTGAGGGAGTGAGGGAGGGCTGTCAGTGAGGGAGGGCTGTCAGTGAGGGAGTGAGGGAGGGCTGTCAGTGAGGGAGTGAGGGAGGGCTGTCGGTGAGGGAGTGAGGGAGGGCTGTCAGTGAGGGAGTGAGGGAGGGCTGTCAGTGAGGGAGTGAGGGAGGGCTGTCAGTGAGGGAGTGAGGGAGGGCTGTCAGTGAGGGAGGGCTGTGAGTGAGGGAGTGAGGGAGGGCTGTCAGTGAGGGAGGGCTGTGAGTGAGGGAGTGAGGGAGGGCTGTGAGTGAGGGAGTGAGGGAGGGCTGTCAGTGAGGGAGGGCTGTCAGTGAGGGAGTGAGGGAGGGCTGTGAGTGAGGGAGTGAGGGAGGGCTGTCAGTGAGGGAGTGAGGGAGGGCTGTCAGTGAGGGAGTGAGGGAGGGCTGTCGGTGAGGGAGTGAGGGAGGGCTGTCAGTGAGGGAGTGAGGGAGGGCTGTCAGTGAGGGAGTGAGGGAGGGCTGTCAGTGAGGGAGGGCTGTCAGTGAGGGAGTGAGGGAGAGCTGTCGGTGAGGGAATGAGGGAGGGCTGTCGGTGAGGGAGTGAGGGAGAGCTGTCGGTGAGGGAGTGAGGGAGGGCTGTCGGTGAGGGAGTGAGGGAGGGCTGTCGGTGAGGGAGTGAGGGAGGGCTGTCAGTGAGGGAGGGCTGTCGGTGAGGGAGTGAGGGAGGGCTGTCGGTGAGGGAATGAGGGAGGGCTGTCGGTGAGGGAGTGAGGGAGGGCTGTCAGTGAGGGAGTGAGGGAGGGCTGTCAGTGAGGGAGGGCTGTCGGTGAGGGAGTGAGGGAGGGCTGTCGGTGAGGGAGTGAGGGAGGGCTGTCAGTGAGGGAGGGCTGTCAGTGAGGGAGTGAGGGAGGGCTGTCAGTGAGGGAGTGAGGGAGGGCTGTCAGTGAGGGAGTGAGGGAGGGCTGTCAGTGAGGGAGTGAGGGAGGGCTGTCGGTGAGGGAGTGAGGGAGGGCTGTCAGTGAGGGAGGGCTGTCAGTGAGGGAGTGAGGGAGGGCTGTCGGTGAGGGAGTGAGGGAGGGCTGTCGGTGAGGGAGTGAGGGAGGGCTGTCGGTGAGGGAGTGAGGGAGGGCTGTCGGTGAGGGAGTGAGGGAGGGCTGTCGGTGAGGGAGTGAGGGAGTGCTGTCTGTGAGGGAGTGAGGGAGGGCTGTCGGTGAGGGAGTGAGGGAGGGCTGGCACTGGTTCTTCCCAGTCCCCCAAACCCCCAACTCCACTCCCACCGATCACTGTCCAGGGTGCTGATCCCTCCTGAGCCACCTGTCCACACACACTGTCCACTCAGCCCTCACACATTACACTGTGCCCTCACTCTGTCCTCACACCACTCTGTACCCTCACACACCACACTGCCCCCACTCTGCCCTCATATACCACACTGCCCTCACTCAGCCCTCATATACCACACTGCCCTCACTCAGCCCTCATATACCACACTGCCCTCACTCAGCCCTCATATACCACACTGCCCTCACTCAGCCCTCATATACCACACTGCCCTCACTCAGCCCTCATATACCACACTGCCCTGCCCTCATATACCACACTGCCCTGACCACACTGCCCCCACTCTGCCCTCACACACCACTCTCCGCCCTCACACCACTCAGCCCTCACACCACGCTACCCACACACTGCCCTCAACACCACTCTCTGATCTCACACTACCCACACACCACTCAACCCTCACACCTGCCCTCAACACCAGCCCCTGCCCTCACACACCACTGCCCTCACACTACACTACCCTCACACCACACCGTCCACACTGTCCTCACACACTACTCTCTGCCCTCACACACCACTGTGTGCCCTCTCACCACTGCCCTCACAGAGTGTCCACCACACGGCTTTCACACCACCTTGCCTTCACACCACACACTGTGTACACTGCCCTCACACACACTGTCCACACTGCCCTCACACACACACCACTGTCTACACTGCCCTCACACACACACACCACTGTCTACACTGCCCTCTCACACACACACCACTGTCTACACTGCCCTCACACACACACACACACCGTCTACACTGCCCTCACACACACACACCACTGTCTACACTGCCCTCACACACACACACACACCGTCTACACTGCCCTCACACACACTGTCCACACTGCCCTCACACACACACCACTGTCCACACTGCCCTCACACACACACCACTGTCTACACTGCCCTCACACACACACCACTGTCTACACTGCCCTCACACACACACCACTGTATACACTGCCCTCACACACACACCACTGTCTACACTGCCCTCACACACACACAACTGTCTACACTGCCCTCACACACACACACACCACTGTCTACACTGCCCTCACACACACTGTCCACACTGCCCTCACACACACCACTGTCTACACTGCCCTCACACACACACACACCACTGTCTACACTGCCCTCACACACACACACACCACTGTCTACACTGCCCTCACACACACACACACACACACCACTGTCTACACTGCCCTCACACACACACCACTGTCTACACTGCCCTCACACACACACACCACTGTCTACACTGCCCTCACACACACACACACCACTGTCTACACTGCCCTCACACAAACACAGACCACTGTCTACACTGCCCTCACACACACACACACCACTGTCTACACTGCCCTCACACACACACACCACTGTCTACACTGCCCTCACACACACACCACTGTCTACACTGCCCTCACACACACACCACTGTCTACACTGCCCTCACACACACACACCACTGTCTACACTGCCCTCACACACACCACTGTCTACACTGCCCTCACACACACACCACTGTCTACACTGCCCTCACACACACACCACTGTCTACACTGCCCTCACACACACACACTGTCTACACTGCCCTCACACACACACTGTCTACACTGCCCTCACACACGCACTGTCTACACTGCCCTCACACACACTGTCTACACTGCCCTCACACACCACTGACTGTCTACACTGCCCTCACACACACACCACTGTCTACACTGCCCTCACACACACACCACTGACTGTCTACACTGCCCTCACACACACACCACTGTCTACACTGCCCTCACACACACACCACTGTCTACACTGCCCTCACACACACACACACACACACTGTCTACACTGCCCTCACACACACACACACTGTCTACACTGCCCTCACACACACACCACTGTCTACACTGCCCTCACACACACACCACTGTCTACACTGCCCTCACACACACACTGTCTACACTGCCCTCACACACACACACACACACTGTCTACACTGCCCTCACACACACACACACTGTCTACACTGCCCTCACACACACACACACTGTCTACACTGCCCTCACACACACACCACTGTCTACACTGCCCTCACACACACACTGTCTACACTGCCCTCACACACACACACACTGTCTACACTGCCCTCACACACACACACACTGTCTACACTGCCCTCACACACACACCACTGTCTACACTGCCCTCACACACACACACCACTGTCTACACTGCCCTCACACACACACTGTCTACACTGCCCTCACACACGCACTGTCTACACTGCCCTCACACACACACTGTCTACACTGCCCTCACACACACACACTGTCTACACTGCCCTCACACACACACACTGTCTACACTGCCCTCACACACACACACTGTCTACACTGCCCTCACACACACCACTGTCTACACTGCCCTCACACACACACTGTCTACACTGCCCTCACACACACACTGTCTACACTGCCCTCACACACACACACCACTGTCTACACTGCCCTCACACACACACACCACTGTCTACACTGCCCTCACACACACACTGTCTACACTGCCCTCACACACACACCACTGTCTACACTGCCCTCACACACACACCACTGTCTACACTGCCCTCACACACACACCACTGTCTACACTGCCCTCACACACACACTGTCTACACTGCCCTCACACACACACTGTCTACACTGCCCTCACACACACACCACTGTCTACACTGCCCTCACACACACACCACTGTCTACACTGCCCTCACACACACACACCACTGTCTACACTGCCCTCACACACACACTGTCTACACTGCCCTCACACACACACCACTGTCTACACTGCCCTCACACACACACCACTGTCTACACTGCCCTCACACACACACCACTGTCTACACTGCCCTCACACACACACTGTCTACACTGCCCTCACACACACACTGTCTACACTGCCCTCACACACACACCACTGTCTACACTGCCCTCACACACACACCACTGTCTACACTGCCCTCACTGTGCTCACACACCACCCTCTACACACACAGCCCTCAGTTGCTGGCAGGTCGGCGGTGTGTGAAGCCTGGAAAGTGCGGGGAGCAGCGTTACCCGAGGTTATTGCTGTGTTGTCCTTGCTGTTTAACACACAGACAGCTTCACTCAGGACCCGTCGCTGGGGCGGCGTCGCGGAAGGTAAGACACGGGATGGTTTATCTATTCAGTCAGTCATTTATTTGTTATCGATCGGAATCAAAGTGGACACGAGAAGGCTTCAGCTGCTCACTGTTTGCAAACGGAGCGATTCGGGCGGCGGAATAACGCGTTACAAGGCGACGGTACACAGAGGCAGCGTTATTTGGAGGCACATTTTCATCAGAAAATGTGATCAGAAGGATAATGTCAGAGGGGGTGTCTGGGCAGTGGCCATGACTTGGTAACCACAGGGCATTATGTGGCACACTGCAGAGTGGAGTAGTGTACACACACTCACACACACACACAGGCAGAGAGACACACAGACATGCACGCACAGACACACACATCCACACGGGTAGACACAGAGACAGATACAGACACACACAGACACAGACAGACACACACAAACAAACAGACACACACACAGACAGACACAGGCAGAGAGACACACAGACAGGTAGACACAGAGACAGATACAGACAGACACACACAGACACAGAAACACACACAGACACAAACAGACACACACGGACAGACATACACACGCAGACAGAGGCAGACACAGACACACAGACAGACAGACAGCCAGACAGAGTTACAGACAGAGGGATGTGAAGCTGCCATGTGAATGTGGTCGGGGTGACTGACTTAAAACTTGTCGCCAGAGGACCCCGGTGAATGATCCCGCGGCGTGTTTGGTGTGAATGGCTTCTCGCTGTCTGACACTGAGCTGCTGCCGGGATCACAAGCTCACGGGTCGTTGGGATCAGCTATCGAGAAACCATGGGAATATCCCAACTGTCCAGGGTTAATTCCCCAGCGCGGTTTGGGAGATTGCCGGGGGAATCCCATTCGCTCTGGAAAACTCTGTCCCTGTTTGCTCTCATTCCCAAAGGTCCCGAATTTTCTCATTTCAAACCATTCAAACTACTCGCGTGAAATCCGTGATTTGTTTTCTTTCTCACCTGGTCTGTTGTTAGAAACACCAGAATGCTTTCCCGCCCGGACACCGTGTGGATGAAGTGAGGATTATTGCTTTAAAGGTAGCGACGCGCATCCCTTCACTTTGCCTCTGCGCTCCATTCGGAGTTAATTGACTAAAGCTTTAATAACAGCAGTAAACACAACAGTCCTTGCATTTGATGTGTACAAGGCACATTATTGGGGTAGAAGCGATTCGCGTGATTTATTGTGAAGTTGTGTGACTGTGTATTTCGCAGGCAAATGCAGCAGCTCAATCACACACAGCAATGTCCCACAAAAATGCCGAGAAACACATGGTCAATTTTATTTGGGGGTCAGGACAGCAGAGAAACTCCCTTCTCTTTTGGAATAGTGCCAGTGGATCTTCAACACCCACCCGAACAGGACCGAGGTTCAATGTCTCTCCTGTGTAAAAATCCTCTTCAATTGTGAATTGGTGCTGCTAACTCATACTTCTCATAGTTCATCCAGGAATATTATTGTGTGTTTGTAGAACCTTATCTACTTTCTTCCTTGAATTCCGATGGGCAATGTTTTAAGAAAAGGGAATTCATGTTTGTTCATACAAAACATACATGTAATGAAGGCTTTTTCGTTCACCATAAAATAACATTGCGTGACGTTTTGAGAGAGGAAGGTTTGGGATGTGCTCTTGATGTGAAAGGTGTCATACCAAATGCAAGGATTATTATTATTATCATCAGTATTATCTTTATTGGAAGAGTTCTGCAGTTGTTGATGCTGGTTGTGCTGGAGTTGACAAGTAGATTCCTGTGTGATGCTATGTTATGCAGTAAATAATGACTGTCTTTAGTGGACTATCACTAGAAACACCACTTATTGGATAGGGGAAGACAGCCGTGAATGTTTTTTATTTTATTTTGTTCGGACAACATGCTGTCAGCATAATTACACTTACTTACAGTGCAGTTGATGTCATCAGGTTGCCAGTGTTGGTAAACAGGAGCAAAAAATTAGCCAAATGATGTGGTAGGTCAAAGGACCTTCTTCATCTAGACCAATCTCTGCATCCCATGTCCTCTCCTTCACCAAGGTCCGCGACCCCATCCTCGCTATGTCCTCGCCCGACTCCACTGGATTCCCATCACACAGAGGATACAGTTCAAGGTCTCGGACCTTACCTTCAAAGCCTTTCATGGCGTTGCTCCCCTCTTCTTCTGCGACCTCCTAAACCCTTACAAACGTGCCGGCTTCACGTCCCCTGGCTCGCCTGCCCCATCATTGGCGGGAAGGCCTTCAGCCACTCTGCCCCAATCCATTAGAACTCCACCCCGCCGTCTGTCCGGCTAGTGAATCTGCCAAGTTCCTGAATTAGGCAGGTCCACAGTATTCCAGGGTACTGCCATTGACAGGCCAGTCAGGCTGCCTTGTCGGCAGGACTTGAGGGGCAAACCAGTCACTGATGGCAGGGATTATGCATTTTGTTCCAGGCACATGGACATTTTCCAACGATTTGGGACGTCCTCCCAACGTGAAAGGCACTACACGCATAACATTTGTTAGTGTTATTTACAAATCAATGTTAGTACTGCATACAGTACTGTACTTGGAACACTCACTCTGATTTTGATACACTTAAAGATGGGGATGGATTTCCAAACTTGTCAGGCACCTGACTGACCAAAACAAAATACACAATGTTGCAATGTGTTGTACCATCATAACACAATATAAATTACTTTTTCATATGAGAAACTTTATAGATTAAGGTATCAGCTTGGTTTACTTGGTAGGACTCTCATCTCAGGGTTAGAAGTGTAATGGTTCAAGACCTCTCTTGGATTTCAGCTCATTGTCTCACTCATTGATAGAAACCTTCAGTTAAGATTCAATCGGGGTTTTGTCTGTTTGTTCTTCAGGTGGATGGTAAAGATTCCTTTCTATAATGATTTTACAGATGATATTTGACAATAGCTGTTGCCATCAAAGTAAGAACCCACTCCCACCACCCACCCCCCAAACCCCCAAATATTATTCTTTAATATAAATACATTACCTCAGCAATAGCCAAGTTAAATTGCAACCTAATTAAAAAATATTTGAGTCAGCTTTCCTCTGGGAAATGTATTACGTTGATGTCATTTCCTTGATTTGGAAGTAAGCAGGTTTGGCTGGTTCACCAATGTACTTCATGATTGATGGGATTCAATTTACTAATTGCTTCCTTTTAAACATAATGTTTTTTTTCTTGAAAGGATGTTTTAATGGAGTACGTAAACTTTATTAAAACATTTAAATGCACGCAGTTATGGAGCATTGGCTTTAAAGGAACTTAATATCTGTCCTGCGGATGAAATGTTAAACCGAGATCCTGTCTGCTTGTTCAGGTGGACATTAAAGATGCAATGGTACTATTTGAACTAAAAAGGAGTTTCTCCTGGTCTCCTGGTCAACAACCTCCCAAATAAAAGTATCCATTCGCTTAATACAGGTGTGTGGGATATTGCTATGTACTAATTGACAACAACATTACATTTGTAGAACACCTTTCATGCTGGGAGGACGTCCCAAGGCTCTGAACAGTCAGGGCCAGGATCTGAGCATAGGTGGGGTGGGGCAGGGCTGGGATGAGGGAGGTCAGAGAGATAGGCTGAAAGCAAGGCTGAAAGGCTAGGACTTGAGACGGGCCTTGAAGGAGAGCACGTTTGCCCTCTGTAATACAGCAACTGCTCTTTATAGTAAATCCTGTGAAGCACTTGAAGACATCCTGCAGATGTGAAAAGAACTACCTGTATATCAAATGTAAGTATATTATTATTAAAAACATACAATCAAAATCACAGAACTTTACTTTTTGATACTCATGCCATTTATAAACAATTGGAGTTAGTAACATGTATCTTCAAGACAGTTTGCAGGTCTTGGGAAATTATCCTCCTACTGGGCACTTTTAATGTCTCACTGCACACTAATGTGGAAGCAACACTTAATCTGTAGTAATTGAGCTACTTAATGTCATAGGTTAATATTAAACCTATGACATTAATTGACATTAATATTGACATTAATATGGACATTAATATTAAACAGTAATGATAATTCTTACATTTGTTATAGCATCTCTATCACGTCATGGAGAGGTCTTAAAGGTCTTCACAGGATACACTGTCGTGTATTGACTATGTATTTGTGGGTGAAATGGGGGGAAATTTATATTTTAATACTTTATATTTTAAAACTTTTATTTAATACTTTTGCACATTACTTCCCGTTCTCCATACTTTTAACATTATTTTAATATTTTTATTACCCATCATCAACATGCCATTTTCTTCAACACCCTAATCTGCCTATTATAATTATAATTTTTATTAAACATTTTAAAATGTGTGATTTACTTTTGTTTCTGGGCCACTTAGGTCCAAAAACTGTTGATTTTGGAGGAGAGAGAAACATTGAGAAAAACTCTTTCTAAATGAAAGGGAAAAACCCTTTCAAAAGCCTAGCTTTTCAACCAAATCAAGGTGTAGATTTCTGTAGATCGACTTCACTGGCTGCAGCAAGTGGTAATGTTGCTTAATCCACAAAACGCAATGTAGATTCACTCAATTTTTTAATGCAAACTTTACAAGTCAACTTCTTTCAAATCAACCTCTTTCACACTCTCTTTCAAATCTGCAAGTCACTCTTCACAGAATCTTTTTATACTTGCACCATCCATAATCAATTGCCACTTATGTCATCAAAGCAAATATACAACAGAAGTCAATCTTTGACATGATATTTTTCCACTGTACAGAGACTTGTTATGTTTGGACGTCCTCCCGACGTGAACGGTGCTATATAAATGTAAATTTATATTGTACTGGACGACTTGATTGCAGTATCAGCAGCTTGATTGCACTCGGAGTAGCTAACTGATCCATGGTGGGATCACGTACTAATAAAATCAATTTGACGTTGTTGGTATTTCTTGAGCATTCTTATGTCTGCATCTTTCCATTTCACCTTCTGAGAAATTAAACTATCATCGTGAAAGTGGAGTGGTACCGCAGGCAATTATATATTGACTAAAAGGAAAATGATTCATAAAGTTGCTGTAAAATGGATTCTGTAAAATGCTGGAGGAGAGCTCCTACATTACCTTTGCGTTAAGAGGGTTTATTTAAACTAGGAGAAAACTAGTCAGCTCATTTAAAATCAAATTGCATATAATGTATCCCTATTCATAGCTTGCTATCTTGTCAACTTTAAACTGCTGCTTTTCCTACAGTAAACAATTGAGAGACTGCAATCACTTGGTAAACAAGGGGCCAAATGGCCTACTCCTCTTTATTCTTGTGTTCTAAACCCATGAATTTTTCAGTATCTTTTTCACAATTCCACGGACCATTAATTTCCATTATTAATGACGCAAAAACAAGCAACTTTTAGGAATTGCATCAACTCTTGAACTCATTATCTCTGGTTATATATTTCAGGACATTGAACATGTAGCCTAAATGTAGCCTCTATATTTCACAGCTTATGACCTAGGCCAATAGAAAAGTACATGACTGCATCATCTCCTGCCTCTCAGGGCCCAGCACCAGATGACGACACAGAGACTCATAGAGAGAGAGACACACTCACAGAAAGACACACATGTAATGTTCTTTAATCCACAATATGCAATGTTGATTCAATCCAATCTTTATTGCAACTTTATAATCCCTTCTTTCACTTTCTCTCTCTCCAACTCTGTCTCCAGTCATTATTCCCCAGAATCCTTTAATCGCCAGTTATGTTGTTAATTCTAATATGCATCACACCATATTTAATTACCACTTATGTTGTTAAAGTTAATATGCAACAACACACAGACAGAGACAGACACTCATAGACACAGAGATACACACACAGGCACATACTCAGAGACACAGAGCAAGAGTCACGCACTCACAGATACAAAGGGACACAGAAAGAGAGACATTCACACACAGTCATTCTTAAACACACAATCAGAGGAAAGAGACACACAGACACACACATAGAAACACACAGACAATCACAGCAGTGGGGTATCTGAGCGAGGCCCATTTCCTGCAATTGTAGTGATTCCGCAAGGAAAATTCGGCCCCAGTTTTCTATTGGCCCAGCGTATGACAATTATTTTTCCAGTTTGGGAAGCTGCAGTTCTTTCTGTTAGAATTGATGAGTAAAACTAGTGTTTTGCACCAACAACAAAATACAACAAAATTACACTTGTACAGCGCCTTTCACGTCAAGCCCTGGAGCATAGAGTTTACATGAGAAGTTTGCTGTTAATCATAAAGGGCTTGGATTATCACAAATTAAATTCCTGTGTGCAGGCGGGTAGTCTAATGTTAATGTCAAAACAATTGTAAAATTCACTCAGTGAACACCAGCCTGCTTCAAGTCTCTTGCAGCCTTTCGGCCCCACTCTCTGACTCACTCATCGGTTATCTTTCCCTTGTCCACCCATCTCAGCTACCACCCACAACTCAGGTCCTTGTCCACTACCGTTAAGGGCTTTGGGACGTCCTCCCAATGTGAAAGGCGCTCCATATATGTAATTTTGTTGTTGTTGTTGTATAAAATAAATTTGTATTTTAAACCTGCAAGTTGTATTGTAATATGATGAGGAATAATCTTTTTGATGTTACAAATATGACTATGAATGAATGTAAAGAGTCAGTGAAGGAGAGCTTCGCAATTTCTCCTTATTTCATACCGATGAGTTTGAATTTGGGAATTTACAAAGCATTCATGGAGCTCCTGTGGCTCAGTGGTTAGAGCACTTGTCTTGCAAGCTGGGGAGACCAAGCTGGGGAGACCTGTGTTCGAATCCAGGCAGGTCAGGGCGAAACCTTGGGCAAGTTTCCTTATTCCACATGCCTGATAATAATCCCTCAAATAAAACCACAATAATAAAATTGGTCATTTCAATCCACGATTGTTTATGGGACACTGCTGTGCGCAATTGGCTGCCGCGATTCATCCACAAATATATACAATAAATTCACTTTACAGTGTATTCTGTGAAGCGCTTTGGGACGACGATAAGATGTGAAAAGCGCTATATCAAATGCAAGGATTATTATTATTCAGAATTAGGGGGATTTTGTTTCATAATTCAATATAGTTTGGGGTATTTGGAGGACAAATAATTTGGTTGTCGAAAGACGCTTGATTAAGACTCCTTTTCAAAGAGTGCTGCCATGTTTGCCTACAGATAGTACACTTTAGAGTAAATTCTGTAAACGCTTTGAGACGTTTTTCAGATGTGAAAGGTGCAATATCAAATGCAAGGATTGTTATTAGTAGTAATACTTATATGATAATAATCCTTGCATTTGATATAGTGCTTTTAAAGAGTTCTAGACATCTCAAAGCGCTTCACAGAATATACTGTAAAGTTAATTGTATACAGTATTTGGGGGCGAAATGCGGCAGCCAATTGCACACAGTCATGCATTGAGTGACCAAATTTTTTTTATTTGCCCCCAAAATCACCCTGCCAGGAATAGAATCCAAGTCCCTAACTTGTGAGGCAAGTGCTTTAACCACTGAGCTACAGGACTCCACCTTTTGTTATAGTAGTAAGTGTGTGGAATATGGAGTGTTTGGCTTACAACAACAAATTACATTTGTAGAGCGCCTTTCACATCAGAAGGACATCCAATACACACTTAGCCACTCATTGGTAAAACTTGTTAGTCCATTGGGGGAGCTCATATGCACTTTTAATGTTTAAAAGAATACAGTATATTCCTCCAAGGTTTAACTAGAGTGTTTCTCTAACCTTAAAAGAGAATCATCTTATGGTTTTCTGTCTGTTAGTTGTATTTTTTAAATGGGGATTTTTATAAAACCGCAGTGAACAGATTGCTGTGTTTTGTGATTACTGTAAGATCACTTTCAAGATCACTTTCAAGGCCATGGCCTTCCCCTGCCTATCTCTCCGACCTGCTGTCTCCCTATCATCCTGTCCATCCCCTCCATTCAGCGGGCTCTGGCCTGGTCCACGTTCACCGCCCAAACCGCCCTACCACCAGCGGCCGGGCTTTCAGCCTCTCTGCCCCCACACTCTGGAACTCCATCCTGCAATCCCTTCACCTTGCTTCCTCCCTTTGCTCTTTCAAGGCCGGTCTCAAACCTTCCTCTTCGACCATGCCTTCTGCTCCCCTCCTACTCTACTTACCCCTACCTCGACCACCCCCCTCCCTCCCAAGCTAGGGTCCCAATCTTTCTCAAATATGTTTCTTTCTCAAATATATTGAATGGTCCTCATTGGTCTCCCAGTTTAATGACTCACAAGTTCAAACTGATAAAAAAAAACTTTGTCATCCACATCCTCAGCCACTCACAATCTTTGTACCTCCATCACTTCTACCCTCACTAGGCTCCATTAGATCCCCATCTCTAATCATCTCTAGGAATCGACTTCAAGATCTTCACCCTCAGAAACACATCCTACCTATTGAACCATGGTTCCTCCAGTTTTAGAGACTCTCCCAGAATATTTAAGCACAAACAAATCTGACATTAACTCTTTCAACATTTAGCTTCCAGAATTGTATCCCATAGATTCAAACATAAAGGTATGTAACTCCAGTTCCAGTACAACATGTACCAGAGAATGGAAGAACACATTTTATCATGAACAATTGAAAATAAATTTAAAAAATATATAATTGAAGATGATGAAGAATACTGAAGAAGGAGTAACAGAAAGGTTGTATTTCATACTCTGAATAAAAAAAAGGTACAAATGGCCAATAGAACATTATTCCATCTTCTGCAAAAATGTGGAATGTAGCATCCCAGAAGGTCTTTCTCAGTGACATTTAACTACATGAGAATCATTTTTCATGCAGGTAAATGTTCAATCTCTCATTCTTCCTACCCTTCGAGTGATTGTAGCTTTCGTGCAAATCGTTTTGGTTTTCATTGCGCTGTTTTGCTCTGCCATTTTCCTGCCTTTTGTACAAGGAAATATTTGCACATTACTGTGGGAAGCACAGTTGAATCATTGCAGTACAGAAGCAAATGCAAAATTAACCAGGAGAACTCGGCAAGTGCTCTGTTTGAACATTTGTTTAATCTTTCGGGCAGCCTCAAATCAAACCTAAATACATGAGATCAAAGACTCCTTCTGTAACGGTATGAGATGAAAGCCTCTCTTTATAATGGCTGCTAACTTAGCCGAGTGGAATGAAGCTTGCCAGTCTTGATCAATTTTGTAATAACTTTCAGGAACCATCCTTAAATTAATGCATTCCCACAATTCGTGAAGGTAGGTAGTGTTTCGCATAATACTGTAATACAATAATAATCCTTGCATTTGATATAGTACATTATCATTTTGTTGAGACATCTCAAAATGCTTCACAGAATGTTACTTTAAAGTGTAGTGACTCTTTTGTAGGCAAACACAACAGCCAATGTGTGCACAGAAATGTCCCACAAACAGTTGTGAAATGATTATGAACCTTTTGGGCAACACAACCATGTAGCAAGGTCTTTAACAAGAGAAGACTAACTAGAGTTAATTAACAAAAGTAAGTAATTGTGAAATGCCACAAACTATCCAACTGGGTCGTGATTAGTCTTCTGCAAAGTTCCAGTCTCAATTCAATCAGCAGAAGAATTACACTCTTGACACAGACTTTTAGCATTGAAACCAAATCGGTGCATAAGCAGAACGCCGTTTAAATACAGTATTACAAAACCAGAAATAATTGGGACACAAGTGAAAACAATTATATAAAGGAGAGTTATTTTTTTTTAAAAAAAGGCTTTAAAAGAATCCAAACAGTCCAAAACTGGGGATGAAATTAAATTGTGATGAAATGAGTTGCAGTTCCCAGGTACAGTCTGACTTTTCAAACAACCGAGTTTCTGAACTATTGAAGAAGGTTCACTCCCCAAATCTATAAAGCTCTCTTTGATCTCTAATCCAGCACTTCAAATGGGTGTTTGTTTTGTTAAGTCAAAACAGTTTCTGATGAGCTTCAGCCATATATTGCATTTTAAACCTGAATGTTTTCACAACATCACGTGAGGTTCGGATGAAGAAGTCCCTTTGGTCCAACTGAGCCCATCCTTCTGGAACACCCACCCTACTGTCCCTCTATCACTGCATCAAGATGAGTTTAGATGATTCACTCTCATGGCCTCAACCACACCCAAGTGAGTATGTTCAGAGACAACAGGATGACATTTTACCCAGATTAACCAGATTTGTGTCCAAATTAACAAGTATATTTAAAACAGGTAAGAATGCAAATAAATCTGGTTGGGTGTATGATTAGATTTATGTCCGGGGTTAACTGGTGTTTGTTTCAAGCGGATTCCAAATGTTTTTATAAGGTACCCTCTGAGATGTTTCTGTCTATGTTAAAACTGACAAAATTACATTTGTATTACGCCTTTCATGTCAGGAGGAGGTCCCAAAGATGTCACAAATGTCACGGATGCGAACCTTTGAGACCACTGAGCAGCAGGTCACAGCCCGGCTGATCTGATCAAATAGCTTTTGAACTCACAAAGATTTTATGTTGTGACACTCACCAAAAATACTGCCCTTAGAAATTCTTCCCAATCGAATATATGCTGCACAGACTGTGATATTTCCTCCTAAATATGGCCCAGGATAAGAATGAATGCGGGCGATTGGAACATACTTCAATAAAATAAAAAATAAATTCAGATGAAAGAATAGAATAGAAATTTGAAATAAATTACTGAGGAAGTGATGAACTAATTCAAGAAGCTGCAGGACTCTATCAATAACAGCTAATTATTGTTTAATGAAATGTATGGAATTCCTCTATTTGTAATAAATGATTATAAAGGCTCTTGGTGAATTTTTCTAATTAATAAGATTGCATTAGCACCAAAATACTTCTCAGCCCTGAGTGTGTAAACATCTGTTTGTAATAATCATATTGAAGAAATTAGCAACGAAGGAGAGGCACTTCCTATGATGAATACATTACATTAACAATTCCTCTAGGATTTGAAATGTACAAAGCTTGCTAATCTAGTGACGTAGAGTGAGACATTTAGTGCTAATGGAATGATTGCAAAACTATAAATGACACTTATGAGATGAAAACAAAGTAAGGAAATCCTGGTAAAAGGAACAGAAAACACACAGACTTCCTGCAGGAATCTCAGCATTATCGCTGAAATATTATTTTTGGCAACATTCATCCATAAGATAAATCTTTTAAATCTTTTGTTTCAACTGGAAACAAAATCAATATTTAAGTCTCTTTGTTTTGTCTCCTGTGCGTTTGGGAATTTTCCTGTAACCAACCATTTGTACACATACTGTACTTTGCAACAAGAACCCCTGGTGGGTTGTGCACCAACAGGTTAATGCTGACATAGTTCTGATCTGTTAAACACTAACCCTGGCCGTGAATATATAACTGTATGATGAAATTGCAACAATGCATATCTCTCAGTCTTCCAGGCCTTGATGTCTGTCAAACAAGTTGACAGAACATCAGCGGACTGGGAGTTGCAGCTGGAAGAGGAGAGGTAGATTTTGGTTCGAATGAGCGAAAGGTGTGAGCGAAGTTGATTTGCAACAATGTGTTCCAGAACTTAGGCAGGAAAGGGATGTTTGAGACGTCCAGCACCTTGGGATGTCCTCCCAACGTGAAAGGCACAGTACAAATGTAATTTGGTTGTTGTTTATGGATTATTTGCCGAATCATGCCTAAAGTTTATATGAACAGTGTAAAAAGTGTACCATGAAATTACAGAAAAGCTTATCTATCTCTACATGACAAAAAAATTACATTTGTAACCCAAAGTCAGTAACTAGAAATTGATGACCTTAATACAGTACAAATTTACATATTCTTATACATGAGTTCAGATTCTATTCAATTTCATTTACTCTGGAACGATCAGGGTTAAAAGTAGAGAAATGTAACAGTAAATTGCTATGTAACAGCATTTTGCTTGAAAGCATTCCTTTAACTTAAATTTCCTATTATGTTTGGATTGTATTATATACATAATTATGTAAAATTACGGAACAAATAGGCAGATATTAATATACTTTACATTCACTGAAATTATCAAATTAATATATTTTTGATGACCACTCTGGTGTAAGAATCCTGTGCAGTATTATAACATGAGAGCTCACAGTCGTGGATATTTAAAGGTAATTTTCAAATATAATAATAATGTTTGCATTTGATATAGCACCTTAACATGTCTTTGAGATGTTTCAAACAGCTTCACAGAATATATTGTGAAGTGAATTGACTATATTTTGTGGGCAAAGCGCAGCAGCCAATTGAGCACAGCAGTGTCCTACATAGTCATGGATTGAGTAACCATTGAGTAATTTTTTTGGGAGGTGGGGGACAGGGGAGGATTATTACCCTGGGAAATGATCCGCCAATCGATCCAAAAGTGGGTTTCTACTTACTGCTCGGTAAACAGACATGTCTGGAGTAAGCAAACTTGCCTATGGTTTTGACCCATATATAGTACATATATATATATCATATATATCATAGGTTGTAGGCATGGGAATGTACAGTAAATAAGTTGTGCATAAATATTTCTGATTTCTATATACTGGCTAATGCTACTGTGTGAATGCTCTTTGGAAGAAAACTGAATTGTGACTTGTTTTATTTTCAAAGCACTTTTGCTTTATGTTTCTAGAGTTTTACAGTTTCATGAGAATAATATTAAACAATATGTTTGAGCCAATACACTGTATTCTGCATATCTAGATCCTCGCCAAGATTTGCATGCAGTGAAATCTCAGGCCCAGGAATTTAATAACATTGTAAATATATGACATTTTTACAGAACTGTAATGGATCAGTTATATTTCACTGTTAATATTTTAAACGCTGTTTTTGACTCAGAAAGCATTGTATTTAAGAGGAAACTTGATGTATACACGAGGGAGAAGGAAACAGTACGACTATCAATGGCAAGCTGTATGATCTGCTTAGACTTCAGCAGTACTCTAATTGGATCTTTACCAACCTGAATCTAAGACAGAATTAGATTTGAAGTTTTTGATGCTTCATTCCTTGGTATTAATTAATACAAGGAATGCATTATGAAGGCTTCAGACTCTGACCCTGATGCAATATAAAAGGGAGTTCTGAATTCCTCGTTTAGGGTTGTAAAATTATAAACAATGCAGGGTAGGGTTACTGAAAGAAGTGATTGTGAATCTCTATCGCAATCTCTATCGAATCTCTACCTCTAACTGTTTGTGAATCTCTTTTGCCTGCTATAATAGGTAAAGGAAAGGAAAAGGAAAAATGTGCAGGGATATGGGGAAAGAGTGGGAAGGAGTGGGACTGAATATGTAGCTCTTCGAAAGAGCCAGCACAAGCATGATAGACTGAATGGCCTCCTTGTGGCTGTAATATTCTATGATTGTATGATAATAGTTAGGATTATCGGATCAATTCAATGTAACATACTTCTCCTTTAATTTGTGATAAACATTAGTGATGTGTCATTGTTATCTCATCTTTGTGATCCATTTGTAATATTTGATTACTCTGAAGTATAAAAGCTTGTGGATATATTCACCTCCTGGTGTTTTCAAATCATAGTATCACTGTGCTTCATAGTAAGTGTCTAATGGTACGTTTACACTCCAGGTACTGCTTGATACTGCCTTCCAGCAGAAGGCAGGCTTCAAATGTCCAAACTTTAAACGTTGGCAGGGGACTGACATATAAACTTGCAACACTAGATGAAGATGAGACTGAAATTTTGGCTGACATTTATTGGCAATGCCATTTATCATCTATCTTAATTCTATTATGAAAAGAGCAATTTTGGGAGGAACTGAACTGGGAAATCTGGAATTACCATATGCTGGTACAGATAACATTCTTGTAATGTTTACATGTCAGAACTTTAAATGAATGCCCTATGTAATTAAAGACTGGATGAAATTATCCTGTTCGTGGTGATGATATCTGCAACAACAACAACATCAAAATTACACTTGTATAATAGCGCGTTTCATGTCAGGAGGACATCCCAAGGCACTGGACAGTCATTGTTTCAGATTCGAGCTGGGGACAGGGAGGGTGGAGGGAAAAGGGGTGATTTAGAGTGACGGATGGGATCATTGAATCATAGAATCATAAAATCGTACGGCACAAAAGGAGGCCATTCGGCCCATCTAGTCTGTGCCGGCTCTTTGAAAAGAGCAACCCAATCCCACTGCCCAGCTCTCTCCCCATAACCTAACAGACCCATTCTTCCTAAATAAAGATCTAATTCTCTTTTAAAAGCTGTTATCAAATCAGCCTCCACCATCTTTTCAGGCAATGCATTCCAGGACTTTAAGGAGGCCAGGGAGGGAACAAGGTGGAGGGTCTGCGAAATGGAGTTCCACACGTTGTGGGCAGAGTGGCCAAAGGCTTGCCCATCATTGGTGGGTAGGTCGGGGGACATAGAGCAAGCCAGAGCCTGCTGAGCAGAGGGGGCGGGCATGTTGGCAGGTGGTTAGGATGTTGTGGATGTAGAGTGGGGCAAGGCTGTGGAGGACTTTGAATGTGAGGACCAGGATCTTGAATTGGGTCCTCTGGATGATAGAGAGCCAATGGAGTCGGGCGAGGATGGGGGAGATGGGGTCACAAAGCTAGGAGCGTTAGAGGACACGGGCTGCAGAGTTCTGGATTATCTGCAGCCTGTGGAGGGAGGAATTGGGAAGGCTGACAAGCAGGACAAGTTCCCTTGGAGAACAGAATGTTTCTTGGCAGAATTCTAAAGCAGAGCTTCCTTTGCTGAGTATGTAAACCATGTGTAAACATGTGCATGTAGAGAATTACAGACACCCTTATGCATATAATTAATAATAGAATACAATTTAATTGATATAGTGCCTTTTACAATGATGTGAAGGATGATGGGTGATTCTTGACTCTTGTTATGGTTAGAGATCTCACCATGCAAGTGAGAGAACCCAAGTTTGAATTAAGTTTTTTTAATCCACACAACTCTGTTTACCTAGCAGTATGTTGGAATCGGGTTGTTAATTGATTGGTGAATTGTTTTTCCAGGTGTTTCGAAATATATACGGTAAATGCAAATACAGGTAGATCCCACTCAGCGAAGGGGTTAGCGACTTTAAAACCCTTTGGTAAGTGAAAATTTTGTTAAGTGAAAATTTAATTATACTATTGTATTTAGCCGCAGCCAAAACGCCGCCCCGACCTGAGCCTCCACGCTAAAATCAGTTTAGTTCCTAGCGGTTCCTAGCGCTAACATTTTTGGTGTACAGGTTGAGCAGCCAAAATCCGGAGTTCCAAAATCCGGAGTTAATGTGACAAAAATTGCAAGAATAAAAACGCCAATCCTACCTGCTCCAGGCCAGGTCTTCACAGTCACCGCACTGAAATATCGCAACCTGGGCCCAGGCATTTCCGGACACGTGCTGCGCTTCTGGCGTTCCGATTTGTCCGGAAATACCCGAACCTGGGCTCGGCTGCGGGCCCAAATTCAGGACACGTAACTCGTACTAGTGAAGGCCTAAGGTAGATATAATTGCTATTGAAGGCTACACAACTTCAAATACAACAATAAAATACAGACAGGCCTTGTCTTACTATTATTGAAGCCACGAAGCATCCTGCCACTTAAGCTCCTCTCACATGGGGGGGGGAGCTGCACTGCACTGCTTAACTGAGGCACGCTAAAGACTGAGCATGTGTTGCTGGGGCAACTGGGAGAGACACTACCCATGAGAAGCTGCGCACGAGAAGCCCGCGAGATTTAAAGTGTGTGTAAACATTTGTTATAGCGAAAGCAGCCTTTGTTAAGCAGATAAGTGGTACAAATAGAAACCCTCATTATAGTGAACTTTCGTTAATCGGGCATTCGGTAATCGGGGTCTACCTGTGATAATAATTTGGTCACTCAATCCACTATTGTTTGCAGGTTGTTGCTTATCACATTGTCAACAAGTCTCAAAGCTATTCACAAAGTAAACTATAAAGCGAATTGACTGTATATTTTGTTGGCAAAACATAGCCAATTGCGCACGGTAGTGTCCCACATAAAGTCATGGACTGAGTGTACACAAAATCCAGCTAATCCCAAACTCTGCCCGCATACTCACCCGCTCTAAGCTTTGCTCCCTCATCACCCCAGTCCTTGCCAGACTTCACTGGCTCCCTAGCCCAGAGAGGATCGACTTCAACATCCTCACTCTTGTTTTCAAATCCCTCCACTCCTCTGCACCCCCCTATCTCTCTGATCTCCTCTCCCCCCAACCCAGCACCTGCTGCCTTCGCTCCTCTGGATCTGGCCTCCTCCATGTCCCCCGAATCCTTCGCTCCACCCTTGGCGGCCGTGCCTTCAGCCAGTATGCCCTGAGGATCTGGAACTCCCTTCCTCACTCCCTTTGCCTCATCCCCTCTCTTCCCAGTTTCAGGTCACAGTTGAAGACCTTTCTCTTCGACCAGGCTTTTGGTCACCTTTCTGGCCCTGCCCCTGGCTCGGTCCCGGGATCCGCTACTGTAAAGCGCTCTGAGATGCCGTCCGGCGTGGAGGGCACTATATGAATCAAAGTTGTTGTTGTTGAGTGACCAATTTATAATTTTTTAATTTTATTTTTGAAGCTTTGAGTTCATAGTTTAGGTTGACACACCAGTGCAGTGCTATGGAGCACTAGATTGTTCAGATGGACATTAAAGATCCCATGGCATCACTCATCAAGAGACAGGTTTCCTGGTCAGCAATGCCCCAGTAAAACAAATGGTTGTTTCCTTCCTCGTTGCTCTCTTCTGCACTGCCTTCAGGGTCTGAGTAATTCTCTTCTGCCATGATGACAGGAACTGTACATACATGTGACTGTTGAGGAACCTAACTGATTTGGAAATATAGCCAGCGATCCGTTTACTCTGTTTATTGCTGTCTCATACTATTTCGACAGGGCGAGTGATGAGTCAATTAATATTCCTAAATATTTTTCAGCTTCCCCTTTGGCAAGTAGTATCCCAACCACGGGGTATTAATAATAATAATAATAATCCTTGCATTTGATATAGCACTTTTCACAACTTATCGATGTCTCAAAGCTCTTCACAGAATATACTGTAAAGTGAATTAACTGTATATTTTGTGGGCAAAACGCACAGTTGATTGGGCACAGCAATGTCTCACAAACAGTCGTGGATTGAAATGACCAATTCTTTTTTGTTGTGTTTTTTGGGACAGATTATTATTAGGCATGTGGAGTAAGGAAACTTGCCCAAGCTTTGCCTGAATTCGAACACAGGTCTCATGCTTGTAAGACCTCTCTGAACTACTGTCCCCCTATGAACCTCCCCACCGCCTCCATTCAGCGGTCTCTGGCCTGCTCCGTGTTCCCCGCCCGACCCGCCCTACCATCGCCAGATGGGCTTTCAGGCTCTCTGCTCCCACACTGTGGAATGCCATCCCACAGTCCCTTTGCTTCGTTCCCTCTCTCTCCTCCTTCAAGGCCCGTCTCAAGACCCTCCTCTTCGACCGTGCCTTCTGCTGCCCTCCCAACTCTCTCCCTCCCCTCCCAACTCTCTCCCGCCCCTCCTCCCTGCCCCGCCCCTTTCCCTTGCTCAGATCCCGTCCTGACTGTTCAGCGCCTTGGGACGTCCTCCCGACATGAAAGGCGCTCTATAAATGTAATTTTGTTGTCATTATTGTTGAGTGCTTTTACCACTGAGCTACAGGAGCTCTCCTATTCTATTCTAGCTTCTTACCAGCAGTTGAAGTAAGAAGCAGAAGATGTGCTGCAATGTAGATTAATACAAAGTAATATTTATTAGAACAGGAAACTAATTATATGTGGAGAATGACATGGGGAGGGTGGGGCGGTCTCAAACCGGACATTGCAGTTACAGTGAAAGCAAAACAAATCCTGGGTCAGCAAAATTCCCATTGAGACGTTAAATAGGATGGGCAGAGTCTGCAGATAATTAGGTGCCAGTGCGGATTGTACATGATGTGTGGAAGTGCCTGGCTTGTTATCGGCACATGCATATTCACATGGTTTGGAAACAAAGCCTCTACAGTTGTTTAAACAAGATATAAATTACCACTATAACTTTGGGTGGTAAAACCCTCTTGACCTGTAAATTTATAGATCTTTGCGGGTAAGAATGTTGTGTTCTCAGCTGATATGTACATGTATGGACTTTTGGCCAACTGGGTTTATACAGTAATTGGCAAACCTGGAAATGATCTCAAGGCCTATTATGTAAATACTACTCACCGATTAGCCAGGGATTGTTTAACTTCCCAAATCAGAAACAATGGAAATCCATATAGGGTAATGGTAATCCTTGCATTTGATAAAGGACCTTTTATGTCAGGAGGACAGCCCAAAGTGCTTCATGGGATTTACTGTCGTGTAGAGTGGCTGTGTATTTTGCAGGTAAATATACAGTCAATTCACTATATACTTAGTATATTCTGTGAAACGCTTTGAAATGTCGAGAAGATGTGAAAAGTACTATATCAAATGCAAGGATTATTATTATTATGATTCTGTTATTAAACATGGCAACCAAATTGCACACAGCAATGCATCGCAATCATTCATGAAATAAATGACTAGTATTATTTGGGAGATTGTTGACCAGAACTCAGAGAGAGAGAAAGTCCCTTCCCTTTTCAAATAGTGCCCTGGGATCATTAACGTCCGCCTGAACTCTTTGGAATTATGTAAGCAGGGTGCATCTCTTCAGGGAGAGAGTGTGCATTCCATTCTATACATGGGGAAATTTCCATGTGTAAGTGGAATACATAAGGCTCACAAACTCTGCAATCGTACGCCATGCGTTTTGCTCACAAAATACACAGTCAATCCACTTTACAGTACATTCTGTGAAGTGCTTTGTTTAAGTGGAATACAGTTAGGCTTGGATACTCTTAAGTATATTTCTACATGTTTCAGACACCTGCTTGACCAAAACATAATCTGCTTTACCACTAACTGGACAGAATAAATTACTTCATGTTCTTTTCATGCTGAAAAACAACTTTCAACTTGAAAGTCATGCCAGTAGGCTTCATTATTTCAATTTTGATTCCTTCCTTGTAAATTGCAACCTGGCTGCAGAAACTTCATAGTACAGTACTGTACCTTGTTGGAGCTCTCTGTTCTCTGCTTGCCAGCATCAGTATATTCTTGTTCAGTGTTATTTGCACCATTTGAAACAAGTAATGCCTCCTTTAAGAGTAAATGGTTGTAACTAGGGTCCAGCGATATATCGCTAAAACCCGATATAATTTTCATATCGATACGCCGATATAGGCATTTCAAAAATGCGAAGACATGGGACGGTAGATAATAGTGGGTATTCTGGAAGGATGAGATTGGATGGGCCGAAAGGCATTTAGACCTGTCCACTCCCTTTGCTCAGTGGGCTGCGGCTTGCTCCACAACCCAGCCTGGCTCGACCCATCGTTGGTCTCCATCCTAGTCCTTTTACCTTGCTCACTTACTCGCCTCGTTCAAAGAAAGTCTCAAGAATCTTCTCTTCGACCGCGTCTTGGGCCACCCTACACTCCCTGCCCTTCACCCCTCCTGATCCCAACCCCCAGCTTGGGTAGAAATCCCTGAATGTCCAGCGCCTTGGAATGTCGTTATACAAATGTTATTGAGGGTTAAGACTTGAATAATTAACAATTGAGCCATCAAAGGTAAGAGGATCCCACAGGAGGCAATCAGCTCCATTTTTGAAGTGAGTTTGTGAATCCTACTGCCCAAGCCCCATGTCGGAATTGGAAACCATGGTCTACACTGACATGGAGTCCTGTAGCTCAGTGGTTAGAGCACTCATCTTGCAAGTGGGGGGACCTGGGTTTGATTCCTGGACAGGGCAAAACATTGGGCACGTTTCGTTACTTCACACGCCTCTGTTTACCTAGCAGTAAGTAGGAACTTGATTGTTAGTCAATTAACAGACTGCTTTTCTAGAGTAACAATCCCTTAAAAAATATAATAAAAACAATAATTTGGTCACTCAATCCACAATTGTTTGTGGGATACTGCTGTGTGCAATTAGCTGCCGTGTTTCATGCACACAATATACCATTAATTCACAATTAATATATACAATTAAGTTAGAGTATATTCTATGAATGACGTTGAGATGTCTTGAAGACATAATATGGCAGGATATCAAATGCAAGGATTAATATTATTATTGATCAGAATCTTTTTTGTGATCTTGTGTTTCAATAATTTTTTTAATAACACAAGAAGCATGTCTGTTTACACATACAGCAATAGAAAGTTCCACATGTTGTACGTTCTAGAATTTTAGGTATTTGACTTGTGTGTTTATTGAACATTAAAATTGCTTTTTCATTATTATAATTATTTCTGAAATTCACATTAAAGAACAATTTAAAAAACAAGATGAAAAGTTTGATAAAATTGCAGATGGAGCAGAAATCACAAGAGATAGATTGAAGCAATTTAAAATTCTGAACTTGTATAGCTGAACCCATTTAAATGGGATTTTATATGCATTAAATTGACAGATGCATCTATTTTTATAATTAATATGCTAGCCCATTTCTCTTTTAAAAGACTTGTACACTAAAAAAAAACTTCAGATTGTGATTTTCTTTCAATGGGAGAAGAGCTTGGGATTCTGAATCAATGTTTCCACAAACGAGAACCACATCATCATTATAATTTTCAGCCACATCTGTCCTCCTAACGAGTAATAATCTCAAACTGCACCAGAGTACACAGAATGAAATTGTTTGGCCGGCAGCACCTTTTAATCAGAAAACAGACCTAACATTGATGTCACCTAACATAACAAGATGCTGCTTTCTCTCTTTTTATTTATGCCATGACAGGTTGTACAGACAGAGTTAATCAAAAACCTCTTGAAGTCCCATTTTCTCTGCACCAAGCTGACATTTGCTTTTTATTTGCTGATGGTTTAAATGAAAGGTTTCCTAGATGTGTTGTGTACGGAACGTATCCAGCAGACGTGCTCTGCTTAGAAATTTTTCTGCAATACAATCCCAAACTTTCCTGTGCCTCTTTCAATTGCCTTTGAAAATAGGGAGAATCTTAAATAAAAACATATTTTTAAAAAACAAATTGGTAGAAAACTTTTAAAGTTCAAATTAGTTTACCACAAGTTGTGTAATTTGGGCTTGTGAAAGCTTTTTATTGAAGAAATTAGGCTCACGATTTTCTGTTGCTGATTTCTTTCAATAGTGATACTGCAGGAAGTTGAAATATTTTTACAATGTAGTAAAGTACCATATCAGATAGACAATTCTTCTCCTGACTCTGATAGCTGGTTCATACAAAAACAACAAAATTACATTTATAGAGCACCTTTCACGTCTGGAGGACGTCCCAAGGCGTTGAAACTAGTATAAACCAGTGGTGTGTAAAGCACAATACAGAAAATCTTTTTCAATACATAAACAAACAAACAAAAAAATTTGATCACTCAATCCATGGCTGATTGTAGGACATTGCTGTGCACAATTGGCTGTCATGGTTTACCCACAAAATGCAGTCAATTCATTTTACAGGACTGTATATTCTGCAAAGCACTTTGAGGTATCTACAAAAACAAAATCATATTTGTATAGCACCTTTCACATTGGGAGGACATCTCAAGGCGCTCGACGATCAATGTTTCAGACCTAGCTAGGGTTGGGATCGGGGAGGGGGGAGAGGGGAGGGAAAGGAGGGGATTTGGGATGACCAATGGGACTGTTGAAGAGGAGGGTCATAAGGCAGGACTTGAAGGAGGCTTGAAGGGAGCAAGCCTGAGGGACTGTAGGATGGAGTTGCAGAGATAGGGGCAGAGTAGCTGAAGGCTCGCCCGCCAATGGTGGGGTGAGTGGGTTGGGGGACATGGAGCAGGCTGGAGCATGTTGAGCGGAAGGGGCGGGCAGGTTGGTAGCAGGTTGGTTAGGAGGTCACAGAGGTAGGGTGGGGCAAGGCTATGGAGGCCTTTGAAGGTGAGGACCAGGATCTTGAACCCTCTGGTGATGGGGAGCCAGTAGAGTCGGACGAGAATGGGGGAAATGGGTCACGGAGTTTGGAGCGGGAGAGGACACAGACCACAAAGTTCTGGATTATCTGCAGTGTATGGAAGGAGGACTTGGGGTGGCAGACATGCAGGGCATTGGCACAGTCAAGCATGGATATGGCGAAGGCATGAATGAGTTTCAGCAGCCTGAGGGGTGAGGTAGTGGCGGAGTCAGGTAATGTTGCGGAGTTGAGGGAAGGCAAAGTGGGGCATAGCTTGGATGTGGGGGAAGAAAGACAGTTGAGGATTGAAAAAGACACCTAGATTCCTGACTGGCTTGGTGAGGTGGAGTTTGCAACCATGGAGATCGATGCTGCCAGTGTCTGATCCGCCAATCAGGAAAACTTTGTCTTGTTGAATTCAACTGTAGGACTTGATGTCATCCAGGACTTGATATCTGACAGGCAGTCTGTCAGGACAACAGTGGTCCTGGAGTGGAGGGTAGAGACAAAAAGATAAGAGTTTGGTGTCATCCGGATCATGGGGAAGTTGATCTTAAATTTCAAAACAATGCAGAATTTTGGAAAAGTCTTAATTCCAATCTTAGTTTGCAAACAGTCTTTCCGAAGATCTTTTTAAGAACTGTAGAAAACTGATTGTAATGTTGTAAAATAATCCTGGACCATTCTGGAGAACAGTCTTGAAGGCAACGTGCGGGTGGAATTTCAGGCCTAATGAGGATTATGGGCTCTTATTGGATGCTCATTTTTTGAGATGCTCATTTCCTTTTGCAGTTATTAATTATGCATTCACATTTAATAATTGTGCTTTAAAAAGCAAATACGTAGATTCATATTATAAAATCTCATTAACTAAACTTACAGATTCCAATGTTGTTATACCATTAACCACTCTAATGGCATGGAAGTAACATTTGTACACTGTGCTCTGGTGGGAAATTCAGTTACTTCTTTAATTTGCATTGACTGACAGCTGTTATGACCTTTCCACATTGCAACCAGAGTAATATATTTCCATCAGCATTCTTAAAATGAGGTTACGTTTTAATATTACATAAATGGAAATCTCCTTGAATTTCTTTTTTGTGAAAATGTCAGAAAGTAATTGAATATGTACAAACTCTGCCCACTGCTCTGTTGTGTAACCAGACCTTGCTTTCCTAATTCATCTGTTCGATGCTTTGAATATGAAGGTTAGCAAACAATAAATCCAGCAGTTTATTAGTTTTATATGATAAATTTTATTTTAATGACTTGTTTGCAGTCACATCATATAAACGTTACAGAATTGACCTTGTCTTGCATGGTCTTGTTTGAGACATTTTTATATAATTGCATATTATATTCTTTCTGTATAGCACTAAATTCTTGATTTTAAAAAAATGAGATTCATTGGTATGAAATACATTTATTTATATGTAATAAGATTCAAAAGAAAATTGATCAGTTATGTAATGTTCTTTAATCCACAAAATGCATTGTTGATTCAATCCAACCGTTAATGCAATTTTACAACCACTTTCTTTCCAATCCCCTCTTTCTCTCTCTCTCTCTCCAACTCTCTCAAGTCATTCTTTCCAGAATCCTTATGTACTTGTCCCATAGGTAATTGCCACTTATGTTATTAACTCTAATATGCAACACACTATACTTAATTACCACTTATGTTGTTAAAGTTAATATGCAACAAGTTAGTAAAAAATAAAGGGAGGTTCAAATCAGCTGGGTTTTCTACTTGGAATCCCTGTTCAGCACCATCCATTGGTAGTGTGTGTGTGTGATGGCACACCCTCTGCTAAGGCTCACATAAGAATAAAGGAATACTGTAAAGTAGCCAGGACTTGAAGAACAACAGCCCAGCAAGAGGATACTGGGGACCAGAAGGAGAGGATTCTGGCAATGGAGACGGGTGGGAGATACAAAAACAATGGGACACAATAATTTTTTTAAAACGCAAGACCACAATAAATGTTTTAATGTTTCTTAAAGGGAAACAACTCTTTGAACAATTCCTGTAGGACCAATTCCTGGTAAAAGTTGGCTGGTTACTACCTGCATAATTTGAACTATTAGTTTTCATTGGAGGCGACTCAGGTCATGTAACACTACATTCTTTCCCATTTATAGAGTTTGTGTACACTTGCTTTGGAAAATAAATTTCTTATTTCCACTGAGCAAGTGTGGAAGTGCATGGTTTGATATAAATTTTCTCCCATATTAGCAACTTGTTGCCAAGGTAATATGAGAGCAAGAAAGAATGGAACAAGAAAACACATCATTTGAACTCATTCCTTGCACATTAAAACGTGGTCTCCAGCCACCCACTCTATCTCCTGATCAGCAGAGGACAGTGCAAATCCCATTTTGGGGGGGATTGGGCAGTCCAGTATCTGATGCATATAAAAAACCTCACCATGCTTAAAACTCTGAAAGTTCCACATGATTTCTGTTCAATCAAACTAAAACTTATGCCTCTTCTGTTTTTCTGATTGCTCCGCAGAGCCCCTGGTGGAACATATGCTTGAGTGGTTGCTTGGTGAAAATTGGATCAGATTAGGATTGCCTTTGATGTTCTCTCTGGCAAAATATCCTCCCAACATTTATTGTCAAGGTAAACATTTGACTAATAGCCGTTGGAGAAATATGCACAAATGTACAGTCAATTCACTTTACAGTATGTTCTGTGAAGCGCTTTGAGACATCTAGAAGACGTGAAAAGCGTTATATCAAATGCAAGGATTATTATTATTTTTATTATAAAGATATTGGAGGGAAATCAGCTCACTTTACACAGTGTAGGAAACAGGATGAAATCTCCTGCATGTAACAACAATGACAAGCACTTGGATTTATATAGCACCCTCCATGTTAGACAGCGTCTCACAAAACGAATCCCGGAGCCGAGCCATGGGGACGGTCAAAAAGAAAAGTCTTTAGGTGCGACCTGAAAATAGGAAAGGAAGGGGCAAGGCAAAGGGAGTGAGGAAGGCAGTTCCAGAGCCTCGGGCCATAATGGCTGAAGACATGGCTGCTGATGGTAGAACGGAGGATTCAAGGGATAGAAAGGCGGCCAGACCCAGTAGAGAGAAGGCAACGGATGCTGTTGTGAGGAGAGAGGAGGTCAGAGAGGTGGGGTGGTGCAGAGGAGTAGAAGGATTTGTATACAACAGTGAGGATCTTGAAATCGATCCGCTCAGAGTCAGGGAGCCAGTGAAGTCTGGTGAGGACTGGAGTAATTGGGAAGTGAAGTTTGGTTCGGGTGAGAATGCGGGCTTTTGCAATAACTCAGGACTCAAACTGGGAGTGGAGATGACTGTTATACCAGGAGCATCGGGTGGGTTTGGAGATGGTCCTGTGTTTCAGGGGGACGAGAGAGTTGAAGGTGATGGAGAGGCGATCATGGAGCAGCTTGATGGCTGTTTAAGGATCTCTGCCGGTGGAAGGCCAGAGGGATAGGAGGTCTGAAGAAGAGAGGACCTTTGAGAGGGTCTCATGGGGTAGACCTAAGCTGTGGCCTTTTTCAAATAAATATATTAAAAATATGTAGTGTTAAACTCAATTATGCATTTCAGACATTTAATTTGAGAAGATTAAAAAAAAAAAGATATTTTCCAATCTAGGTCTATTTTCAATTCACATACAAAATGCAAAGTCACTGTTACAATATATTCTGTGAACCACTTTGGGATATCCTCTCAACGTGAATGATATTATACCAAATGTAAGGATTATTAAGGGGAGAAGGAGGGAGAAGAAAATGGAGCAATAAAATTGTCAAGAGAGAGGAAAAAGCAATTCAATATGAAAATCTAACAGATGGTCAACATCTTTTGCAAAATTGCTAATACAGTACTGTACTTCATACGTCAGAGAAACACATGCTCAGAGCCAAATATTTTTTGAATTGTGGTTAGAAATTGCTACATGTTTTCATATTGATGTGCTTTACAACAGAAGATAATAAATCATAAAATCTCTGCGATGAAATAACGATAGCTGAGGAATGAGGATTTAAGATCTAATGCATATCTTCATAGAAAAGGGCTTAGACCATCAAATTCCCTGATTACCAAGACAAGAACAAATATTTATTATGTATTACTGGCATTTTCCATTTCTATACAAGCTCAACATTTTGATCGGTTTGTATAACAATAAAAATAGCTTTGCATTCTACATATCACAATGGACACAATTTGAAGTACACTCAAAACAAAACATATAAAAGTTATACTCATATTTCCCTGATAACATGTTTAGTATTAAAATGATTTCCCAAATTTCCACCCAAATGATTCCTGCAGATTTATATTTATATTCCTGCATATATTTATATTCCTGCAGATTTAAGTGCTCTGAGACCTGCGTGGAGGGCACAATATAAGTACAAGTTGTTGTTGTATGTAACTGCATAAAAACATTGAAGAAAGTGATATACTGTATTCCGATAATAATTCTATTTTCGTCATCAATTACAATATTAATATAAATGAGTACAGAGCAATCGTGGGTTCAAGGTTGCATTGCACCTTTGGACTAATTGACTCTTTCATTTTATATTCTCATAAAACTCTTATTAATTTCTTCCCTTGCCTCCTTCAAGGTCGGTCTTAAGACCCTCCTCTTCGATCGTGCCTTCTGCCTTTCTCCCTCTCCTCCTAACTCTTTCCCACCCTCCCCTCTACCCTGCCCCTCTCTCTTGCTTGGGTCCTGACCTGACTGTTCAGTGCCTTGGGACGTCCTCCCACTTTAAAAGGCACTCTATAAAGGTCATTTTGTTGTTGCGGTTATATCTCTAGCCTGAAATGGAGAGATAGAAGCATAATGTTTGATTTGTTTTGTGCCCTGTGTCTTCCTTATTAATCATCTCCACCTTCAAATGGGCAAACGTGGATTTAAAATTCTAAGAATAATAATACTGCTAACATTGCATGAAACATGTTATTGAAACATCTGAAAATGCTTCAAAGCATTTATTGTAGAGTGTAGTTACGGCGTGTATTTTGTAGGTGATTGTGAGAAACAATTTGCACGGAGGAATGATTCACAAACAACCGTGACTAATTTTGTCTGGGGGATTGTTGTTGCTCAAGTCACCAGGAGGAAATCCTCTTTTTGATTAGTGCCAGGGTAACTCTATACTAAAAATAATAATAATCCTTGGATTTGATGTAGCATCTTCGCAAGTCATTGAGACGTCTCAAAGTGCTTCACAGAATATCTGTAAACTGATTTGTCTATATTTTATGGGCAAAGTTTGGCAGTCAATTGTGAGTAACAGTATCCCACAAAGAGCTGTGGATTGAGTACATTAAAAAAAAAACTTTTTTAAAGGGATTATTATGCTTGGGTTACAACCGGGTTCCTACTTACTGCAAGGTGAACAGACATGTGTGGAGCAAGGACACTAAGGTTTTGCTTTGCTCAAGAATCATACCCGGGTCCCCTCGCCTGCGAGGTGAGTGCTCTGACCAATTCTATTCACCAGAAAAGGTAGACAGGATGGTGGGTTAGTGTCTTATGTCAAAGAAGGCATGTTTGATGATGGGCTGATTTCAAAGCTTGAATGATAAGTTGTGCCTGATCGGTTGATACTATTGAAGACAACATTGTTGATTCGAACATGTAAAAGTTTATAAAAACAACTGAACTCAAGAAAATTGCAAAGAAAGACACACTAATGCACTTGTGTCAGGTGGATAAACTCTGCCACTGCCTTTTGTGGTTGTTGGCACTCAACCTCTGTGTACAGGGAAGTAGCAGGGGTTGGACTCCAGCTTCAGTGATACTTGGGCACCAGTATAAAGCTCGGAGCTTGTGAGAAGGGTGGGGGAGAATCTGGCGAAGATAGATATGAAAAGCAGGTGTTTCTTTTCAAAATAAACTTTTTTTTTGTTAAACTTATCTAAGTTTTCTTTTCTGGGTGTGACCCATGCCTTCCTGCAGCATGCCACTGTACGGTAATGGGAGAGGAAGTCTTCTGTATAATAGAATAAGGAAATGTTTTTTTGACCTCGTCTGGAGTGAAGAGTGAAGTTCTCTCACGAAAAGTATCCTAAGGTAATCTTTTCCTCACCACTCAGCAATTATAGAAAGTCAATTTCCATGTGGAGCTTTGCATTATTCTTGTTTGAAAAAGACAATTGTTAGTGAGAAGCCTGCCATTAATGTAATAACTCTTCTGATAAATTACAACAATTGGTGGTTTTGAAAGCTACTGTGCTGAATTATTGCAGGTCTGTCATGAAGTCATACTTTGAGAGGATGTTTTAAAGCTTAAAACACATGACTAAGGACCCAAAATCAGAATAAATTGCCGGGTAAACAGACTTACTTGCATATTAAGTGCTATGCTGAACTGTTGTACAAGTATATTTAGTGACAGGGTCGAAATGAAATTAAATCAATATAGAGTTGAGATGAAAATCTAAGACATCAAGTCCAAAAATGTAACAATTCACTAATACTAGAGTACATGTGTCTCTTATGTTTTCTTCCTGTCACTAATCAGAGTCTTGGTGTGCTTGGTTCTATATTTTAGTCTCAGAACACTACAGTGCTGTAAGATATTATTCCCACATTAAAAAACATTGTGGCTTTCCAGGGAGATTGCCCAATTAGTCCTAAATTAATATCAGTTTTGTTTTATAGACCTGAATTTATTTGGGCTCTAAATATGCTTATAGTAATTGTGTTTTGGAAGTGTTCCTTTATATCTGATGTCAATAGCTTTGCATTATTACCAACATTTAAATAATAACATATTGTTTGAATTTTTAAAAATATATATTGTTTTATTTTGATTTCCATTAGGATGTTTTATTATTATCATGTTCTACCTCTGCTGTTTCTTTAATTAACCTCCCACCTTCGAGAATATAACATGTTCTGAGTGCTTACAATATTAGTAGAAATCTTGTAGCGTAGTGGTTAGTGTGCTCACCTCGCAAGGGAAAGGACTTGGGTTTAATTCCAGGTTGGGGTGAAACCGTAGGCTAGTTTCCTTACTCCACACATCCCTGTTTACACAAGTAGGAACCTAGTTCTTACTTGATTGGCAGATCGATAGTGCAAAAACAAACAAAAATGTGTTCACTCAATTCATGACTGTTTGTGATACATTGATGTACACAATTGGCTGCTGTGTTTTGCCCACAAAATATATATTCAGTAAATTCACTTTACAATATACAGTAATATAATAATCCTTGAATTTAATATAGCACTTTTCACCTCTTTTAGATGTCTCAAAGCGTTTCACAGAATATACTGTAAAGTGAATTGACTGTATATTTGTGGGCGAAACACGGCAGCCAATTGTGCATATGAATGTCCCACAAGCAGCCATGGATTGAAATGACCAAATGATTGTTTTTTTTCAAGGGATTATATTCTGTGAAGTGCTTCGAGAAATCTTAATGACGTGATAAATCATTATATCAAATGCAACGATTATTATAAATATATTATAATTTTGCATCATGCAATGATAGTTCTGGCTATAGAAATCACTTTTCACTTGATAAAAATAATTTCATTTTTATTTCAAAAGAGCCAATAATCCTTATTTTTCATCTTTGTAGACTGAACCCATTGGCGGGCTACATTTTTTTCAGTGAACCTTTCCTCTTTCTCCTCTAGGTAAAACCGTTTGCTATGCGCAAAGCTACAAAATATTTGTGGTACATTGCTTTGAGCAAACTGGGTCCAAAATAGAGTCAGTACACATTACAATAAATGCTGCAAAGTGCTTTTCAGATATGGTTTTCTGGATATGAAATACATTATATCATATCAAATGCAAGGATTACGATGATACTAATGGTGATTCACCACTAAACATGTGGTTAAATGCATCTTAGGTACGCAGTTTAGGAATAATGTGTTGGAAGAGAAGGAAATAACTAAAAACTAAAAAAAAGTTGCACAACTGGTACGTTAGTGCTAGAAAATGCGTTCAATGACTTTCACTGCTCTTCAGCAGGGATCTCTTTGCAGTCCACACTGGTGTCCGAGACTTTGGCTTAAGTCTGTGATCACCTTGGAGGTGAGAGCCAAGTTCTCATGAATCGGTGTGATGCACGTGAACTCTCCTGAAGGTGACAAGGCCATAAGGGGTAACAAGCGGCCTTCTCAAAGAGCAGACTTTCAACCCCACAAGCAGGCAACAGTTGTGGGATTGGTATTAAGGTCATTGAATTCATTCAATAAAAAGTTAACACGGGGAATGAATGGAGCAAAACCTGCTGTTTGCTTCAAGGGTTTTAGTTTGGATTTCCCTTACAGCTTCATGACACTAAACTACATTGAAGGTCAACTTTGCATCGCAGTGGAGGTCATTCTCCTCTGTGCATTCTGTGTAATTAATTCATTGCTGTGGGCTGAAAACTATCTATAAGCGTAATTTGTTATCCTCCTTATTTTGTTTTGTGAATCTTGCAGATTTGTTCCAGGAAAGAAATGCAGCTTGAATGTATAAAATAACATCACATTATCACATGAAAACACATTATACTTGTATACTGCATCACAGTCATGAGATTGTATTTTATTCGTTGGTACGCAGTGACGTATTAATAAAGCAGAGCAGAGGAGAATAACTCTTTGCCAACAGCAACAAATTTGCTACCAAACACTCCTTCAGGTCAGCGCCAACAATTGGGTAATCTGATCTGTTGTTTTGCTCACTTTATTCCTTTGGTATTCGTATCATTTCAAAATAAGTTGTGCACTAAGCAGGCAGTAAACCGAGAGAGAGAGAGAGAGAGAGAGAGAAAGACTTAAGAAGCTGAAACATTTAAGCTAATGTACAGCAGTATCAATGACTGTATTTTGTGCCAAGTTCCAATTATATGCTTATTTTGCTATCAAGTTCAATTTACATACGTCACCAGACAGATAAAAGGCATCACACTGACTTATGTAAGTAAACCTCTATTGAGACGTTACACAATCAATGCCTAAGACTGCAAACTTTGTTTTGTATAGTTTAAAATAATTAAGTTTTGCTCCAATACCAGCAAGCCTGATCTTAAAAGCATTAAAGAGTTTTACAGCAATACAGTTTAATCACGGAAATTCCACCAAACATGCAGTAGAGAGGCAGCATTAATTGAGTTATTTTCTATGCCGTGCCCATAAAAGTAACTATAACGACATGATTGCATATAATGCCCTTCACGCAGGCAGCATTCCAGAGTGCTTAACATGAGCTTGACTCTGACCCCCAGCCAGGGGGAGAGGGAGGTGAGGAGGATAATAGCAGACTGCAAGAGGACATAGATGGGCTGGTGAAATGGCCAGACACATGGCAGATGGAATTTAACACAGAGATGTGTGGAGTGATTTGGGGAGGAGGAATATTTCAAAAATAGTGATTTTATGACACTTTTTTGAGAAATGCTCCTTGCAAAATTAGAACTCGGTTTCAAGGTCACGATATTTAAAGTTTATTTATTATGAATTGATTTTTCACTTGAAACTTCAGCAAAATGTTGAGAACACATCAAAGTATCATTTGAAACAAAAAACTTAAAAATTATTTTTCACTAAAAATTTGGGTTTGGAGGTACCTTCAGCACCCCCTTAAAAAGGAAAAAAAATGCTGGGCTATGGGAAAAGAGCAGGGGAGTGGGACTGATTGGTCAGCTCTTTCAAAGAGCTGGCACAGGGACGATGGTCCGAATGGCCTCCTTCTGTGCCGCAAGATTCTGTGATATAATTGTGTTTGATTTAGGTCATTTAATATTGTTTCCTTGTTGCTAAACACTTATAATTCTGGTTTTCACTTGCAATTAATTGATTTTATCCTCTGAATTATGCTACTGAAACCAGTTCCCAAAATAGTTTTTGAATTGGATCAGTGCTGGAACAAAAACAACAAAAACATTTATGGAGTGCCTTTCACTTCGGGAGGATGTCCCAAGGCACTGTCAGGTTGTGACCAAAGCAAGGGAGAGGGGCAGGTAAAGGGGGAGGGGCGAGAGAGAGTTAGGAGGGGAGGGAGAGAGTTGGGAGGGCAGCAGAAGGCACGATCTATGGAATATAAAATCATGCAATCATAGAGTCATAGAATTATACAGCACAAAAGGAGGCCATTCGGCCCATCGTGTCGGTGTTGATTCTTCGAAAAGAGCTGTCCAAATCAATTCCACTCAGCCGCGCGCTCCCCATAGCCCTGCAAACTAGTCCTCTCTAAATAATTATCTACTTTTCTCTTAAATGTTGTTATCAAATCGGCTTCCACCACCATCCTTTCAGGCATTCCAGATCTGAACAACTCGCTGCATGAAAACATTTCTCCTCACCTCCCCTCTGTTTCTTCTCACAAGTATTTTAAATTGGTGTCCTCGGGTTATCGACCACTCACCAGTGGAAATAGTTTCTCCTGGTTCACTTTATCGAATCCCCTCATAATTTTGAAATCTTCTACTAAGTCTCCTCTTAACCTTCTCTGCTCCAAGGAGAATAATCCTAGCTTCTCTAGACTGTCCTGATAACTGAAGTCCCTCATTCCTGGAACCATCCTAGTAAATCTCCTTTGCACCCTCTCCAATGCTTTGACATCCTTCCTAAAGTATGGTGCTCAGAACTGAAAACAATATCCCAGCTAATCAATATTTTATAAAAGTTCATTATAGCTTCCTAACTTGTATGCTGTGTCCCTATTTATAAAACCTGGTATCCTGTATGCTTTTTTAACAGGGTTAAATAACCCCAGTGTTTTCCATTGTTATTTAAGAGTTTACAATACCGCTTACAATAGAGCTTACAATATTTAAGAGCTTACAGCACTCCTACCTCTCTGCAACCCCTCACCACACACCCACCCCACCACCAGGCTCTCTGGTCCCAACCCCTGACTATTCAGCACCTTGGGACGTCCTCCCAACGTGAAAGGCACTCTACAAATGTAATTTTGATGTTCGACAATACAAATCAATTCCATATACGCTCATGCATGCCTTTCATAGTGAGAGGACATCTCAAAGTATTTCATGCTGGGTGGGCAGAGGATGGCTTGCCACACTCTGGGTTCATTAATCACCCATTCTGGGATCTGTACCCTCTCCCAGCCTTCAAAAGTCTATTAAAAACATACCTTATTATCTGTGACTTTAGTCAACCTTAAACCTGAGTACCTTCCTACCTGCCTTGGTTTTGACTCAAAACCGTATCCTACATAAAATATGCCAAGTGTAATTTATTGATAATATTTTAAAAAGGTCACTGGGTAGCAGAGCTCTATGTAACAACAACAACTAATTGCATTTCTATAGTGCTGTTCAAGTTGAGAGGATATCCCAAGGTTCTGGCTATATTGAATCAAACAAGCATCACTGGGTCACAGAGCTTTGTGTAGGCAGCACTGGCTCACACAGCGATGTATGAGTACTTTTACTTTCCTTGGCTTCAGCCCCAGTAAAAGAGAACTGCAGTGAATAGCATAACTCTGGTTTTCTGCTCCCATTACAATACTGTGTTGCTGGAATCTCAAATACAGTACATCTGTACTGAAGCTGGGTTATTATTTGGAAGGGGTTCAGAAGATCAGATTAGACAAATATTGAAGCAAAGCCAGAACAATACTCTCTATAGTGAGAACCATATTTAGAATATGTCCCAATTGCAAGCAGTGGAGTCCTGTAGCTCAGTGGTTAGAGTACTCGCTTTACAAGCGTGAGACCTGTGTTTCAAATCCTGGCAGGCCAGGGTGAAAGTTTCCTTACTCCACATGCCTAATAATAATCCCTGAAAAAAACTATAAGAAATTGATCATTTCAACCCACGACTGTTTGTGAGACGCTGCTGTGTGCAATTGGCTGCCGTGTTTCGCCCACAAATATACAGTCAATTCACTTTACAGTATATTCTGTGAAGCGCTTTGAGACGTCTAGAAGACGTGAAAAGCACTATATCAAGTGCAAGGATTATTGTAGTATTGTTCAATTAAGGTTGAAGTTTTTTTTTCTGCATTTCCCCCAAATAAAATTTGTAGAAAAATGGTACACAAAGCATTTTTAGAAATGCTTAGAAATTTGTCAAATTCGGGATATTCTAATTTGCTGGATAAATAAAATAAATCAAGACCTGGCTTGAATTTATCCTTCTCTGAGCTAAACTGTCTCTGAGGAGACACGTCTGGCAGCACCAAGTCTGGATTCATGAAAGCACTAATGCTGGTTGTTACCAGGTTGTCTGGCTCACCACTGCCACGTAGATACCCAGAGACGTCCAAAACTCAGCAAACCAAAACCCTGCAGTTGTGATGATTCTAAACACATTATTGAATTATATACAGTAAAAGCTCGTTTATCCAGCCAACCAATCAGAATGCTCAACCCCCAACTGATATCTTCCAATTCAATTCACCATTCCAGCAAACGGATCCCATACCGGAGCCATCCGGGACCCTCGCGAGTATGGTCACTTTGCGCATGCATGCAATGTGTGCGCATGTGCACTTATTAAACTTACCGAGCACTGGAATGCTTTTTTATCGATCATTTTACCAATTGTGCTGGAATGCTTTATTGGTAAGTATCCATACAATATTCTATTATCATTAAATCTATTATTAATATGGTATGTTTTAAAATAAGCTAATTTTTTGTTATAGGATTTTCGGCAACTTGCCACTTGAATATCCGGCATATTTGATTAATCGGCACCGGTCAGGTCCCAAGGGTGACGGATAACAAAGGTTTTACTATACAGGTAAGCCTCTATTTAGGATACTTCTCTTTAGGACATTTTGATTGAAGGAACATAATTTTTTAACATCTTTTGATCGATATAGGACACTTGGATTTGTTTTAACAAACAATTTTTTTTTGCGCACGCGCAGTACGTATTTTTAAATATGACGGTTGCATTTCGCGCGGCCTTTTTGTCCATACGCACAGTCCATAGTATATTCTCAGGTAAATCCAAGTGTTTGAACTGGCCAATAGCATGTCGCTATGTCATTGTTTAAAAGCCAGCTGATTTTGAAATGACACCACGCCATATACTGATGTGGCGTGGTGTCACTTCAAAATCAGCTGTAATTACAGTAATTTCCAAATATTCCTGAGCAACCTCGAACGATTTACAGCCTAGCAAGTCAGGAAGAGACAGCAGTAAGTGAAATGAGCAGTGGTAATACTGCTAGCGGCCAGAAAGCCCACAAAGTCAGCACTTTAAATACCAAATTAGAGGTGATACAGCGCATCGATTCTGGTGAAAAAGATACGGACATCAGGAGGGCTCTAGGGCTAGCTAGATAGACAATGGCTACTATAAAACAGAATAAGGACAATACACTGGCAAATTCAAGGTGTGTTACAGCTACAGGTGCAAGCAGATTAGCAAAACATAGGAATGATGTGATGGAAAACATGGAAAGAATGTTGAGTGTCTGGATTGAGGATCAGAACCAACGTAACATACCACTCAACACCCTGGTTATCCAAGAGAAGGCAAAATCATTGTTTAGGGAGTTAAATGATCAGGGAGGAGAAGGCTCAACGGCACCATCTTTCAGTGCTAGCAGAGGGTGGTTTCAAAGGTTTAAGAGACGCTATGGGCTCCACAGCATCAAGATGAGTGGGGAAGCTGCAAGTGCCACTGTCACACTGCCAGTATTAGAGTTTGCCGGTAGTACTGTGTTAAAGTTTGCCAGTATTATAGTACAATACTGTACAGTTACCACAAGTACCCCTTCTTGCCTATGTGAGTGTCTGGATTGAGGATCAGAACCAGCGTAATATACCATACAATTACCCCAAGTACCCCTTCTTTCCTATGTGTGTTAATTTGTGTGCTATGTTGTGTGGTTTTGTGTGTTATTTAGTGGGTTTAAGGTCCGAAAATGTTGTGAAAAGAATGCATCTCTGGTTATATAATGGGACCACATGAGAAATCAGGTTTCGATTTAGAATGTTTCGATCTAGATACAGTTTTCAGGAATGCAACCCCCTCCTAAATAGAGGTTTACCTGTATATTGAATGTTACAGCACAGACCATGTACTCCATACAGGTCCTTATATCCCACATGAATCCCCTTCCATCATAAATACAACAATTATACCCCTTAAATACATTGACATTACCATGGTGTATGTCTACCATCATTTTCCTGTTACTGTATATCCCAAGCTTTTGACACTGAGGTTTTGTAGTTACTGAAGACAACCAACAAATCCAATTAGGATTTAACACAGCAGCTCATTTACCAGAATATTAGTCAGGAAAGCAGACAGACATGGACTGTCAATCTAGGTACCTGTGTGCCAGGCTGTTTGTGAATACAGGCTATATTTTTTCTGGTTTAATTATAACAATATGGTACAACAATAAAATTACATTTATAGAGTGCCTTTCATGTTGGGAGGACGTCCCAAGGTGCCCAAGGCACATACTAAATATATGTGAGAAGCTGTGTAAATATTTTAAGCTCATGTGGTATAACCTGATTACAAAAAAAGTATTTTTAAAAAAATTAGGTAAATAAATGTTTAAACAGACAATGTTATTTTATTTCTCTATAGAATTAAGCAATGTCTGATGGTTGTTTGTAGGACATTGCTGTGTACAAATTGGCAGCCGCATTTACCTGCAAACAATGTATGCTACACTATACAGTCAAATCTTGTGGTGCAATTTGAGATGTCAGAATGATGTGGTTAGGCATTATATCAAATGCAAGGATTATTTATTTTATTTTTTGTGTAGTAAAATATAGAATGTTGTTACATTAATAATAAAACACTATTAAAACATACTCCATGCTCAATAACAACTTGCATTTATATAGCGCCGTTCACAATGGATGGCATCTCAGTGTGCTTGGGTACTACATGCTGTGTGCTATCAAATTGTTGGCATCGATCACCAGAGAATAAGAGGCTACATTTCTAAGAGGTTGGAGAAGCCTAGTCTGTTTTCATTGGGAATAGAGAGGGCTGAGAGTGAATCAAATAGACATGTTCAAAAGGGTTTTGACAGAGTAAATAGGGAGAAACTATTTCCACTAGTAGGGAGGTCAGCGACTGGGGAACATAAGATTCCCCAGAAGAAGAGCAAAAGGAGAATTTGTCAGATTTTTTTTAACACAAGTAAGGTAATAGAGTCAGAGTCCATTGTGAGTTTCCAGAGGAAGTAGGCACATATGGAAGTTATAGGTTTGACAGGGTATGAAGATAGGATAGCACCATACTAATAATAATAATCCTTGCTTTTGATATACTGTAGTACTTTTAAAGTATTTTAGGCATCTCAAAGTGCATCACAGAATATCCTCTAATGTGAATTGACTATATTTGTGGGTGAAACGCGGCAGTCAACTGCACACATCAGTGTCCCGCAAACAGTTGTGGATTGAAATGACCAACTGTTTTTTTTTGGTGTGGTTACCATGAGATTGAAGGATAAGCTTGCTCTGAGAATTGATGCAGACTTGATGGGCCAAATGGCCTTCTTTCGTGCTATAAATTTATACTGCAATTAATAAGGAATGGGAGTCACAAGTGGTGTGGACATAGCATACTTGTGTAAATCAGTGACTCATCGGACATGCCTAAATGTGGGTAAATGGCATCTTAACATGGTGTGAAGTTGCTGCTAAATTTGTAGTGAAATGATTGATTAAATCATCCCCTGAAAAATTAACTACGAAAACCTTCATGCCTATAATCTTGTGAAGTGTGAAAAGATCAGATTTCACCATGGGAATTCAGCACTAATTTGGTTGCTGGGTTCCTGTTTGACAGAGAAAAGTGCCCAGCTCTTTAAATGCATTGTATAACCAACTGATGTCAGGTGCTGAAGACATTTCACAGTTTATTTGCAATTTGTGAGCTCAATTAAGTTTCTGTTCAGATGTTTGGTGTGCAGCAAATTAGTGCACAGCTGCTTTGAAGCAATATTTCAAATTGTAGTAATCCTTGCATTGCATACAATGCCTTCTCACAATCACGAGCAGTCTCAAAGCATTTTGCAGGATTTAACTGTGTATAAAATAATCCTTACTACTAATAATAATAATCCTTGGATTTGATGTAGCTCCTTATCATGTCTTTCAGGTGGTTGAAAAGCACTTCACAGAATATATTGTAAAGTGGACCGTCTATATTGTGGACAAAACACAGTAGCCAATTGCACAGAGCAGTTTTCCCACAAACAGTCATTTTGTGGGACTTGTGACTATATTTGTGGGCGAATGTGGTAGCCAAGTTTGTGCATGGCAATATCCCACAAACAGCCAATGAAGTGCCCAAACAATTGTAGTACTTTTCAGTGATAGAGTGAGGGTTGTAGAGTTTAGGGGATGCTCAGCTTCTTCTTCTCAGGTGAATTATCAAAGCTGTTGAAAGATGACACTTCTGTGATGGCACGTCTGTGCTGTGTTACAGAGAAGCAGGTCCTATTGAGTCCTTTGAGGCTGCTGTCTCATTAAAAGAGAATTAACCGTGCCGTGGTTTTGACTACTGGCAAAAATAGAAGAACTGGGAGCCTGGAGGCTTCAGCACAGTCTAAATGATTACTGGCACTACAGAGGGAACACCTTCTCAAATAAGATTGGCTAAACTTGCTATGGGCAAAGACCAGTGTGTTTGGCTGCCCAGAAATTCTGTGACATTTACTGTATATTCAGAGTTTAATGGCTGAGAGTTTGACGGTTGGATCATCCGTGACAGCAGCCCCGCTTGCCTGCCTTATATGCTGCAGCAACATTGAAGCTATCTGACAGCTATTTATCCTACAAATATCATCTGTACTGGAAAATATCCACGTTACTGCACGTTTGGATGTCAACCTAGATTATGGAAATTCACATTGGCTTCTTGCACTCCATACAAACCTAAAGATCACTTTAAACCAGATTTGGATACCTTGACTATTCTGGGAGTGTTGTAAAAATCGGCAGAAAAAAACATTTTGACTCCTGCACTCTGAACAGCATATCCACAGCAAGAGAGGTGGAGCTTTGCAGGATGATGTGTTTTGAGTTTTTATATATGTGAATTGACTGTATATTTTCTGGGTGAAATGCAACAGCCAATTGCACAAAGCAGATCCCACAAACAGTCATGTATCGAGTAGGGTCCAGTGATATATCGATATATCGCTAAAACCCGATATAATTTTCATATCGATACGCCGATATAGGCATTTCAAAAATATTGATATATCGAAAAATCTATATATCGATGGAAAAATCGGAATGCGCGCACACTGAACTACAAGACCCAGAATGCTCATCTCTATACACAATGCACAGACCGAGGTGCAAAGCCACCATATTGTATTCATAGTCCTAGAATACAATATACAGGTATGCAAGGGGTGTGGGGGGGAGAGACGGCTGGGGGGGTGGGGTGAGGGGGAGAGAGATGGCTGGGAGAGATCCGTCCATATTGACGGACCCTAGAATCGAGTGACTAAATTCTTATTATTAAATTTTTTTTTAAGGGATTCTGGCTCCAAGATAAAGGACCCACTGTGCTGAAATCCATCAACATTTCTGTTACAAATTCTGCAATGTCTCTGAGATTTAATATCGGACTTTCAGTTTTGATTCCTTGGCCAATGTAATAGTTTTACAAATATATAATAATAAATAAAATTTACATTTGATAAAGTGCTTTATCATGTTGTTGAGATGTCTCAAAGTGCTTCACAGTGTTTATTATAAAGTAACGGTTGTGTGTTTGTAGGCTAATTTAGCATCTGATTGGCACATGGCAATTTCCCACAAACAGCCATGAAGTGAATGCCCAAGTTTTTAGTGAGGACACTGAGAGAAACTCTCTTCTCTTTTCGAAGGACTGACCAGATGGGTTGCAATGGTGTTTTTCAATTCTCTGTTCTTGTGGATGTTGCTGAATATGTAATTTTGTTGTTGTTCAACATTTGATTAATAACTGACATGAAGAAATACACATTAAAACAGTGGCGTGATCACGCATGTTTTATAAGGACATTTGCGCATCATATGATTTTTTTTGCAATTTAGGGAGTGTAATGGGTTAAGTTATAATCTGCAGTTGCTGGGCCTTGTTGCTGTGTGGAGGCATTAAGCAGAGGTCAGGAACTAACCCCACAGCGACAGATTAAGTCATTTTGAGAAAGATTGAATAGATGTTTGTAGCATCACGCATTTAATTTCAAAGCCATCTTACATCTGCTTGAGAATGACACCACTGAACAAACATGGTGCCCAACACAGTTGGGTTTCTGAAGCTCATATATGGATGTTAGATAACTGACAAGAGAAAAGCTGCAGGTGACATCAGTGGCAGAGTCACAACTGATGCCCAGGGACTCAATATCCACAGAAATAAAGCACATATTGCTTGGTAAATGTAGTTTCCTTGTGAATGTATTTCACATCTAAATATTTGTGCTTTCTGACCTGATAGATTTGGATGTGAGTGTTCTTTGTGCAACTGTTTGTGGGGATGGGGAGGCTGGAGAGTTGGCTTGTCTTCAGAGCAGGACTTGCAAAATTATTCATTTAGTCCTTTTAGTCCTACTTTAGTCCTCAAAAGCTTCTGACTCCCACCATGCTCTAGTTCTGACGAAGAGTTGTGGACCTGAAATGTTGACTCCCTTTCTGTTCTTCATAGATGCTGCATTAACAACAACAACAACAACTTTCATTCATACAGTGCCCTCCATACTGGACGGCATCTCAGTGTTCCTCGGGACTTCTGTTCATTTGCATTTATTCTTGTTTAATGAGAGAGGATTTTTTTCACTGTACAGTAGTCCAGTCATGCTATATTATCCTAAATTTTTGAGAACATTTACAATTGTACAGTTACATTTTATAATTTTGATTCAGTCCACGACAGTTTGTGGAACACTGTCATTCCAAATAGTCATGTTTTGCCCACAAAATATACAGTCAATCCACTTTACAATATATTTTGTATAAAGGCGCTCTGACATGTCTCAACAATATGATAAGGCACTATATCAAATACACAGATTATGATTATTTCCCCTCTTGTAATCACCAAGATGTGCATAAGTGGTCCGATTCTCAATGTGTAAGAGTGTCCCCGGGGTATAATTGCAGTTGACAGATAGTCAGATAAGTGGCAGCATACTGTTTCAAAACTGTCACCTTGAGACTGACATTAACTTAGAGACAGATAAAGTAACTTCATAGATCTGATAAGCTTTCTTGTTGGAAGAAAAAGAACACATTAAGGCTGACGTTAATTCGAGGAAAAAAATTTGTTGAAAGGCTGGGAACCACTAAAATATGACTGTATTTTCGATCAGCAAGGAGCAGCAATATCTGTCTTTATAACTCGTGGAAGCAATACACGAGCAAAGTAATTTGGATTGGGGAGCAGGATTTATATATTCTGCACTCTATTGGTCTTACCAGCACATGAGGAGAGCTCATGGTCTAAGAGAAAGCTTCACAAACGAGGATCAGTTTTGAATGTTATTCAAGACCCTCCTCTTCGATTGTGCCTTCTACTGCCCTCCCAACTCTCACCCTCCCCTCCTAACTCTCTCCTGACTCTCTCCCCTACCCTTCCCCTATCCCTTGCTCGGGTCCCAACCTGACTGATCAGCGTCTTGGGACGTCCTTCCGACATGAAAGGCACCTCTATAAATGTAAATTTATTGTTGTTGTTGTTGGAAAATGAGGCTGGCATGACTGACCTATTAACAATAACTAAAAGAAAAGATCCTTTGACATTCCTGTGTGGTCCAATGTAGCTGAGAAAACTGATATCCTGATGAAACCACTTCTCAAAGAACTGCCAGGAGCTTCGGGTATGAACACAAAACACTTCTGGTGACTCTCAAACCAGACTTTTACTGAGTACCTTGTGGCAAATTGTTGTCATTTGTTCTGTGAATCACAATGAATTGGGGAAAGTCAACATAAAAGAGGAGACTTACTTGCGACATACTTTGCGATCCCGATAGACAGTCTATGACATGCAGCCCTTCTCCAGGAAATGTTTGTGTTAAGCCGGTGTCTTGGGAATACCCAGCAGGCCAACAGTGGCCACTGTCACATACCAGTGCATGCTGTCGAGGGCAGTCAATGCTATCGTTATCTGGCCTCAATTGGATGCTTTAGACAAGAAATATAATATTGTACATGTAACTGAATTTCAGCAGTTTTTTTGGGTATGGATTGAGAAATTCTATTCATTTGGGTCAAGCTTCAGTAGAACTCAGGTCTCAAGGTTAAGTCTTGAAATACAAAAAGCAGTATTAAATCTGCTGAATCCGCTTAGCGTTTATCACTCATAAACAGTCGTGATGGCTCGCAGATACACAGGACAGTAAATCCTGAGTTTAACGATTCACATGGGCCATTCCATATTGCAGTCTTTATGAAACATGAAATATTTTGACATATAGAACGTGAATCATTAACATTCATGGTTACAGGAAAGATTTTCAAGGTTTTTATACTGTATGCATGGACAGGAGGTCTTGGCACTTCTTTAAGTCTGAGGTGTACTGATTGGGTAAGTGACCCTTTGAGCATTTAATACTTTTGTTTGTAATCAAAGATATCATTCCTACTACTGTTATACTATTCCCTACCTATTACTTACAGTGCTTTGAAACAGTCTTGTGCTATGAAAGTTGTATATAAATTGTATTTATTATATTGTAGCTCCTGCGTTTACTTGTTTTTTAATCTAAGTTTTTTTAAAAAAAATTCTCAGCTGTTTCATGCTTATTTAGGGATGATTGTTGATTTTACTAGATTCCTCTTTGACAGTAAATTCTGTACAGCTCTGAATATTTCTGAGCAAATAGACTTGTCAGTGAAACAAAGAGCTCGGTGCCACTTTCTATCATTCACGCACCAGGGAGTTAAGTGGTGGTTTCTTAATGGCATGAGGCACAAGCTAAGGACATTGTGTTCTGATGTCAACTGGGTGTGGAGTAGGGCTAACGAGGTGTGAAGAAATGGATGTTGGTCAAAAATTACGTCATAGTACACGTCCCTAGAAAACATTCGGGTCTGACATGCAGTAATTAATAACAACACATATTAACAGCTCGGGTAATATTGAGTGTGGAAAGTACTGCATTTAATCCATATAAAAGAGGTTGGCAACAAGGATTGGAGTATAGTTTGTGTGTTTCATAGTGCATTTCTTGAGTTACTTAACACAAGGGGCAGCATAGGAAACTTTACCCCTTTATCAAATGTGAGGATTATTAATCCTAGCTCTTGTCAATTGGCTTTCAAGAAACACTGCATAAAACCAGAAATGAACAAAATAAACCATGAAACGTAACGTCTCAATAAGCCCCAAAGTATCCTTCAAAGCCTTGACAGATGTTGAGATGAAGTTACAAATGTGTTAACATTTCAAAGATTCATGACCATAAGAAAGCTAAACTTGCAGGAGGAAGGTGTATAGCTGTAGCTATTGGAACAAGCACTTCACAGAGTATACTGTACAGTGAATTGACTGGATATTTGTGGGTGAAACACGGCAGCCAATTGTGCAAAGCAGTGTCCCATGCACAGTCATGGATTGAAATGACCAATTTTTTTTTGAGGGAATGTTATTAGGCATATGGAGTAAGAAAACTTGCCCAAGTTGCCCAAAGATTCACCCTGACCTGCCTGGATTCGAACACAGATAAGGCGAGTGTTCTAACCACTGAGCTCCACATTTACAATCTATCTCAGGCTCCTAGAGTTAGGGGCAAGGCGCTGCATCCATCTTGACTTGTACACCTTCTTTGAATGCTACACCTACCACTACATAAACCAAACAGGGTGTTATATAGGAAAGACTAATGGAGTTTTTTTTGGTGGGGAGGAGGGATAGTGAGTAAAATGTTCCATGTTGCGCTTCATAGATATGCTTTTCTCCTGAGTCTCACAACAGTATATCTTCACTCCCTATCAGATTGAAATCTTTTTTTTCTTTTAAAAAAAAATGCTGAGTGCTACTCAAAGCTGAATACTACTTACTAATAAGCCACTAGGACACAATTTTCACCTCCTCCTGTAGCTCAGTGGTTAGAGCATTCACCCTACCTGCGTGAGACCTATGTTTGAATGCAGGCCGGGAAAAACCTTGGGCAAGTTTCCTTACTCCACACGTCTAACACGTCTAACAATAATCACTCAGAAAAAAATGTTCATTTCAATCCACAACTGTTTGTGATACACTGCTGTGCTGCATTTCGCCCACAAATATACAGTCAATTCACTTTACAATATATTCTATGAAGCGCTTTGAGATGTCTAGAAGATGTGAAAAGCGCTGTATCAAATGCAAGGATTATTATTATTATGTCTCTGGGAGTTAGTTTGGGCAGGCAAAAAGGCACAGACTTGTAGAGTTCTCTTGCTGCTTCAAACTGTTTCCAACAGAACTATGGGAAGTGGCTGGCAACTTCTTAGGTATAAGGCTCTATCCCAAATATTATTATTATTATTTTGTGGTTTTATAACCCATTGCAGAGACTTACCTGGTTGCCCAACAATCACTGCTTGTAGATCATATAGAGGACACCGCTGCTTCCTTTGAGTGGCTCAGAATATTATTGTTTTACCTGAAGCAAGTTATTGAAATATTGAAAGCAAATTTATTTGACAGAAACATACTTTATATTTGTTGGTAATGATCATCACATGAGTTTGATCTAGACACAGCACACTGCATTATGATGGAGAAGATGATAGATGGTTCTCAACTCTAGTCTGAAGATGTTTTTTCAGGCTTATTATGGAGATATTGTAGTGACAAATGGCAAACTGTTCTACATCCATTTCAATTAGACTATTGATGTTTCCATTGTTTCCACATACTCAGAAACATAAATGAGCTGGGAAAGAAGAATACTCACATTTAATATCGGATCATCTGTAAAGAAACTGAGGGGCTGTCGTCTGCCTAGAGGTATTAAACTACAGTAAAAGTCCATTTATCTGGCATCCTCAGGACCTAGCGAATGTCGGTTAAACCATGTGCCAGATATTCGGGCGACCAGCTGCCAAAAACCCAACACAAAAGAAAATAATTTAATTCTTTTTTAAAAAGATAAAAATATATATTTTTTAAAACATACCGTAATAATAGACTAAATAATAACAGAATATTGTATGGATACTTACCAATAAAGCAATAAATATCAATTAAGGTCTATAAATACAGCACACAATCAAAGGGGTATTCGTTTTTTTCTTTCCTCCTTCCCTCTCTCTCTTTCACATACACACACACACACACACACAGTCAGTCTGCATCTCAATGGCTCCAAATCCAACGCCCGCCACTCTCATTTTCCATCTAAATTAATCAATTCACCCCCTCTCACTCTCTTCCCTCCTCCCCCCCACCTCTCTCTCCCCCTCCCACTCCTCTCTCTTTCTCCCCCCCCTCTTTTCCTCTCTTTCTCCCCCCCACTCTTTCCCTTTCCTCCCTACCCTCTCTCTCAAAGCCGGAAGTGCACTACCTACCAACAGCATTCAAAGGTAATCTTACTGTACTTTGTGAGGAAAAAAACGACAGCGCCACTTCCAGGCACTAATAGCAGCATTCCGAAATACTGATACGAGAGGAAAAAAATGTGTCACAGTGATTGTGTTGGATAAAATCCGGTTAATTGAATGGGGTCCTTTTTTTTTGAAGTGCCGATTATACGGAAGTACGGTTGATTGGGTCACGGATAAACGGGCTTTTACTGTACATAGTTTTTCAAAACGGAATCAGGGTTGAGTCTTGCTAAATGCAACAAGAACCTTGAAGATAGATTTCATATTCTATCCCTTGCAGAATTGGAACAGCACATTTATCCTGCCACTGAACTGAAGGAATATATAGTACTGAGCTGCTACACAAAGGTGAGGAATAAGAAGTCAGGATAACATAGTTTCATGGTGAGGCAACTGCATGATGATACGTATATTTTTAAACCATCTTGCTATTAGCAGAACTATCAACTGTTAACTGTCCAAGGATCTATTTCCATGTGGGCAAAAAGTAAGGTTTCATACCTTTTGGTTGACATTTCTGACTGGGCCAATCTATAACTTCAAAATGCAGGACTGTTATTTCCTAGGTATATTTATCCCATGTGTTATATGTTTGAAATTCTCTTAAATATCTTTAGGAGCTATAGGTTTAATTTGTGGTATTAGTTGGAATTCCCATAGACCTGTGCATACTCAGTTCTGGAAACATTTCATTCCAGACATGGGAATTTCCATCTGCAGGTCTTGAGATTGGCCTGTAAAGAAGCAAAGGAGGGGGTGAAGCAAAGGGAATAGAGTTCCAGAGAGTGGGGGCAGTAAAGAAAAAATCCTCCCAATGCGAAAGGCACTGTACCAAATACTGGTATACAGATTAATAGGATTATTATTTCCGATATGAACATGGAAAGAAAAGGTATCATTTTGCTTGTATTTAGGGAAGAAACAACAAATTACATTTGTATAACATCTTTCATGTAGGGGGAATGTTCCAAGATGCTGGACAGTCAGGGATCTGGACCTGAGCAAGGGATTGGGATCAGGAGCGGTAGAGGGTAGGGAGGGTAGGGGTAGGAGAGTGGCTAAAGATGCGAACGAAGACGAGGATCTTGAGATGTGCCTTGAAGGGATCAAGGAGATGTGACAATGGAATGGAGTTCCAAAGGGTAGGGCAGAGAGGCTGAAGGCCTGACCGTCAATGGTCGGACGGGCTGGGCAGGGGAGGGACGAACTTCATCTTCACAAATCACTTTGCTTGTCTTAATAAATTTGCAGTAATAAAGTTTGACTGTGAAATGAATCTAGAATAATCCTCAAGAGGTTTCATGAATGAAATATGGTAGATTTTTAGAGGATTAGTGCAGAAAATAGACACTGATTCAACATAAAAACTGTACTGGAAGTTAAAAATGGAAAGCATTGTTATAATACATAACAATTTCCTTAGATCTATTTATGAGATTCAAAATTATTTTATGATCCTTTTGAGTATTGTGATTATTCCAATTTTAAGTATCGCGGGGAAAGTGATTAGAAAGCGAGGGTAGTGAATAGTCATTTTATGTATGGAGACCAGGTTATTTGACCACGATTTATGAAACATAACTGAACGAGTAACTACCTCATGCTTGGAATGAATTGGACTATCACCTAATAAACTGGATGCATTCAATTGAGGGAGAAAATTGTTAACTTTTCATTATATCCTACCTACACGTGGACATTCTCATTGGAGAGGCATTCAGCTTATTTGATTACAGACAATATTAGGTACAGGTGGAAAAGAGCCAAGGTTTAGCACCTTGTTAAGGTTCAGAGATCTTGAAGGGTGTTATGATAGATGCTTTGCAATATAATTAGAAAACATATTAGCTTTATAAGAAGAAGTAAGGAATACGATTATTAAGATAATCATGTAGATAGTACGTACACACACACACACACATAATTAACAGTCAGGTTTCTGCAGGTGTTCCCCCTTATTGCACACACTCCCTAAATTGCTAACTGATGAGAGAATTTCAGTACTTACTTTAGCTTTAGTTCATCTTAAACTGGCCTTGAAGGATTGTGGATTTATGGATGAAAAGAAAGCAAGAGAGCACATTGAGACTGGTACGAGCTGAGGTGGATAAGATAACAGGAGGAGTTGAATAACAACTCTCTACAACCCTGGCCTTCAGATTGTTTAGGTTCTTGACATCTCTTCTGGACAATGTCCAAGTGATCAATTAGTTGAGTTAGTTATGATGATGTACGGATGGGAGAACAGGAATAACAACCCCAATTAAGGCGGATAAAACGTGGATGTTTTGTAGTGAATGTTGGAGCGCTCTTCAGAACGTTTGCTAGGGCAAGAAAGAACCAAAGAATAACAATCGCCTGGTAGTATTGTTCTGTTTATTTTTGTAATTTCTTATAGTGTATTCGCATAAGTAACAATAAAACAAGTTTCAACTAATACGGCATCATCAGTTATTTTCGAACTTAAAGAGTTAAGATCAGTTCATGGGTCTTTCTCTGACAAGGGGTACTACTGGAATCGAACCAATAATACTGCAGAGCTTATCATTGCTCTCACTGTTTTGCAAGCTTCTCGTTACTTGTCCAGCCAGGACGACTCTTCCTGATGAGGCTTTGATTTATAGGGTTAACAGGAACCAAGTGAAAAGAGTCTCCAGTCCCCAGTGACTGGTCTGTCCCTCCATGGATCCATTGATGAGTCAGGCTAACTGTGTTGCCATCAGCACCACTGGAGTACAGCGGACCCTCCTGGCTCAGGAACTGAATTCCCAACACTGCCAATATAGTTGACTTGACTCGAACATTCCAGTGTTAAATCTGTGAATCCTACCTCCCCGCAATGTTGGAATGCAGGCAAGGTAGCATTGGCCTTATTCCTTGGTCCTTGGCTCATGGGGATTTCTAAGTGAATGTGAGGATCATCACATTTGACTTGGAATACCCTGCTGCATCTGATTCAGGATTGCATTTCAAGTTCCAAATTAAGGTTACCAGTTCAGTAGTTCGCAATAGTCATATCCTATGAAGCTGCAAAATAAAAATAAAAGCAGAATTAGCCTCACCAGCTGACAGGCAGACAAGCAGCTTTTTCATAGTTATGCAACCAAATTGCTGCAAACAATTGCACGTCAGACATAGTTCAGCATGTCTGGCTGCCATTTTACATCAGTATCTGAGCTCCACAGAACAATGTACAGCGCAACTCATAAACACAAAATGCATATGCATCACGATCTGGAGAAATGTCTCTTTCCTCCCTTTACTGCTCCCTCCCGCCCTCCCCGGTCTAGAATAGATTTGTATGTGTCACACTAAACAGAAAGGAGAGAAGTCAAAATTTTCAGGTCATTTCCTAAATTGATACATTTATAAAAATGGTAGTGTGAAAAAAATTGTGCCATGCTTTTAGTTACCAAATGTGTTGGAAGCAGGAACAAAAACAGAAATCGTTGGGAACATTCAGTAGGTCAGGCAGCATCAATGAGGAAAGGAAAAGTGAGTCAAAGTTTCGGGTCCATGCCCCTTCATCAGTTCTGATGAAGGGTCGTGGACCTGAAACATTGACTCACTTTTCCTTCTCCACAGAGGCTGCCTGACCAGCTGAATGTTCCCAGCGAATTCTGTTTTTGTTTCAGATTTGCAGCATCTGTAGTATTTAGCGTTTTTATCTCAGCGTCAGTTTCAAATGGATCAGTGTGGATCAGGATACAGACATGGTTCATTAGAACTCAAAAGCTGAGACTAAAGTTCAATTCAATCTCTGACTTTTCAATCTCAGTCGCATCAATGAGCATCACCCTACAAGGGCATAGGTGGAGAAGGATGGATGGTGGAACTCGGAGGGAAAGTGACATTGGAGGGAGCTTTGGCATACAGGACGTCACACTGACCTGGAAATCCTTTAGCCTTCACAATAATGTCACAATTTTGAGTTTTTACTTTTTGGCACTAGCAAATGATTAATCAATGACAGAGAAATAGTTGAACGTTGTAAGTACCTTGGGATGTCCTCCCAACGTGAAGGGCGCAATACAAATGTAATTTTGTTGTGGTAATAACAGTAATTCATGCATTTGATATAGCGCCTTTATCATCACTTTGTGACATCTCAAAGCACTTCACAGAATATACTCAAGTGGCTATATTTTGTGGGCGAAACCGAGCAGCCAATTACGCACAGCAGTATCTTGCAAACAGCTGTGGATTGAGTGACCAAATTATTTATTAATGTAATGTAATAAATAATGTAAGACAAGGCTGTTCAAGCCTCCTAATCACAGGACACTCAAAACCATCTGCTGCCCTGGGGAAAATGTAAGTATGCCGTTCCCCACCTCCACCCATTTAGAAGTTTAATAACTTTAAGTAACTTAGAGTGATTAATTTAGCTTAAAATGCCTGCAGACCACCTCTGGCATTAGCATGAAACACTAGCTCCAGCACATCTGTCTCTATTTTGCAGGTCAAGTATTCAAAAACAATCGCTTCTCCCAGAAACCTGTTGCCTGAAGCAGCTGCCTAATTTGCCTATAGCTAGAATGGCCTCTCCACCTAATGCATTGCAGACAGACACAGTATTACTACTCCCTTTAGTGAACATTCACACTTTTCAGCTTTACTGAATTCCTTCTCTCAGAGAATAATGGTTGACTTTTTCTTACTGTGGCTTAAAGCACTGGAATCAATTATTAATTTATGTCTGTTAAATATTATACTGCAGTTGGATATTGACAGCAGTCTGTGAGACAAGATGATACATGGATTCATACCCCTTTACTCCTGGCACCGCTTAATGTATATACTGTACATCTTATCTATAGGGCTTTACTACCAGTTTCCAAATGTAAGTTAACTTTTTAGTCAGAGATTGAAGAGGCAAGAAAGTCACTGGCTCTCTTAGCACTACAGTATTTTTAAAAATCTTAAGCGAGATTAAAGAGACCCACACAGAAGTGGTGGCAATTCCAAATGATTAACTAATTCACTGATGACAGAGTAATAGTCGAACACGAAAAGAAACAAAGTTGCTCCAGCCTCCTTTGTGTTGTTATTTTAAGTTTCAAAGTATATTTGCAACCTGATGCTTTAAAAAAACACATTTACAGCGTGTTCGGCTGTTGATAATCTATGCAGTAAACAGCATAGATTATCAACAGCCTTCTGAACTTTGACTCTGAATTGAATCCAAGTTTAAAAGTGGATTTCAACATTGGGGTTCATTGTGGCATCGCCAAATGCATTCTGCTTCTTAACCATCCATCGCCTGTGATAAATAATGTCACAGATATTGCTGTCAGAAATGTGACTTTAAAATCTGCCTTTATTGATGGATTGATGCCTGAACATGCCTTAATGAGGAGAAGGGTTTCTCTCTTAGCCCTTTGAAAATGGAAACTGTCCCCATTTTTGTCTTGTTTGAGTGAGGCACATATTTTTTCCATTCATAGTCACTGGAGTGATTTCCTAACTGTACATTTTTTATTTTTAAGTTTGTTTGGGAAATAATCAATAACACCACTGAGTTATTAATGAGAGCATTGTGATTTATTGTATGGAGACTTAGGAAGGTCCCTACATTTCCAAGTGCACTCCAGCATTTTCTCAATGATTCAGAAGTCGGTTATATTTTCAAAAACTAGGGCTTTGCTGAACGCCCCATTGATGTATTTAACCAAAGCTGTTTTTAAGAGAAAAGACGCTCAGAATTCATTAAAATGCATCTATCTTAATTATCAAACATTGCAGGTAGATATTGTATTAGCCCTATCTCACGGGTAATTACATTTCTGGATTTGATTGAAGGCTCTCTACAGTGAATGGGTTGGATCATGGAAGGTGTTGAACTCCTCACAATGAGCAGTGGGAACAGCTTCAATTGTTGAGCTGATTCACAATGGCATCAATAATCCAGTTGCTTTTCACTCAATAATGTAATTGAGTTTGCTTTGGTGATCTACTCGTATGTAAGACTTCATTTTTTTTTGCAACTGCCAGGACAGTGGTGAAGGGATGTAATGAAACGTAATAATCATAAATATGAAGCATTGCAATATTATATCATTTTGAATGACTGTACATAACAATATTTGTGTAGTGAAGCATGCTCCTGTTTTCCATTACAATCAATCCTTCATGATAATGCTCAAAACACAAAAATATTGTGCACGTTTCTTTACAGCCTCTTATTTTATTATGTGCTGCTCTCATTACTCACTCCTGGAAGTTCAGTATGTTCCACATTTCAAAGTACATCTCATTTACTGTAACAAGTCGTTTAATTGAATCTGCAATTGAAGCGTGTGAGTTTAGGCCTTACATTGGGAGTTTGAGCTCATCATCTAGATCAGTGCCTGCCAAGAAGCAGCCATCCAAACACCATCACTAATCTAGGTAAGTCCAGGATCAATCTGCAGTGTGTTTTCTGCTTTTTCTTGATTGAATATTTCTTGATTTATGGGAATAATGCTGTAGTGGCCAACATTTTTGATGAGTCTCCCCACTACATTTTCTGGATTGAATATTTATGCTATCAATCAATAAATATTCAATCAAGATAAGCTGGAAATGCCCGATTAATCATAGAATCATAGAATCTTACAGCGCAAAAGGATGCCATTCAGTCCATCGAGTCTGTGCCGGCTCTTTAAAAAGACCACTTTAATCCCACTCCCCAGCTCTCTCCCCATAACCTCGCAAACCCGTCTTCCCCAAATAAATGTCTATCTCTCTTTTAAAAGGCCTCCACCACCTTTTCAGGCAATGCATTCTAGATTCAAACAAATCGCTGAGTGAAAACATTTCTCCTCACCTCCCCTCTGCTTCTTTTTGAAACTATTTTAAATCTATGACCACGAGTCATTGATACGCCCACTAGTGGAAACAGTTTTTCCCTAACTACTCTGTTGAATCCCCTCATGATCTTAAAAAACCTCCATTAGGTCTCCTCGCAGTCTTCTCTGTTCCAATGAGAATAAACATAGCCTCTCCAGCCTTTCCTCATCACTGAAGTCCCTCATTCCTGGTACTAGCTGAGGCCTAACCAAAGTTTTATAGAGTTTAGTCAAAACTCCCTGACTTTTGTACTCTATGCCCCTATTTATAAAGCTTAGTATCCCATATGCTTTTTTTTGATAGCCTTGTCTACCTGTCCTGCCACCTTCAAAGAATCACTCACGTAAACCCCCAGGTCTCTCTGTTCCTTCACACCCCTTAAAATTGTACTACCTAACCTATATTGCCTCCCCTCATTTCTCCTCCTAAAATGCTTATTGTTTTAAAATAGGCTAGACTAGTGCAAATGTTCACTTCTGTCCCAGAGACCATAGGTTGCGCACCACTGGCAAACATCAGGAAATATTCAATCAAGACCATTTATTTTGTTGACTCACCAAACAAGATTGGCCACTGGTCTATTTTGGCCCACTCCTCGATTTAGATGTAATTCCTCCTGTACAGGTGGGTGTTAAAACTTTCCTGACACTATTTGCAAAGTGAATCCTCATGACTTCATCACTTCATGACTGTTTGGCGGGGTATTGATGTGCACAAATTGGGTGCTATGTTCAAAATACAGTTATTATAGTTCACTATATATATATATATATGTTGTGAAATGCTTTGAGAGATTTCAGTGATGTGATATTTTATGTTTGATTGAAGGCATCAATTTCCTTTCATTCATCCTCAGACATGATTTGGCCAAAATATTGCAAATATAAAATACTGAAACTGTTTGACAATCCTACACTTCATAGTGAAAATCATTTGAGGCGCATTGAGACATTTCAACAATGTGGTTAAGGTACTATAACAATGCAAGGGTAATTATTATTATGATCTGAACAGAAATAGGATGAAATGTGTGCCTTTTCATAAGGCATTTGATGTGATAATTTTCCCATTGAACACTTTGTTATATTATTATAATATTATATTATTATTACACTATAATGTAATATTATAATATTATAACAATAATATTACATTATTTTAATATTACATTATGTAATGATGCTAAACTCACTCCATACAGGAGTCTTATGTTTAAATTAACTTTGCTAATCATAACAAATAGAATGAACATTTAAAATGCAGGTATTCACACACTCAGCCTTGATGGGAGTTTCTCTGTGTCTACGTGTACTATTGCTTACCTGCTTATTATATGAATGCTTGTCCTTTTACTTTGTATATTTGTGGTTTTTGCAGTAGGCTACTGTGTAGCTCTTCAAGACGCTATGTCAGGTGTGAAAGGTGCCATGTTGTTGTTGTGCAGTGTGGTCCCAGCCTTTGCATTTAAACTATATATACATACTTACAAAATAATACATCTCCGGTATACAACAAAATCGCCTTATATTTTGGACACAACAAAGCAGTCTTTTAATATCATTAACTGTGGAATACCTTTTCAACATGATAAATGTGCCATAAAATATTTTTCCTTTCTAATTGCCCCAACTGACACTTATTTCAAGTAGATGACATTATTAATAATTGTTGCATAGGATGCAGTGGCATAATAATACATTATATCACCTTATCACATAATTGAAACAGTTAAACAGTTCACAAGATCTACTGTGAAATACAGTGAATGTATTTTGTAAGTGAATGTGCAACAGCCAATTTGAGCACAGCATGTATCCTGCAAACAGCTGGAAGGGCTATTCTGTCTAGGGGATTGTTGGCCAGGATACCAGGAGAAACCCCTTTGTTTTCAAATACTGTAACAGGCAGACAAGACCTTGATTTACCACAAACCTATAGCCCCCATTATAGCCCAGCCACATTGTCACATTTAATGTTAATACTAATGCAAATGCTGATGTATCAAATTAATACAGTGGAGCTGCTTTCAGGGACTGCACTGTAAATAATGCTATGCTTTTAGAGCACGAGTTGACAATGCCTTTGCTCATGGACTGGCAAATCTCCCTGAAACCATTAGCTGAGCTCACCAATGATAGCCTGCAAGACAGAAAGTGGAATTATTTATTGCTGTTAATGCGAGTGAGTCAAATTTAAAAAGAGGATGGTTTGGCTGATGTGGTTCAGTTTTAAACATCACAGATTTGCTTGGTCCAGAATAAACAAACTGGTCTATAATATTTTAAGTGGATTGATACACGTAGGTAGCAGTCTCTTGGCTAGGTCTTTTGAGATGTCCTCTAGAAGTGAAAGTGCATTAGTTGCAAAGATCATAGAATCATAGAATGTTACGGCACAGAAGGAGGCCATTCGGCCCATCGAGTCTGTGCCAGCTCTTTGACTGAGCAAGTCACTTTCATTAACCCCAATCACCAGCTTTCTCCCCATAACCCTGCAAACCCATCTTCCCCAGATACCTATCTAGTTCTCTCTTAAAAGCTGCTATCGAATCGGACCTCACTACCCTTTCAGGCAGATCATTCCAAATTTGAACAACTCGCTGAGTACAAACATTTCTTCTAACCTCCCCTCTGCTTCTTTTGGTAGATATCTTAAGACTGTGACCACGGGTCACAAACACACCTACCAGCGGAAACAGCTTTTCCCTATCTCACCTGTCGAAACCTTTCATAATCTTGAAGACCTCTATCAGGTCCCCGCGTAACCTTCTCTGCTGTAATGGAAAAGTGCTAACTTCTCCAGCCTGTCCTCATAGCTAAGGTTCCCCAAGCTAAGGTTCCCCTCATAGCTAAGGATCCCTGGTATCATTCTCGTGAATCTCCTCTGCACCCTTTCCAGTGTCTTAATGTCCCTCCTAAAGTAAGATGCCCAGAACTGGACAGTTGAGGCCTAACCAGTGTTTTGTATAGATTAACCATAACCTCCCTACTCTTATACTCTATGCCACTACTAATAAAGCTCAGTACACCAAATGCCTTTTTTACTGCCTTATCTCGCTGCCCTGCTACCATTAATGATGAGATGAGAGCTAAATGGTTTTACTTTCAAAAAGCTCATTCCAGCTGCTAGTAATATTGGTAGATCCAGGCATTGGTAGATCAATGACTGACATTAAGTGTGCATAATTGAGAACTCCTGATCTACAAGCTTTTAAAACGCAAGCCTGGTGCCATCTAATCACCATTTGATTTATCTTGTTTTCTACTCTATTTAACCTTTGTGCCATGTAGTATTCTATGCATTAATTCCTTGTTATGATTTCTCAATTAATGAAAAAAATCAGGATTTCACCAAAGCTGGACTTTCTTTTTTATTTCAAGAAAGATTTTGCAATTCACCCGAGAGCTACAGCATTTGCATGTGATATTGCATAATTAATAATAATATTGTGTTACATTATTTTAATTCATTTTACTATCTTTTTTGCATCTTTTTGCCTGTTGTTTGCTCTCATGGTACATTGTTGTTTATTATATTATACATTGTTGTTTAGTCCTTTCTAGTCGGGCTGCAGAGACGTTTAAGCTTAGCTGAGTTCAGCTCATGATCTAGGTTAACGCTCCAATACAATACAAATTTACATATACTGTATAAAGAGTCTTTCATGTTGGGAGAACGTCCCAAACAACAGCAACAACAAAATTACATTTGTATGGTGCCTTTCACATCGGCAGGATGTCCAAAAGCGCTGGTACTTAACAGTCTTGGTTTGGCAGCAGAGCTGAGGGTGGGAGTCAAGGGCGAGTGGAATGATGATCAAAAACGTGGTCAAAGTTAGGTTTTGAGTAGTACAGCACTGATCAAGTGCTGCCATGTTGGAGCTACTATACTTTACATACAATATAAAATTGATGCCTGTCTGTGTGTTTTGTTGCCTCAGCAATTAACAGTAAAGAAAATTGAAAGCAAATACAGGAGGAGACAGACAGATTAGCAGATTGGGTTTAGAGACATCAGATAAAATTTGATACAGAAAAGTATGACATTTTGACAGGAAGTAAATGCTAAATGGTAACATTTTAAAATGAGTGAAAGACCAGAGACCCAGGGAGGTTGCTTATATAACGATTTAAGGGTGGGAAGGCAGATGAACAAAGATGTAAAGAAAGCTAATGGAATCTTGAATTTTATCAATAGGAAATTAAAATACAAAACCAAACATGGGATGCTTTATTTTATTTTTATATAGCACTCCTTATACAGAGCAGCATCCCAGAGTGCTTGACAGTGGTAGAGGACAACACCGAGCTGGGAGAAGATGATTGGAGGCATTATCTGATGCAGGTAGCAAGCATGCGGGTATTTATTTTACTGTAGGCATAATGTGCAATTGTTAACGGAAAAATTCTATGATGCTAAAGCTTGTGTAGAATATGTGTTTATTATGGCAGGTAAGAAAGCACATAGAATTTTGCACCATTAACGTTTTTGGCGGTGAGGTCAGGAAAAGTAGTGGAAAATGTTGAAACCCTTAAAAAATAAGTGCAAACAGAACAATTTGTATGACATCATATTGAGATCATCAGTGGGGGAATGTTATTACTACTGGGCGATGAACCCTTAAATAGGATGTTGAAAATACATTAACTGATGACAAATTGGATGAAGTTGAAATTTCCACTACAGCAGCAACGTTTCTAAGTAGCATCTCTTTGGTCTGGCATTTGCAACAAGTGTAATGGAATAGGAATGTAGGAAATCCAAAATCTTCAGAGTAAAAGGATATAGAATCCATATTAGATTAAAGTACCTGCAGGATTTTTATGAATGGAATCATTTACGGTAAAAGCCCGTTTATCTGTGACCCAATCAACCGCAACTTCCGTATAACCAGCACCTCAAAAAAAAGGTCCGCATTTCATTAACAGAATCTTATCCGGCACAATCGCTGTGGTGCGTTTTTCCCCCATCATATCAGTATTTCAGAATGCTGCTGCTAGTGTCTGAAAGTGGCGCTGCCGTTTTTTTCTCTCACAGAGTACAATGATTAGCTCTGAATGCTGCCGGTAGTGCACTTCTGGATTTGAGAGAGAGGAAGAGATAGAGAGAGGGCGGAGGGAGGGTGGGGGGGGGGGGGGGGGGAGAGAGTGGGGAGAGAAAGAGAGGGAAAGAGTGGGGGGGGGGGGGAGAAAGAGAGGGAAAGAGTGGGGGTGGGGGGAGAAAGAGAGAGGCATGGGAGGGGGAGAGAGAGGAGGAGAGAGAGAGAGAGAGAGGGTGAGTTGATTAATTTAGATGGAAAATGAGAGGAGTGGAGGGGGGTTTGGTTTGGAACCATTGAGATGCCAGACTGACTGAGTGTTTGTATGAAAGAGAGAAAGGAAAAAACAAGAGTACCCCTTTGATTGTGTGCTGTGTTTATAGACTGTAATTGATATTTATTGCTTTATTGGTAAGTATCCATACAATATTGTGTTATTATTTAATCTATTATTAATATGGTATGTTTAAAAAATTTAAGTACTTTTTTTGTGTTGGGTTTTTGGCAGCTGGCCGCCCGAATATCCAGCACGCTGTTTAACTGGCATTGGTCAGGTCCTGAGGGTGCTGGGTAAATGGGCTTTTACTGCAATATTATTAGAATGCTCCTTTGTTAATAACATATGACAGTAAGTCAGACAAGTGCTTATGTAATTTTTGCCATTTGGGAATTTATAATTAAATGCATTCTTTATATCCATTAGCCTTGAGTAAACATTCCAAGGGTTCAGTTCATTGTGTTGATTGAAGTTTGAAAAAATTATATGAACACTGGAGAATCCCGCAATGAAACTATTGACACGACTGCTCTCGGAAAATGCTCATTTCTTTTGAATGACTACGATTGTCGGTTGTGCTTCAGTTTCCTCAGCCAGTGATGGTGAAAAATGTGACATTCACTGTCATAATAGCTGCTGATGCTGGTTGTCACATCACTGAAATTTCATCTCTCGTTGCTGAGATGTTAGTTGATAATTTTGAAGTTGAGATAAGCCAGTGTTCCCTAAACCTACTCTGATATTCTTCAAAGGTACTGTGATACCAGCTTAAATGCTTCTGCATGCACCAGTGAAATTCTGATTTGACTTTTTATCCCTGCAGAGTGAGGCCATCAGGTCAGCATTGAATTACATAATATTGTAATAATAATCCTAGCATTTGGAGTCCTGTAGCTCAATGATTCAAATCCAGGCAGGTCAGGGCAAAACCTTGGGCAAGTTTCCTTACTCCACACACCTAATAACAATCCCTTGAAAAAAAACTGCTGCTTAAACTCCACACCTCCAATTGGTGAAACCATCGATCAATGGGAAGGGCTGTGGTGTCCGAGCTGTGGACAGGAAGATAGTGGCAATGCTCTGATATATTTCATGCTGAGAAGTGTTGTGCCTTGGGAAGCTCACAGGGAGTTCCTTATAGCAACTATCAACCTAGTGAGGCTCCAATTCTCACTTGTTGGATGTCAAACAACCAACCGACTATCCACCTTAAATAGTAATTAAGTTCTTGTTAAGGCTTTTTCACCGAGAAATATTCCTATAATGGTTCAGTTATGAAAGCACAGATTATTCAGTTGAGTTAAAACGAGATATAATGCAATAACCATAATTAATTGTACGTGATGTTTGCATCATCCGCTAAAATAGAAGTTGAAGAAACAGGCAGCTGTATTTGCTGCTCAGTGTCTCACAGGATGATTGGGTTGCTAACGTAATATCAGACTAAATAGTGAACTTTAAAGACAGTTTTGTAAATTGTGATCCATATCAAACCATTTAGCTGTGGTTTCATTCTATAAATTAAACTGGCCTCATAACTCTCAAAAGAAAAGAGAAATAATTTTCCTTTTTAATAGCGCATTATAATTTTTGTGTGTCCCAATTCGTTTTTCTTAATTCCTCCTCAAGGGCATGTTTTCTCTAAGCCTCTTTGTCCTACTCAGGCTCTCTGTAGCTTCATCACCATGCTTCTCCTCTGCCCCTTCTCCCTGCACCACCTCCATAGCTAGAGTTTCTATTGCGATTGAAGCCTGTTTATCTGGCACCCTCAGGACCTGGCCAATGCCGGACATTTCAAAGCACTTTACAGGATTTTCCTGTAAAGTGGAGTGACCATGTATTTTGTGGGTGAACACAGCAGCCAATTTGCAAACAGCAATATCCTATGAATCGCCAAGAATCGAATGACCAATTTCAATTCGGGGATTGATGGCCAAGACACCGGGAGAAATTCCTATCGCTTTTCAAATAGTGCCATGGAACCTTTAATGTCAACCTGATCAAGCAAACGGAGCCTCAGTCTAATGACACATCTGAAGCATGGCATCTCCAACAATGCAACAAACCCACAGCACTGGACTGGAGTGTCAGTTTAGACTATATGAGTTCCAAGTGCCAACATGGAGCTTGAACCTACAACATCTAACTCGGAGGCAAGAGTGCTACATGACACACATGAGAGATGCATATAAGAGAACCATATAGGGAGGTGATCATTCTCTTGGGGTCTTTGAAATCAAATCTCTTCCAGTGGCAATTGAAGTACAATCTCTACAGTCCAGAATTGTTTCTAATTACGGTGGGGTGGAAGTGAGGAATGAGCACCTGCGCAAAGCATTGCACTGTTCCACATGGCCTGTGCGTACCTCATCACATGTCCACAGCATTAACCCACAAAATATACTGCAACCAAAACATCTACTTTCAGGTTGCATATGTGTATGTAGCTGGTTTGGTTATTCCTCTATATCAGTATCAGTATTCACAGCAGTCAGAACCCTCAGGATACGTAGGCAATTGCTTCCTGAATATAGTCTAATGATAGATAAATACAGAGTAGTTATCTGAGGTTTTTTTCCCCCCAATGGCACTCTGGTCTTTTGGTACCACTGTTCAGTTATTCTAATTTAATTGAGGAGGAAAGGCTCATTAATTGGAGACCTAATCACAATTAAGCCACCAATTTTTTTTATGACCTCCCAACAACAAAATTACATTTTTGTAGGGCCTTTCACGTCAGGAGGACATCCCAAGGCGCTGGACAGTTATTGATATGTGATAACATTAAGAGGCATGGGGAAAGAGCTGCAATGTGGAATTGATAAACAAATGGACAACTGTGAAAAGCAGAGGTAGAAACAACAGCCACTTGCATCTGTATGATGCCCTTCATGAGGCATAGCGCTTAACAATGGCGGTGTCTGACCCTGAGCTGGGGAGAAGGAGGGGCAAGTGATTGTGGAGTCCTGTAGCTCAGTGGTTAGAGCACTCAAGAGAGACCTGGGTTTGATTCCAGGCAAGAGAAAACCTTGGGTAAGTTTCCTTACTCTACACTCCAAATAATAATCCCTCAAAAAAAACCAACAATAATAAATTGGTCATTTTCAATCCATGATTGTTTGTGGGACACTGCTGTGCGCAATTGGCTGCCATATTTTATCCACAAATATACAGTCAAGTCACTTTACAGTATATTCTGTGAAGTCCTTTTAGATGTCTAGAAGACTTGAAAACAACACCAACAAAATTCCATTTGTTTAGTGCTGTATCAAATGCAGAGTTTTGTGTGGGTGAGTATCAGGGTGGTGGAGTTTTTAATTACCGGTAATTGAATGTTGTGTATGATGGAGCTAGGGTGAACAACAAGGAGGACATTGGAATAGTCCAGTTGGGAAGTGACAAAGGCGAGGTTTGGGCTGAGTTGGTTGTGCGGAACGGACAGAGGTAGGCAATGTGCTGGAGGTGGAGGAAAGTGATTCTAGTCAGGGAACGGATGTGTGGTAAAAAGGAAAGCTGAGGATCGAATCTGATATTTAAGTTACGCAAGAGTTTAGTGACTCTGAGGTAGAGCCCAGGGATGTTCAGGTGTTCAGATCTGTAGGAGAGAAGTCATTGATGGGAGCCAAAGAATATGGCTGACATTCAGCTGCAGGAAATTTGCTCTCATACAGGCCTTGGTGTCTGTCAAGCAAGCTGACAGAATATCAATGGACTGGGAGTTGCAGCTGGAGGGAAAGTAGATTTGGATGTTGTCCACATACATGTGGAAGTTGTCCTCATATCTGCGGATGACGTCACAGAGAAAATAGCAGTGAAATAATAATAATAATAATCCTTACATTCATAGCGCCTTATCATGTCTTTGAGACATAGACACAACGGGCTGAATGACCTGTTTTGAGCCTTTCTCAGTTTCCATCTTTCTACAAAATCACAAAATAGAATCCGTTTGCCTCCAAAATATCCAGCCACTGAAGTACAATACATCTTTTGAAGTACTTTCCCATGTAAAAGTACTGTATTAAATTCAAGGATTTTTTTTTCTCTAACACTGAACCAAGAGTCAAACTATAAATAATATAAAATAATAGTAATATAAAATATGTTAAATAATCAGCATTGTTGACTTTCAACTTCAATTCCTTTATTCATCAGTTGTTTGCATAGAAAATACCATATTAGACAACTAGAAACAAAAGTAACACGGTGTAAATTTGTTGAATGATTCTAAGCATCATTTAAACAGTACTTCAGATTATTTATAAAGTGAAGCAATTACCTGCTGTTTTATACAGAGCTATTTGTTGGGCTCAAGCTATTGCTTGTCAGGTAACTCACCGGCTTCAGGACAATAAGACAATAATGTCACTCATTTCTGTCTCAAGGATGTGTACAAATGGATTGAAAGCCCCTGATACTGGAATTTAACAGCAGATTGATTTTTACTTGCCAATTTTCTGTCCTTTTCCGCATGTTATCTCCTGATGACTGCCTGTTACGCAGACTCCAGCTGCTGCCCGCCAGTTGCTTTCCTGTGTGCCCAATCCTCTTGGGTTAGGCAGTACAGAGTGGGTTGGCTGGTTCTTAAACTTTCCAGGGCACCACAACAGAGGCCAGTCATTTCCTCATGCGATATTTCCCCAAACGCCCTCTCAAGAGTCACGGGATAGCAATCAGTTATAGTAGTCATCTGTGATGATTCTCCCGTTGTGTAACTCAGGAGTCCTGAGGTGATTTATAACACTGTGATGAGATCATATCCTTCAGCACAGGCCACAAATCAAATCTGGGATGTTGTAATCTGTATGGCCCAGTGTTACATGGGTCAACGTTCACCCTCAAGGCCATTAGATGAGTCACTTGTTGTAAGGGAGGAACAAGGTGACAAACTGCTGAAATGTATAATAGGAACATAAGCAGTCGACATGGTTGTCTGTTGCTCCAATTACTCCATCTGTGAAATGGGGATAAATAGGATGCCTTTCAAAGTACAAAACTGGGGCAAAAAGGTCTGAGATGGGCAAAATAAATCCACTAGGCATTAGGAGGAAAGGCAATTTGAAAAATCTTTACTGGCAGAAAAAGTAGTATTGTTGATTCTATCCAAAGTTTGTCACTCTTAACTCCATTAAATGCAACCAACAACAACTACTGTACTTGCATTTATATGGCGCCCTTCACTTGGGGTAGCGTTCTGGGGCGTTTAATCAGCGCTCAATAGGAAGGGATGTGTGCCCGAGCTGCAGACACTGCAGGTAGTTCCTCACATCTACCATCCACCTGGTGAGGGCTCAAACCCCCGCTTGTTGGATGTCGAATAATAAACTGGGAACTATCTTCGTTGAAGGTGAGGTAAGCGGGGTTCCCTTGGATCTGAACTGGCATCAAGGTAGCATGTTTGGAAACAGAATGTTGGAATCGAGCCAGTCCTCTGTGGTGGTCTTGATGGTCTGGTTCCTTAGCCAGAACAGGTCCGCAATATTCTAGGGCACTGCTGATGACTGCACAGCCAGCCTGTCTCATTGGCAGGAGTTGGAAGGGCAGACCAGTCGTTAGAGGCAGGGAATCATTCCATTCAGCTCTTGTTAACTCTGCAAGCCAAAGTCTTAAAGGGTAGGTCTAGCTGGACAAGCTGTGGGAAAGCTTACCAGACAATGATATCATTGGCAAGCTATTGGGGAAGCAGGATGCGTCCCTCAAGAGAGAGTGTGCATTCTATTTCAATGATCTATCTCTGGAATTTCCATGGTGAGGGTGACATTCTCAGTTTGGTTTGGATACTCTTCAGCATGGTACAACAACAACAAAATTACACTTGTGCCTTTCAGTAAAACAGCCAGCTGATCAAAAAAAACTACATCCCGTTAATCCGATAGGTAGATTTTTACTAGAAACTTCAGCACTCGCCTTCCAAGAGTGAGACCTGTGTTCAAAACCAAGCATGTCAGGGCAAAACCTGGGTAAGTTTCCTTACTCACATGCCTAATAATAATCCCTCAAAAAAACCCACAATAATAAAATTGGTCATTTCAACCCACGACTGTTTGTGGGACAGTCGCAATTGGCTGCCACGTTTCGCCCACAAATATACAGTTAATTCACTTTACAGTACAGTGTATTCTGTGAGATGTCTAGAAGACGTGAAAAGCATTATATCAAATGCAAGGATTATTATTATTAAACCCATGGAACCAAATAGGCATTGGATGTAGTCTGCATGACTCATGCTGCTTGGATATCAGAGCTACCAAAAATATCCTGTGCTTTGTAATGCATTGCACTAGCAACATAAAAAGAAATGAATTTGATCTCGGCTCAATGTAACAATACACTGGTTCGACAACAAAGGAGTCACTGCTGGGAATCAAACTTGACAGGCCGTGTTTTATTGTGATTAATATAGATGGTAGGATTGATGTACAAATGGAAAAACTACTGCGTATCCAACATCTAATTTTAACAAAGTCTCTGCATATATCAGTGAACTGTAATTCTACACACCAGCTCTAAGGATTGAGAAAATTGCAGCCTCAGTAAGAAAGGAGGAGAGAGAATGAGCTGATGCAGACAGAGAGACCTGAGGGAGGTTGAGAACCACTGGCCATTATTATAAACACAAATTATAAAATCATGTACCACTCTATATAACATGCTTAGATTTCCTGTTGAAAGCTACAGAGAGAGAGAACCTATAATTTACCAGGTCTTATACTTGTTTACAGAAATCAAGCTCTTATCCGTTTCCCCTCCCACCAGAATGCAATCCACTCATCCCCTCCCCCCGTCTTGGATTACCAGTCTTGCTTCAATTCATAAGAAATTCCAAGTCCCTCATTAACCAAGTGGAGTTTGTAAATCTGTTGATTGATATTGGAGCATATTGTAGTAAAGTGGCTCCCACAATAATAAAACAGCATCTGTTAACCTAACAAAATAGTGGAAAACACAAAGAGATAAAGAACAACAATAACAAAATTACATTTGTACAGGCGCTTTCACGCCCCAAGGTGCAGGAACATCAGTGTTCTGAACAACCATATGTTGTGCAATGAGTCTTGGCAAATTCCTTGCTACTACGCTCAAGGGCTGGTTTACAAAACAGCAATTTTATACCAAACATACTCTTTATACTCTTTCCTTCAAGGTTAGATACTTTATAATTTAAATTGTAGTGTCAGATCACCAATTTAAACAGATATTTTGCAATGCATTTATCTTTTTCAAACTATATTGTACACTTTTCACAAATCATACTAATTACTGTGTTTTTAAATATTTGAGGAACCATTCTGATATTCTCAATGGTTTCTCTCAATGCCAGCCAGAGGCACCTATTTGCCAATAATAATAATAGTTATAATCCTTGCATTTTGTATAGTGCCTTTCAGGTCAGGAGGATGTCTCGAAGATCTTTACAGGATTTGCTGTGAATTGAAGTGACTGTGTATTTGGGTACAGCAACATCCCACAGACAACCATGAAATAAAATAAATCAATTTTATTTGGAAGATACTTGGCTGAGACACTTGTAGAACCTTCCTTCTGTTTTTTGGGTAGTTTGGGATCTTTAACATCCATCTGAATAGGCAGATGGGACCTCAGTTTAACATCTCATGCAAAGAACTGTGCCTCTGACCATATTTTGAGGTGAGAATGCCAGCAACTGAACTTGAGTGACACAATGTATACCGACACTAGGGACTAAATCCAATCAGAGTTCTCATAATTGTCTTGAGAGCGAGGTTTCAGAGGGATATTTGAAATTTTAAATGGGATTGTAAAAATAAATTTCACAACAGACACCAGGAAATAATAATAATAATAATAATAATAATAATAATAATAACACTAACAACAATCCTTGCATGCAGGTTAACAAACAAGGCAAACAGGATACTGGAGTATACTGGCAGATCAATTGTGTTTAGATCACAAATGTGATACTAGACAGTGCTCTCCTCAGACCACACCTTGAATGCTGATACAGTTCTGGTCACTGTGACATAAGAAGGCTACCCAGGCCCTTGAGGCAGTGGAGAGGAGAGCAGTGAGGATAATCCCCAGAGTAAGACAAATGTGCTACAAATAAGTTTACAAAAAGTTATGAAGAAGTACACTTCCACTCCAGTATTTTCTTACCATTTTGGTAAATTCATCAATCTTGGAATTTTTCTCCTCAGTTTGGATGCAGGTGAATTACAAGCTCCTCAGTTGCGGAGTATGATTTAGGTCAGCTTCTGTAAATGGTGTAAAATGCATTGCCGCAAGGCTCCTCTAATTTATTATTATTAATAATGTATATACATATTAATAATAAATACGTTGTGTATTGCAGTGACCAAACACTTGGTACTGTATTTCAAAAATCTTTTCCCCAGCACTGCCTGTCAGACATCAAGTCCTGGATGAGAGCCAACTTTCTACAGCTGAATATCAGCAAGACTGAGGTTCTCCTGATTGGCTCGACACACTTTAGGCATTGACACAATCAGCATCCATGGATGCACACTCCACCTCACCAAGCCTGTCAGGAACCTGAGCGTCTTGTTCAACCCTAACTGTCCTTTCTCCCTCACAGCCATGCCATGACCAGCACCACCTTCCCTCAACTCTGCAACATTGCTTGACTCCTCCACTGCCTCACCCCTCAGGCCACCAAAACACTCATACATGCACTTGTCACCTCAAGGCTCAACTACGGAAACTCCCTCCATAAGCTGCAGATCACGCAGAACTCTGCAACTCGTGCCTTCTCCAACACCAGGCTCCATGACCCCATCACACCCACACTCACTTGGCTCTATAGGCTTTCCATCCCTCAGAGGATCGAGTTAAAAATTATCTTGCTCTCACCTTCAAGCCCTCCATAGCCTTACCCCCTCCTACCTCATCGAAGTGCTAACCCCTTATCAACTCAGAAGGTTCCAGCTTGCTCTATATACCTGGCGTGTCCCACACCACCAGACTTCCTGTTCCATCTTTGGCCACCCACTCTGCTGTCCACCCTCCCTGATCCTAAAAGCTCGGGTCCTTAACTCTGACTGTTCAGCACCTTGGCACATCCTTGCAATGTGAAAGATGCTTTTTAAATGTGATTTTGTATTGTATTGTGTCTTCTACCTTTTCGGGTTAGAGTTGTCTCTTGTTTCTTCTGTGATAGATCCAGCAGCAGGCCTGAAATATCTTATGTTCCTAGTCGTGAGCCGATTTAAAATTATACAGCATTTTGGAAACATTTCAAATTTAGTTGAAATGTGGAAGCCAATTTTCCACAGGTCAGACATCAATAAAAGAATGTGATAAGTTCATTTGCCTTTTTACTAGGAACAATTTTTGATAGCAGCTGGTGCTGGGAACAAAATAAAGTGCCATTGTACTCTATCTGATCTTCAACAATGGTTAGGTAATTGATTATTCAGATATAGGCAGTACCTGTTGCTTCAGTAATAAAATTAATAATTTGATCGTATTCAAAACCATACTCTGAAAACAATGAATAATTGCCCCAAATGGTTTCAGGTAATAGCTCATTGTAGTGCGAGTACAATTCTAGGATGCAACTGGAATTGGGTTATACATTTTATTTAATATGTATTTTTATAATTTGGTAAAACAGTACTGTAATAATAATCCTTACATTTGCTATACTGCCTTTTGTATCAGAAGTATGCCTCAAAGGGCTACATAGAATGTGCTTGTTGACCTCCCCAACTTCCCCCTCAACAGGCTGCAGATCATCCAGAAATCTGCAGCCCGTGTCATCTCCTATACTAGGCTCCGTGACCATAACACCCCCACCCTCACTTGACTGAACTTTCCATCACACAGAGGATACAGTTCAAGATCCTGGTCCTCATCTTCAAAGCCCTACATGATCTTGCTCCCCCTACCAACCTGCCCATTCCCTCTGCTCAGGAGACTCCAGCCTGCCTTACGTCCCCCGTCTCCCCAACATTGGCAGGTGGGCCTTCAGCCACTCTGCCCCCACCCTCTGGAACTTCAACTAGCAGTACCACTTCTTTAACAGTGCTTTCGATCAACCTCCTTCATCCCCTGTCCTCCATTCTCCCCAATCCCTACCTCCAGGTCTGGTCTGGAATATTGTCTGTCCAGCGCCTTGGGACATTCTCCTCATGTGAAAGGTACTTTACAAATGTAATTTTTCGTGTTATACTGTAAAATGTATTTTTTCAGTGGTAATCGGATATTTGACGCACGTGGAAACCCAACACCATGCTTAAGAGTATCCAAACCATACTGAGAATTCCATGCAATTCACCTCTATGGAATGTAATGTGTACACTCTCCCTAAGGGGCCGCATCTTGATTACCTAATTCCAGAATTAGTTGTAGGTTGACAAGCGGCAAAACGTGGGGACCCCAGAGAGTGCACTACAGGATACTCTTAATCACGGTGAGTCCATTCTTACTCAGGAATCGGACTAATGACATTGCGACAGAGAGTTAGCACGATTTCGATATTCCATTGTCAAACAGGTCACTTTGGAGTCGATTCAGCTCCAAGGAGACCTGACTTGTGAGGATAGTCACTAATTGATCAATTGACAACTAGAAAGTGTGGATTTGAGATCTCACTATGTGGGTGGCAGATATCAGGGAATCTCTACGTGCTTCCTGGTGGGCACACAGATCAGCATGAAATGCATGAGAGCATCGCCACCATCTTCCTGCCCACAGCTTGGACACACTTCCTTTCCCATTGAGCAATGAATTACCGGTTGGAGGTCCGGAACTTGAGCTGCTTACCTCTCTGCAAACCAATCAAGGTGGATTCCATCCTCTGGTGTACAAATGCTTGTTCATAAACTTGGACGATAGATAACACTTTCCCAGCAGCTGTTGCCCTAAGCCTCAGGATTTTCTCACTAACTAACATTGTATATTTGTAGTTGAGTGCAGCAGCAATTTTCCACAAACAGCCATGAGGTGAATAATTGATATTATCTGACTATTATTGAGATAAAATAGAACAGGGTAGAAACTGGCTGAAATTTCATCTTATATTTGAATAGTGTTATGCAGCTTGAACAGGCAGGCAGGACTTTAGTTTAATATCTCATGTGGTCATTTAATCCATGGCTATTTGTGGGACTCTGCTGGGTGTAGTTGAATTTCACCCATGAAATATCAATATATTCTGTGAGGCGTTTGAGATATCCCAACCTCGTGATAAGGCACTATATCAAATGCAAGGATTATTATTGTTTTGCCGAGCACAGAGAGGTTGACATGATTTGCCCCTCTCCCTTGCTCGGGTCCAACCTGACTGTTCACTGCCTTGGGATATCTTCCCATCGTGAAAGGCGCTTTATAAAAGTAATTTTGTTGTTGTTGTTTAGCGCACTATAATTAACATTCTACCTACGTAAACAGATCTACAGATTTAGAATAAAAAGTAAAAAGCAGAGATTCGATGGTTCTGCGTTTTCTTGGTTTGGGTTAGTTAGCTTTGCAGAGAGTCACTTGAACTAAAAGTCAATAAAAGCACAAAAAATAAGGTGTTTCAGAAGACTCCTGTCATTACCTCTGTCCCATCTAATTACTGTTGACTGCCTCATCATTTTCCTGTCTATTGCTGGGGAGCAGCTTGTTGCAGCTATCCTATTTTCAGCACTTTTCCCTCTATGCAATTTTGATGGAGCATATTTGGACTGATAGTGTTATTTAAAAGCTGTGATTGTATCCTACACAATGAGATATTGAGTAATGGCTCTTGCAGCTGGTGCAAAATGATTAGCCCTGCACAGCAGTAAGTTGGCTTGGAAAAAATCATTCTTATCAGCAGGGCAGTGTCTGGGAGGCAGCGACAGCTTTAACATACTGCATAAACATTTTTTTTCTGTTTGCAATTATAACTGTGAGTATTTGTAACTGACAGCAAATACAAACCGGATGTTTAAATGGTTAGCATGTCTGTTGCTGAATTTAGTTGGGAGAGAAAGTGCAATTTTCAATGCAGCACATATTCTTAAATCTGCAAATACCAAGTTTATTTCCAGATTTAAGGAGGAATTGTATGAAACATTTACACTGACAATTGTTTGTGTATTTCTAGTCATGACTAAAACAGTATTATTGAATTCCTGCCTATTTTTCTCAACAAGAGGGCTCGCTTTCAAACTTTCACACCAGCACCTGAGTATGTAGATAATGATTCTTTCTTCAATGGGTTTATAGGTTTACTGTAGTACAGTATCCCCTAACATAGTTACATTTAATACAGTAAAAGCCTGTTTATCTGATACCCCTGGGACCTGGCCAATGCCGGTTAAACCGCGTGCCGGATATTCGGGCAGCCAGCTGCCAACAACCCAACACAAAAAAAATTAACTTAAAATTTTTAAATAATTTTTTTAAACATACCATATTAATAAAAGATTAAATAATAATGGAATATTCAATGGATACTTACCAATAAAGCAATAAATATCGATTACAGTCTATAAACACAGCATACAATCACAATGCAATCTTCTACAATGGTGGATGGAAGAGATTTTTTTACTTCTTAAAGAGGCACACACACACACACACACTCAGTCAGTCTGGCATCTCAATCGCTCCAAACCCAACCTCCCTCCACTACTCTCATTTTCCATCTAAATTAATCAACTCACCCCCCCCTCTCTCTCCCCCTCCCACTCCTCTCTCTTTCACCCCCCCCCCCCCTCCCCTCTTTCCCTCTCTCTCCACCTTCCACTCCCTTCTCTTTCTCCCCACCCCCACTCTTTCCCTCTCTTTCCCGCCCACCCTCTCTCCCTGCCTCTCTCCTTCTCCCCCCCTCCCCTCCCCCACCAAAACAGTACCCACGATGCAATCAGGCTACACAGGCAAGACGTAGTATCCGTCAGAGAGGGAAAGAAAGAAAGGGGAAGAGAGAGGCAGAGATAGAGAGGAAGGAGAAAAAAAGAAACAAAAAGAGGGAGAGAGAGAAATAGGAGAAAAAACAGTGTACCTTTAAGATGAAAACCAGAAGTGCCACTACCGGCAGCATTCAGAGCTAATGATACAGTACTCTCCTGCGACAATCGACTCATTAAATGCGCCACCACGATTGTGCCGGATAAGATCCAGTTATTCGAATGGGGACCTTTTTTTTGAGGTGCCGGTTATACGGAAGTTACGATTGATTGGGTCACAGATAAACAGGTTTTTACTGTACAATGTTATTACCATTGAGTTGTCCATTCAGTGCCAATACTAATACAAGAAATTAGTAATGTGCAAAGCCTATTTAGCTCAATCGGCCCACTTTGTTATCAAGGTAATGTTTCTGTGATAATGTCCTGTGTAAGGAGTATGGAAACTTGCTTAAGGTTTTGCTGTGCCCAGGAATCAAACCCGGGACCTCGCTTTTGAGGCGAGTGCTCTGGCCAATATGCTTCAGGACTCTCGAATTCTATAAACAGTAACAACTTCAAACGTTGAAGAATGGACAATAGAGAAAGTAATTAACACAATGTTGTCTGTAAGCATTGATTTCCATATTCAGGATATCTGTTAAATTATCTACATCACATTATATGATTTTAAAAAAACATTTGGGATAAAAGACATGGATATATAAAGTAAGCTGTTTACTGTTTATACTTTGCAAAAATGAAAATGTTTTAGGACAAGGAACCTGTACTGGTGATAATAGCTTCAAAACGATCTATTTGCTTTTTTTAGATTCATAGATTCATAGAATTTTACGGCACAAAAGGAGGCTATTCGGCCCAGCTAGTCTGTGCCGGCTCTTTGAAAAGAGCGATTCAATCCCACTGCCCTGCCCACTCCCCATAGCCTAATAGACCTGCGCAATATGGCTGCCGCCACGACCCGAGCTTCCCTCCCCCTATTCAAGCTTCTCCCCCCAACCCCCCCTCTCCGTTATTTTTTCTCCACCCTTCTTTCTCTTCGCCCTCCTCGTTTACTGTCCCTGCTCGACCCTCCCACCGCTTCCCTCTGTTCCAGTATTGGAATCCTTCGTCGGGCTCACCGTGGCACTCGGCACTGGCTGTCCAACAGCAGCCACACCAAGTGCCCTGTCCCCCACCATCCCCGCCAGCTCCACCGGACACAAACCTGGGGGGTCAACCTCTCCTCCCTTATTCAGATCCCCACCCTCCCCGCCGACCATCCCAGCCCCCCCTCACACCCCTCGGCCAACTGCTTTTTCCGCATCGGTCTCCAAAATGTCCGCTCTGTCTGCAACAAGACCCTGGCCATCAACGATCTCATCCTTGATGAGAACGTTGACATCATGGCCCTGACGGAGACTTGGATCACCCCAGGCGACACATTCCCCCTCGTTGAAGCCACACCACCCAACTACACATTCCACCATGCCCCTCGACCCAACCGTCGTGGCGGTGGTGTGGCCCTCATTTCAAAGACATCCCTCGCCCTATCCCCCTATTCCTCCGGCTCCTTCCCCTCTTTTGAACATCTCACCCTCTCTCACTCCTCCCACATTTCTTTCAAAATCCTATTAGTTTATCGCCCACCCAAACCCTCCCCCACTTTCATTTCAGACTTTTCTTCACTTTTAGTTTCCCTTTGTGCCTCCTCTGATCGCCTTATTATTCTTGGCGATTTCAACCTCCATTTCACCCCCTCCTGCCCCATTTCCTCTGAATTTTCCTCTTTACTTTCGTCTTTCAACTTCTCCCTTCATATCAACACTGCCACCCACACTCACGGCCATCCTCTCGATCTGGTGATCACCCGAGGCCTCAACGTCTCTGGCGTCACCATCACAGACAAGGCCATTTCTGACCATTTTTTCATTTCCTGCAACACCTCTATCCCTCCCCCCTCCACTTCCAAACCCACCACCATCTTCTACCGGCCCTGGAAGAAGATTACCCCTCAAACTTTCACCTCTGCCCTAGAAACCTCCGACCTCCTCCCACAATGGCATTCTTTTTGTACAGACCCATCCTCCGCCTCCACCGCCCTCCACAACACCCTCTCCACTACCCTCGACACCCTGGCCCCCCTCACCTCCAAAACCGTCTCCCATTCCCGATCATCACCGTGGTACACATCTCACCTCCGCTCCCTCAAAAGCCAAGTGAGAGCAGTTGAACGCACCTGGCTCAAATCTGGCCTCACGGTGCACCGACAAATCTGGCTGGACCGCATCAAAAATTACCGCTCCGCCCTAGCCACCGCCAAATCAGCCTTCTACTCCAGGATAATCCTGGAAGCAAAGGACAACCACCGCCTCCTCTTCGCCACCACCAACCAGCTCCTCCACCCCCCCCGCCTCACCTCGCAGATCCTCTCCTCAAACGTTCGTTGCGATGAGATGCTGGATTTCCTCGAATCTAAAATCGAGAAAATCCGTTCTGCAGTTTCCTCCCCCCACCACTCCTCCACCTCAGCGCCCTCATTAGCAACCTCAACCCCTACTCACCCCCCATTTCACACTTTCAACCCCACCACCCCGCTTTCAATCACAAAAACAATCACCTCCATGAAACCCACCACGTGCTCATTGGACCCCATCCCCATCCCCCTCCTCCGCACCCAGCTCCATTTGTTAGCCCCACTCATTTCTGACACCATTAACCTTTCCCTCTCCTCAGGAACTGTCCCTACCTCCCTTAAAACAGCCACCATCACCCCTATCCTGAAGAAATCCTCCCTTGATGCATCGCAACCATCAAGTTATAGACCCATCTCCAACCTCCCGTTTCTATCCAAGGTCCTTGAAAGAGTGGTTGCCTCCCAGCTCCGCTCTTTCCTTTCAACTCATTCACTTTTTGAACCCCTCCAATCAGGTTTCCGCCCTATCCACAGCACAGAAACTGCCCTGGTCAAGGTCACAAATGACATCCTAACCGCCTGTGACCAGGGCTCCCTCTGCCTCCTCGTCCTCCTTGACCTGTCTGCTGCGTTCGACACAGTCGATCACACCATCCTCCTTCAACGTCTTTCCTCCCACCTCAACCTTCAAGGCACAGTCCTTGACTGGTTCCACTCTTATTTGACCCATCGTTTACATTTTGGTTCTTCCAATGGCTTTTCATCAAACCCCCGCACAGTTTCCCACAGCGTCCCTCAAGGCTCTGTCCTTGGTCCCCTTCTTTTCACCCTTTACACGCTCCCTCTGGGCGACGTCATCCGCAAACATGGGGTAAATTTCCACATGTATGCGGATGACACCCAGTTGTACCTTTCTGCCTCATCCCTCAACCCCCAGACGATCGATGTTCTGACAGCATGTCTGTCCGACATCGAATCGTGGACGAGGGACAACTTTTTGCAATTGAGCGTGAGTAAGACCGAGGCCCTCCTGATTGGCTCAAGCCAGCGCCTCCGCACATCGGGCGCTGCCAGCCTCAACATCCAAGGCTGCACTCTCCACCTCACAAAGCCAATCAGGAACCTCGGCATCATGTTCGATCAAAAACTTTCCTTCCTCCCCCACATCCGCGCCTTGACCGGCACAGCCTATTTCCATCTGCGCAACATTGCCAGGCTCCGCAACTATCTTACCCCCCGCGCTGCCGAAACACTCGTGCACGCGTACATCACCTCACGGCTGGACTACGGAAACTCTCTCCTCGTCGGCCTCCCCAGTTCCTCCATTCACAGGCTGCAGGCCATCCAAAACTCTGCAGCCCGTGTACTATCCCGCACCCGCCAACGTGATCACATAACCCCCACCCTCGCCCGTCTCCACTGGCTCCCCATCCTCCAGAGGATCGAATTTAAGATCCTCGTCCTCACCTACAAGGCCTTACACGGCCTTGCCCCATCCTACCTAACCGATCTACTCTCCCCCTACACGCCCACCCGGACCCTCCGTTCAACAGGACTTGGCCTGCTCCAAGCCCCCCGCCCGAACCGCCCCACCATCGGAGGCCGGGCCTTCAGTTTCTCCGCTCCCACCCTATGGAATGCCATCCCTCAATCCCTCCATTTCGCCTCTTCCCTTTCCTCTTTCAAGGCCGATTTGAAGACTTTCCTCTTCGATCGTGCCTTTTGTTTCACCCCGAACTCTTTTATCTCCCCTTCGTGTTTCACCCCTTCCCAAACACTCCCCTCCCAGCTCGGGTCACACGCCTCTTGTTTAGCGCCTTGGGACGTCCTCCCGATGTGAAAGGCGCTATATAAATGTAAATTGTTGTTGTTGTTGTTCTCCCTAAATAAAGATCTAATTCCCTTTTAAAAGTTGTTATCGAATCAGCCTCCACCACCTTTTCAGGCAATGTATTCCAGATTCGAACAACTCGCTGAGTGAAAAAATTGCTTCTCAGCTCCCCTCTACTTCGCTTTGAAACTATTTTAAATCTGTGACCACGAGTCACAGATTCGCCCACGAGTGGAAATAGTTTTTCTCTATTTGCCCTGTCGAAACCCCTCATGATCTTATAAACCTCTATTAGGTCTCCCCTCAATCTTCTCTGTTCCATAGAGAATAACCCTAGCCTATCTAGCCTCTCCCCATAGCTGAAGTCCCTCAATCCTGGCACCATCCTAGTAAATCTTCTTTGTACCCTTTCCAATGTCTTAACATCCTTTCTATAGTGTGGTGAACAGAATTGTACACAGTACTCCAGCTGAGGCCTCACCAAAGTTTTATAGAGGTTAGTCAGCACTTCCTGACTTTTGTACTCTATACCCCTATTTATAAAGCCTAGTATCCCATATGCCTTCTTAACAGCCTTGTCTACCTGTCCTGCCACCTTCAACGAGTCACTAACACAAATCCCCAGGTCTCTCTGTTCCCGCACACTCCTTAAAATTCTACTAACCAGCCTATATAGCCTCCCTTCATTTCTTCTCCCAAAATGCATCACCTCACACTTCTCTGCATTAAACTTCATCTGCCATGTGTCTGCCCATTTTACCAATTTGTCTATATCTTCTTGCAGATGGTTACTATCCTCCTCACTATTTACTATTCTCCCTAACTATTTACTATTCTCCCTAACTATTTACTATTCTCCCTAGCTGGTTCACATTTTACTGCTGGAAGGAAATTGAACTTTGGATGTCAGTGCCTTTCTCTTATGCATTTAAATTTAGATTTTGGATGACTAGGTTATATATTTGTTCATTGATCAATATTATTAAATGTACCAGTTCAGAGTGATGTGATGCAGCTCTTCCACTTAACCAGATATCACAGGCATTTAATGGCTGAGACTTCTAGATTGCTGGAGCTTTCAAGATTTTTAATATTCAATTAGTTTTCAGTGTTAGAATAAATGTAAAATATTTTAACCTTAATATTTTGAAGATTTGATTGCATGAAAGATGATAGAAATACAATTTGCTTTAAGCACTTGTTTCCTTGGCAGACGTGTGACATGTTTACCCTTGCATAAACAATTTGTTTTTATTGGTAACATAGTACATGAGGGAGAAATGGAAGGGTTATTATAGAAATATAATTATAGGAAAATATCACCAACTTATAGGGGTGCAGATGGTAGTATTTGAGCATTCGCCCACAGAACAAAGTCACTGCACCTTATAGTATATCGTGAAGTGCTTCCTTTTGACATGAAAGCCATTATACCAAATATAAGGATATATTGTGTGTGTTTTATGGTATAATAGGTAACCAGGAATGTGTTAGAAGAATGTGAAGTACAGAGAGGTTTCAACCTCTCTGCCCCCACACTCCAAAACTCCATCCCGCAAACCCGCTGCCTTACTTCCTTCCTTTCCTCCTTTAAGGCCGGTCTGAAGACCTTCCTCTTCAACCATGCCTTCTGCTGCCCTCCTAACTCTCCTCCATTTCCTATTCTTGTGCCCCCCCTGCCCCTATCCCAACCCTTCCCCCCCTGCTCAGGTCCCGACCTAACTGTTCAGCGCCTTGGGACGTCCTCCCAACGTGAAAGGCACTATATATGTGTAATTTTGTTGTTGTTATTGTTCTCATACCACATTCTGTTCATCAAATTCCATCTGAACACCAGCCTTGAACTGAGTAGTAACAAACTGAAGAAAAGCAACCACATCACTCTCGCAGTATTCATTGATAGGGCACATTTGTTTTGTAATGGAAAGTATGACACTTTCTACATATCATAGTGCCCTAACTACTGATATTTATGAATTATGCAATTACCAGTTGTGTGAGAAACAAAATTTCAAACAAGTGCTCTTTGTTTAACAGCATCAAAGTGATGCATGAGCATTCAAAGCTGGAGCATTTCATGGTGAGATAAGGCTGTTACCTCAAGCAATGGTCCATGAAAATGACTTTGATGCAAATAGCCAAGATGTTCTTTTCATGCAAACTGACTAAATGGATAAGACCCCATTCTCCACACAAAGTCGGTGTCCTTGAGCGGAAACCTACTCTAAATTAAGGCAAAATAGCCAGACTGCTTCCAGACTTCATGTTATGGACACTTGGCTTTGTGACCTGTTATGAAATAAGCTGTTTATTGCTTTTATTCACAATGGAGTGGTCATCTCACATTTTTTAAGCTTAATTTCTCTTTCCGCGCAGCTATAAACATGGGTTGCTTTAAACATGATAATGCAAGCATTAACATATATTTAGGACATATAGAAAAAGAAACACAAAGTGTCTAGGTTTTGCAGTTACACACTTGATGCTTTGTTAATTTAAAGTTGTAGGTCTATTTTTGATGCTACATAGGAATTTTAGCTCTCAGAATTCAAGACAGCTTTCCTAATTATAGTTTTTAAAAGAAAAACCGCAGATTCCCATAATATAATGAATTTATTTAAATAAGCAGCCAGCCACATAGAAAACTAAAAGACATTGACATATTGCAGCCGAATGACCTATCACAGCGAAAGGCTATGATACATGTAAGTTCTGTAACTTCTCAGTTGCAAAGAGATCAGGAAATAAAAATAAGCACTCATTGTAATTACCAATCTAAAGTCTGAATGTGTTTAATGAACTATAAAAAGCCTTAACATTCTATTAATCACATATAAAAGCATGTGCAGCAGCTGGCACTTTTGGCTTATTTTGTTTATATACATTTAACTTTGTACAGTACAACATTGTATTTGTCAAATACCCAAATTTGTTAGCTATCGTGATGTTTAAACCTTGAAGCCAAACCCTACTGATCAGAAATAGTGAATTGTATTGTCAGTGGGTGGTGTAAGAGCAGCATTTCAGTAAGTATTATTTGAATGTGTGACATTATTATTTTCTGTTTTTAGAACATAATAATAACAACAAATTACAGTTGTATTGCACCTTTCGTATTCAAGAAGACAACCCAAGGTACTGGACAGTCAAGCATTTGGACCCAAACAGTGGGTGAATTATTCTTGCATTTGAGATAGAGCTTTAACACATTGCCAAAAGTACTTTCTAAGAGGATCTGTTGCTGTGATATGCAGCAGCTGCTTTTGTAGCTGAATATGGCAGCCAATTTTCACACAGCATTGTCCCTCAAAGAGCCCTGGAGTTAATGACCAATTTTAATTTTGGGGATTGCTCACCAGAACTATGGGAAAACTCCCTACTCTTTCCAAATAGCAACATGGGATTTTTAATGTTCACCTGCAGGCAGAAGGAATTTGATTTTATGTCTCATCCAAAGGATGGCATTTCCAGAAATACAGCACACCCCTTGCCTTGCAGTGGAGTGTCAGCCTAGACTATGAGTTCAAAGCTCAAATGGATCTTGAACTCCAAAAATAGTTTGGAGTTTCGTTGTTGCCTAAAATACAAAATTATTCTTTTCTAATTTACAGAGTGAGTTCTGTCACGAAGAAAGACATACATTGCACTGGGGCTGGGATCTAAATTCTGTGAACAGACAAGCAAACTCTAGGGGGGTAAGTACTTTCTGTAAAAGATGCCCAACTGTTTTTTTAATCTAAAAATCTGTTCGCAAAATAATTCTCCAGTATTTTGAAGATTTCTTCATAGGTCTATTGCTAAACTACATCATGCTTCAGAATTGTATTCCTGAGTGAACGAAAAGGATTCCCATGTCTTGCATCCACGTCCAATTACATGTTTGATTTGAGGCATTACCAACCTTAAATAATAATAATCCTTGCATTTGATATTTCACATTTGCGCACAACAGTATCCCACAAACAGTCGTAGATTGATATGACTAATTTTTTTTCTTGAGAAATTATTATCAGGCCTGTGAAGTAATGAAACTTACCTCAGGTGTCGCCTTGCCAAGAATTGAACCCAGGTCTCTCGTGAAGTGAGTGCTCTAACCACTGACCTATAGTACAACTTTCACACATGCTCTGAAGTGCTGTTTTGCCAACACATCGCAAACATTAAATTATGATACTGTAGTATTGTCTGACAGACTTAAGCTAAATTAAAAACAGTTGAGATGTGTGGTTGAATTGTTCCTTGGTTGCTTTGAATTTGTCTCCTTCCACAAAAAAAAATAATCCTTGGATTTGATATAGAGCTTTTCACATCTTCTAGACATCTCAAAGCGCTTCACAGAATATACTGTAAAGTGTATTGACTACATATATGTGGCAGTAATGTGGCAGGCAATTTCATACAGTTATGTCCCACAAACAGTAGTGGATTGAAATGACCATTTTGGGGGGGGGGGAATTATTATTAGGAATGTGGAGTAAGGAAACTTGCCGAAGGTTTCGCCCTTCCTGGAATCGAACCCAGGTCTCCCACTTGTAAGGTGATTGCTCTAAGTTGCTTTTAGCCTCAGGGCAAAGTAACAAAAAATGTTGGCCAATGTTAGGACAGACACCAGATACAGTAAAAGACAGTTTATCTGACCCCCTCGGGAACTGGCCAATGCTGGTTAAAGCATGTGCCGGATATTCGGCCGAAAACAGTAAAAAAAAAGTTCAATGTATTATTCCGGATGAATTCCGGTTAATCGAATGCGGACTTTTTTGCTCGATCCGGTTAAACGGAAGTTGCAGTTGATCGGGTGCCGGAAAAACGGGCTCTTATTGTATATCTTTGCACGCATCATATTAACTGGTTTGGATACTAGGAAAATGGTTGAGATGAGGACACTGGTCTCATTAAAAAAATAACTTAATTTTGTCATGGGAATGTAGCAGGGGCTAAAAATTTGGTTCAGTGTTATACTTTCTTTGGTAATACATGGTGGGAAATCCCAATAATGGCCAACACCACCAAAACTGGTGTGTGTAATAATGAAAGGAATTGTTACCTCTCAGGATGGTATTCCAGAAGACGATAAAATGGTCCTTTGCCCGAACCTCTCTTATGAAATAATAATAATCCGTCCATTTGATATAGAATTTTTCATGTCTTCTAGATGTCTGAAAGTGCTTCACAGAGTATACTGTAAAGTGAATTGTATACTGTATACTGTGGGCGAAACACAGCAGCCTAAACAAACAAGCAGTGTCCCACAAATAATCGTGGATTGAAGTGACCAAATTAATATTGTTTTTTTGAGGAATTATTATCAGGCATGTGGAGTAAGGAAACCTGCGCAGGGTTCTGCCCTATCGGGAATAAAAACTTGTTTGCAAGGCGAGTGCTCTAATCATTTAGCTACAGAATTTTGTTGGGTGAAATTTTTCAGCAAGGAATTTATCAATTATCTTTCCTTGCCTCATTTGCTTCTTTCCCACTTCTTACTTGTGAACACTTAGAACATTGGAATGCAATATTAGAATGTGAAAAGCTCAACTTTCAATTGACACAGTGTTCACTGTCTTCCCGTTGTGAAGTTAACCAGAGCTAAGATGATTTCTGAGTGAATCTACAGCAGTGCTATAGCTCTATACAATTATGCCCCCCAGCACATCCATCCACTTTGCCCCTTTTTGCCCAGCTTCATATTGCACCTGGAGCTTTCCTCTTTGTCTGTAGTCACCGCTTCCTCTGGCTCAGCATTAAACCATGCACACTGAGACAATATCCCGCGTGCAGGACGCTATACAAATGCAAATTGTCATTGTTATAAATTGCTACAGTTAGTTGATTAAAAAAGCAGTAAGTTTATAGAAATAAAAATAATATTTCTATATAATCCTTAAATTTGATATAACACTTTTCACATCAGGAGGATATGTCCAAGTCATTAATTGAATATACTGTAAAATGTATTCTGGCAACTTCTAGGCAAAAAAAAGTAGTAAATGAATGCAACTATTTGAAAATCAATAGTCTTATATTAATGCATTTTTTAATTATTTATTTTATTATTCCTGGAAACCACTTTGAAGTTCAAGGACCCTCTTGCTTACTGCATTATATGACAACAGCATCACTTTACGCTAGTTGTTTGAAAGTGATGGATATCCTGTAGATCAGCTAACCAACATATTTTATGTCTTTATGGAATATCTGGTGGATTCATTAAATAAAATTCTTTCAGGCAATAATTCCTGTGGAGGTTTGCTGACGCAAGGAATCCTGAAAGTTCACAAAAAGTCCTTGTATCTTTCTTGAAAGTTGGTTTAAAAGGGTGAATAAACTTGTGTTACTCTATAGGTTTTACTTGCAATATTTAGCTGAAGGCTGCAGGATTAATACAGTATTGGTATTGTTACCTGGGAGTTTATTTGCCTGTAATAACAACCCATGTTTGTTCTTAAATAATTTTTATAGTGTTTGAAACAATGATTTCAAGAGGATGCGTGCTGCACTTGTGATTAGGCCACTATTCGTTTACACCCAAACCAGAAGGAATCCCAATCTTTAAGAATAAAGACAAATTATTGTACAGAAATTGGTCCCTGCAATAAATTGGAGCATATAAATAAATTATGTATTTCTTCCAATACCAATAAAATATCTCAATAATTCTGTTTACCAAATCATATCCCTGTCAATAAGCCCTAATATTTAAAGTAACAGACTGGTATGCTGCATACCAGCACCTTGGGATGTCTTCCCAACGTAAAAGGCGCTCTATAACTGTAACTTTATTGTTGTTGCAACATCCAGAGCTTGCTGATCAATCGCCTCTACTTGAACAACCAGAATCTATTCTAACATTAGAATCAAAAAATTATAGAGACCTTAGTTTAGTGGGAGCTACTCAGCCTATCCAGTTTAAATTGGTGCTAGCTTAATCACTGAAGCTTGCTTCTCTAATAAGGCGTCAACCTAACTCATTAGGTGGCACTCTCACATCTAGGTCAGAAATGTGTGGGTGAAAACCCTACATCAGGACTTTGAACTCATAACCTAGTGACAATATGACACTACATTGCAATCCTGGAGGGGTGCTGCATTGTCAGAAGTATTGGTCATTATTATCCTTAAGGTGAGATTTGAAACTGAGGTCAACTCAGTATTGACAACTCAGAATTTTAAAATGGATGTTAAAGATCCTGTGACACAATTCAATAAAGAGAAGAGAATTGTGCTGCAACTTATGCTTGTGTTTGTACTTAAGGTAAAATCGATCATTCCCTTCATTGCTGTTTGTGCAACATTGTTGTCTGCAAATTAGCTGCATTCACCTAAAACACATAGTCACTACACTTTTCAAGAACTGTTCGAGGCACTTTGAGACTTTATGGGTGCTATATGGAGCCCTGTAGCTCAGTACAGTAGTTAGAACACTCACCTCCCAAGTGAGAGACCTGGATTTGATTCCCGGCAGGACGAAATGTTGGGCAAGTTTCCCCATGCTATCCGCCTCGGTTTACATAGAAGTAAGTAGGAACCCAAATGTTAATTGAGTGGCGGATCATTTTTCCGGGAGTAATAATACCTTAAGAAAAATTAATTGTTCATTCAATCTGAGACTGTGAGACACTACTATGCGCAATTGGCTGCCACGTTTCTCCCACAAAATATACAGTCAATTCACTATACAGTATATTCTGTGAAGCACTTTGAAACATCTCAAAGATGTGATAAAGCACTTTATCAAATGCAAGTAGTAATTATTATTATTGTCTAAATGGAAGTATTATTACTTTATTCCCAATACATGCTTTCCATGTACGTAATCTAAACTTTTGGTGTTAAGTGAACATTCAATTCCTTTTAAATGATGTTAGACATTTGCTGCGAAGCATTCCTATTCTGATAACTTTTGTGTATAAATTTAGCAGTGATTCCTTGTTTTATTAATGAGTGCTCCTTATATTGTTTGTAAACCCCAAATGGGTTTCCTACTAGCTTCCTTTAAAAACTGTAAAAAAAAATTCAAAATTAAGACAAAATTGAACAAATTGTCTCAAATTTACACTTTCTGAAATTCTAAGAAAAAGATCCAAGTCTAGACCTACACCGTATTTCTCCCCCTAGAAGTCTTGAATTCTCTACATGCATCGTATTAATTCACTTAGGCTGATTAAACTTGCCTGATTGACGATGCTGTTTTTACACTTAGCATCCACATTACAAAATAAATCATCGTATGACCCATACCTAATTACATCCACATACAACCTGGTTCTGTTAATAAAACAGTCACTGCTATCAGCACACTCCATTCGTGTGTTAGCTTTTTATACTCAGAGCATTTCAGAGATGGATTAACCTCTCCCTGATGTAGACTTCAATACAATTTCCCCAGGACCTTTAACCAACAGAATTTCTACTTCTATAGTTCAAATGCAACTGAATAAGATGCAAGCTTAAATGGTGCAAGTCTATACGTGGAATCTGCATTATTCTGAATTTTGGAAGTAAAGACTGAAGTCAAAATTGGACAGTTCAGTATTTGATTGGATTTATTTTCCAATGACAAAATAAACATTCAAGTTGGCCCTAATTCTCAATTTACTATTGAGATGGAAAATATACTGGCAATTTTTGCAATTTAAAATTGGCTCACATTTAATAGGATGCTTTAAGACTGCAATAAAAGCATTTAAAAGCATAATAATAATGATCATCCTCATATTTTAATACAGCACTTTTCACGTCACAAAGTACTTCACAGAATAAACTGTAAAGTGAACTGACTGTAAATTTGTGGGCAAAACACAGCAGCCAATTGTGCATACCAGTGTTCCACAAACAGTCGTGGATTGAAATGACCAATTTATTATTGTTTTTTTTGAGGGATCAACATAAGTATCGATGTAAGACTTATTTAATAATAATAATCAGAAGAAGAATGATAAGAAAATAATTCTTACATTTGGGATAACACCTTTCACAATGAAAGGATGTCTCAAAGCAGTTTTACTGTGAAGTAAGAAGGCGTTGTATTTGTAAGATAATTTGACAGCTAAGTAGCACACGATAATGTCTCACACACAGCTATGAAAGGAATGATCAATTTTATTGGGCATTGTTGGCCAGGAAATTAAAAGAAACTCCCTTCTGGTTTTCAATAGAGCCATGGATCATTAATGTCAAATTGAATAGATATATACAAGAATAATAATAATATATGATCCTTGCATTTGATAGAATACTTTTCATGTCTTCCAGATGTCTTAAAGCACTTCACAAAATATATTGTATACTGTGAAATGACTATATTTGTGAGCGAAATGCAGCAGACCAATTGTGCGCAGCAGTAAACCTAGATGTTAAATTAGGATAGACATTGTTCAACATCTCATCCAATGAAAGGCACCTCTAAGATGATATTCCATTACAGCCCCAGTAATGCACTAGAGTATCAACTTAGACTGTATGGATGCCAAGTATGGAAACCCTGAACCTTTGGACTCCTGTCACTGGATTGAATTCCCTTTTCATTTCAAATATTGCCATGGGATTTTTAACATCTAGTTGAACAAGCAGATGGGACCTTTGTTTAATGTTCCATTGGAGCGATGGCACCTCAGGAAATGGAGCACTTGTACAGCATTGGAATATAGGCCTATGAGTTCAAAATCCTGACATGGGCACTTTACACTTCCATGTATTGACTTTGTTTATTATTATGGTTTTTCTTCTGGCTGGGGGAGGGGGTTGCTGAGTGACTAATAGCAGGAAAGGAGCCATCGATCATTAATATCAAGTTGAAATGATATATATATAATATATATTGGCTATTGGGTGTGTGTGGAGGATTTGAGTGGAGTCAATGGATGTATCCTGCATGTGGATTCAATGGCCTCTGGCCTTTTTCTGCTGTTCCTATTATATGCAGCTGTAACAAATACACTCAACATCAGTAGAGACCTGAAATTTCACCTAGTCCAGAGTCTTTAAGAACATTTTGTCTTCAAATGTAAAATCACCAAGAATTGTTAATATTTCTAAATTTGGAAACTTTTTAAAACCCAAACTACAAATTTCCAAATTAAGATTGAATTTAGGTTTGTTTTCCAAATTCTGTATGTTCTTAAATTTGAAGACAAAATGATCTCAGGGACTTAAACTAGATGGAACTTCAGCCCTCATTATGTGAACATAAATGTATCTCGGAACACAGGAGTTAGAGGAGGCCATTCAGTCCCTAGAGCCTGTTCCACCCATTCTACTAGATCATGGTTGATCTGTACTTCAACTCCATTTAACCATCCTGCCCCCGTATCCCTTGGTAACCTTACCCAACAAACGTCTATTGACCTCAGTCTTGAAAATTTGTATCAATTCAGCACCCGTCTAGCTCTGGAGATTATAGGATTGCTTCTCTGCTGTAAATGTATGGTTGTGCATTAGCAGAGGAACTGACTCAAATTCTATGGAAACGGGAATCATACCACAGTACTGGAAAGTGATGATTATTGCTCTCTGTTCATGGAAACGGCTAAGTGCCGGGTAACTATGGAGCACTTAACCTTAGAACAAACTGCTGGAGACAATAGGAAATAACATTAATGAACATTTGGAAAGATATGGCCTTAATCAGCATGGATCAACAATGCCTGTAAAAGGCAGGATATGCTTGATTAGCCTTGTTGAAATTTGTGAGGCAATCACTGAGCGTATAGATAAAGAAATCTCAGGGGACGTTTGATTTGTGCCACACAAAAAAATTGTCCTGACGATTAAGGTTCATGCATTAATAAATAAGGTAGCAAGCAGTGTGAGTAAATGATTTGCAGAATGAAAAGATGAGATGGATTTTTCTTGAATTGGCAAGCTATTTCAGGGCAGATGTAATTCATTACCCAGATGGCAATTAACGACTGGAGCAGGTTACCAGGAAGGGTAGTTGAAGCTAGGACATAGGATTTGATGTTCTGATAGGAGGGTGCCTGGGTAGGTATTCTGGAGGCATGAGGTTAATTGTGGCAAATGACAGCTCCCTTAAAACACACAGTTTTACTTTATAGTGTATCCTTATACTTTATAGTGTATCCTTTGAGGCTCTTTGAGATGGCTTCTTGATGTGAAAGACGCTATCCCAAATATCATCAGTACTCCAATGGACACCGAGATCCCAAAACCTTGTGAACATGTGTCTAAACGAGGTGCTTCCCTTTGGGAGGAAGTGCTCACTTCATACTAGACACATGGAAACTATGTATATGCAGAATTCTCCACGTGTGCCAAAAACTTGTCTGACCAAACAAAGATAAGTGAATTGGACACTGGCATAGGGAAGAATGTCAACATTCCCAGATGGTGACAGATCAGGCAGCATTACAAACTGTGAAGAATAATTCCGGAGATTAAAGGAGAAGATCCAGGTATGTGCAGGCATGTGATAAATGAAGTTCAATTAAGACAAAGGTGGTATTTTACGAAAAAGAACACTGAATAGATTTCCGCACATAAGATTTTCCAAATGACATGAGGAATTTAGGGATCTGAGGTAGCAACTATCTAGATCTTTAAAAACTAAAACATTGTAAGCAGTTTTGGGTGCCCTTTATAGAAAGCATGTCAAAGCATTTATGAGGATGCATCATGGTTTCACTATAGTGACACCGGGCATCAAAGGATATTGTTATGATCAAAAGGCTTAAAGATTTGCTGAAGCAGCAGAAAGAAGGCTAAGAGGGATCTCACTGAAGGAGCCTTTGGGTCCATTGGTCCTTTCCACATTGGCACAGAATCAACATCCCATAAGAATGTTTATAGGACATGGTGTGAAAGTGTATCTCTGATATTCGCACCTGCTCCATAAATCCATACCTTCAATCACATTACCAACTAAATATTTATCTTGGAATGCAATACGTTTCTGTTTTTGAAGGAGTTAATGAGGATCTAATGCAGTATCAACTGCACGTCTGTTCCACATATTCGCTGGCCTATGGGAAAGCATTTCCTTTTAATCTTTAGATTTGCTCAAGGCTTGTTAATTTAAATCTGAGTCTTTCTGTTCCTCACTCAGATTCAAAGTCCAATAGCCTGCTTACATCTACTCTGTGAGTGTCTCTCAGCATTGTTTTGTATTTTGGCCTGCTGTGATCTTTTCTTTTTATCATTTGTCTTTCCCCTTTCATCAGTTTCCATTGCCTGAGACCCTGAGATAATGAGAAAGTAAGTGCATTTAAAAATCAATGCCTGATGAGATTCCACAGAGAACAAGCAAGATTCAGAATTTGCTGGAAGACTTTTGGTGACGGCTACTTTGATAATGTCCTACTATCCTTCTGTTCGTGTGACATTGTTGTCTGAAAATTAGCTGCCTTGTTTGTCTACATATAGGCAGTTACTACACTTCTCAGAAAAGTCCATAAAGCGATTTGAGATGTTTCAAGATGATAAAGTATTTTATCGAACGTAAATGATATATTACGGCAACGTGAATCCTCTCCATGCTTGTTTATTTGCTGGAGCAGAACTGCAGTTGCGATCTACATGGAGATGAGAAATTATAATTAATTTAGTATAAAGGACAAAATAGCAGTAGTGTTCCTTATGCAGCATGAAACCTCACTGTGAGCATATCTGACTTCTTTGAAATCAACAGGCAGGTTGTGCTGTATTATTTATAGGGTTTTTATGCATTATTCACCTCTCCATTGTTGTTGGATCACTATAATTAAGCGCCTTTGGAATAAAATCAAGATGCTAATTGTGACTTATGTACTAGAAGTGGTGGGATTGTCAGGACATTTGTAATTACTGCCTAAAACTGCTGCTAAAACACTGAAGTGCAGAGGAGACAATTCCCCCCTTACAGCCTGCCAGTGAACCTGAACATAGCATGTCACAATAAATAAACTTGACAACAGATGCAGAAAGCTTTTAGTTATTCACCTTTAATCAACTTTCATGAAAACACATATTTTGCACATCATTATGCAATAACAGTTTATACAGCGCTTTTCTCATCGGAATAACATCTCAAAGTGTATCACACAGTGCACTGGTAGTCCCAGCTGGGGAGGGGTCCTGAGGAAGCAGAGTGAGGGTGGCTGAAATCATATAATAATAATAATAATCCTTGCATTTGATATAGCGCCTTATCACGTCTTCAAGAAATCTCAAGGCCTGTTCCCAAAGTCAACAATGTACTAAGGCCACTCTATTTTAGTACTATATTTTGAATAATAATTAAAATCTCCTCATATTTATAATGGCACTAATGAAAATGCCATGTGATATTTTCACAGTAAACCATTTTGATGTTTTGCCTTTAAAAGCAACAAAGCAACTTTATCCAATCGAGTAAGATAAGAAGTCATATTTGTTAACGTTTATCCACAGCATATTGTGTGATTGTCTGCTTTGCAATTTTATTATTAAAGAAGCAGCAGATTCATGTTAAGCATTCCTGAGAAAGCAATCCTGAATTTAAATCTATTCTGTTTTAAGAAAAATGATAATAATAAGTTAAAGGCCTTTGTTTATAGTACTGTACAATTCAAGCGTATTTGAGAACTTTTCTTAAACAAGAAAATACAGTCATTCACTTGACAACATATTCTGTGAAGTGCTTTGAGATGTCTCATTAATAAGATAAGGTGCAATACGCATTGACAGATTCTACCTCATTTCACGGAGAACTGCATTTTTTTACTCGCCTTCGCCTTTTAGTACTTTAGCTTTCAGCTCCTAACAGGCATACTGAATAGATTCCTCTGCACAATCCTCATGAAAAGCTAGTTCCCCAAATCATCAACAACAACTAATTGTGTTTTACGGTAGAGGGATTGAGGCAGGGAGTTCCAGAGGTGGATATGGGAACGTGCATAATGGCTGAAGCATGAACCGCTTTGGAAAAAGCTAGTTTCCATAAATCTCCTGAAAAGTCGATTCTCACGATCATCCTGATGTCATCCTGATGCAGGAACTGGTTCATTTTGGGGTAGAGGAAGCTTTATTCAGCGTTTAATTTATGCTATACATTGCCTGGAAATGCTGGATGCTGATCTGAGGTGCCAAAATGAGAGTAAAGTAAAGCGCTGCTCATCCACGTGCCTGAATAAACACGTCCCCCTGTCTGCCTCAGAACTTAGCCATGGAAGTAAACTCGGGCTGAGATATTGGAAAATATTTTTGGTTACATAACAAATGTGCATTGTAACAATGTGCAGGAATTTCTTCGAGCAAAAGGCTGTTGATGCTGGATCCATTAAAATTTTCAAGATTGAGATGGATAGATATTTGTTAGGTGAGGGTATCAAGAGATATGGGGAAAAGGCGAGTGATTGAAATTAAGGTACAGAATAACCATGATTTTATAGAATGGCAGAACAGGCTCGAGGGGCTGAATGAATTGCTCCGGTTCCTATGACACATTGCCCCAAATCTATAAATCCTTTATGAATGGCAGCATGAAGTAGTCACGCAATCTATGACTGTTAATGGCATACAAAACATACCATCAATTTACTTTACGCTATATTCTGTGATGTGGTTTAAGACATATATGAGGACATTATAAGGCAAGGATTATTATTATTATTATTATTGAAGGTGGGTTTTTTAAATAGAGGATTGATGACAGCGGTTTTGAGGGGGAGAGTGATAGAGCCTGAGAAGAGGGACTGATTGATTGTGTCAGCTAGCAGTGGGCAGAGGAGTTGTTCAATGATCACAAACTGGGTGAGGATGGTGGGGGTAGGCATGAAGGGGCCAATGAGGCAGCCATGTTAGGAAAAGAGGAAAATAATTCCAGGAATGGAGATCACCATTGTACATACGTTGTATGAGATGGAGTGGGGAGGGTAGGGGGGTGGCGAAAGGCACGGTTGAAGAGGAGAGTCTTGAAGTGTGTATTGAAGGAGGCAAGTGAAAGAGAATGTGAGATGGAGTTCCAGAGGTTGAGGACAAAGAATCTGAAGGCCTGATTTTTAACTCAATCCTCTGAGGGTTGGGGAGCCAGCAAACTGGGTGAGAAAGAATGTGATGGTGTCATGGAACTTGGTGGGGGAGAGCATATAAGCTGCAGAGCTCTGGATGATCTGCAGCTTGTGGAGGGAAGAGTTGGGAAGCAAGCCGTTGGCATAGTCGAGCCTGGGTGTAGTAAAGGTCTGCGTGAAGGTTTTGTGGGCCTGAGGGGTGAGGCAGTAGCAGGGTCAGGCAATGTTGCAGAGTTGGGGGAATGCAGAGGGTTCATGGCACAGATGTGGGGGAGAAAGGTAGCTCAGTAGTTAGAGCACTCAACTTACAAGCAAGTGACCTGGGTTCAATTCCAGGTAGGGCAAAACCTTGGGCAAGTTTCCTTACAACAACAACAACAAATTACACTTATAGAGCGCCTTTCACGTCGGGAGGACGTCCCAAGGCACTGCACAGGAGGCGTGTGACCCGAGCTGGGAGGGGAGTGTACGGGGAGTGGTGAAACACAAAGTGGCGGTCGAAAAATTTGGGGTGGAACAAAAGGCACGGTCGAAGAGGAAAGTCTTCAAACCGGCCTTGAAAGAGGAAAGGAAAGAAACGAGACGGAGGGATTGGGGGATGGTACTCCATAGGGTGGGAGCGGAGAAACTGAAGGCCCGGTCTCCGATGGTGGGGCGGTTCGGGCGGGGGGCTTGGAGCAGGCCAAGTCCTGTTGAACGAAGGGTCCGGGTGGGCTTGTAGGGGGAAAGTAGATTAGTTAAGTAGGGCAGGGCAAGGCCGTGTAAGGCCTTGAAGGTGAGGACGAGGATCTTGAACTCGATCCTCTGTAGAATGGGGAGCCAGTGGAAACGGATGAGGGTGGGGGTTATATGATCGCGGAGGCGAGTGCGGGATAATACACGGGCTGCAGAGTTTTGGATGACCTGCAGCCTGTGAATGGAGGAACTGGGGAGGCCAACGAGGAGAGAGTTTCCATAGTCCAGCCTCGAGGTGATGTACGCGTGCACGAGTGTTTCGGCAGCGCGGGGGGTAAGATAGTTGCAGAGCCTGGCAATGTTGCGCAGGTGGAAATAAGCGGTGCTGGTCAAGGCGCGGATGTGGGGGAGGAAGGAGAGTTTTTGATCGAACATGATGCCGCGGTTCCTGATTGGCTTTGTGAGGTGGAGAGTGCAGCCTTGGATGTTGAGGCTGGCAGCGCCCGATGTGCGAAGGCGCTGGCTTGAGCCACACGCCTTACTCCACATGCCTAATAATATTCCCTAAAAAAGAATGACAAATTGGTCATTTCATTCCACGACTGTTTGTGGGACACTGCTCTGCGCAATTGGTTGCTGTGTTTTGACTGTGATTACAGTTAATTTACTTTATAGTATATTCTGTAGTCCGGTAGCTCAGTGGTTAGAGCACTCGCCTTACAAGTGTGAGACCTGTGTTTCAAATCCAGGCAGGTCGGGGCAAGTTTCCTTACACCACACGCTTAATAATATTCCATTAAAAAAACTACGATAAATTAGTCATTTCAATCCATGACTGTTTGTGGGACTCTGCTGTGTGCAATTGGCTGCCGCGTTTCGCCTACATTTATGTAGTCAATTCACTTTACTGTATATTCTGTGAAGTGCTTTGAGACATCTAGAAGACGTGAAAAGTGCTATATCAAATGCAAGGATTATTATTATATCAAATGCAAGGAGTATTATTTATTATGATGTCACTATGGAACTAATTCAGCTCCAAGCAGACCTTTTTTCTCTCCCCCCACCCCACCCCACCCCACCCCCAGTAGGATAATCTCACTGGGTGTCTTAGCTGAGTGAAGTGGTTTTTGTAACAATAAAGTAATACAATATGTATAGTCACATACAGGCTGGGAGAAATAAGCACATTTGCAAATGACCTTAATCACAGTGTGTGCGAGGAGAGTTTGTTTAACATTCGACATGCAATAGACACCTATAAAAGGAGTCATTGTGTGTTTGCTTGACATGTCCTATCTCTGTCACTGTTCAGTAGCATTCAACTGCAGCTGGCACAGATGGTGTGTTTGAATCAATGCTCTGCCTCGAAGAACAACTGGACTATTTCAGTTGATGCAGGCAGGTTTTGTCACCTTTGCATTTATATGGTGCCCTTCATCAGAGCCTTGAGACGTCCTCCCGACGTGAAAGGCGCTCTATAAATGTAATTTTGTTTGTGTTTGTTTTATCTTTGCAAAAATAAATATGGCTTCAGATTGCCGTTCAGTTGATTCAGTAAATCAAACTGCGTTTTCCTCGTTTAAATATCTCTGAACTCTGAAGATGAAAATAAGTAAATGTAGTAAATTTCAAACATGTTTCACTTAGGATAATACATGTTTTGCCCATTCATTATGTGTAACAATGCATTACTTACAATCTATATAAACTAGCTGCACCAAGGTTCTTTTGTTAAAAAATAATAGTACAATTGTTGATGAATTTAACAACAATAACTTGCATTTATATGGTTCCCTTCATGTGCGACAGTGTTTTGAAGTGCTTTAATTTAGGCACATTCATCTGAATTTGTTAGATGTTGCCAAGGCATCTGTTTGACATTCAACAACAAACTTAGTGGTTACATTAATACAATATTCCTTGCATTTGATATACAGTAGTGTCTTTTCATGTTGTTTAACTTCGCAAACCATTCACAAGATTTTCTTGAAGTGTAATGACTTTGCATTGCTGGTGAATCCACCAGTCAGTTATCACACTGCCATGTCTCCAAACAGCCATGAGGTGAATGACCAATGTTTTATCTTTTTATTTTAATCACTGATTGCGAATGTTAAGAGCATTCTCTGCAGTAATATCTTGCCGTGGGCTTTGAATATTTATAGTGAAAGAGCTTTATTTAATATTATTATAAAAACCCAATTGTATATGCAAATTTCATCATTCCCAAATTCACAACTAGGTGGCTGACTTCCTGTTCAAAATAACTATTATGTTGTGTGGATTCTGGGGCTGGTCAGTGACGTGTGAATTTTTAACACTCGGTCTCAGATCCCAATATCCCCTGCTGCTTATTTCTGTCAGTGGAACAGCAGGAGTGCTGAAACCCAGGCTGAAATGAAAAACATGTCTTTTTTTAGTGTCTCAGCTATGATCTGCTATGAAATTCATTGAGAAGCCATAAACTTAGTAACACATACAGTATTTATGTTGCATAATTCTTTAACAACATAAGTGGCAATTGAATATGGAGGATAATAAAATAATCCTTGAATTTTGATATATTATAATAGACGTCTTCTAGACGTCTCAAAGCGTTTCAAAGATTTTACTGTAAAGTGAATTGATTGTATATTTGTTGGTGAAATATGAATGTATAAAAGGATTCTGGGAAGAGTAACTTGCAGATTTTTAAAGAGGTTGATTTGTATAGTTCAAATAAAAGTTCTGAGTGAATCTACATTGAGTTTTGGATTAAATAACAATTTAAATTAAATTGATTGGCTGTGGGACTGGTCAATATTTTGCTGAGGAACTGTAAGGAAACTGTAAGGCGGTTACTGGCACCTTCAGAATCTCTTGACTGAAGATAAATAACTGAATTTACTACTGGCAAAATTAAGCTTTTGTGAGCCAATTACCCCATCCTCATTCGGCTCCACTGGCATCTCATCTCCTGATGGATTGAGTTCAATATGCTCATCCCTGTCTTTGAATCCCTTCATATCTTACGCCAGTGCCAGCATAAAAAAGTCTATTTTCAGAATGTTATTCTCCACATCCAAATTCATACTGAATTGAAAATAATTGATCCCTCATCTCATTGCTGTTAATTGGAATGTCGCTCCAACATTTGCTTCTGTATCAACATTCATTTCATTTCTGATTAATTTTGTTTGTAATGCACTTTAAGTTATTTATTTTACGCTAAAGATAAAGGTGTTGTTCAGATGATCCCAAAATTGGTTCGCATGAAGAAGGCCTTTTGGCTCATTTAATATCATCATTCAAAAAAATCCTACCATGTTCCTATCACAGCATCAAGCTTTTTAAAAAATAAATGCAATGTCCTAGCCTAACCTTCCTGGTAATCTATTCCAGTAATTAATTACTGTGTACATAAATAAATATTTCCTGGAATTAGCCTTTGCAATGTTAAATGTGTTCTCGTTTTGGCGGATAAAAACTTTCCATGGAAATCTCAGTCTGGTTTAGATACTACTCTTAAGCATGCTATCAGGCTTATCTCTCCACTAAACTTTCATGTGATTGACGTTTTCCAGATACACTGAGTAGATTTAGCTGGTGAAAGACCTGCTGAAGTTTCCGATATATTGACGAAAAGTAACTAGTAATTTACAGTTCATTTTGTCTGATGATGCATGCCAGCCCTAAAATACCACTGCAGCTTTTATCAACCATTGAGCTCCTTGTTGCATTTCCTTAGTCCCAGCTGACTGAGCGCATTTAATTGCATATTAAACTGATATTTTGTTTCTAAGCCGTTGAGAGAGATATACTCATTCTTATTATTTATAAATAGATAGATCAGTAGGTTGAAAGATGCCGGATACCAAACATATATATTATAGTTTCAATGCAAAATATGCTCGAGTACTGCCAGATACATTTTGCTTTTCACAAAAAGCACAACTATTATTACACTGTCAAAGTGGGTGTATACTGGTTAAAGTTTATTACAAGTTAGCTAAAATACCCCTTTTAAAAATTATCATTAGTCATTCATCTACAATGGTTCCCATCCATTAGATATGTTTTTGGTTGATGTACAGAATCTATATTGAAAAACTGACTCCTACAACATACATTTTGACTCTAAGCTTTAAAGCCATCCTTGAGACGTAGCTCTACAACCCTGCTTTTTGTCACCTTTCCCACCAGAAGATTGATGAATAATCTAAAAATGATCTAAGCTTTTAGACGTTAGACTCCAAACTCCCAGATTAGGCTTCCAGTTAGCAGTGTGAAGCCATCTTCCGCATATGAAAGTGTAAAAAAACATAAATTGTTGCCGTTTTTAACTAACCATGAGGTGCCTACTCACATTTGACTGAAAAAAATATAATCCTTGCATTTGATAGTGTTTTATATTGAGCAGTATCAAAATGCTTCACAGGATTTATTGTGTTGTAACTATTATATAGGCAAACCAGGAGATAATTTGAACACAATAATATCCTTCTTCCCAGTTTCATTTAAACCCATCTCCCTTTTGTTTATACCCCCAAAGTCGTTATCACATTTTCAACCCATCAGTTAACACACTCTTTTTTCTTTTACCTTGGTCTTCTTTGTCTCCTTTGTCTTCTTTGTCTCCTTTGTCTTCCATGTCCTGCCTCTCCCCCTCTAACATCCTTAAAAAATCTCTCCCTCCAAACAAGCCCCAGTTCTGACGAAGAGTTGTAGACCAGAAACGTTGATACATTTTCCTTTCTCCATGGATGCTGCCTGACCTGCTGAGTTTCTCCAGCAACTTCTGTTTTTGTTTCAGATTCCCAGCATCTGTAGTATTTTGTGTTTTGAATATCTTTAGAGTCCCTTAGTAGCTGTTATTGTTTGCTAAGCGTAAATCAAAGGAGCATCTCTCACAGGTATTGCAACATAGCAAGGCACTAAACATGACTGATTCTTATTTCTGCTCTTTGCTGTATCAGAGTATTGGCAATTTAAGGGAAGGAGGAGGCTGCAATTCTTCACATTAAGACTACTACTTAAAAAAGTAAGATTGTACAAAATTTTAGAAAAGAATCCTCGTGACTGGAGGCATCTTTGATTCAAGGTGATTACCAAAAGAACAAAGGGAGATGTTCAGAGTTTTTTGTTTCACACAGTGTTGGGAAGAAAGTTTCTCCTGCTGTCTGGGCCGGCAAATAAAACCGCAAGGCTGTTTGTAGGACATTGGTGGGTGCAAACTAACTGCTACATTTCAACCACAAAATACACTCTCCTCATCACATTATGTCCTGTGAAGAGGTGGAAGGAAAGATGGTGGAAGGAAAGATGGTCGGCTTGTCAGTACAGAGGAGAGTGGGGAGGTGAGGAGATAAAGAAATAGTTGGAGATAACCTTGTTGCAGATGGATGAATCAGAGATGGAGAAACCTTTGATGGTGACTAGGTCAAAAGGATGATCATGGATATGGGTTGGGAAATTGATGTAGAGGATGAGATTGAGGGAGATTAAAGGGTTTAAAGGAACCATGGAGGCAGGGGCCTTGGGTAGGGGGAACAGGATGATCCAGCTGGAAATTGTAATTCTCACTAATAAGTCTTTCACACTCTCTCTATGAATGATCCAAGGTTTTACATGAAACAATTTAATTCACTTAGGCTATGGGTAAGGTTGAAATGACCCACATTAATTTCAAGTAGATTACATTCAATGGTGGAATTTAGTGTAACTGATAAGAATGTGATTCTCTAACAATTATTTTCATTTTGTTGATGTTTTTTTCCACATATATTTATACATACTAGCCCATATATTTTCACACATTGCAGAGCAAAACGTATAATGGTTGAAACCAGTGGATCGTTGTGAGTGAATCTCAAGTAGTTATCTCCTTATATAGATAATTTCATGAGCTGTGAGATCTGGGCTGGAGCTTTTCATACCCATCATGAAAACCCTGAGATGAACTGATGCTCTGAAATTACTCCCATATATTTTTTGGTAATAAATATTAAATTTTCTAAGAAGTCAGCCTGGCACAGTGGTAGCAATCCCACTTCTGAGTCAGAAAAATGTGTGTTCAAGACCAATGCCGGGATTTGGAATCACATACAGGTAAACCTCGATTTACAGACTTCTATTTAGGACATTTCGATTGAAGGCCCATTATTTTTACATATAACACTTGGATTTGTTTTCAGGATCCAAAATATTTTTGCACATGCTCAGTACATATTTTGAATATCGCAGTCGCATTTTGTGCGTCCTTTTTGTCCATACGCACAATCCATAGTGTATTCGTGGGTAAATCCAAGCATTTGAACTGGCCAATAGTATGTCACCAAGTCATTGTTTAAAAGCCAGCTGATTTTGAAGTGTCACCTCGTCAGTATTACAGTAATTTCCAAACATTCCCAAGCGATTTACAGCCTCTACTGCGCTTCTAGCAAGTCGGAGAGAGACAGCATTAAGTGAAATGAGCAGTGGTAATACCGCTAGCGGCTAGAAACCCCACAAAGTCAGCACTTTAAATACCAAATTGAAGGTGATAAAGCGCATCGATTCTGGTGAAAAAGGTACAGATGTCGGTTGGGCTTTAGGGCTAGCTAGATCGACGATGGCTACTATAAAACAGAATAAGGACAATATACTGGCAAGTTCAAGGTGTGCTACAGCTACAGGTGCAAGCAAATTAGCAAAACATAGGAGTGATATGATGGAAAACATGGAAAGAATGCTGAGTGTCTGGATTGAGTATCAGAATCAGCGTAATATACCATACAGTTACCCCAAGTAACCCTTCTTGCCTATGTGTGTTAATTTGTGTGTTATGTTGTGTGGTTTTGTGTGATATTTAGTGGGTTTAAGGTCCGAAAATTTTGTGAAAATAATGCATATCTGGTTATATAATGGGACTGCATGAGAAATCGCGTTTCGATTTAGGACGTTTCGATTTACATACAGTTTTTCAGCAACGCAACCCTGTCGTAAATAAAGGTTTACCTGTTGTCTAAACTGACGCTGTAACATGTGGTTCATTTTTGGACGTCATTCCTTTGGATGAAATATGAAACCAATTTGTTCACGGCAATGTCCCAGAAACTTCAATGGAATGAATCAACAATTAAATTAGGGAATTATTAACCCAGGGAGCAACTCACTTTTCAAATAATAGTTTTGAATAATTGAGAGACTTTTCAAATAATGTTTTTCTTCCCAAATCTTATCAAATATGTCACAAGTTATTTTGTTTCAGAAAATTAAAATACAACGTACTTTTATATACTGTACTCTTTAATCCTCATAAGACTAGAGGTTTCAGGATGTACTGCTAATATAAATAGTGACCATAACATTGTGAAAATTGCTGATCTAAACAGCTACTTTACAACCCATCATTAATAATTCATAGTATACTCAGCAATCATCATTTTAGGAACTGTAGTAAAATCACCTATGTATATTACTGCATTAACCAATTTCATTTAAATGGTGTATTTTGTTGCAAGCATCATGTACATTTTAGTAATCATAGAATAGGAAAGTGACTGATGAATAATGCATTTTCAGAAGATTAACGTACCTTAGTGTAAATGAGTAGTTCCTGAATATTGCATCATTGCAAATTAGAATTGGAGCCATTTCTTTTCTTTTTATCCCTTGTGATAGGGTGAATGTAGTGTAATGCCCACTTTACACCATTTGACATTGCTTCTGGAAATACAGCCAAAGCAACTAATGGCACAGATTCCATTATGAAAGCTTCTTCTGCTAGTTATTGATGTTTTTGAGCTATAGTGGTCTTCAGGAATATATCAGTGCCGGAAAAAGGCTGATTGATACTGAACTTTTAGTTTCAATTCAGCATTCAATGCAATTCAGTGCTAAAATACAATAGGAGTGCATGATACGATTTGCAGTCTGGGATTTTATGTCAGGTTTGAGAATCAGCAAACTTTTTGACAACTCAAGCCCTTTGTGTTCAATGCAGTGCAGGGTTCAAGAACCAGCATGCACAACTTAAACAGAAAGTTAAGAGCAATCAGTGAACTAGAGCAGAATATTTCTTATACAATACTGTGTGAGAGGGAAAGGGATCAGAACCACAGGAACAGGGACACAAAATTAAGGGGTTGGACAAGGATGGGGTGGAGGTTGATGGCGTCACTTAGAGATAGAGTTGTCTCCCTTGCCAGCATCAGTCAATGGTATCAGCATCTTAAAGAGATTTCCTCAGAAGAATATGACAGTGTCAAAGGGGACCTGCTGAATGGAGGGATTGAGCCTCCTCACCATCCCATTATTATTATTATTATTATTATTATTATTATTATTATTCTTGTTGGAGTCAGTTCCATCTGTGTGGTGATCTTTCTAGTATATTTATGTAAAACTGAGCCACCCAGCAAGTGGTTCTCATCAAATTGTCTTGGTTAGTAAGGACTCATCCAGTGCCTCATCTGGAAATGGCCTCTGATTTGCTTCTCTGTTGCATAATTTTTGGAGAACTTCCAGAGACTAAAACTCCTAAACTGCAATTCTGCATTAACCTTTTGCCATTAAAACATTTCCATTATTGCTGTCCAGATCTTTATGGGAGCTATGTTCATGTAACAGGATTTCCACTCCATGGTGAGAATGCATGAATCTTGGGTTAAAATCTGTCAAAAATGCATTGACCCTGCTGGCCTTAATGCTCCTTATCTAATTCCTAAAAAAAATTTTCTTCTGTCTTGACTATAACATTAAAATAAACTTCATAGAATTTTTCAGCACAAAAGGAAGTCATTTTCTATCATGTCTGTGCCAGCTCTCTTTCTCTTCAGGAGGACGTCCCAAGGCGCTAGACAGTCATTGCTTCAGACCCGAGCTGCGGTCAGTGGAGGGGGTGGGGGGGGGGGGGGGGGGGTGAGGGGTGGGAGGGGAAGAGGGAAGGGAGGGATTAGGAGTTTCCGATGGGTCCCTTGAAGAGGAGAGTCTTGAGGCGAGTCTTGAAGGAGGCCAGGGAGGGGGCGAGGTGGAGGGACTGCCGGATGGAGTTCTGGAGGTTGGGGGAAAAGTGGCTGAAGGTTTGCCTGCTAATGGTGGGGCAGGGGACATGGAGCAGGCCAGAGCCTGCTGAGCAGACGGGGTAGACAGGAACCGAATGGGGCAACTCTCTGTCCCCCAGCGACTGGTCTGCCTTTCCAGGTCCTGCTGATGATCCAGAATGGATGTACTGACGTCAGTAGTGCCCTGGAATACTGTGACCCTCTTGTCTCAGGAACTAGACTGCCAAGACTGCCACAGAGGCCTGGCTCGATACTGACATTCCATTGCCAGGCACGTCACCTTGGAGCCAGTTCAGCTCCAAGGAAACCATGCTTATTAACTCCCAAGGAGGGTAGATTAAACACCAGCATGGATTATTTGGGCCAAACAGCCTGATTCCATGCTGTAACCATTTGTTTAATTCTCTTTAATTTTATCTAAGTATCCTGAATGGAGAATTTAAACAGCCAGCAGAGTCAGAATTTGTTTTTTAAAAAACTAACTCTTCGTAAAATGCCCTCAAATGTTAAACAGTGGATTTAAAAATGTTAATAGTTATAAATGGCTTGCCATATTCTGTAGAAGGTGCATTTTTTTCTCTTTCAATTGCGGAAAAACAGCTCCTGGTACTTATGGTTGAAAGGTATGAATAATTAGTGGTCTCTTTTCATATTTGAAAATAGCAATATAAAATATCAGGCTTGAAGCATTAGACTTTTAGTGGTGTAATTATGGTACTCCACCAAAAATGTACTCTTGCAAAAGAACCTCAAGCATTTTTAGTGAAAATACATGAGAAATTGTTGCACTCTTAATTCTTGACATCAAATGCCTATAAATAGCTAAAAATGCCTGTATATACACTTTTTGGGTATAAAATGATTGATCTTGGAATAGTGGAGCACAAATTGATACTTTGCAAATGGGACCAAGTCCATTTTATAGATATGTTTTTTCATTAAGTATCGGATCTGCTATTATTATAATGATCATCCTTGCATTTGATATACCTGTAGCTACATTTGATGTCCTAACAGGCTGTGCTGCAAAGTGTACTTGCGTAATCTACCAATCATTTCATGTCTTGGCACCCATCTGCTTTACTGATTTGCTTTCTCCCCATTCCACTATTTGCTGCCTCCTCTTTGCTGGCTCTGGCCTCCTGCTTGTCCCTCACCTCTTCCACTCCACCATCAGCGACCATGCTTTCAGCCACTACACTCCAAAGCTTTGGAACTCTCTCCTTGCTTCCTCCTTCCCCTTGTTTAGATCACTACTGATGACCTTCTTCTTTGACCATGCTTACAGTAAACTGCTCTCTCTCCCCAGCGTGACTTCAGGCTCCGCCACTGTTAAGCACTCTGAGACACTGCCCGTCATGAAAGGCGCTGTATAAATGCATGTTGTTGTTATTGTGTATTTTATTGGCAAACACAGAAGCCAATTTGTGTAATGCCAATGTCACACAAAAAAACATGTAAGTAAATGACTATGTGTTATTTGGGGGCACCTCCTTGGATACAAAAGGAAAAAAAGATTTTATTGCTTGGAGTCTGAAGCTTTAACTGCATCACTAAAGTTTTTCTTCTTAATTACAAGTCAGTTTAAATAAAATTAAATAAAATCAGTTGGTTGCTTCCATCAATACTATTCTAAATGAAAGGAGAGTTAAGAAAAAATGTCAATTAATTGTTCCATTACCTCTGTAGTTAATGTCACAACAGCATTTATATACCAGAGTCCAATGTAGTGTTAAGGTAAATTCAATAGATATTAAAGATCCCATGACACTATTCAAGTAGAGAAAATAGTTTTTGCTGCTGTCCTGGCAACAATCATCCAAGTAAACTGACTGTTTCTGAAGGTTGAATGCATGAAGAAGAATATTGGATTTCTACTATAGGTACAGCTTTCCTCGCTTGAAGGAACTTCATCTCCAAAGGTACAGAAAGCAATCGAAAAGATTAATGGAATGTTAGCCTTTATCTCAAGGGGGTGGGAATACACAAGCAAGGAAGTGATGATTCAGTTGTACAGAGCTCTGGCCAGATCCCATCTGGAGCACTTACTGCATTTAGTTTTGGTCACCGCACCATATGAAGGATTTATTAGCCTTGGAGGGTCCACAGTGCAGATTAACCAAAATAATAGCATGAAGAAATGGTTATTTTATGAACGTAGGATGCATAAATTTGGTTTGTGTTCCCTGAAGTTCAGAAGGCTGAGGGGTGATCCAATCGAGATATTTTAAATGATGAAGGTAATTTGATAGGGTAACTACAGAGAAACTATTTCCTCTGGTGGGGCATCCACATCAAGAGGGAATAATCTTAAAATAAGAGCTCGGCCAATTAGGAATGAAACCAGAAGGCATTTTTTCACACAAAAGGTTTTGTAAATCTGGAAGTCTCTCCCCCAAAAGGATGCTGTGTCAATTGGAGTTTTCAAGACTGAGATCAATAAATATTTGATAAGTAAGTGTATAAAGGGATATGGAGAAAGGGTGGGGAAATGGATTTCAGGTATAGATCAGCCATGATTAGTAAAATGACGGAACAAGCTTGATGAGCTGAATGGCCTACTCCTGTTCCTATGTTCCTGAAGCAAGCTCTTTCTCGCAGCCAACTCCTAATTTTTCATGCCAGTGTATTGCAATCTGGATTTAGAGCCATGTTTACTACTTTATTATTCTGAACTCTTGTTATTTGTTGGGATTTGTTTTAGTTCCACGAGAGAAAGAACTGAGGACATAGATAAGAGTGAGTCTAGAATTAGAACATGGTCTAATATATTGGTGGAACAGACTTGATGGACAGATTCAATTTCAGCAGTTTGGTTATGCAACTAGCGATTATCTTCCTTGTGGGGGTGGTAGGGGGTATCTCTTCAGAACTGAATTGGCTCGAAGGGGACATATTTGACAATCGAATGTCAGAATCGAGCCAGCCCTCTGTGTCACTCTGAATAGTCCAGGTCCTGAGCCAGGTAAATGTAGTCACAGTAGTCCACTGTTGATGGACAGCAGCACAGGACTTCGCTAGGATTTACTCACTGGGAGCACAAATTATTTTCACTCAGCTCCTGTTAACCCTGCAAGCCAAAGCTCGACCTTGACGGACAAGCAGCAGGAAGCATGCCAGTGGAGGCATGGAATTCTCAGTTTGGTTTTGATACTCTTCAACACGCTTTGTGCATGTGTCAGACATCTGACTGACAAAAATATATATTATATGCAGCACAGATCACCTAAGGATTCAACACTTGATTCAAGACATTTCTTTTTGAAGAGGCAACATCACGGGTTATTTTCCCCATGGGATGTGGTTCCAAATTTTTTTTTGTGGAGATGGAACTTCTTTTCAAGGTCAAGGAAGCCTATACAAATGCAAAACAATTTACCATAATGGCATGTACATTGTGAACCTTATGAAAGCACGGCTCTTGTCTCTTGGCAGCCGATGAATAGTTATCTACGGTTATAGTGGAAAATCAAGGCTTTTTTTCCTATTTATTAACTTCAGGTAAGAATTACTATTATTTTCTATTCCATTTGGTTACTAGATAAAAGTACAAGGTGAATCAGTGGAGCTTTTGCTCTTTCAGCTATGCTTTTGCAAGTTTCTTAAATTTCTTTCAAGTTCTATTCAGAATATGCAATAGAAAAACAAAGACAATGGGCCCAACCACGTCTGTATGCAAAATGTTGAGCTTTCAGGAACACAAAACAATTCATTATTATTTGGACTCTTTAAGCACATAAAAAATACAATTTATCAAAATAGAAGCCTTTAGCAAATAGCCTTGTTAAAGTATCTTGAGAAAGTTAATTGCTTGACTTGCCTACTTACTGAAATTCCTGTAAGCTACGCTGCAGTATAATCTTTCACATTCAATCTGTATTTCCAGGGCAGTCCAGAAGTAAACCAGCCACAGACAAATCAAATAATATAATATAATATAATTATAACATATTATATATACAGTATTAATAATCTTGCATTACATTTGATACAGTACTTTTCACATCTTCTCGACGTCTCAAGGAGCTTCATAGAATATAATGTAAAGTGAATTCACTGTTTATTTGTGGACGAAACGTGGCAGCCAGTTGAACATACCAGTGTCCCACAAACAGTCATGGATTGAAAATAACCAATTTTTTTTTAGGTATTATTATCAGGCATGGAAACTTCTCCAAGGTTTCTCCTTGACTGGAATCGAACCCACGTCTTTCACTTGCAGGGAGAGTGCTCTAACCACCGAGCTACAGCACTCTGCATAAATAATAGATTTTTGCAATGAAATTGTATGTTGGTGTGATATAGAACCATAGAAATTTATAGAGCAGAAGGAGGTGATTTGGCCCATTGAGCCTGTGCCAACTATCAGAGCACCATCATTTGCTGTAAAACCCATTTACTATTGCATTTCCGTAACTAGTTCATTTAATCCCATTGCTCTGCCCTATTGGCCATACTCGTCAAATCATTACCTTCATGTTCCTGTCTTCTTCCCTTTTCTAACCCATAATGGATTCTGCCTCTACCATCTTACTGGCAGGGCAGTCACACACAGTAACTCCTCTGCCCACTGACTCCCCTTCCAATGATGCTAAAGAAATGTCTCTTTTCTATTCAAGTTAAGTGAACATCCCTTTATTGCTTTCAGTTCCTTCCTTGAAGGTCACCTTCTTGATACAACACAACTGCAAACCAAGGTACACACGTAGAATGTAGAATTAGCATACAAGCTTTGAGCTTCATGAAGTACAGATTTTAAATTTTTGTTTAGCTTTACTCAAAGAAAAACAATCTTATAAAAATATCTTGTGAAAGTTAATTGCCCGACTTACCTATTTGCTGAAGTACCTGCAAGCTGTGATGCTTTTATAATTTTTTAACTTTAAGTATATTTAATTTTGATGTCAGTTTCTATACATGAATCATTTTCTATTATGTCGAAAGGGAAGGCTTGCTTGACAGATTTCTTATTAAAATTGAAATAAATCAATAAAAACAAGTCATTTATGCTACATTTAGACATGACAAGGGAATAGAGTCAAAGTAATCATGTCTGAGTATGTTTAGCTTCATTAAATATCTAATAATTGGATTCTAATACTGTATTGACTATCATCATCATTTGCTGTAAATCCCATTTATCTGCGTACTGTTGATATGATCATGTTATTCTGGCAAATTTCCCATTGATTGTCAAAATAGGACCACCCTACCCCATCCCAGCTTTGGTTTGCACGTTTAATAATAATAATACTAATAATAATCCTTGCTTTTCATATAATGCTTTTCATGTCTTCAAGGCATCTCAAAGCACTCCACAGAATATACTGTAAAGTGAATTAACTGCATATTTGTGGGTGAAATGCTGCAGCCATTTGCACACAACAATGTCCCACAAACAGTTGTGAATTGTGTGACCAAATAGTTATTGGTTTTTTTAGGTTAATACTAACAGTAGCCAAGTGGGAATAATCCCTGTTCCCAGCAATTGGTCTGCCCCTCTAAATTCTGCTGATGAGTTTGGCTGGCTGTAATGGTTCTCAGCAGTACCTTGTAGTTCTGCAGTTTTGTGTTGCTCAGGAAGTGAACTAATGAGGCAGCTACAGTTAATTGACTTGATTCTAATACTGTATACCTTTTCCAAGGGTGTTACCTTGGCAATAATCTACATTATACAATGCTGACACAATTAAATGATGGTATCATAATCAATGAGAAGCTTTTCCATGTGCAGATTGGCCACCGCATTTTCCCACAAAACATGCAGTCATGACACTTCACAGTATATCCTGTAAAAGGCGCTGTACCAAATGTAAGGATTATTATTATTATTATCATGATTACTGACTTTTATCTCAAACTATGTATGTGGGATCTGCACCCACACATCTTCCCCATGTGCCTATAATTTGTGTTAGTGGTCACTTGTGAATTAAGTAGTTCTGTACATCAAAACATCACATTAAAGGGAACATTTGATCTGGACACTTTATAATTTTCTGTGAGAATAAGCACTGAGCCATGAGAACCATTTGCTTCATCACTTACTAAAAATAGTTTCGATGTAAATAAGTACAAAATACACAGACAAGCCTGGTACTGACCCACAGTTACAGTCTAAACACCATTTGATGTGCTTGAAAATATGTGAAAAAGAGGATTATTATGAGTGAATGCTCCTTGTTCAGAGCACAGAAAGGCCATTTTCATCCAGTTTAGTGGATTCACAATTCATTTCAGCAATCTTTAGGTTTTGTGCAGTGGCCCACTTTTCAAGTTCCTGGAAAAGCCCATTATTGAACCTGTTATTTACTTTAAGTGTCTTTTCAGAACTACTTTTTTTTTGCAAAGTTGACCTTAGACCAGTTTCTGCAAACTCTCCAATTTCAGGCAGAACCCTGAGGAATATTAGGTTGAATTCTGACAGTGATACACTATAAATAGATGGCATCCAAGCCATTCTAATGCACTTTTGTAGGAGCAAGCTAACTGTTGTTACCTACATTAAATAATAAATAATCCTTGTGATTTATATAGCACCTCTCACGCTGGAAGGAAGTCTCATAGCACTTCACATGATCTACAGTGTAGTGACTGTGCATTTGAATCGTAAAGCAAACGCTAATTTGCACAGAGCATTGATTGGTATTATGTAAATGATTAATTCTTCAGGCAGTAATGATTTAGAGCAAGATTTATGCAAGATTTATGCCAGTCCCAATCACTCTCTTGAGGGTAGAGAACACTAATATGGCTTTTAAAGAAAGGGGATCACATCTAGTTATCCCCTGACATTGAAAACAAAATTCATGGTGTTTAGGTTTAACAGATTGACAAATCTTGGGGTTTGGACCAATTTGAAACATGCCAGTCAATTGGTCCATGTTATGAATGATCATCTGACAACAAAGAATGTGAACTGACAAGTCTTGGATTGTAAAACAAATTGCATACATGCACTCATGGTGAGCCAATTTTTATATACAGGCGTCAGTTGTGCGTGATATATACAAGGTTTTGCATTAACGCAGTCTCTGGAATTGGATTTATACTACATGTTCAGCCTGTAGATATCAAATTGTTGCTTTGTGTGCAGCATAAAGGGTCTTACATCAGGAATGTTACGATTGGATCCAGTACAATGTTTTGTTTACTACACAAGACAAGGGCAGTTTAAGAAAATGCTCTTTTCTATTGTTTGTTATTTATTGGAAGACTAGATGGAAGATTTCTGGATTATATTGGCAAATACAAGCCTGTTGGATATCAGTAGTTATACTGTTTATTATGGCATTATTATGGCTGCTGTTTCATGAATCAGAGAGACTTACTATGCAAGAAAATGATCTGGTGGAAGCTGTACAGAGTGGATCAGGATCAAGGTGTAGATTTGGAATTTATTCTTTTCAATTCTAAAACATTGACTGGCCAGCGACTTGAGACGTCCTCCCAACGTGAAAGGCGCTATACAAATGTGATTTTGTTGTTGTTGTTGTTGATCTAGTTTAAATAGTGTTTCATTACTTTAAGGCTGTGAATTATTTTAAGGATTTCAGTTGAATAAGGCAACAGCATTTTGGGCGGATTCAAATTAACAAAATTAATTAAAATACAAAATCCTTGCTCTGCGATTTGTTACCTGTTGCTCTCCAGTTTCAAGAGGGTCTGTAGTTTGTTGCTCAGTGAATATATCATCAATATATTGCATAGCACAACAACAACAAAGTACATTTGTATGGCGCCTTTCCTGTCAGCAGGACTAGCACAATACAGTATAAATCACTTTTATATTCATTGTCTCTACCAGTCTTCCTGATAACCTATTCTGGCACTTGACTACCATCTATGTTGCAAAATAGTTCTTGGAGTCTGCCCTTCACAACCTTGGACCTGTGCTCCGTTGTCCTCTGCCTGATATAATCCAAAAATAAGTACTGTACTTCGGAACTCATCCTACGGACCCTTTGACAGATGCAATATGTGAACAGATGTTCACATATTGCAATGAAAATGTGGGCAGTGTAAAAGAGGCAATAATAATAATCCTTACATTTGATATACCCCCTTATTACATTGTTGAGACATCTCAAAGTGCTTCATGGAATATACTCTAAAGTGAATTGATTAATGTGATTATATTTTATGGACAAAACTACATTGCTACCTTCGGTAGATTGGCTGTCACCTCAGCCTGGCTCTAAATAAAAACTCCTAGCCAGCGGCTTGTGCAGTTGGTGTACAGTTTATCCAGTTGTTCCAGGTGCTGTTATCTCATGAGAGCGGATGAAGGCGCACCTCAGAGCTGGTGACAATCTCCTCTTCTGGAACCAACAGTGTCTAAATTGCATTGCTGCCAGCAAAATACCCTTTTATTTGGTTCTATAAAGATGCTATTGAAGAGGTCTCCTACATTTATACATTTAAGGCAAAACCAATATATTTCAATAAGCATGTTAGTTCCACATTGCAATCTTTTTGGTGAGGTCACATTCAATGAGGATGGCTTAATATCAAATCAGTGCTGTTTAATTCAAACCAAATCATTTTCAAACATTTTTGAAAAATATTTCCCCTCCCCATCCCTCTCATCTCCCATCCCCAGCTCGGGTGCCCAGCCAATAGTGTTAAACAAATTAGGATGTCCTCCTGACATGAAAGGCTGTGAAACGCTGTGAAGGGCTTCGGGACATCGATAAGATGTGAAAAGCGCTACATCAAATGCAAGGATAATTATTATTAAAGGCATGTAAATTTATATTGTATTAGTGGGTGTTTGGATGGTGTGTAATGAGTTGGAGTATCGCCCTTCCACCCTTGGGAACTAAGTTCTGACTGTAAGCTGTAAGAATGTCTGGGCTCTCGTAATACTGTTTTTCATGAGTACAGATCCACTGCACTAAATTTCACAAATTCGGCACTAATTGGCACTGCATTGACAAGCGCATGTAACGAGGCCAGAAATCCAGCAAATGTAGAAACCAGCGGTGGCAAACTGACATAGAAGATGTACTCTTTCAATCTTTCAATCAATGCCTATTGTTAGTGTGCTGGAAAGGTTAACATCAATCCTGACATTTCATCAAGCCCATTTCACAGTGATTCCTGTTAAGTGTAGTTTTATTGTAGATGAACGTGATAGCCAATTTGCATGCAGTGATGTCCCACATACTGGTGAGTGACAACTTTTGATTAGAGGACTGTTAGCCAGGAATGGAAATGGTTTTGAAAAGGATTTATATCCGCAGGACTGATGATCTTGACTTTCATAAGCAGGGATGGGGGGAAATGCTCAGTTACAGCAACAACAACAACTTGGATTTATACAGCGCCCTCCATGCCAGACGGCGTTTCAGAGCGCTTCACAAAGGGAAGCCCGGGGCCAAGTCAGGGGGAAAGGGAAAAGGTGACCAAAGTACGGTCGAACAGAAAAGTCTACAGGCATGACCTGAAAATGGAAAAGGAGGGGCGAAGCAATTATTTTGTTCATTCTCTGGTGATAAACTAAGATAGTGTTCTCCAATCATAAAATTGTATATATGAAAAAGATCATGTGATTTAACTTTTTGTAGTTTCTGGTAATTTTTGGAATCCTGTAGCTCAGTGGTTAGAGCACTCACCTTACAACTGAGAGACTTGGGTTCAATTCCAGGCACGGCAAAACCTTGGGCAAGTCTCCTTATTCCACACACCTAATAATAATCTATTAAAAAAAAATTGGTCATTTCAATCCACGACAATTTGTGCGACACTACTGTGCGCAATTGGCTGTCACATTCCGCCCACATATATGCAGTAAATTCACTTTACAATATATTCTGTGAAGCGCTTTGAGACGCCTAGAAGATATGAAGAATGCTATATCATATGCAAGGATTATTTATTATTTGTATTATTATTAGCTGTAGCTTGCTGCAATGTCAATGTACACAACACAAAGTGATGAATGATAGTCACTGTGGAGGGGGAGGGGGTTTCATTTCCAGTAATAACACTGATTGAATAAATTGCAAGACACAAAATCCCGACTGAGTTATCAGCCTTGTTAGTGTGGGTGGGGGGAAAACTCTGGCTGCATAACATATTCTATTGTTGACCCTCGTGTTTTAACTGGGAACGCAATCAACAACAACAACAAAATTACATTTATAGAGCGCCTTTCACGTCAAGAGGATGTCCCAAGGCGTTGAACAGTCAGGGGACAGGACCAGAGAATGCAGGAGGTGCAGGGTAGGGGGGAGGGAAAGAGTTGGGAGGGATGATGTTAGAAGGCATGATCGAAAAGGAGGGTCTTGAGACTGGCCTTGAAGGAGGCAAGGGAGGAAGTGAGGCAAAGGGTCTGTGGGATGGGGTTCCAGAGTGTGGGGGCAGAGAGGCTGAAAGCCCGGCCACCGATGGTTGGGTGGGTCGGGTAGGAGACATGCAGCAGATGGAGCATGCTGAATGGAGGGGACGGGCAGGTTGATAGGGAGGATGGGAGGGGAGGTGAGGGTAGGATTCAATAATCAATTGAAATGAATACTTTGAACTCACCCAGTCCATGCTGACATTCCATTCCAGTGCAGGGGGCAGCTGCATAGTCAGAGGTGTCGCATTCAGGTGAACCCAAACCCCCGTGGATATTAAAGATTCCATGGAACTATTTGAGAAGAGTTGGAAGTTTCTTCCTGGCCAACAATGCCCTAGATAAAATTGATCACTCAATTCATGGCTGATTGTGGGATGTTGCTGTGTGTAAACTGGTTGCTGAGTTTACTTTCAAAATAGTATATACAGTCACTACACTTTAGTTTACAGTATTTGTTAATGATATTCCATAATAAGCAGTCTGGGTCTTGCAAATGGGAATTCCTTCATGCAACTCAAAGTGCATAACTTTGCCATGCAGGAACTCTACTCCCACGCAATCTATTTCAGTTTTTCATAAGTCAACGGAAAATTCAAATGGGATAGCTTATTGAATAAATTAATTCTGAAATACAGTAAATTAGACACATTATTATCAATGAGCTCAATTGGTCCTCAGAATTCGTTTTTTTTACTTTGAAAATCTCTCTTGTCTTGCAGGTTTATATAATTGTGCTATATATAAGGTTGCTCATATATTTATTATCCCTCTTTGACAGTGCCTTTGGCTACCCTCTCCTACCCTCAAACTTAGCAGCCAACACAGGTCAAGCACTTAGATGTGCACAACAACAACAACATAATTACACTTGTAAGCGCCTTTCAGGTCAGGAGGATGTCCCAAATGCCCGGACAGCCATTGTTTCAGACCCGAGACGGGGAGGGTGGAGGGAAACGGAGGGATTTGGGGTGATTGATGGGACCGTTGAAGTGGATGGTCTTGAGGCAGGACTTGAAAGAGGTTAGGCAGGGGGCGAGGCAGAGAGATTGCAGGATAGAGTTCCAGAGGTTGGGGACAGAGTGGTTGAAGGCTCATGTGCCATACATGGGGCAGGTATATCAGGGGACAAGGAACAGGCCGGAGTGTGCAACCATAGAGGTTGATGCTTCCAGTGCCTGATGTGTGAAGGCGCTGGTGCGAGCCAATCAGGAGGGCCTCGGTCTTGTTGAGATTCAACTGTAGAAAGTTAGCTCTCATCCAGGACTTGATGTCTGACAGGCAGTCTGTCAGGACAGCAGTGGTCCTGGAGTTGAGGGTAGGGGCAGAAAGATGGGGTTTGGTGTCTTCCTCATACATCTGCAAGTTGACCCATGTCCACGGATGATGTCACCCAGCATGTAGATGTTAAAAAATATGGGGCCTTATAGGACGCCGCAAGTGACCATATGGGGTCTGGAAGAGAAGCCATTGGTGATAACAAAGTAGAGACAGTGAGAAAGGTAAGAGTCGAACCAGGTGAGGGCAGGTCAGTGAAGATTGAGCTGGGATGAGAGGCGGTGTAGGAGGATGGAGTGGTTGACAGTGTTGAAGGCAGCAGACAGGTCAAGGAGAACAAGGAGGCAAAGAGAGCCCTGGTCGCAGATGTTTAAAGTGTCATTAGAGACTTTCATCAGAGCTGTCTCCATTCTATGGGCAGCACGGAAATCAGATTGTAGGGTTTTTCAAAGCGGGAATGGCGAGAGAGAAAAGAACAAAGCTGGGAAGCAACGACTCGTTCGAGGGCCTTAGACAGGAGTGTACCTTGCATGTTGGAAAATGATAAATGGTAGAAAATAAGCCATTTCAAATTCGCCCACATCTACACAGCCAATGACAAAGAGGGTTGAAATTTAAGATAGTTAGTAAATCAGCAAATGGAGAGGTTAGGAGAGATTTATTTACACACAAAGTACTGTAGTTAGAATATGGAATGCCCCACTAGGAATGGTGGTTGAGGCTGAATCTATATCAACTTTTAGTGAACAAGTTAAATATCTAAACATATTGACCTTGGGTTACATACAGTTCATATCAGGCACTTTGTGTCCTGCCAGCCTGCGGTTCACATCTTTCAATAGCCCTATTGGAATGAACAGTGTTGCCAACAATTGACTAGACCACAAAGCTTCTTGTCGGAGCTGTGCTGATGGTGGTATGTGTGTATGAGATTGTTGACAGAGTCAAGCAAAGCGATAAGAAGTGAACTAAAAATGATGACTTTCCATATGCAGAATCAGAAACAATTGAAATGAATTCTCCTGACCTAAATAATGAAGCTCAAGCCACTTGCGCGACCATCTCAATTATGAGGCTTGTAGGGCTATTGCTTATCAGACTCAGGAATACCTTTTGAAAAGAGAATCTAAAATCTCTGCAGTGAAAGAAGGGTAGGCACAATTGAACAAATGTGACTACATTGAAACACTGGATATTTGTTGCAGTCAGAGCTGGGAAATCTATGGAACAATAGAGGTGATTGATGTTGAACCTTGGGACGTCCTCATGACGTGAAAGGCGCTATATAAATGTGATTTTGTTGTTGTTGTTGAACAGACATCAGGCCCAGGACTGGAGATTGAGGAATATCTGGGTGTGATGATTTGTAGTATGTAAATGATGTCCTGTGACACAGAGTCAGTTACACTGACAGCTTCACACAGAATGCAAAGGTCATAGTCAGCAAATTTTGAATAATCAAATGAGGCCTCAGGGACATTAGTTTTCCACAGATAATAATCCCTTCAAAACCAAAATAATAATAATTTGGTGACTCAATCCACAGCTGTTTGCGGGACACTGCAGTGAGCAATTGGCTGCCATGTTTCGCCCATGTTGTACTCAGTCAATATACTTTACAGTATATTCTGTGAAGCACTTTGAGACTCCTCAAAGTTGTGATGAGGCACTATATCAAATGCAAGCATTATTACTATTATTAATATTAAAAAGGAGTAAACTACATGGGTATTTAGAATGGGCAGGTAACATGTGACTGAAAACATTGCTCTTAAAAGGGCCAGCATAGACACGATGGACTGAATGAATTTCTTCTGCGCTGTAAATGTCTATCGTTCTATTGTTCTGTGGGTGTAAATGTACCATATTGCATTACAGTATTACGTTTACCCCCAAAAATCTTGCAATGTCGATTTTTCTTCATAGAATTAGGATAATTAACTGGTAATGAATGCACCAATTACACATTTGATTGATCCTAGATATTTGTGTTATATTTGGCTATTATTTAAAGTATTTAGTATCCAGTGATACAGTTGCAGAAATTATTCTGAAAAAAGAGATATGGGACAGAAACATAGTAGTAAGTGGAAATCAGTAGGAATTGTAGTGATGATAATAATAGAATAATAATAATAGTTCTTGCATTTGATAGAGCGCCTTAGTACGTGATTAAATAGAAGTTAAAATAGGTAAAAGACCTAAACCTCTATATTAAATATATGGAGAGGAGAAGGTTTGTTTCAAAATAATTTCAACCTCAATTGCTTCACATAAGTCACATTTTTGTTTTAAAAATAGTCTTTTCATTTATATATTTTATCTTAACTTCATTTTAGCTGTTAATAATTCAACTTTATAAAAATCTGATAAAATTCCTAATCCTCCAAAAAAAGCACAATAATAAAATTATATAACATAATCATTGCCCTCATTTGTCTGTTTTCTGAAGAATCCTAATCCAGTTACTGTCCCATCTCATCTAAAGGGTCGGTACAAAAGCTCTATTTGTATAGAATGTTAGAATTACTGTTCAGATCTACAAGCATATTTATTGATTTACTAACTGAGACTGCTGGAATATCTTGTATTTAGGTCAGTGTTTGTTCTAACCGGCCCAAACCTCAAATGGAACATCAAACAGATGCTGGGGACCCTACAGCTCTCTCAACATCGATTTCAGCCACTTCAGATCATAAAGCTCCCCCTCCCTCATTACAATCATCACCCCTAGCCTCTCTGGTGTGTTGTCTGCTCTTCACTATTAACACCTCTTCTCCTCAGTTTTGTTGAAACCTATCCCTTTTTGTTTCACACCCCAATCACCTATTTAACCCATCAATTGACACATTGTCTCCTTTGTCTTAGATTCATAGGTTCATAGAATTTTACGGCACAAAAGGAGGCCATTCGGGCCCATCTAGTCTGTGCTGGCTCTTTGAAAAGAGTGATTCAATCCCACTGCCCTGCCCGCTCCCCATAGCCTAATAGACCTGTTCTCCCTAAATAAAGATCTAATTCCCTTTTAAAAGTTGTTATCGAATCAGCCTCCAACACCTTTTCAGGCAATGCATTCCAGATTCGAACAACTCGCTGAGTGAAAATATTTCTCCTCAGCTCCCCTCTGCTTCGTTTTGAAACTATTTTAAATCTGTGACCACGAGTCACAGATTCGCCCACGAATGGAAATAGTTTTTCTCTATTTGCCCTGTCGAAACCCGTCATGATCTTATAAACCCTATTAGGTCTCCCCTCAATCTTCTCTGTTCCAGAGAGAATAACCCTAGCCTATCTAGCCTCTCCTCATAGCTGAAGTCCCTCAATCCTGGCATCATCCTAGTAAATCTTCTTTATACCCTTTCCAATGTCTTCACATCCTTTCTATAGTGTGGTGACCAGAATTGAACACAGTATTCCAGCTGAGGTCTCACCAAAGTTTTATAGAGGTTAGTCAGCACTTCCTGACTTTTATACTTCTTTTTTCTGTCTTCTTTGTCTCCTTCGTATTCCTTCTCCTGCCTCCCCCTCTCTAACTTGTCCTTAAAAACCTCTCCCTCCCGACATGCCCCAATTCTGATGAAAGGTCATGGACCCGAAGCGTTGACTCACTTTCCTTTCTCCATGGATGCTGCCTGACCTGCTCAGTTTTCCAAGCAACTTCTGTTTTTGTATCAAAACAGAGCATTTTTTCCCACTGAACTAATACCAGTTCTCTAATCACACATTCTTTCACTATAATAGCTTATTGCCGAGAGGCAAAATCCTGAAGTGCCCATGATCATTGTTTCATCAGGCTGCCTTTTGAACTCCAAAAATAATTTCTGTCGTAATACCTCCAGGGTCTGTGTTACACCACCAATAAAATACCGTATATCTGAAGAAATTGGTTGAAAAATATTTTTATAGCAGGTATTGTATTAACAAAAGTAATTTTTTAAAATTGCACTTGAATTCATAGAATCATAGAATCTTACGGCACAAAAGGAGGCCATTCGGCCCATCAAGTATGTGCTGGCTCATTGAAAAGATCAATTCAATCCCACTCCCCAACTCTCTCCCCATAACTGCGCAAACCCGTCCTCCCCAAATAAATATCTATCTCTCTTTTATAAGTTGAATTGGCCGCCTTTTCAGGCAATGCATTCCAGATTCGAACAACTCGTTGAGTGAAAACATTTCTCTTTATCTCCCCTCTGCTTCTTTTAGAAACTATTTTAAATCTGAGACCATGAGTCACTGATACACTCACCATTGGAAACAGTATTTCCCTGTTTACTCTGTCGAATCCCCTCATGATCTTGAAAACCTCTATTAGGTCTCCTCATAACCTTCTCTGCTCTAATGAGAATAAACCTAGCCTCTCTAGCCTTTCCTCATCACTGAAGTCCCTCATTCTTGGTACCATCCTGGTAAATCTACTCTGCACCCTTTCCAATGCCTTAAAATCCTTCCTAAAGTGTGGTGACCAGAATTGAACGCAGTACTCTAGCTGAGGCCTAACTAAAGTTTTATAGAGTTTAGTCAGAACTTCTTGACTTTTGTACTTTAGGCCCCTATTTATAAAGCTTAGTATCTCATATTGAGCGCAAACAAAAATGGTAATGCCTCAGAGTGCTTCACAACATTTGTGTTAAGTGTATTGACTGTGTATTTGCAGGTGAACCATGTGTTTGTAAACTTTAGATTGTTCCCCTGTGATTCAGTGAACGTTTTAGGTAAGTAGCTGGCCCATACACAGCAACCATGACTCTGGTTTGATTTCTGATCTTTGCTGAGTTAATGAATATCATCTTGGGTCATAGTGGAGGTACAAACATTGACCTTAGTCTTCCTGGCACATGTAGAAGAGCTTCTGTGCACTTTGGGCAAGTTTCCTTACTCCACATATCCCTATGAATCTAATAATAATCGCTCCCCCAAACAAATTTGGACTTTTCAATCCATGACTGTTTGTGGGACACTGATGTGCGCAATTGGCTGCCGCGTTTTGCCCACAAATATACAGTCATTTCACTTTACACTATATTCTGTGAAGTGCTTTGAGACGTCTAGAAAGAGGTGGAAAGCGCTGTATCAAATGCAAGGATTATTATTATTATCCAGTGACTCTGCTAGAAATACACAATCTAAGAACAGGATGAAGCTTGGAATATAAGGCCCTGACATTTGCAGTTTTCTTAAACTCACATCAAAGGTCACAACCGATGAATAGCCAATTGGGCCATGCTATTCAGGGCATGTAGTGTCTGAGTAACCGTGTGCCAAGAGGGAGGCAAATCTCCACTGGGGGCGAGGGGAGAGAATTGGTGGATGATAATAATTGTGATTGTGAACTTGCCTCATCAACACCTCATTTAATAGACAGCACCTCCAACAATTGTTAATGACAGACTGGACTGGATATCAGCCAAGCAATGACTCAAGCCCAGACCCACAATCTTCTGACCCGGAAGGGAGAGTGCTACCAATTGAAACAGAATGAAGTGGGATGCAGTAACAAAATACCCACAATAATTGGAAATACAGTATTCAGAACAATCACTTTGAGACATAATGACCCATGTAACACTAATCTTTGTGTGTGTTGTGCACAAGTCATACTCAAAGAATGTTAAGGCTTTGGAAAGGGTGCAAAGAAGGTTCACTAGAATGGTACCAGGATTGAGGGACTTCAGTTATGGGGAAAGGCCAGATAGGCTAGGTTTATTCTCTTTGGAACAGAGAAGGTTGAGAGGAGACCTAATAGAGGTTTATAAAATCATGAGGGGATTCGACAGAGTGAATAAGGAAAAACTGTTTCCACTGGTGGGAGAATCTGTGACTCATGGTCACAGGTTTAAAATAGTTTCAAAATGAAGCAGAGGGGAGCTGAGGAGAAATGTTTTCACTCCGTTTGAATCTGTTTGAATCCGCAATGCATTGCCTGAAAAGGTGGTGGAGGCCAATTCAATAACAGCTTTTAAAAGAGAATTAGATTTTTATTTCGGGAGAACAGGTCTGTTAGATTATGGGGAGAGAGCTGGGCAGTGGGATTGAGTTGCTCTTTTCAAAGAGCTGGCTGACTAGCTGGGCAAAATGGCCTCCTTTTGTGCCGTAAAATTATATGATTCTATGATTGTATGATTTGTCTACAAGATGCATACAGTTACTACACTTACTACAGTATATCCTATGAATGGCATTGGGACGTCCTTCCCAATATGATAGACTTTATACTAAATGTAAGGAAGATTATAGCGTACATTGTTAAGCTTCACAGCAAAGTGCAATGTTTCAAGGGCTATGTGAGATCTGAGCCAGCATGCTTCACCGGGAAGGAATTCATCAGGCTTCTTTTGAAATCTGTCTGGTACAGGAGGATGTTCAATGGAGTGGAAAATGCCTTGCAGGTAAAAATCCCAACAGAATTTGATATTGGGAAGCTAAAGGAAACAAGTTCCATTACATTTTAAAATACATTTGTGCATTCAGGGTAACCTCCTTTGACCTGATTGATTTTCGTCTTGATTAAGGAAGCCAATTTAAGAGAAGAATGGAAAGCTGATTGTTATAAGATGTGGTGCTGTGATTTTGGTTTAGTCAGAAACAAGACACAATAGAATAACAATTATTCATGACAAACGGCAACTGATCTCCCACTTTTAATCTGAGAGGAGCCTATTCATAGAATCATAATAATAATGATAATCCTACCATTTGATATAGCACTTTTCACATCTTCTAGACATTGCAAAGTGTTTCACAGAATAAACTGTAAACTGAATTAACTTTGTGTTTTGTGGACAAAATGGAGCAGCCAGTTGCATACAGCAGTGTTCCACAAACAGTAATGGATTGAAATGATCAATTTTATTATTGTTTTTTTTGAGGGATTATTGTTAGGTAGGAGTCCTTTGGCTCAGTGGTTAGGGCACTCACCTTACAAGCGAGAACCCGGGTTTGATTCCAGGCAGGGTGAAACCTTGGGCACGTTTCCTTACTCTACATGCCTGATAATAATCCCTCAAAAAACCAATAGTATATTCTTCATTTCAATCCACGACTGTTTGTTGGACACTGCTGTGTGCAATTGGCTGCCATGTTTTGCCCACACATATAGAGTCAATTCACTTTACAGTATATCCCGTGAAGCGCTTTGAGACATCTAGAAGACATGAAAAGTATCAAATGCAAGAATTTCTTCTTAGTATTATTATTATTTGGCTTGTGGAGTAAGGAAACTTTCCCAAGGTTTCGTCCTACCTGGAATCAAACCCAAGTCTGTCACTTGAAGGTGAGTGCTCTAACCACTGAGCTACAGGATTCCACAGAATCCATCATTGTGATAAGATGTGGTGCTGTGATTTTGGTTTAGTCAGAAACAAGACACAATAGAATAACAAATATTCATGACAAACGGCAACTGATCTCCCACTTTTAATCTGAGAGGAGCTTATTCATAGAATCATAATAATAATGATAATCCTTCCATTTGATATTGCACTTTTCACACAAAAAGAGGCCATTTGGCCCTTTTTGCTTGGGTGGACTCTTTGAAGAAGTTATCCAACTAGACTCACTCCCTCGTTCTTACTCCATAGCCCTGCAATTTTTTCCTGTTCAAGTGCTATCCAATTCCTTTTCAAAGCTTCTATTGAATTTCTTGTCATCACCCTTTCAGGCAGTGCATTCCAAATTGTAACAACTCTTTGGGTAAAAAAAATTCTCTTTGTTTCCCCTTTGGTTCTTTTGCCAATTATCTTAAATCTGTGTCCTCTGGTACCAACAAACCAAAGGAAAGAGTTTCTTCCTATAGGCTGGGGATGATCCTTGCCAGTACTTCAGAAAGAAGGATATTATAATAAAATAAATAATCCTTGCACTTGATATAGGGCTTGTCGTGTCTTCTAGATGTCTCAAAGTGTTTCACACAATGTACTGTAAAGTCAATTGACTGTATATTTGTGGGTGAATGCTGCAACCAATTGCACACAGCAAAGTCCCACAAACAGTTGTGGATTGAAGTGACCAATTTATTTTTTTGTTGTTGTTTTTTGAGGAATTGCGGAGTAAGGAAGTTTGCTCATGGTTTTGTCCTGCCAGGAATCAAACCTAGATCTCTCGCTTGCGAAGTAAGTGCACTAATCACTGAGCTACAGAACTCGAACTTGAGGAACTTGAAGGGTCTGAAGAGGAAACAAATGTGAGTTTAGACTTGGTCACTGCTTTGTTGGCTGGGCTGCCCTTTGGATGAGACATAAAACTGAGATCCTTCCTGTGCCTATTCAGGTGGATGTTAAAGATCCTGTAGCATCATTCAGAAATGCATGAGGTGTCCCAGCCAACAATCTGCCAGATAAAATTGGTCACTCAATTGTTAGTTATTTGTGCACAAATTATCTGCAGTCACTCCACTTTCTAGTATATCCTATGAAGTGCTTTGAGAGGTCCTCCAATGTGAAAGAGATCATACCAAATGTAAATATTATTAGTACTGTATTTAAAATACCATCACCTGTTTCTGTGCTACAGCATTTCATGATAAGTTATGGGTAAACCTGCTGCACATTTGTTTGCCCGACCCTGGTCTCCTTGGGAATTGGGGTGGATGTGACCAAGCCTACAATTGCCAAGGAGAATGGTGGCCAACCTGTGGAAATGGCTTACAGGGCTGTCAAAAAGCAGCTGAACATTCGCATGAGACTAGGCAAGTCCATGTTCTATTTCAGTTTATGGTACAAATCAAGAAATGTTCAATCAAGAAAAAATGAAAGCACACTACCAATTAAACACCACAAGTTTAGGCAGAATCCCTAATTAGAGGAAATAATGGGAGGTGGGGTTAGCCAGGAAGATTTGACAGTGAAAGGTAGCAAGGGAGTAGCATAATTCACCTGGAAACAGAGATGGATGTGAGCCAGAAGTAAGACTGATGCAGCAAGACAGCAACAGGACATTAGAAGGATACAAGGATGCAAAGGTCCCAGAACAGCTCAAATAACTGCTTCATTATATAATTTAAATCAGTATTTAGAAGAAGCACTAAATGTAAATGGTTTTAAAAATCCTAAATGATTTTTAAAAATCAAATTATTTAATTCAAAATAGATTTCCACTTCTTATTTAATTAGATAAAAAACATAATTAATATTATGACTTAATTTCAATAGTCAATTTTCATCTTCCTCCTGCTTCTCTCCTAATGTGATGATTGAAGCCTGGGAATGGTTCCACAGGTGCCAGACACCTTCTGTTACACTGCATAAGAAGCTATTATTGGAGTGTGCGTGTCAGAAGGCTGTTTTGTTGTACTAGTTCCTTTCACCTGGGGTTAGTTCATGGTGTACAGCATGAACCTTGGCCAGTGTTCCCTTCACTAACTAGTGATGCTGAGGCCAATTACAGCTCCCCGACTGCTCCCCGAGCTAAGGCACAAAATAATCGATTGACGCTTATCCGTGTGAAGTGACACAAGTGGTGATTGAAATGAAAGCTCACGTAAGGTCTACTGTCAACCACTGGTGTACTGTGTGACTATGAGTGTGTGTGTGTGTGTGAGTGTGTGGGTATGTGCAATGACGTTCTTCACCAGGCTTCAGAGAAGTGAACTCTGCTTGGTTACAGTTATCAAGTTGAACAAGAATGACAACGTAGTGATGAATGGAGCCCAAGGTCATTTGTTTTTGTCGACAAAAAGTTTTTCTGTTGGATTATGAAAGAAATAAAGTGCCAAATCTGCTGCCTTTCATCTTTCACATCTCCTTCAGGATATTTCTTTCTCTATTGCAAAAGTGGAAACGCTACCCCAAACAGGGAGGGTCTGACTTCCAGCAGCTAATGAGAGATTTATTTGGGGATCTGGAAGGAGAGAAGCTATTTGTGGGATGAATTTTGTGTTAGTTAGATGGTGGATACATTTAGCAAGGTTCCAGTTACACTGAACAGTTAATTTTTCAGTTAGAGTCTTTCTGTCTTAAATTGAGCTGGGTTTTATCTGTGGTTTTTATTCAAAGTATTTTTAACATTTGTCTTGCTGAGCCTAGGGAATAATGAGAGGTTTAAAACACAGGTGCACACACACCAACTTGGGTAGCAAGTACTGAGATGCTCTAAAAACTGATAAATTAGTGTTTCTGACAAGTAGACAGATCAGGGAGTATTTCTAGCCCACACCATAAGTGTAGTCAGTCCATATTTTTGTTTTGTTCACTGTCCCTGAATGTTTACTCCTGAGTAAAGAATTTCTGAGGCCTTCGGCATTCTTTTTCATGAGGGAATTAAACCACTGAATTGATTACTGACTGGATTTTGCTGAAGAATTGACATTCCCACCGGTTTCAGGAACTATTTACAGCATGACTGATTTCAATTTTTTTAAATAAATACTTCAGAAAAGACAGAACGTAGTGGGAGGGGGGCGATATTTGTTACAACAAATCAGGTAAGACAATATTTCAACATCTGCCTTGTGCCTAGCTTTAGAAGCTCCTGCAATAGTAATCTTTGCATTTCATAGAATGCTTTTCACATCTTCTAGACATCTCAAAGCGCTTCACAGAATATACTGTAAAGTTAATTGACTGTATATATGTGGGCGAAATAGGGAAGCCAATTGTGCACAGCAGTGTCCCACAAACAGTCATGGATTGAAATGACAATTTTTTTTTGTTGTTGAGGGATTATTATCAGGCGTATGGAGTAAGAAAACTTGCCCAAGGTTTTGTCCTGCTTGGAATCGAACACACATCTCTTGCTTGCAAGTGCTCTAACCACTGAGCTACAGGACTCCAATGTTATTAAGAGCCAACAATGACAATAACAGCAATTTGCACTTGTATAGAGCCCTCCACTCGGGGTAGCATCTCAGAGCGCTTAACAGTGATGGAGCCTGATTCTGAGCTGGTGTGGAGGTGGGATGCATTGGGGGGGAGGTGGCCATGAGCAGTCGAAGAGGAAGGTTTTCAGCCATCACTATTGCAGGAGATGCTACAACCAGGAACTAGGCATATGTAGAAATATTCATTCTTTTGTACACACAAAACGAAACCACTTTATTCCCTAATATGGAGATATGGTTTATCTGTAAATACTTAATCATTACATTTCATAATAAAACCCCTATGAAATGATTTGATATTTCTGGAAAACGTGATAGGGTACTATATCAAATCCAAGAATTATTATAAGGTTTCCTCACAAGGTGCAAAAGTGAATTGAAGCAAAAATTGAGCTATACCAGTTATGTGAATTGCACCATTGATTTCAGATAGATTGCTGGCAATGTATTAACCTTAAAAAAATCAAATGGGAGAATTTTAGTTCAAAGGATTTCCCTTAGCTTTAGCAGAAAAGATATTTATGAAACTGTCTGCATATATATTATATATATATATATATTTCATGTATTTGGAACATTCTCTTCAGCAATATATGATGCACCTGGAGGCAGTACCACCCAGAACGGCTCCTTTTAGTTTAAAGGGATATGTACTTTGATAGAAAACATTAGTCGCTGGGAACACTCAGCTGGTCAAGCAGCATCCATGGAGACAGGGAAAGTGAGTTAAAGCATTCACTGAGGTGGGCTTTATAATAATAATAATAATAATAATAATCCTTGCATATGATATAGCACTTCTCACATCTTCTAGGCATCTCAAAGCGCTTCATAGAATATACTGTAAAGTAAATTTGTTGTTTATTTGTGGGCGAAAAGCAGCAGCCAATTGGGCACAGCAGTATCCCACAGTCTTGGATTGAAATGACCAATTTTATTATCATGTTTTTTTTTGTGAGGGATTATTATTAGGCATGGGGAGTCAGGAAATTTGCCCACGGTTTCACCCTGCCCTATCTGGATTCGAACGTCTCACGCTTGTAAGGCGAGTGCTCTAACCACTGAGCATCAGGACTCCACCAATCCATAGATGCTGCCTGACCTGCTGACTGTTCCCAGCAACTTCTGTTTTTTGTTTCAGATTTTCAGCGTCTGCAGTGTTTTGCATTTTGTACTTTGGTAGGCCTATTAATCAATCCAGAATTCCAAAGAAATCACAATGCGTGTGAGTGTCCAGTGAAGCTCACTGGAGCCAGTCAGGACATTTATTGGTACCAGTCAAAACCAAATATGTGAGAGAGCAACAACACAAATGTGACAGAGACAAACTCGGGATCTGATTTGTTGAAAATCTTAAAAGGTTTCTTTAATAATATATAAATCAGAATAACCATTGAGCTGCTTCCAATGATACTCATATTTCATATTGTGCCTTTCACATCAAGATGGCATCTCAAAGCACTTCACAAGATTATTGTGAAGTGCAGTGACAGTGTGTTTTTGTGGGCAAATGTGGAGCCAATTTGCAGCTAACAATGTTCCACAAATAGTCACAAAGTGAATGACCAGTTGTTGATGGGAGATTGTTATCCAGAATAGTGGGAGGATCTCCCTTTTCTTTTTGAAATACTGTCACAAAATCTGTATAACATCCACCTGAACAATGGAGCCGTGGTTTAACATCTCAGCCAAAGAAAAGGTGGTGGAGGCCGATTCGATAACAACTTTTAAAAGAGAGGTAGACATTTATTTGGGGAGGAAGGGTTTGCGCAATTATGGGGAGAGAGCTGGGAGCGGGATTAAATTGCTCTTTTCAAAGAGACGCCACAGACTCGATGGGCCAAATGGCCTCCTTTTGTGCCGTAAGATTCTATGAAGAACAGTACCTCAAACAATGCAAAGGATTATGACTTTTTGTGACTTTTTTTTCTTACCTCTAAATAAAATGAGAGAATAAGAGGGAGAGGTACCTATTTACGCATGATCAACTACAGATAGCCAAGAGAATTTATGATACTTCTGTGGACATTCATGAATTATCCATAACCACTTTAGCTGAAGCAGCTACTGTCAAAATGACATGTATAGCACCAGTTTTTAATGCTTTTTGTACTGAGTATAAAATATATCTAATGGTTATGCAACCATTATTGTTTAAATCTTTTTTTGCTCGAAGAGATGTTACACCTGCTGTCAAAAGTGATTGGGTTTTCCTTTATTCTGAACCAGTTTCAGTTAAAATTCAGTATGGTTTGTCTTAAACAATGGTTTCATGCAGTGACCCCAATCAAACTGTACCAATTGTTAAGGAGAGGATGAGAATATTGTTGTTCTTATGAAGGGGAGGAATTTCAGTGCACAACTTCTATCGTCTCTATGCCAACTGCTCCAAGGTAAAATCCATAGTAAAGCTTGCTTTGTGATTCAGGGTTTCACATATTATAAGAAATAATCCTTGCATTTGATATAGGGCCTTAACACATCTTTGAGATGCCTCAAAGCGCTTCACAGAATATACTGTAAAGTGAAGCTTTACAGTACTGACGAGAGCGCAAACAATGCCCTTTGTTTTACTGGTTTAAATTTACTAATTTCCAACATCATTCCTTCATCATTATGATCATTCTAAACAAGGTTGACGGTAACTATCCATACTTGTTTTATGCTCTGGGTCGGCGGGAAGATGAACAGTGTCTCTAAGGTGACATGCTTGGCAAAGGAGTGTGTCAACAAAATAAAAATAATAATCTGGTCACTCAATTTATGACTGTTTGTGGGACACTGCTGTGTGCAATTGGCGGCCGTGTATCTCCCACAAATATACAGTCAATTTACTTTACAGTATATTCTGTGAAGCACTTAGAGACATCTAGAAGATGTGAAAACCACTATATCAAATGCAAGGATCAAAGAATTGAGCCAATTCTCTGTGGTGGTCTCGCAAGTCCATTTTTGGAGTCTGGTAGCATAGCTGATGAAGGCACAGACAGCCTGGTCTTGTCAACAGGACATGGAAGGACAGTCAAGTCTTGGGATGAGGACTTTCCCCACTTAGCTCTTGTTAACACAGTGAGCCAAAGGAAGGTCCTAGATGGATAAGCAGCAGGAAAACTTTGCATTCAGTGCTCTCAATGGAAAGCTTTGTGGTTTACTTGATTAGACTCCAGTGGCACCCCAACTCTAGAGTCCCTAAGCCTTGGCTCTTGCCAACCTGCAGGTAATACTTTCCAGAATTCCAGATAAGAGTCCCTCCAAGGAGAGAGTGGGCATGTTTAGGCGGAATGCATGGAATTCTGCACTTTGGAATGGAAATAGGTTTTCGCCTGTATCAGACACCTGGCTGACTCCACTAATTTCTTGTGCGACATTGAGGGACGCTTTGTATTCAGAACCTGCAACACATTAGAACAAAGCTGGTCCTCCAAACTACTTTCACTTATGATTGGGAAACAGAGGAGACTTTTACAACAACAAAAAAATAAAAAAATTACATTTGTATAGCACCTTTCACGTCAGGACGGCAGTCTTAAGGTGCTGGACAGTCAGTGTTTCAGACCCGAACTGGGGTCGGGATCGGGGAGGGTGGTGAGAAGGGAGGGGAAGGAGGTGACTGATGGCTCGGTCGAAGAGGAGGGTCTTGAGGCGGAACTTGAAGGAGGTTAGAGAGGGGGTGAGGTGGAGGGATTGCAGGATGGAATTCCAAGAGTTGGGGCCAGAGTGGCTGAAGGCTCGCCCACTGATGGGTGGGATCGGGTGCATGGAGTAGACTGTAGCCTGCTGAGTGGAGGGGGCGGACAGGTGGTAGGGGTTTAGGGTTTAGGAGTCCGCAGAGGTATGGTGGGGCAAGGCCATGGAGAGCTTTAAAGTTGAGGACCAGAATCTTGAATCCTCTGAATGATGGGTAGCCAATGGAGGCAGGTGGGAACGGGGGAGATTGAGTCATGGAGCTTGTTGCCGGAGAGGTCATGGACTGCAGAGTTCTGGATGATCTGCAGCCTATGGAGGGAGAAGTTGGGATAGCTGACAAGCAGGGCATTAGCACAGTCGAGCCTGGACATGATGAAAGCATGAATGAGAGTTTCAGTGGCCTGTGGGGTGAGGTAGTGGTGAAGCATAGGAATATAAAATTGAGCCCTTGCACTATCTAATTTCCCACTTTCTCCCCGTATCACTTAATACCCTAACTCACAAAACATATATCAGCCTCACTCTAAAATGTGTGGATGAATCCAGCCTCCACAACATTTTGGGGGAGGGAATTCTAGATTTCACCCTTTGAGTGATAAAATGCTTCCAAATTTTCCAGATTCCATCATTTCTTCCCCCTTGTATTCCAGATCCCTCAGGATAAAGGCCAACATTCCATGTGTCTTTTTGGTTATGTTTTGCACATCGGAACTAGTTTTTAGTGAGTTGTATATATAGACACACAAATATATTTGCTCCTCCACAGTTCTTAATTTCTCACCATTAAGAAAATATTCTGTCTTATCTTTTTCCGGTCCATTGTGGACAACCTCACAGTCCCTGATGATGGATTCCAGTATTTTCCTTACAACTGAACTTATGCTGACAGGTCTGTAGTTTCCTGATTTCTCCCTCCCTCCCTTCTTAAATAAAGGGGTGACATTGGCAATTTTCCAATCTGGGGGCACAATTCCTGAATCTGGTGTTCTTTGGAAAACTATCATGAATGCATCTGCAAGTTCCTGTCCTATTTCCTTTGACACCCTGGTGGAAACTAACAGGTACTGGAGATTTGTCTATTTTGAGTCTCATTATTTTCTACGTTACCATTTTTTAATTTATATTTATTTAGTTAAGCATTTCTTTTTGACTTATTTTTAGGTTCCCCTGAACGGCTGGTATTTTGTCCTCATCCTCTACTGTAAAAATGGTTGCAAAGTATTTATTTAGCAAGTCAGCCATTTCTTTCTTTACTTTCCGTTATAGTCTCATCTACACCTGTCTTTAACGAACCCACATTTGTCTTTACCATCCTCTTTCTCTTAATATTTTTATAAAAGCTTTTACTATTGGTTTTAACATCCCTTGCAAGTTTTTTTTTAATATACTCCTTTTTGCTCATTTTATTACTTTCTTTTTTGCCTTTTGTAGTTCTCCCAGGCCTCTGCAGTCCCATTTTCTCTTGGATTTGAGTAAGCTTTTCCTTTGAGCTTGATATAGACTCTGACCTCTTTTGTCCACCATGGTTGCTTAACTACACGATTTGAACTTTGCATTTTAGGGGTACAGTATATATTTGTTATGTAGTGTATGAACTACTTTTTTGGAATAATTCCCATTGTTCACCTGTAGGTTTACTCCTGTAGCTCAGTGGTTAGAGCACTCGTAGAGCTTACAAGCGTGACACTTGTGTTCAAATGCAGGCAAATCAGGCATAAAAATAATCCGTCCAAAAAAAAACACAATAATAAAAATTGGTCATTTCAATCCACCACTGTCATTTCAATCCACCACTATAAACTCTCCTCTGCTGTGTGTGTGTAGTTGGCTGCCGCTTTTCGGCACAAATATATAGTCAATTCACTTTACGGTATATTCTGTGAAGCGCTTTTGGAGTCCCATGTTTTTGGAGTCAGGCAATGTTGTGGAGGTGAGGGAAGGTAGAGCGTGTCATGCCATGTATGTGGGGGAGAAAAGAGAGTTCAGGATCGAATAAGACACCTAGGTTCCTGATTAGGTTTGGGACATCATTGGGACGTCCTCTTGACGTGAAAGGCGCCCTATAAATGTAATTGTTGTATTTTAGTGAGGTAGAGTGGGCATCCATGGAGAATGATGCTGCTAGTGCCTGAGATGCGGAGGCGCATTGTGTGAGCCAATCAAGATGGCCTCGGACTTGTTGACATTCAACAGGCAGTCAGTCGGTCAGGACAGCAGTGGTCCTGGAATCGATGGTGGAGGCGGAAAGATAGAGGTGGGTGTCATCTGCATACATATGGAAGTTGTCTGCAGATGATGTCACCAATGGGGATCATATAAATAGTGAAAAGGAGGGGTCCAAGGACAGAGTTCTGGGGGATGCCACACATGACATTGCAGGGGCTGGAGTAGAAGCTGTTCGTGGCAACAAAATGGAGATGGTGGGAGGTGGTAAGAGTCAAACCAGGCATGGGCAGGTCTGTGGAGATTGAGCTGAGAATCCAATCTTTCTCTGTTAAAACCCAGATCTCAAGTGAAAGTAAAGCAGTTAAGGAAAATAATGACAAAAGTTACAGAGCAAAAACAAGGGAATTGAATTAGAGGAGATAGCCTCTGAGGTGGAGTAAACACAGATATAAATTCCAGAATGACCCCCTGTTCTATAAACTTTCCATGATAACTCTTTGTTAGCTTCTAATCCTGAAAATTATAAACAAATAATCCTTGCATTTTTTATAGTGTCCTAACGTGTCATCGAGCAAACATGTGAAACCCCTTCACAGAATTTTAGTGTGAAATGCAGTGACTGTGTACTTCTTGGTAAGTGTGACAGCTGATTTGTGCATAGCAATAATAATAATAATAATATAATAATAATAATCCTTGCATTTGATATAACGCTTTCCACATCTTATCAACGTCCCAAAGCGCTTCACAGAATATACTGTAAAGTGAATTGACTATATATATTTGTGGGCGAATCATGGCAGCCAATTGCGCACAGCAGTGTCCCACACACAGTCGTGGATTGAAATGATCAATTTTATTATTGTGATTATTTTGGAGGGATTATTATTAGGCATGTGGAGTAAGGAAACTTGTCCAAGGTTTCGCCCTGACCTGCTTGGATTCGAACACAGGTCTCCCCAGCTTGTTTTCCCCAGCTTGCAAGACAAGTGCTCTAACCACTGAGCCACAGGAGCTCCACAATGTCCCAGTAACAGTTAAGAAGTTAATAATTAATTTTAGTCCAGAGATTGTTAATGAGAACCTGGGAGAGAGAAATTCCCGTGTCTTTTTGAGAAGTGCTATGGGATCTTCGGTATTCATGCGAACAAGTAGATGAGAGTTTGGTTCAATGAATTATCTGAAGAATGGCATCTCCTACAATGAAACAGACCCCAGGCACTACATTAGAGTGTCAGCCAAGACTATGATTTCAAAGACCCAATGCCTGAACCCATATATAGTAAAAGCCCGTTTATTCGGCATCCGATCAACTGTAATTTCCGTATAACCGGCACCTCAAAAAAAGTCTACATTCGATTAACCAGAATTTATTTGGAAAAATGCATTTTTTAAAAAGATTATTATTTTCCTGGGTGTGTTTTCTAGAGAATATCTGGCATGCACTTTAACCGGCATTGGTCAGGTCGCGAGGGTGCCGGATAAACGGGCTTTTACTGTATCTTAATCAGTGGAGAGTAGGGAACGGCGATGTATCGGTTTTTCGATTAAACCCGATATGATTTTCAGATCGGTATGCCGATATGGTGATTCTAAAAAAAACGTTATATCGAGAGATTCGATTTTAAAAATATACATCGTTATATTTTTAATATCGTTCCTGGCAATATATCAATATTGTTGGTATTATCAGTGTAATGCGATCTTTTCCAGCTTACCTTGTCGCCGGCATTGCAACCTCCTAGATCTAGAGCATGGAATGCGCGCACATTCGGTGCGCGCGCACAATTAACGGGCGCGCACATCCGATGCGCGCGCACACTTTACTGTGTATACTCGACGTGAGTCGTGGCGTCTTAACAAAGTCGCATCGCTGAAAATTGTAGTTTGAAAATTTACCTTTCTCATCATGGGGAAAAGAAGCCCCGTATGGGACTACTTTGAAAACAATGCAGTCAGTAATGGTGTGTATAGATGTACAGTTTGCAAGGTCTTGGTTAAGACATCTGATTCGAGCACGAGCAACCTGCGACATCACATTAAGCAGCACCACCCCGCCCAGCACGCTGCCCTCAGAGCGAAATCATTGTCGACAACAGAACGAAGTCGAACCAGCGCTTCGGAGAAAGCGACAGGTAGTGGGGCCAGTGCAGCTCAAACAATTCCTGCTTTATTTAAGAGGAGAACATTGTACCAGAGAGGGGACAAAAAGTGGCAAAGTATCACGAACGCTGTCACTTTTTGCATAGCAAAGGAGAGCTTGCCAATGGCGATTGTTGAGACGCTTGGGTTTAAGCAACTCTTAAACGAACTGGACCCCAGGTACAAACCACATAGCGAAGGACATTAATTCAGACTTCAGACTACATGCAAATAAGTGGCATTTTGTGGCTGTAAGTGTTATTTTTGTGTGTGAGAGAGTTAGAAGCCAGATTATCACTGCTTCCATGTGTGTGTCTAGTCAGACACACACAGCAGTGATAATCTGGCTTCTAACTCTAACAGTCAGACTGTCTGTCTCTCTTTTCTATTGTAATAGATCTCATTTACACGTGGACATTACATGCTACTTTCAAGCAAGAAATGGAGGAGAATAAATCTCTAGATTTTGTTTTTGGTGTGTGTGTGTTCTATTTTGTGTTTAGAGATGGAGGGAGAGAAGGAGAGGGGGAAAGTTGGGAGAGAGGAAGAGAGGAGAGGGAGGGAGAGAATGAGAGGGGGAAAGGAGGGAGAGAAGGAGCGAGGGGAAAGGAGGGAGAGAAGGAGAGAGGGGAGGGAGGGAGGGAGAGAAGGAGAGGGGAAAGTTGGGAGAGAAGGAGAGAGGAAGAGAGAAGAGGGAAGGAGAGAAGGAGAGGGTGAAAGGAGTGAGAGAAGGAGCGAGGGAAAGGAGGGAGAGAAGGAGAGAGGAAGAGAGGAGAGGGAGGGAGGGAGGGAGAGAAGTAGAGGGGGAAAGAAGGAGCGAGGGGAAAGGAGGGAGAGAAGGAGAGAGGGGAGGGAGGGAGAGGGGGAAAGTTGGGAGAGAAGGAGAGAGGAGAGGGAGGGAGAAAAGGAGAGGGGGAAAGGAGGGAGAGAAGGAGCGAGGGGAAAGGAGGGAGAGAAGGAGAGAGGGGAGGGAGGGAGAGAAGGAGAGAGGGGAGGGAGAGAAGGAGAGAGGGGAGGGAGGGAGGGAGAGAGGGGAGGGAGGGAGAGAAGGAGAAGGGGAAAGGAGGGAGAGGAGACAGGGAGGAGGGAGAGTGGAGGGGGAGGGAGAGAAGGAGAGGGGAAAGGAGGGAGAAAATGGGAGAGGAGGGAGAGAAGGAGAGGGGGAGGTAGGGAGCAAACAACATCGTATAATTCAACAGACCTTGACACCAACATTACAAACTTTCTGGACCTAGAGCACGCATTTCAAAATGTGCGTGCACCGCGACTGCGCGCGCATCGTCAGTGCGGACGCACCGCGACTGAGCGCGCACCATGAATGCGCGCGCGCCATCAATGCACGCGCACTTCGAATGCACGCGCATGCGCAGTATAAAAACTCGATAGATCGGTTTAAGCAGGTATGAGCAAACCGATATATCCATATCCGAAAAAATTCCATATCGCCGTTCCCTAGTGGAGAGAGTGCTGTTACTCTAGAACGAGACTAATACCCAACTCCAGATTGACATCTTTATTCACCTGATCAGAAGTTAAAGAAAGGTAGAGAGTACAATAACAAATTGCTATTACATTTTGTTCACTTTGATTTAGTAAATCAAAGTGAACAAAATTATAATTAGAGTACTTTCTACAATACTAAAGTACAACACTGCTAATGAGGTGTGCACTACACAATGAAATTCAGAGATTATCCCGGCAATTATAAATATAATTTAATTAAATAGGAAAAGAGAGCACTACAGCTGCGCTCACTCAGTGAAGAACTGATTGAATCTCAGGTCATGAGATTACAGTATTTGTGAGAATAATTGTTGCACTTGTTAAACTTGACGGAACAGCCAGCTCTGTTCTCCATCTACTTATTGAAGGTGGAACATTGCTGTATTCTCTGAAGATGAATCTGATGTTTGCCACTGGCGTCATCAGTGGGAATATTATTCTCACCTCTCTGCTGATCTAAGCATTTTTTTTATATTGCTTTGACCCAGGTTGTTGCTTGGTTTCCTTTAAGAGTGAGATTTTAAGGTCACCAAAGTGGATATGTTTGGTCTATAATATTTGTTTCCCATTAAATAATCCCTGATTATTATTTATTTTCAGGTCATGTAACCCTCTATAAAACTATCGTTCGTTCTTTCAGTCTAGATCTTTGATTCAAAAACAATTTTTTTCTACGATGATTTTTTAAAAACTGGTCGATTGTTGGCTTAGTGTCTGCCTAACAATCATCTAGATACAAATTGGTGATTGTCCATGGCTGTTGCTATGTGCAAATGCACCAGCCCTTTACTTATTTTACAGTAAATCTGGTGAAGTACTTTCAGAGATCCTTCTGGCATGAAAGGATTATTATTATTATTATTATTGAGAAACAGTGCTTGTAAAATTAGTGGTGGAGAATGTTTGCAGATATGTTTTTAACCTACCAAGTGAACACTGACACTCGGGAGACACATGTTAACTGAGTAAAGCATCTTAAATATAGCAGGTTTTTCTTTTTTTTTAAATGCGTTATGAAAACGTCAAAATTGTCTTTGAAACAATAAAGAAAGGGAAAGGAAATTGGGGAAGAGAGAATCTTGGAAATGGAGCAGAAGTAAAGTCTTAAACTTTTTACTGTATTTTTGTTTTGAATTTATTTTGAGGTCTTTATTTTAGCTGTGCACATAAGGAAACTACAGTACTTCTTGATTTCTCAAGTGTATTTATTACTATAATTTAATAATAGTTCTTGCATTAGTGCCTTATCACCTCTTCGAGACGTCTCAAAGCGCTTCACAGAATATATTGTAAAGTGGGTTGACTGTGTATGTTTGTGGGCGAATCATAATATGAAGACTTTCCTCAGTATCAGTGTTTGTGAACTGTAAGTTTTCAAGTATGTAAGTATGTATGACACCTACACATGGAATGTTCTCTGTACCTGGAATGAATGCAGACTCTCTCCCTGGAAGGACACACCTGCTTACCTAATTATGGAGAGTATTCCGTGTCAATTGACAGGACCCAAGGCTTGGGGACCCAAGAGTGTGCATGGAGGTACTGTTGGAGGAAAACAACTTGCCAATATTAGCACCATTTTGACAAACATCCTGCTGATTGTCAAGATAGGATGATCTTATCTGTTAGAGCTTTGGTTTGCAAGGTGGACAGGAACTGGGTAGAAAGAATCCCTGCCCCATTGATAAGTCTGTCCCTCCAAGTCCTGCTGAAAAGTCAGGCTGGCTGAGCTGTCATCACCAGTGCCCTGGATTACTCATTAACCACACTACTGAGAATACCGCAGAAGTTGACTTGATTTCAACTTTCCGTCACCAACAAGTCACCTTTCAACTCAGTCAGCTCTAAAGAAGCCCTGCTTACCTCCTCTCCAAGGAGGATAGTCACAACCTGAAGGCAAATTGAAGGTAAATTGGTGCCTCTTATTCTGTTTGTGACATTGGAGAGTCTTAGAATGTTTGCAAAGCAGACGATGGTTGTTCACCCATTATTATCCACACTTATGATAGCTTCCAAATAGAATAAACTGTAATTTCTAATCCTATTTTCCTAATCTTTCACTGTAATCTGTATTTTTTCAAGTACAGTATATGTCAAATTCCCTTTTAAATCATATTGTGGAGTTGGCTACAACAGCCAACTGTGGCAAGGATTCCAGCAACCCTCTCTGCTAAAAAGCAAATTGCTTCTAATTTCTTCTTTTTTCTTCAGTTATTAATCAGTTATTTATGCCCTCTGATAACCACATAGCACAACAGCAATTTTGTTTATTTGCAAGGGTGAAGGTTTATTATCTAATACAACACAGTGTTTGAAATTCTGTACAGCATATCTTGTACTCAGGGTATTTTTACAACCTGAAAATCTGGGGTCACAGCATACCGTGCAGGCTTGTATAAGTGATTTTCCTCTATTATGGGTGTGACCTTTTCATCCACAATACATGCATACTAACTTAACAAGCTGACTTAATAAATTTACTCTCAATCACCAACCTTTAAATCCTTCGCTGTGTTCTTTTCATTGAACGGCCACATGCAGAAGGTTGATGTTGAGCAGGATGAGTATCTGTCTGTGATTTTCAATAAACAGTAGGAGCCAAAAGCACTTCAGGTGTTGCAGGTATTTTTATCTGCTGCAGTTTCCTTACATGAATGTCATAATGAATTACCATGGGGATGTGATGTTGCACATCACTAATACTGTGCACACAGTCCATTAGACCTGAACTCTGATTACCATTATTGAGCCTCTGTTAGATCGAAATTTGCTCCTTGTATGACTGTCGGTGACTGTCAGTGACTATCATTAGAGGTGAGGTTTGTGATTCGGAATTGCTCTCAGTGAACTAATTTATTATCTTGAGTACTTACCCGTTTCACTCTTTCACAATTCTCTATGGTTTACCTTGCATGAGACAATACTGTAGGTGTGTTTAGAAAGTAATTTAAGTAATCATTTAAGATGTATCTTCCTCAGTTTTATCAATGCTTTTTTCCAGGCAATATTTAAATGTTTCAATAATCATAATTTGCAACATCAATTATTTTAATTCTTGAGCATGTGTGTGTGTCTGTGTGTGAATCAATGCCTTTAATAAGAACCATTTAAAAACTGTTTCCTTTCCAATAAATGACATAGGATTATTATAGACTTGACGTGAGTTCCAATATTTTTTGTTGAATCAACATTGAGAAGATTAATTGCTATGAAAATAATAATAATCCTTGCATTTTATTATAGTGCTTTTCACGTCTATGGACGTCTCAACGCACTTCACAGAATGTACCGTAAAGTGAATTGACTGAATTGACTGTGAAACACGGCAGCTAATTGTGCACAGCAGTGTCACCCAAACAGTCTTGGATTGAAATGAACAATTTTATTATTGTTTGTTTTTTTGGAGGGATTATTATTAGGAGTGTGGAGTATATATGTTTATATATATGTTTGCCATTCCATGTAAAACTTTTGAAATGTCAAGATTGATTTTAATTTGTTGCATACCCAAATGGCAACATAGTCCATTGGTTTTAGTGGAGGTTTAATTGAAAAATTGAGTGAATTTAATGAACTAAATTTAATGAATACATTTTTTAAACATATTACATTACACACAAGGTAATAGTAACATTGTTGACAGACCGATGTTTATTTAAGAGAACAGTTAATTATGAGAGATCAATTCTAAATGAAAAAAATTATAATCTGAGTCACTTCTTCACTAGCGTGATTCTTAAAATAGCACAGTTACTGACTTTATTTATTGAGTTTTTATTATTTGAAAAGAAATTGACCTGCACTTTTATTTACTAAGATTTCTGTCATAAAAAATAAATTGATAGAATATTACAGAATAGTTGGGACATGATTGATGGTTGTGGCAAAATCCATATTAGCTTTTATAAGGAGACTAGATAATTACCTATAAAGCAGTAAACTACAAGTAACTGGCACTGAAGGGATGCTATTAAAGGAGTCAGCACATTCACAATGAGCCAAATGGCTTTTTTCTGTGCTGTAAATTTCTGTTCTGTTTATCTCCACATGAGCGACCCAGTCCAATCCCATTCAACTGAGCCCTGCAACATCGTAGCCTGTATGTTTTACACCTCATTGGTCCAGCGCCTTGGGACGACTTCCCGACGCGAAAAGCACTCTATAAATGTAATTTTGTTGTTATATTTCATTGATGTTGTTCCCCAAAAACATAGGCTTCCAGAAATGGGAGCCAGAATATTTTTCAGTCTGTCTCCAGTGGAGTATGAGAGTTCCTAAGACCCGAACACCCTCATGAGGTTAGCTTTAAAACCATTGACTTACAGTGTAAGACCATGCGGGATTCTGTAAAATTCTTAACTTTGGTTGTAATTTTGTAACTGCTTCTTTGTCAGCACTAGAGGAAACATGGGGTCGAGAGATCTCATTCCAGGGGCCCTCCTATATACACATTAATGACCAGGGGATCATTAACATACCAACTAGCTCTTCTTTTAATGACAATCATCAGTGTTATTTAACGCATTGCTTGCTGCAGTTTTCACCTCACGTATCTATGAATGAGTGTTGTCTATCGCTTTGAGTTCAGCCCTGTTGTAGCTCATCCTGAATTTTTAAATTTGATGCATTTTCACCTGGCAGTTGTGTGATTCTTCAAATCATTTCCTCCCTGTTGTAGAAAGTGCCTCACATTGTTCTAATTTTAGCAAATTGTGTGCAAATAACCTAGAGATGTGCCTTGGGAACATTTGGAATATAATATTCTTCATCTTTCGTACCTTTACTGCTGATGGCAATTTAGTGCTGTATTTAAAATTCCATGCCTTTGTGGATTTAGTAATCACATTGCCTCGCAGTCACATCACTAACACAATTTTCTTTTTTACACAAATAAAGCTTTGTTTAATAATAATAATCCTTGCATTTGATATAGCGCTTTCCACATCTTATCAACGTCCCAAAGCGCTTCACAGAATATACTGTAAAGTGAAATGACTGTATATATTTGTGGGCGAATCGCGGCAGCCAATTGCGCACAGCAGTGTCCCACACACAGTCGTGGATTGAAATGATCAATTTTATTATTGTGGTTTTTTTGGAGGGAGTATTATTAGGCGTGTGGAGTAAGGAAACTTGCCCAAGGTTTCGCCCTGACCTGCCTGGATTCGAACACAGGTCTCCCCAGCTTGGCTTCCCCAGCTTGCAAGACAAGTGCTCTAACCACTGAGCCACAGGAGCTCCAGTTTATGTTCAAAACTGTCTTAATTCTTATGTTGGTTCCAGTTTTTTCATGTATTTAATCAATATCAATTACTGTAATTATTTCATGGATATTTTTGAACACTTGCTTTCTTATTCATTTGGGGGAAAACCACCACATTTATAATGTGGGACATTTTCAGCAACAAGAGAAAACAATTTTGAGAAGAGAGTTTCTCCTGGTGCACTAACCAACAATTTCCCAAAATAACATTGGTCATTCACTTCATAATAACAATAATAATCCTTGCATTTTCACATCTTATCGACGTCCCAAAGCGCTTCACAGAATATACTGTAAAGTGAATTGACTGTATATTTGTGGGCAAATTGCAGCAGCCAATTGCGCACAGCAGTGTTGCACAAACAGTCATGGATTGAAATGACCAAATTTATTATTGTGTTTTTTTTGGACAGATTATTATTAGGCGTGCAGAGTAAGGAAACTTGCCCAAGGTTTCGCCCTGACCCGCCTGGATTCGAACAGGTCTCCCCAGCTTGGTCTCCCCAGCTTGTGGGAGACAAGTGCTCTAACCACTAAGCCACAGGAGCTCCATGGTGACTTGTTGGATATTGCTGTAATATTAATATTCCTTGCATTTAATATAGCGCTTTTCACATCTTTGATCTGTCTCAAAGCGCTTTTGAATAATAATATAGAATAATAATAGATAAGAATATACTGTAAAGTGAATTGACTATATTTGAGCATGAAACACGGCACCCAATTGCACCTAGCAGTATCCCGCAAACAGTCCTGGATTAATAATAATTTTATTTTTTTCAGCGATTATTATCAGGCTTGTTGGGTAAGCAAACGCCCAAATTTCGTCCTGCCAGGAATTGGAACCCAGGTCTCTCGCTTGCGAGTGCAGTAACCACTGAGCTACAGGACTCCACTGTGTGCAGATTGGCTGCCGCACTCACCCACAAAATATACAGAGTCACTGCACTTGACAGTAAATCTTCTGAAGCTATTTGAGATGTTCTCCTGATGTGAGAGGTGTTGTACGAAATGAATGACTAGAGCTTGGACTTTGGTGGAAAGGCATCTATGTTTGCAAATGCTACCCAATTAGTAACTGCAAATGGTACCCAAACTATAGCTAAAGCTTACAGAAGGATATTGACAGATTAAGGGAGTGCATATATGTATGGCAAAAGGTGTAATGTGTTGTACATTTTGAAGGAAAAAAATAGAAATAGAATTTCAATTTTCAATGGAGATACAGGAAGAGACAATATGAGTGTGTCGATAAAGTCAATACAAGGGCTAATAATTTCAAAGGAAAAAAATTATATAGGGGCACTGAATGCAGAAGTAAGTAGAAATTGAATTTATACAAGTGAATGACAAATAGAGTATTCAGAATGTAGGCAGTTACAAAGGATGGGAGAAGCAATATGAGTTAGAGCAAAAAAATTAAGTACAGCAACAAAAAAAGGTTGTGAGAGAGAGATGGAAATGAGGGTTTGAAGAAGGGTCATCGTGTATTAATGCCTTTTTGTGGGGGGGGGGTTCTTCAGGCATGTAGGATGAGAGAACAGTGTTAGAAAGCTAACTCAAGAAGGATAGACAGAACGGAGCCAACATCCTAGTGAATTACAGATACCATGGGCCAACAAGTCCCACTGTGTTCACGAACAACAACAACTTTGATTTATATAGCGCCCTCCACGCCGGACGGCGCCTCAGAGCGCTGCCAGGTCAGCTTTGAATCCGAATGCTGTGATGATGACGGTAGGGAAGAGGGGGGCTGGGGTTTTATTGCTACTGTAGACACAGCATGCGAGAGGGTGGAACTTTCAACAGTGTGTCATTAACAACATTGGTAACTACTATAATACTTCACACATTGTGATTTTCACCCCTGATGCCTCCAGCTCTGAAATGCCCTTCAGTAGGATTCCCATTCAATCTCTGCTTCCGCTGTTTCTGTGTATCCTTACCGAACTCCCGACGTGAAAGGTAATTGTTGTTGTAACTCAGGCCAGGTCAGGTTTAACCGTCTGTTCTATCTTACCTGGTTAAGCATCTTCTCAGCAGATATCTTACACATTTTCTTCCATTGTGGCCTTTAACAGGTTTAATGGGCTGGAATCAATTTTGTGAAGCCAAGTGTGACAGTGGACTATTTAAGGGGAGAATATCAAGAGTTGCACTCAGTCTATTGTTACAGCCTATACATTTCTTACTCAATGACTGGGACTCACCATATTAGAATTCTGCCTGATATTCCACAGTCGCTTTCAAACCATAACACGGTGGCTAACATTCGAGAAATATCTCCACCATAAATGTTACAACATTGAGGGGTGGTTGAATGCACATCTTTGTAATGTAAGGAATTTCATAGCCATGATGATAGATTCTGTTGGCTCAGTTTTACAATGTGGACCTCATGTGCACAAGCCTGTTTTGTGTGACAGGTTTACTTGGGTCAGAGGTGTTGTTGGCAAAATAAATGTCGTAAGTATCTACATGAGGTGTGTCTTGTCAGTAAGGACAGTACTGTAGTATTATTGTATTTAGTTGCTTTTGCATATACAGATTCAGTGTGGCAGCTCCTATTTGCGTTATCAGTGATCTTGATGCTGTATATCAAGCTTTCAATGATGACTCGGTTTTTGAATTGAAAAGAGCAGCTATTACTGCCAACCGCAGAGTAGCTAATGCTGACATTATGTGTCCTGCTTCTGTGGCTGGCTTTTATACTCTGCTGCGTAGCTTAAATGACTCATTTGAAAAAGGCAGACAGACTGTCATACCTTTTCTTTGTTTAAAAAGAGCCATGTTGTCTGCATTCAACATAGCCTTTGTTTGCTTGTTGATAACCAGCATAAATGTCTGTGCTGCAATAAATCAAACAAAAATACACAAAAATAGAATAATAAAGTTAACATTTCTTACTCAGTGATTAAGACTCACCATATTATTGATAGGGTGACTCCCCTGTCCATCAGTTGCTTAGAATTTAGTCTCATCCTCTGAGATTAATCATACATTCTGCAATGTTGCAAAATGCCTGTTCTTAGAATCTGCCAACAAAAAACAAAATGACACTTGTATAGCACCTTTCACATCAGGAGGACGTCCTAAGGCACTAACGTTTCAAAGCAGTACTGTATATTCACAAAATATACAGTACTGTAAACTGAATTGACTGTATATTTGTGGGCAAAACACGGCAGCCAATTGCGCAAGGTGGTGTCCCACAAACAGTCTGGATGCTTGTGTAATTTACCAGCATAATCATTTGCATAAACATTCTACAGATGCTCTTTTCCCTCTTCAGTAAAACAATTAATAATACTAAAAGGTGACGTCCCTGTGATTACAAGAAGTATTTATTTCTGGCCTGCATTAGACCTTGAAATATCAGGTTGTCTCAGTTGATATCATTCTCACCTATTGACCAGAAGCTTGATGTTTCAGAACCCCACATCGGAACTTGAGCTTCATGACAGCAGGTTCTTGCGGTGCGCGAAATGACTGCTGTGTTTGCTTCCAAATACACACACTTGACAAGAATGGTCTGAGATTTCAGATGTTAAAGTTGCTATATTAAATTCAAGGATATTTACAAAGAGCCCAAACTTTTAAGTTAGGCATTTCCAGCACAGGCACTGTCTGCGGGTTTACTCCTTGTACCGGGATAACAAAAACAACAACTAAATTACACTTGTATAGTGCCTTTCATATGAATGACTCCGGACAACCTTTACCATAATAAGTAACTAGAGTGCATCTGTCAACCCACGCAAACTCCACTCCCAATATGATTTCCTACTAGGTGACTCAGAGCAGGCTAGCATGACGCACTTCCTGTTAACACATTATTCAATGTTTATGAATATTTTCTTAATCCTGTCAAGGTTGCTGTGTTTTAGTTGCCAGTGACTATAAATTCAAGTGGAACTTTGAAACAACAATAACTTATATTTGTATAACACGATTCAGGTGGGGTAGAGTCTCGAAGTGCCTAAATACGTCAGTAGTAAAGTTTTGCATTACCTAAAATATGATGAATACTTTCTAATTTTGATAGGGTGCTACATTAGTGCCTCTGGGGATCTTGAGTCTGATGTGTCGCGTTTCTCTCTTGCTGGTAGAGAACATGTAATGAAATGCTGTGCTGGTTTGCGGAGGTGGCATGAGTTTCTACTGACTGCTTCCATTAGCTCGCTGGATATGATTGATAAGACCTCAAAAAGAATTGCTGGCAGGCAGATAACTACAGTGAATTTTTCTTCTCTTATTACCAGCGGTTTCTGTGAAACCAGGTCCAGATTCATGAGAAATGATGAAGCGCAACCTGCCGTTTTCTTTTAAATGAGCTACCCCATTGATTCGTCCAGTTTCAGTGGTGTTACTGATCAGTGTTTAATGTAGATGCAATGGAAATTACTTTCCAATTAGGTTAATACTTCTTAATTCTTCTTTTGTGATTCAACATAATTATCTGCAACAATTTTATCTTTCAGTGTTTTTCAAAATACATAGCCTTATGGTAGTTTGATTACTTGGTTTGCAGAGCTGTACTCAGAGAGCTCTTGAGCTCTGAAATTTTAAAATAGCAAAGAACCAGTGGGTGGGACCTTTTTTAATGTCTCACCTGAAAGTGCCTTGCCTGTGACAATGCAGTACACTTACAGCACGGTATGTCAGTGTTAGGCTAGATGGTGATGCCAAAGTCCTCAAATTGACCTTGAAGTTCAGAACTTGAACCCACAACCTTTTGACTTAAAGGAGAACAGTACAGCCTTCTGAGCCTGGCTGACATCCTTATGTGGATATTTATGAGAGTGGGATTGCTGGTTGAGTAGAGTGTTATATATACAAGTAGGTCAAACAATAAGATAGATTTGAAAAGACATGTAGTGGTAGGTGAGAAATATAATGCCAAAAATCTTTAGAATGCATTATGCAAAACAGGACTCATACTAACTGAAAATGTTGAATCAGTCAGTAAGGAAGCTAAACATTTAAGGGAGTTCAAATTGGAGATTAACAAGGGATGACAAATATATCAAATGGGTACTTCTTAGAATATGTTTTTAACCCGAGAGAACATCAGTTACTAACTTACAGATCAACATACAATCTGCATGTCTGGGAATTTTACATGAGCATAGTAGGCATTCTGATTTCAGCATTTAACCTAATACAAGCACAGTGCACATCTGCCCCTTGGTTGGTAAAGTTGTGACCTTATTGATGAATGGTTACAATTGGCATTTTACTGACCAGGGGAAGAGTCTCTGAAAAAAAATACAACTCATGAGACTCCATTATAAATAGCCAATAGATATCAATAATAATAATCCTTACATTTGATAAAGCGCCTTATCATGTCTTCAATATGTCTCAAAGCACTTCACGAGAAATTATTGTAAAATCTAAAAATATAAAACAAGATATTTAATCATCAATTAGCAAATGAGAGAGCAAGTAAGAAGGTAGAAAGTAGTAAGTGGACCTACTAGAAATGGAAGTAGGCATTAAATTGGGTGCTTTTAAGGGGCTATATTGGGTTGCATTCTATTGTTTGTATTATTAGACAAGTGACGGCTCTTCAGTCTTGAGAGACAGTGACTCAAAGGGGGCCTCACATGGATGTACAACATTTTAAATAGGATTGAAATAGTCAATCCAGAACAATACTTCAGGATGTACTGAGATCATAGGACAAGAGGACATAGGTTTAGAGTTGCACGGGATAATTTCAGGATGAACAACAGGAAGTTTTTTAATCCAGAAAGTAATTAACAGGAACCCTTTGCCATGAAGAGTGGTTGAGACCAGGGCACATTTGTAAAGCAGCTTGATAGTGTGATGCGAGCACCAGTGTCACCTGAAGCTATATACAGTACTGTAGTTAAGTCATGCCTGGCAATTTGTAAATGCTTCCAATTCTGACCATTGTAGCAAAGGTAGAGGTAGTTCAGCACCCGGCAACAAAGCTGATCCTTATTGTTTTGGGGATTAGACGTCAAGTTAACCAAAGCTTTTCAGGCTTAAAAAAAATGTCTTTGGTGTAATTATTGACATATCAGAGCATGTAGAAAAAAGTCAGGGAGTATTTGTTTTTTTGAATGGCAAGACTGCAAGGGATTTGTCCTCTAGAAAGATCATATCCTTCAGTTGCTCTGAGACTCTGCCCTGTGTGAAGGACAATGTATAAATGCAAAATATTGTTGTGGTTGATCAAATGACTCGAACAGTTTTCTTTATTTGAACTTGGAGTGTGATCTAATCACCTATTCAGAAGTTACAGTATGTTGTATTCAGAGTAAAGTGCAGTGTGAAGCATTTATAATGCAAAGAAATACCCGGATATTGTTTGTATCACAGACTCAAGTACTGAAATAGGACAATTACATTGATGAAAATTGAGCCCATAATTATATGCTTTCCAGCCCATGACTTGAGGGATTTGACCACAAAGCCTCCAGAGCCAAATGTAAGAGAGTAGAAAGCTGTCATACTATACCCTGTTTGGTCTATTGCCTCCAGGGAATAGTTATGTAGCAGAAGGCTCTGTGTCTGCCACAGTATTGGCCTTTTCGAGCAATATTCTGAGTGCTCTTCTGGCTGTAGATCCTGTTGTTAGTGTGATAACATCACATTGTCAGTCGTGTCATTATGACTACCTTGTTTGATTTATAAACCCGATGAAGTGTCTTGCACAACCCTTTACATAACATCACCTGCTATTTATCAATGGACAGCTCCGACTGATTCTAAAAATATGTTTTCAAGGGTTCACTGTAATTCATTCGTTGAAATCTGCTTGAATGAAAGACCATATATTTCTATATAGTATGATTGTAAAGGAGTAAATTGTATTCGCAGAATATTATGCCACTTGCAATTAAGAAACTAAAGAGAACAATATGTAGTATGAAATGTGCTGCCTAAATGTAATTTGTTCAGTACAAGGTTCGAAACACTTACTGTCTGGTGCTTTGGGGGTGTTGTCTTGACATGAAAGGTGCTACACAAAAGTTATTTTGTTATTGTTGTAATTTGTTGTTGATGTTTCATAAAGATTCAATAATTTGAGAATGGTTTATTGAATTTGTTATGAAACATTGCGTTTTTCCATATGATCCTAAAGAAGCAAATGGAATTTACTGAAGTTAGTTTTTTGTTGCAACGATCACAAAATCTGTAGAGCAATTTTTATATATGAAATAAGGATAGACTCTACAGATATGTATATATTTAATAATAATCTGTATCATGTATTCAATACATCTCAAAGCGCTTCACAGAATATACTGTAGAATGAATTGATTATATTTTGTGGGCAAAACACGGCAGCCATTTGTGCACTGCAATGTCTTATAAAAAGTTGTGGAATGAGGGACCATAATTATTATCATATCTTATTTTTGAAAAGATTATTATCCTTGGAAGGTGATCTGCCAATCGACTAATAACCGTGATCCTGCTCATTGATAGGCAAATAGAGGCATGTGGAGTAAGAAAACTTGCCCAATTCTTTGTCCTGCTGGAAATCGACCAAGTCCTCTTGCTTACTAGGTGCGTGCTCTAACCACTAAGTTACAGGACGCCATATGTAAAAGGAAGAAATGTTGCTGACTACCAGTTGGCAGCTCAGTGCAACTTGAATCTCTTGACAATGAAATACAGTATGATTTTCAGGAAACATTTTACAAGAAGATTCTATTCTGTTTTGCCTCAGCTGGAAACCTAAATCAATACTTACGTATCGTTTATCATAATTGCCTGCCGTTTGTTGTGAAGTGTATTCATAAAATGTTTGCCACGTGAATCCTAATTGGGCATGACCTACCTTTCGAAGGTTACCATTTGAGATGATCCCTTCGGTGTCCTTGGCGTCTGGGATGAACCCCAGCTTTCTTTTCTCCCTCATATCAGGATTGCCTTCTTCACCCCCACGAGGCAGCCTCCATGCCTATCTCACATCAATGCCATCAGATGGAGAAGCAAATGCAAAATGCAACTAGATAAGTAATCACCTACAGTATTAAGTAATCATGTAAGTCTTAAAGTTACACAACAAATCCTACCTCTTTAAGCACTCCTGCAGCCATTTTGCTCTCCTCCCTTTCCCTCACTGGGAATCCAACCCTGTCCTTGTAAAATGCTCCAAGACATTTCTGGATGTTCATATCAAACCTTTATATTCCACTATGTATGTTTGCTGATTAATGCCACTATGAAGATATATGTAGGACTGTATGTCCAGCATAGTGCAACAGCAATAATGCATTGGTGTCAACCAAGCTCTGGTACTTAATCAAAGTCACAAATGACTTCTGGGCTTTCCCTGGTTTGTTGTCTTTCTTGATCTCTTCACCGCCTATGACACTGTTGACCATTCTTCTTCACCCCTTCTTCTCTCAGTTTCGCCTTCATGCTTCAGTCCTTTCCTGACTACATTCTTGCCCATTGTCTCCACTTTGTATCTTCCGATGGTTTCACCTCCATCCCTCGCACCTTCATATGCGGCGTTCCCTAAGCCTAGGTCCTTGGTCCTCTCCTTTTAATATCAAATGTAAGAATTATTATTATTATTATTAGCTACATGCTCTCCCTCAGGGAAATCACTGCAAGCAAGGGAAACTTCCACAGATTACACCCAACTCTATCTCTCTGCTTCCACCCTCAACAAAAGAACTACTGCTGTCCTGAGGGACTGCGTGTCAGACATCAAGACCTGGATGAGAGCTAATTTTCTCCAGTTGAATGTCAAGAAGACAGAGCAATGCTGACAACATCACTATTCATTGATACACACACCACCTAATTGAGCCAGTACAGAACTTGATGTCTTGTTTGACCCTCAACTGCCTTTTAAACCTCACATCCATGGCATGACCCTTTCTGACATCCCCCACCTCTGTAACATTACCCACCTTCATATCTCTTCCCTCAGGCTGCCGAGACCCTCATCAATGCTTTAACTATGTACAGACTTGCTATGCTAACCCCCTGTTTGCCGGACTTCCCAACTCTTCCCTCCAAAAGCTCATTGCAAAACCTTCCTCTTTGACCACACTTTAAGTCAGCTTCCCACCCTCAGCCACCTTACTTTACACCCCTCTTGAATAATAATAATAATAATAATCCTGATGTGAAAGGTGCTATACAAGTTTAATTAATTGTTGTTGTTGTGGCTGGTTTGGAAAGATTAAAACTCTATATAGCACATGTAATTTTAAATGGCTTCTGTAGCTTTAGAAAAAGTGTGATAGAACTATTATCTCCGAAGCCTCTATCTTCAGAGGCTTTGTCCTAGCGTGTTGACACATGTATGGATAAGCATTTTACTCTGTGTAGCCCAGGGGATGCATAAGAAAGAAACAACAGGGCACATGGCCCTGTAACTTAGTACACATATTTACCTATGTGACCTTTTTCTTCAAAGATTTGATGTGCCAAGTGATTGGTTTTTTCCCCCCCAATTTGTAGTCCAGAAAAAGTAGCAGCCTGGGGATGTTAATTTTTTTTTAATGATGTACATTTTATTGTTGTCAGATTCACATGACAACTTATATGTGTAAGTTATTATTGTTATAATAATTGGGACAGGGCAGGTAATTAGAGTTAGGTCAGAAGATCAGCCATGATCTTATCGAATGGCGGGGCAGGCTCGAGGGGCCAAATGCCCTACTCCTACTCCTAATTCTTATGTTCTTATGTTTTTATGTTACTCTGTGGAAAACAGCCTTGCTGGCATCTTAACCTGTTTGTCAGGAAGTCTACCAAGATATTGAATACGATACTTGAGGGTTTGCAAGTCGGAGAGTCATACCAGCTGTTAGAACAAATACTCATAGTTGTTGCAGCTTTTCTATTGCAAATTTACCTCCGGGAAAGCTTCAAGCCACTGTTAATGAAGAATTGGCCTGTTTTCCTGGCACCTCATTTGGCAGTCAGTACTATGGGGATTACTTGCTAGACAACACACGATGCCAGTAATGCTTTTAATCAAATTAGTTCTTTTATAAAAATAGATATAAACAAATGTACAGAACAAAATATCAATTGAAGTACAGTCAAGTATCGTAGCAACAGTTTGATATTATGATAGTATAATAAACTAGTGACAAACACAAAGAGTGGATAATGATTGATTAATAACTTTCTCTGGGAAGGCATGGCAGGAAGTCTGTGGTGCTATCTTTCCCCCAGATTAAATTTAACTAAAATGTTATATCCCAACGTTAGTCCATATAGCCCATGTTATAAGCAGCAATGTTATAGATGGAGTCTGACGATATATTTCCTTCCAGTATCAGCCCTATTTCATTTCATTGCAAACACATTTGAGTTGTCCACAGTTGCGTGGATGAATCTGTGAACCATAATCCTTGTGCAACATTTTCAAGCTGCTGCTGGCACCAGAAAGCTATGAATGAGGAAGTGAATGGCCACATAACCTGATTGTTCACCGGGAATATTTAACCTCCATAATGACTCTCAAATTCTCTCAACACTGACTACAATTTATGTACTTTTCAGGGCTCAAGGTCACAGTGGTTTGGTTTGATGTTTGCTGCTTTGTGAATGGCTTTAGGTCCTCCAAGGTTGTCACTCGCCTCTGAACAAATGCTAGAATGCTATTAAGTATTTTTTAACCTCTAAGTCTGATCCCTCATTGACAGTGCCAATTCCCCACAGCCCCACAGAAATAATAATAATTATAATCCTTGCATTTGATGTAGTGCTTCTAGCTTTGAAATATCTCAAAGCACTTCGCAGAATATACTGTGAAGTGAATTGACTGTATGTTTGTCAGGGAGAACGCGGCAACCAATTGCGAGCAGTAGAACGGTATCTCACAAAGAGTCGTGGATTGAAGTGACCAATTTATTATTGTTCTTTTTCCTTGAAGGATTATTATTATCAGGCATGTGGAGTAAAGAAACTTGCCCAAGGTTTTGCCCAGCTGGGAATCAAACCCATGTCTCACGTTTGCAAGGGATTACTCCAACCGCTGAGCTACAGGACTCCACAGAAAACTTGCATTGACACAAATACTGAGAGCTACCATGGCAGTTAATCAGCTCTTTCGTAATGTTTAGAGAATTCTGCGTATACGTTACATTAATGGTGGAATGATGCTATTACTGCAAAATGTGAATTCACGGTGATCCTTGTTTTAGAAGTCAGTTGTACATTTTTGACATAAAAGAACAAGTTTTGCAGTATTTGTAAAAGGATTCCTCAACATAGGAACTCTTTAAAGAATCTGTTTCACTCGGGTGCCAAACTGCTAAAGCCAGAAATGTTATTTTGTATTTTTTAGGCTCTACAATTTTTTGTTTAATATTACTTTTTGGTCGATCAAATCTTCTCCATTAGGGCAAGAAACATTTAGCCAGCAGCCTTGGCCTTGACTGCTCAAATGATAACTGTTAATGCTTAGCCCAGGAGAGAAGAAATGTTGATCCCCCTAAGAAGGATACTTCTTGGGGAAGTAATACCATATCAGGAAAAAAAACATATAGCCTAAAATGTGCAAAATAGGATTCCTCACCTCTGAGAGCTACACTTGGACCCAGAGTGCAACAAACCACAGTGTTAGAGGAATACTACTGCAGTACTACTACTAATAATAATCCTTGCATTTGCGATAGCACCTTATCACATCTTTGAGATGTCTCAAAACGCTTCACAGAATGTAATGTAAAGTGAATGGTCTATGAGCGCAACAATTAGGCACGCTGGGGCCCTGTAGACTTGAGAGACGTTTTCTCAGAGGGGGATGTTATACAGGTGTACATATTGCATTTTAAATGCAATTGAAATGGTGAACCCAGAACAATACTCCCAGAGCAATACTTTAGGATATACCAGGAGAGTAGAACTAGGGGAATCTTCTCTCAACTGCTTCAGTTCCTGCTCCCAGGCTGGTCTGACTCACACCTCCAGAAGTGGTTAATTTTCTGTGTATTTGTTTTCAATTTTACATGTTTGCTCTCAGTTTGACACTGCCCCCAGTCTAAATATCAACCGAAGCTGACTAATGTCTGCTCAGGGTAGGCAATAAATTCTCCTGCCCAATTACCTTCCCAGAATCTAGTACAATTGCCTTGTTCATTACCTTTAATGATAACAAGAACTTGTATTGATATAGCACCCTTCACCTAGAATAACCCTTGGAGCACTTCACTGAGATTGAGTCTGATAGTCTAAAGGGGTAGGGGAGAGATGAGAGGGAGGAGGTGACCATAGACATGGGGGAAGAAGTAGATATTTGTTAGGTGGGATTTGGAAGATGGGTGAGGGTGGCACAGAGTGGAGGGGTTGGTGTGGGTGAAGAAATGGGCCATGATGTTTTGAATGCGCTGAAGCTTGTGAATGATAGAATCAGAGATCTCAGTGAGGAGTGAGATTTAGTAATTGAGTTAGGAGGTAACAATGGTGCGAATGAGGGTCTCAGCAGTATTTTATATGAGGCAGGTACAGAGAAGCACAATATGGCACAGAAAAAAAGACGCTGAAGGAAGTAGAGCTGAGATCAAATTGAACGCCAAGGTTGCATGCCAAAGTTGGAAACAAGAGTGCAATTAAAATGACAGAATTTCTCAAACATTTAGTGAGCTTAATTGAGCTTTAGTATTGCATTATTGAAAATGCATTTTCAATAATTCACATTGAGGGCACCAGAAGGCACGATCAAAGAGGAGGGTCTTAAGACCAGCCTTGAAGGAGGCAAGGGAGGAAACAAGGTGAAGGAACTATAGGATGGAGTTCCAGAGTATGGCTGCCACTGATGGTGGGGCAGGGGACATGGAGCAGACTGCAGCCTGCTGAATGGAGGGGGCGGGCAGGTTGATAGGGAGTCAGCAGGTCGGAGAGATAGGTGGGGGTAAGGCCGTGAATCCGTCACATCAGAAAGATGTCTCGAAGTGTTTCACTGGATTTATTGTAAAGTGTAGTGACTATTTTGTAAGAGAATAGTATTAATTTAAGAAAAAGTATAAATAATTGTTGGGCGGAAGGAATTAAGCAGCAATTTCGTGGACACCTGCGTTTCCACGGACAAAGTTGGAAACAGAAATGCAAATAAAAATTACAGAGTTTCTCAAGATAGAACACCTGAAGGTCTAAAGTAAAAATAGAAGTGGCTGGGGTCTCTCAGCGGGTCAGGCAGGATCTATTGAGTGATGAAAGTGAGTTAACGTTTCAGGTCAATAACCTTTCTTCAAACCTTGGGGATGTTGGCAGGGAGCAGATTATAAGGACAAGCAGAGAAGTGGGGAGGAAAAGGAAGACAAAGGTGGAGGAGATATGAGATCAGAGGTGTGATAGTGTATGACAAAAGAAGGCAATAGTCGGAAATTATAGAAAGAAAGGATGTGTTGAAGATCCAGGGGATGTGTGAAGGGTTATAGAAGAGCGTGCAGTGGGAGGTAAGGCAGAGAGAAGTTGGGATATGTGTTTAAGGTCTGAAGTGGTTAAAATCAATGTCGAGGCCAACAACAACAACTTTGATTTATATAAAGCCCTCCACGCCGGATGGCGTCTCAGAGCGCTTCATGGTAGCGGATCCCAGGATCAAGCCAGGGGCAGGGGTAGAAAGGTGACCAAAGGCACAGTCGAAGAGTAAGGTCTTTAGGTGTGACCTGAAACTGGGGAGAGAGGGGGCGAGGTGAAGGGAGTGAGGAAGGGAGTTCCTCTTGGGGCATAGTGACTGAAGGCACGGCCACCAATGGTGTAGCGGAGGATTCGGGGGAAATGGAGGAGGCCAGACCCGTTGGAGCGAAGGCAGCTGGTTTGGGGAGAGAGGAGGTCAGAGAGGCCAGAGGGCTGAAATGTTTCTAGGAAGTAGATAAACTTCTATTTCACAAGCTTGCATGGTGCTTCATTGGAACAGCATTATAAGGACAAGAGGTCAAAATGGGAGTAGGAAGGAGAATTGAAGTGGCAACCTCAGGGTTGTACTTGCGGACAGAATAGAATTCGGCAAAGGGATCTCCCAATCTGAGTTTGGTCTCCCCAATGTAGAGGAGACCACATTGTGAGCAGCAAATATAGTATATTAAAACTACCGATTTAAAAAAAAGTATATTAAAGATACCTTGAAGGCATGTTTGGGGATTTTCTTCTCCCATTAAAACAACTGGCAATAATGTTTGTGCAAAACTATGCTACCTGGGGCAAAATCTATTTTCCCTGCCCTTTCATACTTTCAGTTAACTGAACTGTTCTGTGTTTTATCTCAATAAAATGCAGCAAATCTATCAATGTGGATGACAACATTTAGCTCAGTTTGTCTCTAGGCTCTTGCAAATGGTTAACATGATTTTACACGTGCAATTAAATTTTAGAACTTCATTTAATTTCTGATTTTAATTTTCCTTGAGTTATTTATGGGCCCACAACAACAAATTCCCTACATTGAGTGAATGGAGCAGCATAATGCCACAAACAAGCGAGAGAGGAAAGCAATAACCCAGTTCCCGCACTGCTAGTTCTCCAACTAGATAAAAGACTGACACAAACCCTCCAACTCTTTGAGAAAATAAATCAATAATAAGGATGAGTTATAAATATCACAGAATAATAAAATACTTTGCAACATCAGACAAATCATCGATGAACCTCACAGGGTTTAATCCCTAAATTTGGGAACTTTCTTCAGGCCAAAAATTCTGCTGCAAATCTACATATGCCTAACAAACTGGGCTGGAGAAATGTAAGACAATACCCAATAGGCAAAGTCGCTGTACAGCATCACTCATTTCCTTTAGAAAGAGTTAAAATCTTTACCGAAGTAACAGCATTGCAAAATGAGTGAAAGTGCATTTCCGTCCATCATGTCTGTGCTGGTTCTTTCAATTCCATTTAAGTGCCTTTTCCCCCATGCCCCTGGAGAAGCAATGACACTCCTTTCAAAAGCTACCATCAACTGTTTCCTGAGGTGAGTTTTCAGTCCAACTCTGGTGATGTTCAGAGCAGTTGACAGCAATACAACTGATCCCTTCCATTGCTCCTGTTGTTACTGATCACCATGCTTTACTGAGCACTGGAACAGCACAGAGGGGACATGCCAGCGACTCAATAAAATAAATTCAAGAAGGTCCACGGGCAGAATATGCACTTCAAGTCTTTTTTATTTAAGATGAAATTCATTACATAAATGGAAGTTTTAATAATAAACTTGCATTTGTTACAGTGCTTGAACTACACAGTCAATTCTCCTACTCTCCTTCATTCTGCCCCGAATCCTCCCCCCCTGCTCCTGTCTCTACCTGACTGTACAGCGCCTTGGGACGTCCTCTCGACATGAAAGGCGCTATATAAATGTAAGCTTTGATTGATTGATTGATCTGTTTTGCAAAATATATCTGACTTGACAAATGAATTCTAAACTCTGTGAATGATTTAGAATTTCTGATAGATTATAAATATTGCATAAAAATGTTCGCCAAGGAAGTGTATGAAGAATTGACTGCCATGATCATCTCCTATCTTCATTAGCATTTTTATTGCCTGTTTAAGTGATAGTATGCAACTAGTTTAGTTCCATCAGAACAGTTTCATTTATTCAGGCAACGCTCGGTTTGCTATCTGCATACATCTTCATATCTCTTATAAGTAGATGAAGATCTTCTTGATAGAAAAACATTTTTATATCTCAGGTTCTAGAAGAATGGGAATGCGCAGCATAGTGTGGTGCCTCGGGACGTCTTCCCGACGTGAAAGGTGCTATACAAATGTAATTTTATTGCCGGTGCACCTCACAGCTTGATAGAAGAATCAGAAGATAGAAGAATCAGAAGAATCAATTGTTATTACTAAAACAAAGTTTTGAAAAAAATTACAAAGTAAAAAACAATTGAAGCAGGATAGTGAACTATATTATCTTGGTAACAGAAAGCATTCTGTTGAGTTGGAGTTGAAGGGATCAAAGGTATGAATAGTCATGAGGAGACCAGAGACATTTCTTCACCCACTTATGAGGAGCCTTCAAACATCCCTGCAATCCAGCTTGTTGATGAACAACAACAACAACTTTGATTATATAGTGCCCTCCATGCCAAATTCTCAAATTCTGAAATGTTACATCAATGGAGTAATTGATCCAGATGGAATTTCTACCCAGGAGGTTGACGTATTCTGTGCCTCACCAATAAAATTAACCAAAGGGGCCTTTGGAACTGGGCTTTGGAGTTAGGAGAGTATTTAATGTGACAAAAGACACCAGATATGAGATTCTACATCGTCTCAGCTCAACAGACTTCAATCTAAAATTCTTAAATTCAGCGTTAATTTGGCAACTGATCATCTTAAGCGCTCTAGAAAACTTGCTTCCAAATCACGACTGATTTAAGAATTTTCCAGAATTCTAAAACATTGGGATAAAATAATCTCACAGAATTTGTGGAGTTTTGGACCCGCTGACATGTAACTTTGGGAAAACCAATAATAATACTAATCATCTTTACATTTGATATAGCGCTTTTCACAATATATACTGTAAAGTGATTTAACTTTATATTTGTGGGTGAAACGAGGCCGCCAATTGCGCACAGCAGTGTTCCACAAACAGTCATAGATGGAAAATAACCAATTTTTATTATTGTGTTTTTTTGGGGGAAAGATTATTATTAGGCACATGGAGTAAGGAAACTTGCCCAAGGTTTTGCCCTGATCTGTCTGGATTTGAACACATGTCTCATACTTGTAAGGCAAGTGTTATAACCACTGAGCTACAGGAGCTCCACAGAAAGCTGTAGTCATGATCACCCAATGGACCACAAACACAGTTGTTTCTCACCCTACAGATTGTGGTTCTAGGGTCATCTGCTCCAACAGGATTTTGATTATTGTGGGTATGAATGGTAGGTTGTTTTCCCAGTTTCCTGAGATTGTCTGTGCATTTTATGAATGATAACAATCAGTGCAATTCTGAACTCTGTTCTGCACTGAGGATTGAGAAATTATTTAGGAATGTTATTCATTTTGAAAATCAGAGGGAAAAACAGAGCATTGAACATGTAGCACATGAATTGATTTCTGTGTCAGGATAAATCAGATCTATTTATGACAATTGATGTGACTTGAATCTGACCCACTAAGTCTGTGCTTGGGCCTTTCCTCACATAAGCCATCTTGCTTGCTCGTTCCTCATATATTTTGGAGATCCTGTAGCTCAGTGGTTAGAGTACTCGCCTTACAAGCATGTGTTCTGTGCACAAATTCAGGGCGAAACCTTGGGCAAGTTTCCTTACTCCACATGCCTAATAATAATCAGTAAAAAAAAACGCAATAATAAAATTGGTCATTTCAATCCACGACTGTTTGTGTGACACTACTGTATGCAATTAGCTGCTGCATTTCTCCCATAAATAGTCAATTCACTTTACAGTATATTCTGTGAAGCACTTTGAGACATTGATAAGATGTGAAAAGCGCTATATCAAATACAAGGATTATTATTATTTATTATATTATACACTTATTCATATTCCCTTTTTAAACACCCATCTGATACCATTTCAAGAGAATTCATGCACTCTGCTTTTTCATCAGTTTAATGATGATAATCCTTGCATTTGATAATTAATTTTATGAATTTGTAAGGTGGATTTACTCAGTATTTTGTGGGCAAAGGAAATCCACAGCAGAACCACCTTCTCTGCAAAGGTTTTTTTTCTTCTAACCTCACCTTCAATTACTTTTATGATTATCTTCAGTTTGTGCCCTCGTGCTACTGGCTTGTCAACCAGTGGAAAGAATTGATTACTGTTCAATAAACTGCTCAATAACTTGTTTCAAGAATCAAGCTGACAATTTCCAGGGTTATAAAACGGATTTATTGGTGATTTCAGCTTTTGTTTGTTTAAATTTGTGGAGTCGTGTAGCTCAGTGGTTAGAGCAGTCACCTTTGCAAGTGGGGTTCTATTACAGGCAGTGCTAGACGTTGGGCAAGTTTCCTTACTCCACATGCCTAATAATAAATCCTAAAAAAAATTGTCATTTCAATCCATGACTGTTTGTGGGACAAAGGGCTTCAGAGAATATACTATAAAGTGAATTGACTGTATATTTGTGGGTGAAATGCGAGATGAAATTTAGAGTTAGATTTCTAAATGACCATAATGGATTATGGTGCCATCTTTCATCATTAAACAAGATAGCCGTAAAAAATGTACAATGAGTTCAGCAAGTTTTCATATTATTGCAAATCTATGTTTATTTATGTTTGTTTTTGCGCATGTGGTATTACTTGTGGGAACTGAGAAGACATGTCTAGAAATTTGAAATTTGATCTTGCGGTAATAAAATGCACTTTTATACAGTGCAGAGAAGAATTATATCACACAATTACACGACAGAATCTCGCAAATTATGTTTGATAACTCGATGATTATAAACACAGTTCACCTCTTCTTTTAAAGTAAACAAATGTTGACAAAGGAACATATTTCAGAAAAAACATCACATTTTGCAAAAACATTTCACAGTTTTTAGTCCATATTCATAAAATAAATAGCCCCAAAGGCTATATGAAAACAGGAGACTATTCAGCCCACCAAATCTGTTCTATCAGTTTATTAGATTTTGTCAGATCTCTTCCTGGTAGTTTACCAGAGTTTTGGAATCATAGAGCAGCTTTTCCCTCTACCCCTCATCAACTCCCAACTTCCCCACCCCCCACCCCCCCACCTCCAGACCAGGTACCCTGTCAGCAGTGCAAAAGTGTAAAAAGCTGCTATAAAAAGGCACAATATAAATGTTTGTTGTATTGTAATGCTGCCAACACAAAGCTGAGAGAAACAAGAGCCCTTAGCTGTTGATAAAGAGGTGGTTGAATTGTCACTGGATCAATTGATGTATTTTTTTTATTCTCCATTCCCCAGTGACTTTATAACGATATGTCTGGAAGTCTTTCCTGAGGAGCAAAAACTCCCAATTGTGTATGTTGTGAAGAGAAGAGACATCAATCAAATAGAATTACAAAGCAGGGATGAAGGCTGCTTCTACTGTTTTCTTTGCCTTCAGTGGTTCAATGGTGGAGGATAGTTCGGGATTTGGATCTGAACTGGAAATTGTGATTAGGGGGGGAGGGCAGGGAGGTTAGGTATAGGAGGGTAGGTGGTAGGATGGTAGTCAAAGGCACAGTTCATGAGGAGTTCCTTGGGAGGCAAGGCAGAGGGCGAGGGGAAGGGATTGTGGAGTTCAAAAGGTCGAGGCTGAAGGCCCAATCACCAATGGTAAGGTGGGCTGGACAGTGGATGTGCAGTCTAGGTGGGGAAAGCAGAGTGGGTCATGGCACGGATGTTGGTTCGAAAGGAAGCTGAAGGTCAAACAAGATGCCAAGGTTCCTAACTGGCCTAGTAAAGTGGAGTTCTTGGATGGTGATGCTGTCAGTGCCTGACGTTTGGAGGCACTGGTGGGAGCCAATCAGGACTTGATGTCTGACAGACATTCTGTCAGGATAGCAGTGGTCCTAGAGTCGAGGGTGGAGGCAGAAAGATAGAGTTGGTTGTGATCCATGTACTTGTGGAAGTTGACATCTATGGATGATGTCACCAAGAGGGATGTACAAGGGCAGAGCTCTGAGGAACCGAGACGGTGCAGGGGCTGGAGGAGGAGCCATTTGTGGAGATAAAGTGGAGACCTGGGAAACCTGGGAAACAACATGTTCCAGGTCCTCAGAAAGGAAAGGGAGTTTGGAGATAGGGTGGAATTTGAGAGCAGGGATGGGTCCAGGAAAGATTTCTTGAGGATAGGAGTTTTGACGGCTGCTTTTTAGGTGGTGAGAAAGGTGCAAGTGGACAGAGAAAGGTTTATAATTTACGTGAGTTGGGACGCAAGGAGGTGAAGCTGGATGGTATAAAAGGGGGTAGAGATGGAACCGAGGAAGCAGGTGGTGGGTTTCATAGTATGTTTTCATACTAGAAAACATAACCATCCACATATAACAAACAATGGAAGAGGATATAATATACTTTGACCAGCACAGTTCAGTGTAACTATTCTCAAGTTGCCCAGCTTAGGGCTGCTACAAATTGCTCCCTATATTTTTTGTGCATGCATCAACATTACTCATGATGGTGATTTTTAGATATTCTCAATGCAAAGCTGTTGGTGCAAACCAAATCATCTGATACCATAGCACAGTTTATCACTCCCTATAAATTTATATTTTCACTTCATTTTCTGATATTTACAGATACATTTGCTTTGTTTCAAGTGGAATAAATCAATGCCTTGTTCACGTCTGTGTTCTCATTCTGTCAATGAGATTGTCAATCACTGAGTGCTTTATGTGAAGTCTGCAGTAAATGAGTTTTCCTGTGTCTTGATACTGCCTTACTCAATTGGGATGGAACACCCTCTGGGTCTCTTATTTTAATCACCTCTGCATATCATTTCTCATGCTTTGTATTCAAGGAAACAAAATCAACATTTGCAGAGTACTTTGGCACATTTTTCTTGAAGGCATAGTTCAGATTCAGCAGAGTAAATGTCAACAACAAGTACAAAGATCTGTTTAAATATTTCAACAACAACAACTTCGATTTATATAGCGCCCTCCACACAGGACAGTGTCTCAGAGCGCTTCACAATAGCTGATCCTGGAACCGAGCCAAGGGCAGGGATAGAAATGTGACCAAAGGCGCGGTCGAAGAGAAAAGTCTCTAACTGTGACCTGAAACTGGGAAGAGAGGGGGTGAAGCGAAGGGAGTGAGGAAGGGAGTTCCAGAGCCTCAGGGCCTAGTAGCTGAAGGCACGGCCGCCGAGGGTGGAGCGGAGGATTTGGGGGGACATTGAGGAGGTTAGATGTGGTGGAGCGAAGGTAGAAGGTGCTGGTTTGGGGAGAGAGGAGGTCAGAGAGGTAGGGGGGTGCAGAGGAGTGGAAGGACTTGAAAACAAAGATGAGGATCTTGAAGTCGATCCTCTCAGGGACAGGGAGATAGTGAAGTCTGGCAAGGACTAGGGTAATAGGGGAGCGAAGCTTGGTGTGGGTGATAGAATCACATATAAATATAATCACAGGAGGATCAAGAGGAACTCTGTCAAAGAGCACATCAGCTGCCAGATTAGCTTGTTTTGTAACACTCACCTCTGCGACAATTTGTTTCTTTCTCCGAGTCAGAAGGTTGTGGGTTGAAGCCCCACATCAGTATACTGAGCTCATCAAGTCTAGGCTGACACAGTTTTGGGAGCACTGCATTGCCAAAGGTTGTGTCGTTTGGATGACAAGTTAAGTACTTGTAGTTTAAATCTCATGGTATTCGTTAAAAGCAGAAGGGAGTTTCTCCTGCTGTCCAGGTCATCAACTTCCCAGATAAAATTCACTTCAAGGATGTTTGTGGGACATTATTATGTGCAAATTAGCTGCCACATTCCCCTACCAATATGCAATGACTACATTTTACAATAGGTCCTGTTTTTTATTATTATTATTTAGAATTAATGTGGATGTTTGTGTAATTAATTTTATTTAACAATCTTGTCGAATTTTGCATTTTTGGGGTGTTTAAAAATAACAATGAAAATGAATTTATATTTCTTTAAAATGTTGGGCAACGCGATAAACTCTGATAAATAATATTTGATAAAATATGAGTGTATTACTGCTAGTGTGAATTCCTGCTAATTGAATGCTGAATATTATCTTTGCAAACTTTGAATGTAATCGTGGTGAAACCTGTTGAAACATGATGCACCCTAGGTTACTAAGGGAGGCATGGGAGCAAATAGCAGGGACTCTGGCCATGATCTTTCAATCTTCCTTGGACACAGGGGTCGTGTCAGAGGACTGGAGGATAGCTAATGTTACTCCCTTGTATAAAAAGGGGCAGAAGGACAAGCCTGGTAACTACAGACCAGTCAGTCTAATGTCGGTAGTGGGCAAACTTCTAGAGTCCATAATCAGGGACAAGATAGATCTTCACTTAGAAAGAAATAGGCTAATAAAGGACAGTCAACATGGATTTGTTAAAGGCAAATCTTGCCTTACAAATCTGATAGAATTTTTTGATGAGGTAACATGGACTTTCAAAAGGCATTTGACAAAGTGCCACATGAGAGACTTATTAGGAAATTAAAGGCCCACGGCGTAAAAGGGATAGTGGCAGAGTGGATCCACAACTGGCTGCGAGACAGAAAGCAGAGAGTTGTAGTGAGCGGCTGTTTTTCAGATTGGAGGGAAGTGAGCAGTGGTGTGCCACAGGGATCGGTTTTAGGACCATTGCTCTTTGTAATCTACATCAATGATCTGGACTTGGGTGTAGGGAGTACAGTTTCCAAGTTTGCAGATGACACTAAGTTAGGGAGAATAGTAAATAGTGAGGAGGATAGTAGCCATCTGCAAGAGGATATAGACAAATTGGTAAAGTGGGCAGACACATGGCAGATTAAGTTTAATGCAGAGAAGTGTGAGGTGATGCATTTTGGGAGAAGAAATGAAGGGAGGCAATATAGGCTAGATAGTACAATTTTAAATGGTGTGAAGGAACAGAGAGACCTGGGGATTTGTGTTAGTGACTCGTTGAAGGTGGCAGGACAGGTAGACAAGGCTGTTAAGAAGGCATATGGGATACTAGGCTTTATAAATAGGGGTATAGAGTACAAAAGTCAGGAAGTGCTGACTAACCTCTATAAAACTTTGGTGAGGCCTCAGCTGGAATACTGTGTTCAATTCTGGTCACCACACTACAGAAAGGATGTGAAGACATTGGAAAGGGTACAAAGAAGATTTACTAGGATGGTGCCAGGATTGAGGGACTTCAGCTATGAGGAGAGGCTAGATAGGCTTGGGTTATTCTCTCTGGAGCAGAGAAGATTGAGGGGAGACCTAATAGAGGTTTATAAGATCATGAGGGGTTTCGACAGGGCAAATAGAGAAAAACTATTTCCACTCGTGGGCGAATCTGTGACTCGTGGTCACAGATTTAAAATAGTTTCAAGGCGAAGTAGAGGGGAGCTGAGGAGAAATATTTTCACTCAGCGAGTTGTTCGAATCTGGAATGCATTGCCTGAAAAGGTGGTGGAGGCTGATTCGATAACAACTTTTAAAAGGGAATTAGATCTTTATTTAGGGAGAACAGGTCTATTAGGCTATGGGGAGCGGGCAGGGCAGTGGGATTGAATCGCTCTTTTCAAAGAGCTGGCACAGACTAGATGGGCTGAATGGCCTCCTTTTGTGCCGTAAAATTCTATGAATCTATGAATCTCAAGCACTTCACAAAAGTAATTACAGTTAAGGCCAGTAACTACCTGGTAGTATTTTAGCCACAATTAAAATCACAGTGGCCACATGTAATGAAATGGAATCAAATTCCTCTGGGAAATTCAGTGATGACTTCTCAACAGCTGTAATCCCACTGTGGGATTCACCTGAATGTAGAATTGTCATCTGAACTGGTTAATTAAATGACTGCCTTGAAATTATCCTCCCCACCCCACTTCGAATTTTGTTAACACTTTAGAGAGTTCAGAATTCATCAAATTATGAAATTCAGTCATGAGTCTGATGCTGTTTTCCTTAAAAGAAATTTGCAGGACACGGGTTTCAAAATTAGGATTTTTAAAATAATTTGACAAAATTCTGCACACTCTAAAATGCTGAAAATGTGATTAAAACTAGACCAGGGGGAATTTCTACCTCCAAATGCTCTGCAGCTTCAGTATAACTGACAACACCTCCAATGAAAATGTGCTTTTAAGATGGTTCACCTTCCTGGTATAAAAGGCACTGTACAAGTGTAACTTGTTGTTGTTGTTGTTAAGCTGTGTTTCGATCACAGCAGAGGAGCTGAGCTTTGAGATGATGCTAATGGAAAAGCTCACTATTTAATCATCTGGCTTCTTTGATGGGTATGGCAGGTGATGTACAGCCACTCACACAAATAATTTGTCCCCAGTGCATTAGTTCATAAATTATACACATATGGTTGGCATACTGACTTCAATCTTTTTGTGTGTGTTTGTACTTTGTACGTTAAGACATTTTAAATGTAATTGATAAACTGAAAGTGATGGGGAGATAACAGTACGCTATGATTCAGTTTGGTGGATTACACTGTTATTTGTTGCTAGCTGAGGGAAAAAAACCTCTTGGGTCCATTAGGATGATCGCATATTGTACATTATTTCCTGCACGCTGTTCTGTGCTATGTAGTAATGAGTTAACTAATTGTAAGTCCTCCCCTCCCTCTTCAGGCATAACAGGTATTCAGCTGGAAAAATAAGGAATTTACACAGATAAGAAGCTTCCATCGACTGAAAGCCACTTGCTATTGATGCAGTTTGATGTGTAATGTGAACAGGAGAAGTAGGTGTTTGGAATGATGCACTTCAGCTGAAATGAGTGCCCCCTCTGTTCTGCACACTGCTCCAGCTGCAGCCTGCATCGAGTTCATCACAGCTCAACATGTTGCTTCTGCCATGCAGTTTATGCGAGCCCCTTCAGCAGCACTTCACTGAATGCCTACCAGTTAACTAAGAGGTGAGAGCCACTGCTGCCGATTCCTATGTGGCGAGACGCAATGAGGAGAAGACGCTATTTGCTTAATAGAACTGATGAAGCCCCTGTCAAACAGAAGTCACCAGACTGGCTGTATGAGTCCTATTACTGCATGAGCCAACAGCACCCATTGATCATATTTCTGCTGCTGATTGTGATAGGAACCTGCTTCGCACTGCTAGCTGTCTTCTTGGCTTCAGGGCTGGTAAGATCATTTCTGTCTCCTCAGTATCAAAATTATTTACAAAGTAGCTCAAATGTTATTTTTAGGAGGTAAATACAACGGGGTCTAATTTGCGGTACTTAGTAATAACAACAACAATAAAATTACATTTGTTTTAGATTTCCAAATAAGAAATGTTTTCATTAACAAATGTCTAAATCTTCCATGGTGCTGAACAATGTATTCAACAATACATTTGGAGTCCTGTAGTTCTGTGGTTGGAGCACTCGCCTCACAAGCGAGAGACCTGGATTCGATTCCCAACAGGTTGAAACCGTGGGCAGGTTTTCTTACTCCACACGCGTGATAATCCCTCAAGAAAAAAAAGAAAATAACAATTTGGTCACTCAATCCACGATTGTTTGTGGGACAATACTGTGTGCAATTTGCTGCCACATTTTTCCCATAAATTTACAGTCAATTCACAATACAGTATACTCTGTAAAGTGCTTTGAGACACCTAGAAGGCATGAAAAGTGTTGTATCAAATGCAAGGATTATTATTCATTATAATGTTTGGGAAATTCAATAATCATCTCCTCAGTATCTTCTATGGTTTGGACATTTAATTGTTGCCCATTATTTGTTAGAAACAGTCCAAATTAGTCCCAATAATTTATCTAATTTTAATATACATTATTCATAAATATAGAATCTCCTTTCTGTATTAAAAAAAGTATCACATCACCTACATCTATTTTTGTTGATTAATGCATTGGAATTTATATAAAACTGACAGTGAGGTTTATAGTAAACTGTAATTTAGGAGTGAAAGTGATAAAACACCAGGAGTAAAATTCCTTATAGGATTATGATGCCATTTATAGATTTTTACTGTGTTTCAGTGTCAAGGTTTGTGTGGCAGTGTCAGGGTTATCCTCCTGTGGGGTGGTGGGGATGGTGGGGGGTGAATGGTAAATTGAGCCAGCCCTCTGTGGCAGTCGTACTAGTCCAGTTCTTGAGCCAGATGGGTTCAGAGCAGTTACCAGGGGCAGGGAGTTCTCCCACTCAGCTCCTGTTAACCAAAGCCAAAGCAAAAGCAAGCAAAAGCCTTGAAGGGTAGTTGATGATGGACTTCAATGACATTACACAGATTTAGGATAATTGGTCCAAGCTGGACAAGTAACAGGAAAGCTTGCCCGACAGCGGTATCAATGGAAGCATGCAGTTTTAACAACAACAACAAATTACATTTGTAAAGCTCCTTTCACAACAGGAGGATGTCCTAAGGCGCCAGATATGGTGGGGAGAGGTGACAGAGGAATGTTTGAGATGAGAGGGAGTGGGGGGAGCATTGACAGGGAAGATGGCAATGTGGGAGGAGAGGTTTGCCCCTGGGGTTTGTATCCATCTGGGCGGGTGGGGGTCTGCTGCTGGACATCTTACATGTGTGAGACCTATGTTCAAATCCAGGGTGAAACCTTGGGCAAGTTTTCTTACTCCGCATGCCTAATAATAATCCCTCAAAGAAAACCACAATAATAAAATTGGTCATTTCATTCGACAACTGTTTCTGGGACACTGCTGTGCGCAATTGGCTGCCGTATTTCGCCCACAAATATGCAGTCAATTCACTATACAGTTTATTCTGTGAAGTGCTTGAGACGTTTAGATGATATGAAAAGTGCTATATCAAATGTAAGGATTATTATTATTAGTATACAACTGTGTGTGCTACGGTGAGCTCGACGGAGGATTCCCAGACGAGAGCAGAAGAAGGTTTGGAATGGTCATGTGAAGATCGGAAACATGTATAATAATTATAATAATCTTTGCATTTGGATTTGGTGGGAGAGGAGGACTGAGTGGGTGGTAATGGAGAGTTGAGGACAAGTGTAGGGGCATCTGGGGAAAAAGCAGCTTGGGTCAGGGTTTACAGCCAAAACACACACACAGAGACTGGAGGCAAAACAATCAGTAGGATTTTAGCTGGTTAGACTCCAGCAGCACAGCAACACATACTGTGGGGTTCCCAAGCCTTGGCTCTTGCCAACCTTCATCTAATACTTTCCAGAGTCAGGATGTGTCCCTCCAGGGAGAGACTGTCCATTCCATTCCAATAAATATCTCTGGAATTTCCATCTGTAGGTGGAATACATGGGCATCTTAGTTTGTTTTGGATACTCTTAAGCATGATAACGGGTTTCCACATATGTCAGACACCAACTGACCAAAAAAACACAATAAAGTAATGTCAGTGTTTCGGTGTCTATCTTTGTGTGTCAGTGTTTGTGTTGTTTCAGTGTTTGTGTTTCAGTGTCAGTGTTTGTGTGTCACTGTATGTGTGTCAGTGTTTGTGTTTCATGCTTGCATTGTCGTGTCAGTGTTTGTGTTTTAGTGTAGTGTTTCTGTTGCAGGATTGGTGTTTGTGTCCCTAGCTCAGGTCTGACACAGTAACTGTCCAGTGCCTTGGGACGTCCTCTTGACGTGAAAGGCGCTATACAAGTGTAATTTTGTTGTTGTTGTGTTGCAATGCCATTGCATGCGTTTCAGTGTCGATAATTGTGTTCCAACTTTGCTTGTAAGAACAAGGTATGAAAGATTAGCTCAGGCATACATTTGTGTCCTGTTACATTCTGTCTGCTCACACTGAAGTCCATCATCAATGGAAAATACAATAAATGGGAAGATTAAAAATCCAGAATGTTTGTACAATGACGGATAAAATATTGAGCAGAGGAGCTGATGTTTGAGACATTACTGATGGTGCAAGCAACAGAATGGTTGATTCAGAAGCATATCACAAACTCTGTTTTTTTGTAGTCCTGAATTTCTAATGGAAAGTACAAACTATTTGCTTACAAATAAGAGTCACTACACTTTACAGCAAAAGGTGCAACACCATATCAAATGTGAGGATTATTAAATATACATTTCTCTTAAACCATTTGTGGAAGAAAATTGAGGTGATTCTCTCTCATTGATTCTTCCACTCTAACTGTGAGGGCAAATTCCTGTTTCTCTGATAACATTAAAAGCAGACACATCCCGATGTGTGATGACCCATATCATGTGGCATATGAGGGTTTACATTCGAAAAAATTAGTAGTTGTCATTGGTGGGTGGGTTAGTAACCAGAGGACACAGATTTAAGATAATTGGTACAAAAACTAGAAGGGAGATGAGGAGAATTGTCTTTTATGGAGCAAGTTATTACAATTTGGAATGCTTTGCTTGAAAGTGGTGGAAGCAGATTTGATCATAGCTTTCAAAAGAGAATTGAATGAATCCTTGAAGAGAAAAAAATGCAAGCTTGTGGAGAAAGAGCAAGAAAGTGGGAATAATTGGATAGTTCTTTCAAAGAACCGGCACAGGCAGGATGATGCAAATGGCCTTGTTTCTGAGCTGTAGGATTCTATGACCAAATGTTTTCTGCTGTTCCTTAAATTTTGGATGTTTTTCTGGTTAGCCAGAACCCCACTCACCACTATGCTTATGAGTATCCAAGCCAAACTTCCGAGAGTTCCATTTATATATGGAAAATGTTATTTCACATTACACTGTATGGGAAAGAACAGGCATGTTAAATATGAGAGAATTTTCCATGACAAGTGGCAGGTTTTCATTCTGTTCAAACTGTGGTCCTTAACAATCTATACACAGTACTGTATCCTGACTGGACATTTAAGGCCACAGATGGAGGAGCTTGGCTGATGTGCAAAGTCTTTTAATACATTCTAAAGGCACAGAAATGAGAGAGGGAATGAAAAATTGTGTATTGCATCAGGAATCCTTAAAAACATGCACATAGAGCAAAATCTCATAGAGATGTTGAGTGAAAGTTGGCAGACTCAGCTGGATAAATGCACCAGATGTATTTCAACTGTGTGCAGCCAATTCCTCCAGGTGCATTATCACAGAATTGGCTGTGGTGATGCACTGTTGGTAAAGAAATGTGTTTAGTTACATATAGTATATAGTAAGCAAAAACACTAACTGCTGCCACATACAGAATTTTAACACCACAGAACATCTGTCTATAATTAGAGATTTAACAACAACAAAATTACATTTATAGAGCGCCTTTCACATCGGAAGGAGGTAGTACCAAGAGGGTAAATAAAAATAGACTCTCTGTGTTCTGGACTTTAGAGACACGTTTTTTGTTTCGCTGCTGAACACAAAGCAGCTTTCATTAACAACAACAATAAATGACATTTGTGTCATCAGTGGGAAACAATAGATCTCGGTCTAGTTTAGATGTACTTAAGCATGTGATGGGTTTTGGCAAGTGTCAGACACCTGGCTGAGGAAAGAAAACCATTACGTTTTCAAAAACTTTCAGTAAAATATGCTTTAATACTTTTACATTCTATAGTCCCATCACCCACCCAAGAAAGAAAGTTGGAAGATGGATCTGCAATTCACTCTTCCCTCCTTGATTGTGGGGGGGAAACCTATTTGAAATGGAAAGTATAATAATATTAATATGATTAATAACATCTTTTGGATATCTCAAAGCTCTTTGCAGAATGTACAGTAAAGTGAATTGACCGTGTATATGTGGGCGAAAAGCAGCAGCCAATTGCACACAGCAGTGTCCCATAAACAGTCGTCGATTGAAATGACCAATTCATTATTATTTATTTTTGAGGGATTATTATCAGGTGTGTGGAGTAAGGAAACTTGCCCAAGGTTTCGCCCTGCCGGGAATCGAACCCAGGTCTCTCGCTTGTAAGGCACGCGCTCTAATCACTGAGCTACAGAACTCTACACAGAGTCTATAATACAATCTACACTTATATATGCCTTGTATATCAACAAGGTGTCTGAAAGCACTTAAAAGTAATATTGTGCTGATACAGTAACCCCCTGGTTTACCGGACTCTGAGTAGCTAGGATTTGTACTTAGCTGGACCGGGCCAGAAACCCCAATTTTTTAATCCGAAACCCCCAGCTTGGAGTCAGGCTCCACCACTGTTAAGCGCTCTAAGATGCTATCCTGAATAGAAGGCGCTGTATAGTGCAAACTGTAGTTGTTGTTAGTGCATGTCACTGCCAATGAGCAGCCTTAGCTTCTTTCCTGGTCTTCACATTAGCCACGTATATCGGTAGCTTATTCACTATCTTCTGCTCATGGGATTCAAACAATGACAATGTTATTTTCATTTAGTGTTATTTTGCAAAAAGCCAATACATGCTGGTACTTGTACTTATGCTTACCTGGAAATTACAGCTTGCCAGACAGGATCTCACCCCCACCCCCCACCCAAAACCACCACCACCACCACCCACGCCTCTCCTCCCCCCCCACCATTACTCCAGCTAGCCAAGATTTGAGCATATTGTTGTTCAGCTGTCAGACAACGCATGAGCAGATGACATTAGATGTTATTTTAAAAGAGAACAGTTGTCATGATCAAGTGAAAATATAAAAAAATACAGTGAGAAACATTAATAGTTTATTCTGTATACAGTACATATCCTATGGGGAATTTTATTTTTCCAATGAAATATAATGGTGACGTAGTTACATGCTAATATAACTACTCAGTTGATTTCCTCAGCACCACTGCAGCGAAGCTGATGCAACTCTAACTGCAAATAGGAAAGTGCTTGCACTACTTGACATGTTGTGTTGCACACATAATTCCAGGTCAATAAATGAACACTTGACAACAGATTTAATGTGTCGCACTGAATCAATTATGAAATGTCCCATTTTCCACCTATTATTTTGTCCTTATCATCTCTGCATGTCCAGCAATTAAGTGATTAGGAAAGTGGGGAAAGGTTTTCAAGCGCTCCGGGATGCTAACCTGCACAAAGGGTGCTATATAAATGCAAGATATGTTGTTGTTTATACTTCCCAATTCCAATTTCCATTTATTTGTCAGCCAGGCATTTGATCCATGGGGAAATTGATCAACATACTTAAAAGTATCCAACCAAAAACTAAGCGTTCCATGTAAGCATTCCACTTACACAGGGAGATTCCAGAGCCGTATCAGGAGTTGAGGAGGGTCTGTTACTGTGAACAAACTCATATCTTGGTTACTTTTCATAAAAAGTCACAACAGTTTACATTAAAACCTAGGAAGTGCTTTGCGACATCCTCATCATATAAAAGATGCTGTATCAACAACACCAACAAAATTACATTTATAGAGTTCACGTCGGGAGGAAGTCCCAAGGTGCTGAACAGTCAGGTTGGGACCCGAGCAGGGGGGGAAGGGTCGGGGTAGGGTCAGGGGGAAGGAGAACAGGAAATGGGAGAGAGTTAGGATGGGAGAAGAAGGCATGGTCGAAGAGGAAGGTCTTGAGGCCGGGCTTGAAGGAGGAAAGGGAGGAAGCGAGGCGAAGGAATTGCAGGAGGGAGTTCCAGAGTGTGGAGGCAGAGAGGCTGAAAGCCCGGCCACAGATGGTAGGGCGATTAGGGCGGGGCACATGGAGCAGGCCAGAGCCCACTGAATGGAGGGGACGAGCAAGCTGGTAGAGCGACAGCAGGTCAGAGAGATAGACAGGGGCAAGGCCGTGAATGCAAGGATTATTATTTTTATAATGGCATACATCAGCTTGGCTCAGTTGGCAGTACTTTTACCTGTAGGTACGAAGGTTGTAGTTGAAACCCACCATCAGAACTTGAGAACACAGTTTAGGCTGCATATCGGATGTACTGTCATTCAGATGTAGTATTAAACTGACATTCTATCTACTCATTTGTTATTCAAGTAGATGCTGTTAAGTAGAGAAGGGAGGTTCTCTTGGTGTCTTGGTCAACAATTTTCCTTTCTCTTTGTTTTAATGTTTAAAAATTCTTTTGAAATTAGCTGTACTGTAGCCATCACATCGATCCAATTTGGAAAGTATCTTTTGGAATCGGTTCAGGAGCAGGGCCTCAAATGGAACGAGCAGTGAACAGCCGCAAACCATTTATTAAGCAAAAAGCTCAGAGTAGAATATATCCCTCTAAGCAACAATCAAACAGAAATGCACTGAACAGAACAACAACAATAAAATTACACTGTAAAGCGAATGAGCAGACAAACATTCCCATGCGTCTTTACTATAACACCCACAGGTGTGTTTATAATAATAATCCAAGCATTTGATACACCACCTTATCGTATTATCCAGATGCCTAAATCACTTCATAGGATGAATGATAAGTTTTATCTGAGGCATTATCTGGGGTCTGATGAAAAAAAATCTGTTAGGGCATTGGCTTGCAATGATAAGAGGGTCTGAGTGAAAAGAATCCCCAACACTAGTTTGCCTTGACTTGGCATGACTTAGTTGCAGTTACCAAAATGAATCCCCATTCACTCAACTTAAATTATTTTTGAAGGAATGTCATTTTGAAAAAACCCCATACCATTTGCGTTGCTTAGAGCAAGGGATAGGTTGTGTACAGTAAGGGATAGACTGGCCATTGGGTGCACAGAAAGTTAAAAAATCAAAAGGTGATTTAAGTAATAAGTGGTATTACCTACAGAGCTTCATGATAATCATGGAGTTACTCAGAATTGTGACACCCTCAATGTTTAAGTTCCTTGTGAATGGCATATTCAGTAGTGCTCATTTTACAACAGGGCAATAAATGTGATGAGTTTATTTTATGCCATTATGCACATATTTGAAATTCATTGCTATAAATAGAGGGAACCAATTGGAGTCATGGAGGCAATCAGCTTCAGTCCATTTAATCTAGCATCTGATATAATAAATGGTGCTCTGCTCTCTCCAGGCTCCTGTCGGTAGACAATAATTCTGTGTTATCAGATGCTTGTGACATAAAATTGATGAGAGCAGTGCTAAACAAATAAATCTTTCTGGAGATACTGTGTTGATGTACTTATAAAGCTTTTCATTTCTATTCTATCCCCAGGATATTGAAGACCATGTGGCCTTCCTAATAACTGTTCCAACAGCTCTGGCTATATTCTTTGCTATATTTATTCTGGTCTGTGTGGAGTCACTGTTCAGAAAACTACTACATGTGTTTTCCCTGGTCGTGTGGGCGTGCCTGGTTGCCATGGGTTACCTCTTCATGTGTTTCGGTGGAATCATTTCTCCGTGGGACCAGGTAAGAATTCTCTAACAAGTAAACAAAGTATTGGTGTATTGCTGTCAAAACAACTTGCTACAATAATAATTTTTCTTCTCCCCACAAGGTTCAGGTCAAATAAACACACTTCTGCTACACAGAGTTATTCAGAGTTATACAGCAAGGACATTCAGCCCAATTAGTTTGTGCCACTGTTTACATGTGAACTCCAGCACCTCCTCATCTGTTCTCCCAAACTCCTCTATTCCCTTCTACCTCATCCACTGATCACATTCTCCAGTAAATACATTGATGCTTATTAATTTAAAAAAAACATTATAGAATTCTCTACATTTCTTTCCTGATGACACGACGAGGGTTGTCACCTCCAAGACCCTCAAAAAACATCCACTGGTACCCCACATTAGCCCCGCAGGTCCTAATAAAACCGTCCCCCGCAATGGTGGTGAGGGTAGATGGGCAGCCTTCTTGGTAAAAGCCGTACACACTATTGCATGGTGGGAGCAGGAGGGAGACTGTGACTATTTTGGTTAAAACTGTGACCTGCTATTAGTAGTGAGAGTGGGGCGGCCATGTTGGTAAAGGCAGTGCACACAATAATGGGGTGGGGGTGAGGGAGAGATAGGCATGCATGAATCCTGGTATGGTCACTGTATTTAAAAAAAAGGGCATTAAATCATTTCACTAACAACTTGCGAGACAATTACAAAAAATTGGACATTTGGCCACCCCAGCACAATTCTCACTGCTCAGACAGGGTGTGTTGATAGCCGACCAATCTCAGTCCTTCTCCAATACTGTTCTTGAGACAGCTACTAGAAGGCATATTAAGTGCTCTCTTGTGACCACTCATCCTCAGTGTCTGGCCTTCCTTAATAGTTGACATAGTGGACTCAGACAAAAATGGGGAATCAATCTCACCTATGCTATTGCTTGGTCAGTGTCCCACTACTCAGGCCCACACTGCTCCTGTTTCCTTGTAATTATTTAGTGAATGGATGTATAATACATTCACAAACACCAGACATTCAGTGCAGAAACTATAGGTTTATACCATCACTGAGGAAACCTTGCAGACAGAACGATTCTGGCAACTACCTGGGTTAAATCAAGTTACATGGACGATGTTTTGAGCTGCCTGCTGGAAAGAGTGAGGGTCACAGCTGAGGCCAGGTTCCTCTCCCCACAGAGGTGTGAACGTACTGCCATCTATGACACTATCACATGCACAACAGTAAATTGGTGACAGAACAGGGCTTCGTATTAACCTGTTTCAATTCAGCCAGTTTATAATCCCTCAGAATTTGTCACATTGCAATGCTTAGAAAATCTGTTACTTTTAGGAACTCGCTACTGAAAGCCATTATTTATTGATAGTTACACTATAGTTACATAGTTGTGACTTCAACCTTCATTTCATCCCCTCCTGCTCTACTTCTGCTAACTTCCAGTCCCTCCTCTCCTCTCCCTCCACATCCACTCTGCCACCCACGTCCATGGCCAGCCCCTTGAACTGGCGATCACCCGGGGCCTCACCATCACCAATAAAGCCATTTCGATCCATCACATCATCTCCCTTAACATTTCCATAACCATCTTCCTACTCAACTCTATGCCATCATCTACAGCCCTTGGAAAAAAATCTCCTCCCTCCCCCTCTCTGCTGCCTTTGACTCATCTGAATTCCTACACCCAACTGTACCTCTCAGCCTCATCCCTCAACCCCCAGACCATCGATGTTCTGACAGCATGTCTGTCCGACATCGAGTCCTGGATGAGGGACAACTTCCTCCAATTGAACATGAGCAAGACCGAGGCCCTCCTGATTGGCTCAAGCCAGAGCCTCCGCACATCGGGCACTGCCAGCCTCAACATCCAAGGCTGTACTCTCCACCTCACAAAGCCAGTCAGGAACCTCGGCATCACGTTCGACCATAAACTCTCCTTCCTCCCCCACATCCGTGCCTTGACTGGCACCGCTTATTTCCACCTGCGCAACATTGCCAGGCTCCGCAACTATCTCACCCCCCACGCTGCTGAGGCACTTGTGCACGCGTACATCACCTCACGGCTGGACTACGGAAACTCTCTCCTCGTCAGCCTCCCCAGCTCGTCCATTCACAGGCTGCAGGTCATCCAAAACTCTGCAGCCCATGTACTATCCCGCACCCGCCTCCGTGACCACATAACCCCCACCCTCGCCCGTCTCCACTGGCTCCCCATCCCCCAGAGGATCGAGTTCAAGATCCTTGTCCTCGTTTTCAAGGCCTTATACGGCCTTGCCCCGCCCTATCTATCCGATCTACTCTCCCCCTATAAGCCCACCCGGACCCTCCGTTCAGCAGGACTTGGCTTGCTCCAAGCCCCCCGCCCGAACCGCCCCACCATCGGAGGCCAGGCCTTCAGTTTCTCCGCTCCCACCCTATGAAATTCCATCCCCCAATCCCTCCGCCTTGTTTCCTCACTTTCCTCTTTCAAGGCCGGTTTGAAGACTTTCCTTTTCAACCGTGCCTTCTGTCCCCCCCCTAATTTTTCGACCTCCCCCACGTTTTTTACCCCCTCCCGAATACTCCCCTCCCAGCTTGGGTCACACGCCTCCTGTGCAGCGCCATGGGACGTCCTCCCGACGTGAAAGGCGCTCTATAAGTCTAATTTGTTGTTGTTGTTGTTGTTGTTGCCCCTCCAGCCCTCACAGACCGATCTACCCTCTTTGCTCTCTTTTATCCACAACTTCCTCTCCTCCATCCTTGACTCTCTTGAATCACTTCACCCTCCCGTACATCCCCCTGGTACACGAGCCATCTCTGATTCCTCAAGGCAGAAGTGCGAGCCACCAAATGTTCCTGGAACAAATCGAAAGTAACGGTCCATCGGCTGTTGATCACATCGTGATTGCACCAAATCTGCCTTGATCGAACCATGATCTACCGCTCCACCTTTGCCTCTGCCAAATCTTCCTTCTAATCCAAGATAATCTTGGAGGCCAAGGATAAACCCAGGTTCCTCTTCTCCATTATTAATCATCTCCTCCGTCCACCTTCCCACACCTCGCCCATCCTTTCCTCCAATTCCAACTGTGAGGAGATGCTGGACTTTCTCAAATCCAAAATCAAGGGGATCCGTTCAGCTACCTCTACCGAGTCCACCGTTACCTCTCCCTCATGACCCATCCCCCACCTATCCTCCCTATATGCCTTTGACCCTATTTCTCCTTGTCCCTCACTGCCATCATCTCCAAAATGAAACACGCCACCTGCTCCCTCGACCCCATCCCCACCTCTCTCCTTATCCCCCAGCTCCACCTACTTGGTCCTTGTCATCAACATCATCAACCTTTCCTTATCCACTGGCATGGTTCTCACCCACCTAAAACCAGCTGTCATCACCCACATCCTGAAAAAAACCTTCCCTGCATCCATCCCTACTCTCCAGCTCCTGTCACCATCTCCAATCACCCATTCCTATCCAGGGCCCTGGAACAAGTCGTTGCGTCGCATCTTTGCTCTTTTCTTTCTCACCATTCCCTCTTTGAACCCCTCCAATCCAGTTTCCCTGCTTCCCACAGTATGGAAACAGCCCTGGTCAAAGTCTAATGATATTCTATACATCTGTGATCAGGGCTCCCTCTGTCTCCTTGTCCTGCTCGATCTCTTCGCCACCTTCGACATGGTCGAACACTGCATCCTCCTTCACTGCCTCTAGATATTTGTTTGCCTTTTTTTGGGCCTTATTAACCTGCGTTCCTAGCATTTATGGATTGTGTATGTTTACTCATAGATCCTTTTGCTCCTCCACACTATTTAGGTTTTTATTTTCCAGGGTGATTATGATGTCTTTATTCTTCCTACCAAAACATACCACCTCACACTTTTTTACATTGAAATGCATTTGCCATTTAAATGCCCATCAGCAAGTCTATTAAAGTCTTAATAAAAAAATCGATATGCAATATATAATGACTTCAGGTCAAGTGTAAGGATCAGATATTGGCTGTTTGTAGCTCATGTCAATATGTCTGTTCTTATACTAACAGCTGTATAGAATCTAAAGGATTTTTTTTTAATTTTCAGTTTGTTTCGTGTGTTTCTGTTTAAGGGAGAGATAGAAATAATCCTATCAATGGAATTTAGCCCAGGAATCTATAGAATGCCAGACAAAATATTATTTCAGACTCTGTATAATAAAATGACACATATTCAGCTGCCATCTTTATTCTGACTCTTCTTTCAGTCTTGTCCCTGCCTCCCCTTGTTCAAGACATGACATCTTCGACCTTGCTTGCAGTCATCTTCCCCTTTCATAATTTCCCCATAACTGCCACCCTCAGCTTGGGTACCCAGCTAGCACTAAGAAGCATCCATTCAAAGGATGTTGAAACATCCTCCCAACATGAAAGGCAACATGTGAATCTAAATTGTCGCTTAATTTTCCTTTAGACATATTTTAATCTTGGCGTTGCCTTTATACAGTGCCCTTCATGTGGGGTAGTGTCTCAGAGCAGCTTAACCTTCTGTCTTTCCACTCCATGCATCCACCTGCAGACAAAGGGTATGTCCATGTAACATGCTGAATCCTCTCCAGGAAATGTCAGAGCCCAGGTATATCACATGGCTGATAAAGAGATCATGCCACTGCCCAGTTTCTGTCTCTTGCTTGTCATCAATAGGTCAGTGTGCTCCTCCAAGTCAAGTACTTTTCTGCAATTGTGTTGCTTGCAGATTAAATTAGTATTGCTGGTGGCTTCTTTCCAATAATTGGTAGTCAATTCAAGTAATGGCTTTTGGCTAAAATCAATGCATCAAGACTGCTGGGAAAGCATTGGACCCAAAATAGTGCAGTCAAGCAAAGATCACATCATAACTGATGCATAGGTTTTCGATTCAGTCATTTATTTCTAGACATTCCTGGGATCTTTTGTTCGATTCATGGTTGATGGTTCTATTTTACAAATGTAATTTTGTTGTTGTTGCTGTTATTATTTGTGTATTTACTGAACTTCATTGGGTTTTAGTTTTATCTAAAACTTTTCCCTGTGTCAGTTGTATATTTCCTAAAGTGTTTATCTTTTTACCTACCTCACCTTACAGTAATAATTGATCTGCAATATATGGTTAGGAAATTGGAGAGAATGGGAGTTGAGGTTGTTTTTGACTACTCCTTTGTGTTCACTTGCCTAGCTCCTTGACTTCTTGTGCCCCTTTGAACTGCTGTGGTATGAATGCGCTATATTTTAAAAATCTTAATGATTTTAGATTACGTCATTGATTTCCGGAAGCGTGAATTACACCTTTGCTCTTATCATACCATTCATGCTTCTGGGTGTTGTACCCAGACGTTACCTGCTGTGTGAGCTGAAAAGGGAGCGCATGAGAAAATATATTCTAATTGTGCTTATATGATTGTCCTCAAAAGAAGTGCAAATGTCCAGAAATTAAGATATTTTAAAGCGAACACTTCAAGCAAACTGCAGGAAGGCTTTTAAGCCCTGTTTGCACAACTGGAACTGCAGCAAATTCGCTTTTAGCAATATGGTCATGTGGAGCGGGGAAGCTTGATTTATCTCTCTGCTCCTAATCGCAGTAGCTGGAGCTAAAAAGAGTTCTGACTTAAGCTGCTAGATTTTGAATGTTATTAAAGAGCCTGACATGCAACTAGCACTTTAAAAACATTACAAATTATCCCTTAAAATACCTGGCCCAATCATTCCAAAGAACCCTGTAAGCATTGTTTCTGACCAGAATCACATTGTTTGGCGTCCACTGCATTTATTCTGCAGATGGTGACAAGGAAATCTTGTCTGGCTCACTGCAGTGCCATTCACATTTGTACTGTGTTGCTCAGCTCTAATTTATAATATGCTGTTTTAATACTTGATCCGTCTAAAACCTATTTTTAAAATGAATAGAGCACAAGAGTGCTCTTCATATTAAAGTGGTTTCTGCCCAAGTTTTGTTCACACTGTCATGTAGGAATTCGCCTCTCATCTTCCCGATGTGAAAGACTCTATACAAACGTAATTTTGTTATTATTTTGTTGTGGTACACTTTTGAAGCAGTACCCATAGATTTATGCGATGTACTTCTGATTACCAGAAGGAATCTCCATTTGCGACTGTAGACCTTATTAAGAAACCCCATTTGAAACTGTAATTCTTTAGATAACATCCTATGTTGTTGAGATAATAATAATAATCCTTTCATTTGATATAGCGTGTTTTAGACAACTCAAAGAGCTTTACAGAATATACTGTAAAGTGAATTGACTGTATATTTGTGGACGAAAAAGGATGGCCTCGATACCTGGGGTCTTGTTGCTCAACCATTGGGCTCAGCCTCAGATGGAAACCATACCATCAGAACCAGCTGAGAGGGGCTGATTAAAGTGTAGAAAGTTAACAGGCAGTTGGCTAGAACAGCAAAAAATCTTTGAAGCTACTGTTGGTGAGTTATTGATCGGTGTAATTGATGTGTAAATAGTGCTAGTGCTGATAGTTTTGCTGGTAGCATGTAATTTTCTACCATGAAAACTCTCTCCTCATCGGCCTTCCCAGCTCTTTTCTTCACAAGCTGCAGATCATCTAGAACTCTGCAGCTCTTGTCCTCTCCCGCACCAAGCTCCGTGACGACATCAATCCCACCCTCGCCCGGCTCCATTGGCTCCCCATCCCCCAGAGGATTGAATTCGAGATCCTCGTCCTCACTTTCAAGGCCATTCACAGCCTTGCCCCCCCTCTCCGACCTGCTGTCACCCTATGAACCTGCCCACCCACTCCGTTCAGTGTGCTCCAGCCTGCTCCATGTCCCCCGCACGACCCGCTCTACCATTGGCGGATGGGCTTTCAGTCTCTCTGCCCCCACACTCTGGAACTCCATCCCACACTCCCTTCGCCTCGCTCCCTCTCTTGCTTCCTTCAAGGCTGGTCTCAAGACCCTCCTCTTCGATCGTGCCTTCTGCTGCCCTACCAACTCTCCCCCTCCTCCTACCTCTCTCCCTCCCCTCCCCTCTACCCTGCTCCTCACTTTTGCTCGGGTCCTGACCTGACTGTTCAGCACCTTGGGATGTCCTCTGGACGCGAAAGGTACTCTATAAATGTAATTTTGTTGTTGCTGTGGTGGTTAGAGCGCACGCCTCGCCTTGCAAGCTAAAGGACCTGGGTTCCATTCCCAGGGAGGGCAAAGCCTTAGGCGAGTTTCCATGCTTAGAAACCGCTGGTCGATCGCTAGTCGTTTCCTGGGGGTAATAATAATCCCTCCAAATAAAAGTAACAATACTAATTTGGTCGCTCCGTCCATATTGGTTTTAACCCATGACTGTTTGTGAGACACTGTGTGCAGTTGGCTGCCTTGTTTCACTCACAGTTAATATACAGCCAATCCAATTGACGATATGCTGGAAATTCAGTGCCTTGGGACATCCTCTTGATGTGAAAGGCGCTGTTAACAAGTATAATTTTGTTGTTTTGTTAAAATCTGAAATGCAATGTAATTTTTCTGTGAAGCGCTTTGAGTTCTAATAAAAATTGGTCATTTTCCATCCACGACTGTTTGTAGGGATGCTGCTGTGTGCAATTGGCTGCTGCCATTTCACCCACAAATATACAGTCAATTCACTTTACAGTGTATTCTATGAAGCGCTTTGTGGCGTCTAGAAGGCGTGATAAGGCGCTATATCAAATGCAAGGATTATTATTATTAACTGAGGAATAGGAGGGACCAAAGATAGACACCTTGATTATGCTGAAGATGAACACGCAGGGATCAGAGTAGAAGCCATGGAAGAGATGCAATGAGAACTCTGCAATATTGCCCAACTTTGCCATTACCTTATCCCCCCCCCAGGCCGCTGAAACCCTCATTCATGCCTTCAACACATCGTAGCTTGATTACGCCAATGCCCTGCTTGTTGGTCTTCCCAATTCCTCCCTCCATAGGTTGCAGATAATCCAGAACACTGTGGCCCACATCTTCTACCTATCCAAGCTTCATGACCCCATCTCCCCCGTTCTTACCTGACTCCATTGGCTCCCCATCACCCAGAGGATCCAAATCAAGACCCCAGCTCGGGTCTGAAACAATTACTATGCAGCGCCTTGGGACGTGCTCCTGATGTGAAAGGCGCTATACAAATGTAATTTTATTGTTGTTGTTGTTGTGACACAAGAGGATAGCACTACGATAAAGTTTAGTACAAAGAAGGCATTGAATCAATTAGCAACAGAGTGTCATTGTTGGTGACTGATCAGGGCTGTCTCAGTGTTGAATGCAGAACTTAGTGATTTGAGTCAAGATGGGGAGAGAGGATAATGTACAGTTGGGTGGCAGCGACGCATTCTTGGAACTTTGCATGATAAGGAGTAAAAGGTTAGCAGTACGGTGGTAGTGAAAACGGGGAACATGACAGTACTGTACTCGGCGCAGGGATTTTAAGAAAGGGAATAATGCAAAGTTTGGAAGAGGCAAGAACAGCTTGGGCAAAAACAATTCTTGAGCAGATTGTCTTCTAATGTTTGTAATGTCTTCCATCATCCACACCCTCCCCCACATCTAATCAAATGCATACATTGACTTGTTCCTGCACATCTGGCTTTCCAGAGTACTACTATTCACAACCACCACAACAAAATTACATTCTGATTACATTCTGTTAGCCCGTAAACTCTGCCTTATAGTTAAATATTTGTCCATACTGACATTGACATTGACACTGGTCATTTCTTAATCATTATTTATTCTTCTATTTTCACTATAATATATTATTAAATTAGTGGGAGATTTTATTTATTTATAGATTCAAATGGCGCTTGAATAGTCAGACAGATTAAAGCATGCCTGTTGCAATCTCCTTGCTTTGCAATTCCACAATATTTATGGAAATACAATTCTATAACATCATTCACAACAGACATTTTTGGAGGAGATTCAGTGTCCATTGTACAGCAAATAGATTGTGCTATAACTAATCTATCTTCTGCAAATAGCAGGTACAGTAAACAGAAAGCTTCGAAATTCTGCAGTAAATGCACATTAATAATAATAATAAATAGCAGTTGCATTTGATATAGTGTCTTTCTATTTCAGAAGACATCTCAAAGCTCTTCACAGGATTTACTATAAAGTATAGTGATTGAAGGAATGGAAGGATTGATTGCGGGAATAGAAGGACTGGACTATGAGAAGCAACAAAGTAAATTGGGTATATTCACGCTGGAAAAGAGAATATTGAGAGGCGACGTGATTGCTATCTTTAAGATTCTAACGGGGCAACAACAAAAGTACATTTATAGAGCGCCTTTCATGTCAGGAGGACACTGCAAGGCATCGAACAGTCAGGGGTCGAAACCCAAGCACAGGGGCAGGGTAGGTGGGAGGGAAGGGAGAGAGGTGGGAGGGTGGCAGAAGGCACAATCATAAAGGAGGGTCTTGACTGGTTTTGAAGGAGGCAAGGAAGGAAGCCAGGCGAAGGGACTGGGGGATGGAGTTGCAGAGTTTGGGGGCAGAAAGGCTTAGCCTTTCTGCCCCCACTGATGGTAGGGAGTGTCGGGTGGGAGACCGGAGACCGCTGTACGGAGTGGAGTCAGCGGGGTCAATGAGAGAGGTTGGCCAGAGGGAGAGGAGTGGAGAGGGATTGTGGGGAAATCTTGTTCCATGGGCAGTAGAAGATAGTGGTAGGTATGGAGGCAATGGGGAGAGGGATAGTGGAGTTGAAGAAGATGAAGTGGTGGTTGGAGATGGCCTAGTCAGTGTTGGTGACATCCGACACACTGAGTCCCTGGGTGATTACCAGGTCAAGCAGGTGGCTGTGAACATGGATGGCAGAATGGACATGGAGGGAAAGGTTGACAGAGGAGAAGTCCAAGGAGGTGGAGCAAGAGGAGGTGAAACAGAGGTGAAGATGCCGAGGATGATGAGGCAATCAGAGCAGAGGCAGAGAGAAGCTAGAAGGGTGGAAATGACAGAGATGAAGGTGGGAGAAGATTTTAGGGGGCAGTAAATGAGGAGAATCTTGAGTGAGAGATGGGAGGGGTGGCAGAGGGAAATGAGTGGAAGGAACCAGAGGAGTAGGGTTATAGGGCAGTTGACACCCTGGAGATGAGGGCCACAGCACCACCTGTGGCACAATAGATCATGACAGGCTAATTCAACTTGTCTGGAACAGTAAAACCAGAGGACACGGCCTGCGATTGTAGGACAAGTTTAGAATAAATCTATGGAAACACTAATTCAGTGAGCGAACAGTGAAGGGGGGTGACCAAGGGTCTCGAGGCAGGTGGCAGGTGCGACTTGGAGGGATTGCGGGATCGAATTCCAAAGGTTGCGGGCAGAGTGACTGAAAGCTCGCCTGCTGGTGGTTGGGTTGGTGGGTTGGGATGTGGAGCAGGCAGAGCCCGCTGAACAGAGTGAACAGACAGATTGATAGGGGGTTAGGAGGTCAAAGAGTAGGGCAAGGCCATGGAGGGCTTTGAAGTTGAGTACCAGGATCTTGAATTGATTCTTCTGCGTGATGGGAAGCCAGTGGAGTCTGGTGAGTAAGGGGGTGATTGGTTTGCAGAGCCTGGTGGGGGAGAGGACACTGCCTGATCTGGATGATCTGCAGCCTTTGGAGGGAGGAATTAGGGAGGCCAACAAGCAGGGCATTGGCATAGTCGAGCCTGGACGTAATGAAGGCAGGAATGACAGTTTCAGTGGCCTGTGGTGAGGTAGTGGTGGATTCGGGCAATGTTATGGAGGTGAAGGAAGGCAGAGCGGGTCATGGCTTGGATGTGGGGTAGAAAAGATGCTTGAGGATCAAATGAGAGATCAAGAGAACCAAAAGATCAGCCTTGATCAATGATCTAGGCTAACACCAAATAAACAACTTGACATGATCCTGACATGAAACCCATCTTTCATGACTTAAGAGGTGTGGCAACTGTCACACAAACGTAGTTATCCCACTTCAGCTGGGACCATGTGAGAGGTGTATTTACTGTACATTTTACCCCACAAATTGTACTGTCAATTCACTCTACAGTATATTATGTGAAGCGCTTTGAGACGTCTTGAAGACGTGATTAGGTGCTAAATCAAACGTAAGATTATTATTATAATATTTTTTGTAGCTGCTGTTGGTCCACTCTAATGCATACACTTAATCCTCCAGGTCTTCAGCCTTATTTTATTCTTCCTGTTGATCCAGCATGTTTGCTTGCAAAGCACACAGTCATTGCATGTTGCAGTATATCCTGTGAAGTACTTTGAGATATCCTTCCAACATGAAAGGCACTACGTCAAATATTATTATTATTGTATGCGTTGGCAACACATAACTTATATTGTGTTGTAGCTGGTTAAAACCATGCCCTCCCCAAATTGTTATGTAAACAAAGTATTTTTTTTGTAATTTATGAAAAGGGTAATTTGTGGAAAGGCCTGTGGGTGATTTCCTGGTAACACAGTAATTTGGAATACTGTATGTGTTAAATATTTCTCAGCATTAGTGCTAATTCATGAGACATTTTGTTCCAGCCGGTTGTCACTAGTCCTAATTTGATCTTCATTTGAAAACACATCACTGAATAGATTATGTATAAGTGTCTGCATCATTCTTGGTTGAAAGAACTTACCATACCGTTGGGAGGTAACTCAGAGGCAAATGGCATTGCATATATTTTTTCTGATTGACAGGTACACGATTTAAGCAAGGGCACCTTAGTTTCTGTGTCTAGCTCAGCCCTATGACACCAATTTAAATGGAAATTCTGTCATTGATCATCATTGAAGACTTAACGGTAGGGCAATGATGCTAAGAATTGTCTTCAGAAAGACAAGAAAATGTGGCAAAGGAAAAGGCTGCTCAGAACCACAGCAAACATACAATGTCATAGACTGCACCGCAAACACTCCAGCTCCTCAGGGAAAGCTGTGCACTAGTATGCCCTCGAGCAACTCTCTACAATATTCATCTATTGTGATACTCATCTCCGCTATTCAACCCTGGCCTGAAGTCCTTCACAGTCACGAGAATCTTTGCCTATCCTAAAGCCATCAATGCTAAATAAATAGTATATCAATACTGAATAAATGAAGTATCTTTGTGTTTGTGGGCAAAAGCGGAAATCAATTTGTGCACAGAAATGTTCCACAAACAATTGTTAAAAAAAACTATTTTGTTTTATCTAGATTATTGATCAGGTAACCAGGGGAAATACCCTTCTCATTTGGGATAGTGCCAAGGGATCTTTTATGTCCCCCTGAACAGGGAAATGGGACATCGGTTTAATATTTCTTTTGAAGGTCAGCAACTCTTCACAAACAAACATTGATCCAGTTGATTACCAAATGAATTAATTGATACATCATCAGCACGATTGATATGATGGGCCAAATGGTCATCTTCTGAGCTGTATATATTTAAAATTTCTAATATTTATTGAGCAAATCTAATGGTTCCATTCGAGTCTTCATTGAGTAGCTGAAGTCATCCATACCCAGGTTTAAATCTTGATATGCGCTGAGTTAGCTGATCTCAACTGGGGCAAGCCATTGTTGTTTTAGCTGGTTAAACTTCAGCAACAGTTCATCGCATACTTTAGTTTCTTGTCAACCTGCACTTTTATATTCACTGGAATGAGGTAATCTAGGGAGCATCGCTTGGCAAATGTTTAATTTGACTGAACATGTTCTGACGAAGGGTTGTGCACCCGAAAGTTTGATTCACTTTTTCATAGATGTTGCCTGACCTGCCGAGTGTTCCCAGCGATTTCTGTTTCAGATTCCCAGCACCTGCAGCATTTTGCGTTTTTTTTTCAATTCGAATGCAGTCTCTTCGCAGTGTATATGGGCGGCAATTGGTAATATCTGTTATTTCTTGTTAGGTAATTGTTGTAAATTTATTCCAGAGTTGATTAAATATATATATATATATATATATATATATATGTATATAGTGACATCATTTTCCTAAAATATACGTTTTTGCTGAATGATAACTTATAATAAGTTAACTGTAGGAACTGACTTGATATGTGAGGGAACTAACTGTGCAGCTGTGTAATATCACAATCAGCAAAGCGCCACTGGGTATCTCTACTGATATTAATTCCTGTCACTCACAGTGTCAATGTGAGAGATGAAAGGAAGAGACTGAAATGAGAAAGAAAATGCCTGAAGGAACAAAGGGAAAAAAGTACAGTAGAGTAATAGTGAAGGAATCCTTAGCTTCTGCCTCGGTAATTAATTCATATTTAAACCCATTTATTTCTTTAACTTTCTCAATCTATGATACTTGCTGGCCAATTTGTACCCCCACCCCTCCTCTCACCACCTATAACACTACTTCACTGTGGTCAGCTGCTAAAGGCGCTCTAGAGTGAATCAGTGGTAGGTCCTCTGATCTTGATCTCCCTTGTGGAAAATGTCTGGCCTCCTATTCAGAACTCCCCTGTTAAAGCATTTCAAACCAGGAGCTTGGTTACTGTTAACACAGATTCTATTCCACCCATATTCTCTGCTGCAGCACATGAGATCATTTGTGCTTTTGATCAGGACACTGTTTGGATTTGCAGCCCTTCACAAACTGTGATGAGTAAGAGCTCATTTAGGACAGAAGATTAATTTTCCACTACAATTAGAAATCGTCATGCGACAACTAAGAGAAGACAAAATAATGTAGCATACACAGTAGTTAGTTTGCTGGTTTCCCTTTAGCTTTAATCACAATGGTTTAATTTATAACATTTACATTCTAAAATATCAAAAACTGGTGGTCCCATATTGCATCCCACACTGGCAACACCATGCTGTGACTTCATTTGCAGAAATTAAAGTTTTTTTTGAATGATGTACACTGCTAAAATACACAGTCAATCCACTTTACAGTATATCCTGTGAAGCACTTTGAGATGACTCAGCGATGTGATAATGCGCTATATCAAATGCAAGAATGATTAAGTTATTATTAGACTCATTCTCTGGCTTTTATTGTTCAAGAAGAACATCATGAAGCATGTGAGCAGGAAACAGATATTTTAAAAGTCATTGTGAACTATGGTAGTTATTTTCTACAACTTAAACAAATATTTTTAAAAAGATTGAATATCTTGAAATTAGAATATAAAAGAGCAAATTATTAAACTCTGCGATATTTTAATGGCATTAATAGTGCAAGACCATTTATTTATTGCAAGGTTGAGCTGATAATATTTTGTGTAGACTTTGACAGTTATGTGCTTTCTGACTCAGTGGAACAGTGTCAGAAATAATTTTATAATAATATGATCTAAATAAATATATATACTGTATATAGAATAGAAATTATATTGAAGTGGCTTAAATATACTTGAATGCTTTTAAGATATGCCAAGGCAAGACAAAAGAGTACAGGTTCAGGATTGTGAGGTGCAATTGCAGAACAAACACCAAGCAATATCTATTTACATTGAGGATAATTTTAACAGTTGAAAACAGGTTACAAGGAAGGGTAGCTGAGGCCAGGATGCTGCACTCATTTAAGAAACATCTTGATGCTATATTTGGAAAATGATAGAGTAGAGATTATTGGAAGGAGGAGATCAAATATGATGAAGGGACAGGTTTATCAGGACATGGAATAGTCTATTAAATACAGTGGTTAAAGCAGCATTTGTAAAATGGTTGTAAGGATATAAGCATTATTAAAATTTACTGGAAATAAAGCCTCTTCTTTCAGAATGTGAAACAGGAAGTCTGATTATACTTGCCTCTCCACGTTGCAGGAAATCAGAGTCATACAAAATACCTTGATTTTAGATACCTCAACCACTAGCTGTTTTAATATTATTACAGAATACAGAGTTGAGTATATTTCTTTTAGATGGTTTTAATGAACTACTTGAAAGCTGTCAGTGAACTATGGGGGATGAGCCCAACATGATTTGTACTCGCTCTGTTTATACTCCAAATAACAATAATAATACAAATATAATAATCACTGCACACGATACAGCATCATGTCTCATTATCGAGATATCTCAAAAAGCTTCACTGGACCTACTGTAAAGTGGTATTACTGTGTGTATTTCTGTGGGCAAATATCATGCTCTAGTGTAATTTGTTTGGTCTACTGAAATCCATAACAATGCTTATCCAAACCAGACTGGAGTGTATCCTCTCTCTCTGAAGGGTTGCACCCGTTTTACCTAATCCCAGAGAATATTTAATCGGGTTAGTGCTCGAGCGAGTTTAACCAGCTAAAACGCATTAAAACTGAACATTGAAAATCTGTACATTAAAAGCATTGTCTGCAAGCTTCCCAATGCTTGTACAGCTAGGACCACTCTATCCATCAGGGCTTTGGTTTGCTGGGTTATCAGGAGTTGAGTGAGGAGATTGCGGCACCTAGCCCGCCAAGTAGTGCTGATCAGCCAGATTGGTGTGTCATTAGCAGGGCTCTGGAGTGCTGTGGATCTACTTGGCTCAGGAATCAGACTACTGAGACTGGCACAGAGGACCAATTTGATTTTGACATTCCGTTGCCAAGCAGGTCACCTTGGAACCAACACAGCTTCAAAGAGATCCTGCTGACTTACCCTGTAAGGAAGATACTTGTGCAATTTGCATTGACTTAACACCCATTTATACTGAACATTGGCTGGCAGATCAAAGCCAAATCCCTGGGATGCATTGCCTAACATGAGCATGAAAGGAATATTAGAAGCAAAGCTTTTGTGAAGCAGCTAGTCATTAAAAAATAACATTTTCCTTTTTTCTGGTGAACATTTGTCCTGAAGCCACATTTAAGATAGTCCAGCATTTTGTAATTTGTTGTCAGTGAAAATAAAAGTCACTGTTCACAAAGTGCCGATTCAATGTAAATAATAGTCTTTTCTCTTAAAAGTAAGTGATGGATCTCAAAATGATTGGTGATGATGCAATGGCTTTTCTCTAGAATAACAGTTAGAAAAATTACTCTGTTACGTTATTCAAGATTACAATCCAATTCTAACAGTAGTTTATGAAAACCATCCAAACTCCTTACAATGAAATTTGATTACAGTTCATCTTGTAATTTTTGGCTTAGTCTTGTGTCTGTCAGTGTATCACATAAATAGTCTTTTTAGTTGTCAACATCTGCTGTCAATGTACGTGTGAGCTGTTGTCTTGTATTGTGAAAGACGCTATACAAATATAATTTTGTTGTTGTTGTATTGATAAAACACTCATTTTTTTCCTCCTCACTAACAGTGACTCAAGCAGCGCTGAGGATATTTTTATTGGGGCATTGTTATTCTGTAGCTTTCTGAGCAGCTGTAGTCTCGTTCCCTGCAGGTTTCTCTGATAAACTGACACCTGAGTTTGGTGCGATATAACATTCACAGATGGGCATTAAATGTGTTGATGGTATCACTGCAGCAGACTTAATCTGCATTTGATTGGCAAAAAATGATCTGTCCAGTGTATTTTAAGGAAGTAACTTACTGTAAATAAGCTTAGACATTAGAAATGGATGAATCACAGATATATGGTAATGCATGGTAAAATACATTTGAGACATCTAGAAGACGTGAAAAGTACTATATCAAATGCAAGGATTATTATTATCTTAGCTGCTTAAAAGTGTTATGTATTACTGAAATAATGCAAAAGTCAAACAACCAACAAAATATTGCTAAGAATACAGAAAACACAATGTAAAATAATAGACAGGAGAAAATAGTATGGTTGATGTGATGGGTTAAATCATGAGAGCCCATTGCCATTATTTTTCTTGTTTGTTGAAATGTGTCGTTGTTTAAGTTTTACCATTTGGTACTTCAGAGAAAATACACTTACACTCTGTTTCAGCCATGTGCCTTGTTCTCTTGCTGTCCTGCTTTCAGTTCCACTCACTGAACGGCAGGATCTCTCCATAAATAAACAGTTAGGAGTTGAACTGAGCAGGTGATATGAAGCAATGGCTCAACTGGCAGGTTTTGTAAAGGCCACAGAAGCAGAACCAGCATTCAATGTGATTGTCAACAAATGCCACCTCAACTGATAATAATAGCACATCAGCAAAATATCTGAGTGCGAGTGGGGAAGTTTTAAGGTGTTTATAATTCCAGCCCTACCGCAAGAGTGTTTAAAAAATCAACTTATGCATTTCAAATAGCTCAGTGATTAAATATAACCCACATTTCCTGGGAAGAATTCCTTCAGATCATGCACTGCTAATTACTATCCTGGTGAAAAATACATCTCCTGTAGTCCTATAGCTCAGTGATGGGAGTACTATAGCTCAACCACAAATAACAACAAATTACACTTATAAAGCGCCTTTCACGTCGGGAGGACGTCCCAAGCTCAGTGGGTAGAGCACTCGCCTTGCAATCTGGAGACCTGGGTTTGATTCCTGGCAGGGCAAAACCCCGGGCAAGTTTCCTTACTCCACATTCCTGATAAAAATAAATTTCAAAATATATATACATATTGGTCACTCAATACACGACTGTTTGTGGAATGCTGCTGTGTGCAATTGGCTGCCACGTTTCACCCTCAAGAATACAGTATATATTCTGTGAAGCACTTTGAGATATCTAGAAGACATGAAAGCGCTATATCAAATGCATGGATTATTATTATTATGATTATCCCACCTTCAGAAGCCAGAATGGGGTGGACTATATCACAAATTCCTGGGCTACAAAGTTGCACTGAGCCAACCAATTCTACATTGCTTGAGTAATGTGGACTTCAGAATTGGAAAAGAAGAAAACATTGCTATTTTAGGTTTGCTGAGATTCCTCATATGTTAAATCAATAACCTCACTGAACCTAGAGTCAGATCCTAGTGATGATGACGATGATCAGGCCATCTTAGTTTTCACATCCTGATTAATTATTATTGGTTTCCACCATTTTCCATTTTCAGTTCTGTCCTTCATAAGTTTCAGTAAGGTTTCATGGAATCACAAAAATTAACAGCGCAGAAGAAGAATGAAATTACATTTGAAAAGTGCCATTCACGTCAGGAAAATGTCTCAAGATGCTGAACAATCAGTGTTTCGGACTTAAAATAGGGGTTGGGATTGGGGAGAGCAGGTGGGGAAGGAGGGTGATTGAAGGTACAGTCACAGAGGAGGGTCTTGAGAGGGGTCTTGAAAGAGGCAAAGGAAGGGGCGAGGCAGAGGGACTGTGGGATAGAGTTCCAGAGGCAGAGTGCCAGAAAGCCTGCGTGCCAATGGTGGGGCTGTTCAAAGCCCACTAAGCAGAGGGGAAGGTGAATTGGTAGGATGTTAGAAGGTCACAGAGCTTGGGGAGAGCAAAGCTGTGGAGGGCTTTGAAGGTGAGGACCAGATCTTGAACTGCATCCTCTTTGTGATGGGAAGCCAACGGAGTCTGGTGAGCATGGGGGTGATTGGAGCCTGGTGCTTGAGAGGAGACGGGATGTAGAGTTCTGGATGATCTGCAGCCTATGGAGGGAGGAATTGGGGAGGCTAACAAGCAGGCAGTTTGCGTAGTCGAGCCTGGATGTTTTGAATTGCGTGTATCAGGGTCTCAGCTGCCTGTGGTGTGAGACAGTGGCAGAGCCAAGCGATATTGCAGAGGTAGGGGAAGGTGGAGTGGATCATGTCACAGATGTGGGGTGGAAAGGAATAGGATCAAACAACACTCTTAAGATTCTGGAAGGTCATTCAACTCATCATGCCGGCACTGGCTCTCAGAGCTAGCTGTTCTTTCAATCTCACTACCTTCTAACTTTCAAACCTCCATACTTGTCTACTTGAAATCAACAAGAGTCTCCTTACCATAGGGCTGCTTCATTGCAATGTTTTTTTCAGTGCAGTTAGTGACCATTGCAATTAATCTTACACAGTGTTCCCCGATGCATTCCTCTCTGGAAAGTAAAGACAGTAACTATGTCCTTGAATTGGTAGTTTGAAGATGTACATTTTCCAGGTGAAATTTTATTGTTCATTGCACAGCTATGTGTTATCCTAGTGAGCAAGACAACCATCTTCCCACCTTTGTAGGCTAGAATCCAAGCTGGGTGTACTACTCTACATAATACAGTAAAAGTCAGTTTATCCGGAACCCGATCAACCGTATCTTCCGTATAACCCGCATCGCAAAAAAGGTCTGCATTCGGTTAACCGGAATTTATCTGGAAAAATGCATAAAATCATTATTTAATTTTTTTTGCAGTTCTCGGCCGAATATCCAGCATGCACTTTAACTGCCATTTTCCGGGTCCCGAGGGTGCCAGATAAATGGGCTTTTACTGTACTGGTTTATAAACACATACACTCCCAGTCATTTACTGATAGAAGGAAGATTTGGTACTAGTGTTACCAGAATCTTATAACCTTTCTGCTCAACATTTCACTAATCTAAGAATAGCTGAATAAGCACATACTTCGGCCTGAAGTCCCAGCTTTGGGTGAAAACAGTGCTATGCTTGTTGTTACTTAGAGGCTGGAACACTGGCCAAACATGTTACAGCCTTTGATGAACAGCAATGAACAGCAATAATACTTAAGGAACGGTACAGAAAAGGCTAAAGATATGACCTTAAAATTGGTTTGAGACTGACCACTACCCACTCCACCCACCCCACTCCGCACCTCACTCCTCCCCCCCCCCCCCCCCCCTCCCCACTCCTTTTCCATACGCTTTATACATTTCAAATGATATGACCAAACAAAGTCTATGTCACCAGGGAGAGAGATAAATTCACTCCAACAGCTGTCTGTAGTTAAAGATAAATTTGATTTGTGCTTTTCAGCAGTATGATACAGTATATATATTTATCCTGGCTGATAATTCTTCACCCAGATGTTCATGGACATCTTCCTGGGGTGAAAGGAACAATATCAAAGAGAGCATGATGAAGATGATGATTATTATTATTACTATTATTATTCTATAGCTGTGTGGTCCCTATGATTTTTGCCAAAAAGAGCCTTATATACCTGAGAATCAAGTCAAAGGAATTGGCCACAAAAGACATTGTTTAAAAAGTTAGAATAAAGAAATTCTTATTTTTTAATTTCTATGTCACTGTAGGTTTGTTTAGAAATATGTGCTTGTTTGGTGTCAGCAACAACAGGAATGACAGAAGGCTTAAAATCAGCAGCATTGACGGAATCTCAGTTAGTCATTTCTATGCACAAGAGACAGTGCACTACTTAACATGCACATAGGTTAATTTCACTGCTTTAGAAAGAACTGAATAATAAAGGATTTAAGGAAATGGATTTCTCAGTGGTGTTGAAGAAGTCCTGAGTGACAAACGCTGAATAACAAGGGTCTACAGCAAATTGGAGATTGATTAAGATGTTAAACCTCAGAGCGCATCTCTGGAACTCCATCCCGCTGTCCCTCCGCCTCACCCCCTCCCTAGCCTCCTTCAAGTCCCGCCTCAAGACCCTCCTCTTTGACTTGAGCACTCGCCTTACAGGCGTGAGACCTGGGTTCGAATCCAGGCAGGTCAGGGCGAAACCTTGGGCAAGTTTGCTTCCTCCACATGCCTAATAATATAATCCAACAAAAAAAGCACAATAATAAAATTGGTCATTTCAATCCAAGATTGTTAGTGCACAATTGGCTGCTGTGTTTTGCCCACAAATGTAGTCAATTCACTTTATAGTACATTCTGTGAAGCACTTTGAAACGTCTAGAACAGTGGTTCCCAACCTTGGGTCCCAACTAAAATCAGGGTTGCGGAGGTCCTCAGTAGAATCGTGAAGGGTCATCAGAAATTTGTTGTTGTTGCTTTTTTTTAATACTGAAAAGTGCACGAGGTGACATAGCCAACCAATTTGTATGAAAGACAGTACTAGCGAGTTGCGCTGAGTCCACAAAAGAGAAGGAGATATCGTCTTGGCTGAGCTTCGCTTCAGTCGCCCCCTAAGAGTCGGGAGGACCTGTTGGTGGCCAATTTAGGGTTGCAGCAAAAAACAGTTGGGAATCACTGGTCTAGAAGATGTGAAAAGCGCTATATCAAAATGCAAGGATTATTATTATTACATTATTCAATGGTCCCATTGGTCACCCTAAATCCCCCCCTTTCCCCTACCCATGCCCAACCCCAGCTTGGGTCTGAAATATTGACTGGGACGTCTCTTGGGATGTCCTCCTGGCTTGAAAGGTGCTATGCAAGTGTAATTTTGTTGTTGTTGGCAGACTCATTTTATAATAATAATAATCCTTGAATTTGATTTAGCGATTTCACGTCTTCTAGACATCTCAAAGCACTTTACAAAATATACTGTAAAGTGAATTGACTGTATATATTTGGATTCCTCATATTCCTCATATTTATATTCCTCATGTTTATATCTCAGAAATGTGTCTATTTCCATATGAAAAAAACAGCTCTGGCAAATATCTTTGACCATACCTCATTGCAAAATGAATGGAATCAATTACTATATTAAGGTAATTTTCTGTATAAAATAACCCTCTAAATGGCAATAAGGAGCCAGTGAAGCTTTGAGAGAATTGGAGTGATGGACATGGAGGTTTTGGTGTGGGTGAGGATAATGGGGGCAGAGTTTTGGAAATTACATGAGTTGGTAATATAATGCCGGTGTAGCTAGGGAGACTAGCGAGGGATCGTGGTAGGAGATAACTGTGAGCCTATAATTAGCAAACAAACAGCAGTCTATGATCATACTGAGGATTCACATCCACCCCACTGCAGACTCCATTCCTGCAAAGATTGATATTTTCAATTTTCTTTTCGGCAAAACTGTTTCGTTTTTGCTAATGTTAAATCCTCCGGGATTGAATTCTCTATGGTTTACAGATTCTCACAGGGCAGAATTCACAATCTTCAATTCAGAATACTCCAGACATGTGCACTGAAAAAAAACTATTTTTGGTCAGTTGGGTGTCTGACACATGTGGAATCCCATGGGCCACATGCTTAAGAATTTCTAAACCAAAGAGAGAATTCCATGCAACCCATCTCACATAGAAATTCCTGTGTACTCTCTTCCTGGAGGGGTACATTCTGCTTACCTAATTTAGAAGAGTATTAGGTGCACGTAGGCAAGAGCCAAGGTTTGGGAACCTCAGATGTTGTGTCGGATAAAGGTACAGAAGGCTTTATTTTTGAAACCAAGGCAGAATCCTGTCGATTACAGATTTTTTAATTAGAATTTTTTTTTCTAGAAATGCAGGTACTTTTGACCCAAGGCGATCAAGCATTAAATTACATAATTTAGCTAGATGATATTGATTTATAGATTTATGCTAGATTGAAAAATAGCATCTTCATTCGTTTAATGATGGCAATGTTTTTCAAAACACCATAGATGAATGGGAAAAAACAGTGGGGATAAAATGGAAACAATAACTTGCAATCGTACACAACCTGTTATGGAAAACATCCTAGTGCTCGTCACATGTAGCAGTGGACACTGAGCAGGGAAATAGATATGAAGCTGTTGCTCAAATGGACAGAAAGCTATTCTTGTAATGCTAATTGTGATGTGTGTTTCTGGTTATTACATAGTAAGATTTTCTTACATATTTTGATTTTATGAATGTGTAAAGATACACTCACACTATTTTTCTCAGTATTGGGATGGAGTGACTGCTCTACAGTCACTACACTGTGCAGTCTAACTGCTCTGAGATGCTGCTTGGCCTGGAGGGCACTATATAAATGCAAGATGTTGTTGTTGCAGTGAAATCCCATAAAGCTCATCGACACATTTTCCTGCTGTGACAGATGCTGTATCAAATGCAAGCATTATTATTATTTATTATGCAGTGTTAGTGGAAAGAAAGTACAGGGGTATTTGACATTCAACACAGCAATCAAATCAGGAGTGACAGAGCAGTTTAATTGAGCGCTATACAAATGCAATTTGGTTGTTGTGGTGGTATGTTTCTAAGTTTTTTTCTGGCCTTTCAAAATTCCTGGATAAATCCCTGAACACTGAGATCAATGAAATTCTGAGTGAAATGTGTAGGGAATGGCAGCTTGAGATTTATGTTCCATCATAGCATGCTACAGCCTATTGCAGTATTCTTCAGAGTAATCCCCCTGTAAGACCTTCTTGTAAAATTGGCCCTTGAGAGAACTTTATTGAGTGACTTTGAAATAGGGTTTGTCAGCAAGTCAAACAGTTTCATTTGGAACAACCTGAGTAGGGGAATGAATGAACCTCTAAGCTAGCATTATATTTATCAGTCCATAAATAATCTGTTGCTACTTGTTCAGCAGTACTGTAGTTGTTTTCACTTCAATTTACATTTATAGTCTTTCATATTAAGAGATAGTTTTAATCAGGAAAGCTTTGTGTGTAGTTGATTTTAATAATAATTATGTATTTGATATACAGGGTAGCACCTTTTTACGTTGTTGAGATGTCTCAAAGCAGTTCACTGAATAAACTATTCTGTAGTATTTGTAGCTGGTTTGGGCAGTCAACTCAAGTGAATTGACAATGAATTTTGTAGGTGAAACGCGGCAGCCAATTGTACACAGCAATATCCCACAAACAGGCGTGGATTGTGTAACCAATTTTTGAGGGATTATTACCCCCGGAAGAGCAATCCTCCAATGATTTAACACCCTACTTACTGCTAGGTAAATAGAAGCATGTAGAGTAGGGAAAGTTGCCTAAGGTTTCCTCTAAGATTCTCTTGTTTGCGAGGTGAGTTCGCTAACTACTAGACTACAGGACTCCATCCACAAATGCTGTTTTCTGTAATCGCGATTCAAAAATACAATTCACCTATTTAAAACTGTGTTGCTTTGTAACTGGCTACTTAGAGAATCATAGAATTTTACAGTGTAACTTGGATTGTGGGTAGATATTATTTGAGTAATACAAGCAATAAGTACCATTACAGGCAAGGAAATCTCTCAATTTTGTAGTTGAGCTTTTTGTGAAAAGTGAGATGGGGTCAGTTCAGTTGCAAAGGTCAGATTCCCAACTGACTATATCTCAGAATAATTTAATGGAGGCTACTTTCTAAGATTAATTTCTTAACTCAGCAATGCATTGTAAGGAAATATGTAAAGGAGGTCACTGAGGGGCAATAACAACATCAACGATTTACACTTGTATAACGCCCTTCGCATCAGAAAGATGTCCGAAAGCACTGGACAGTCAGGGATTTTAACAGTAATAGGAAAGTTGTAGGGCAAGTCACCAAAGGTGGCTCAAACTCACTGCTCAGTGGTTCAAACAGTCAAGAGCTCAATCTCTCTGGGATGCTACTCATTGTGAAGGGCAAGTTATTGTTGTTGTTGACTGGTTGAATTGGATTTGGCAAATGGCTGGATGCACACCACCTGATAACTATCTGGGGAAGAAGTGAAAGAACCAAAAGGGGAAGGAAATAATAATATATCTTACTGCTTTTTTTTCATTTAAGAAATAATGGTTCTTCCATTTACACAGATTTGTAGATTTTTGCTGCCTCAGTGTAGAGATTGATAAACAGGAAACCATCTTTAACATGATTTTTAGTGCCTATTCCTTGGCTGAAAAAGATAATAATAGAGTTATTGTTATGATTCTCTTTTCTTATTTGAGCACACTGTGAAAGTTCTCCTCTAGATACATAACCAGCAAAGGACAAGCGAAGGCACAGAGGCCCATCACGTCCACTCCAAAGAGAATTCCCCATGCGCACTCGCCCACATAACGCGCACCTTCAATTCTCTCCTGGTTCCTGCCACTCAGCCCCCTCTCTGTGGAGGTGAGAAACAGAGATGAACAGAAAAAATATAGCCAATTTAGAAGAAAAAAGGTTTTAATTGGATAATTCCTCCCTGACTCCCAAAGTCTGTTAAGCTAACTGTAGGAGGGGGCTGAGCCACCACATTGTTTATACAGTATTCACCTGTACTCTGCTCCATTATTTATTAACCTCATAAGTTTACAGCACAGCAGGAAGCCATGAGATCAACTGTGCCTGCCCTGGTGACATTTCTCTCACTGGAGCTAATTAGCTCTAATCCATGCTCCGTTCACAAATCCTTTTGATTTTTCTTCAATTATTTATCAATTTCCCTTCATTGTTATCTATGGATTTGGCTTCAACAGCCATTTATGGTAAAGGATTCCACATTCTAGTTCTGTGTACAAATCTGATTTAATAATAGAGCAATTATACTGAAGTCAGAGAACCCTAAAATATTTACAGCACAGTAACATCTGTATTGAATTTCATTTTGCCAATCATCAGCCCACATGGGCTCAATCTATCTTTATAAAGCATTTTTTAAAAAAGAATTTGGAGCAAATTTCCGCATGTGGGCTTCTGAGGCTAAGACCACAGGATTATGTGAAGGAGAATTGGTTAAACATTTTGAATGAAACCAATAAGAAAAAGTATGGGAAGGAGGAAATTCAAATGAGAGAAACTGGTGCCAATGTCACCATCGTAACAATGAAGGACTGAATAAGCTATATGTTATGATTTTTCTATATAAAATTGAGATTTCAGTCAGTAGATTTCATCAATAAGAATGTGAAACAGTGTACAAGATAAATGCCATTCTGAATATTGGAGTAAATAGTTGAAACTCTGGGGTAATTTATAGAATCATCGAATTTTACTGCACAAAAGGAGGCCATTTGGCCCATCTAGTCTGTGCCGGCTCTTTGAAAAGAGCAAATCAATCCCACTGCCCAGCTCTCTCCCCATAACCTGTTCTCCCTAAATAAAGATCTAGTTCTCTTTTAAAAGCTGTTATCGAATCAGTCTCTTTTCAGGCAATGCATTCCAGATTCGAACAACCCACTGAGTGAAAAAAATTATCCTCAGCTCCCCTCTGCTTCGTTTTGAAACTATTTTAAATCTGTGACCATGAGTCACAGATTCTCCCACCAGTGGAAATGGTTTTCCTTATTCACCCTGTCGAATCCTCTCATGATTTTGTAAACCTCTATTAGGTCTCCTCTCAACCTTCTCTATTCTAAAGAGAATAAACCTAGCCTATCTAGCCTTTCCTCATAACTGAAGTCCCTCAATCCTGGTACCATTCTAGTAAACCTTCTTTGTACACTTTGCAATGCCTTAACATCCCTTTTATAGTGTGGTGAACAGAATTGAACACAGTACTCCAGCTGAGGCCTAACCCAAAGTTTTATAGAGGTTTAGTCAGCACTTTGTACTCTTTATGAAGCCTAGTATCCCATATGCCTTCTTAATGGCTTTGTCTGCCTGTCCTGCCACCTTCAAAGAGTTAATGGACAGGGAAAAATTGGAGATCAGTTCGTTTGTGAAAGACTCAAGAAAATTGAAAAGGAAATTGTTCCAAGGTGCACCAGTTTATCTTTTTTAATTACTTTGGCTGATGAAAAAAAACCATTTTAATAATAATGATAATCCTTGTATTTAATATAGCGCTGTTCACGTTTTCTAGCTGTCTCAAAGTGCTTTACAGAATATACTGTGAAGTGAATTGACTGTATACTTGTGGGCGAAACGCGGCAGCCAATTGCACACAGCAATGTCCCACAAATACAGTCGTGGATTCAAATGACCAACTTTATTATTGTGTTTTTTTTGGAGGGATTATTATGAGTCATGTGGAGTAGGGAACTTGCCCAAGATTGCGCCCTGACCTGTCTGGATTTGAACACAGGTCTCACGTTTGTAAGGCAAGTGCTCTAACCACTGAGCTACAGGACTCAGGAGATAAATTCTGGAGGGATGAGATTAGATGAGCTGAAGGGCCTTCTTCTTCCAGACCAATCTCTTGATCTCATGAAATGGAAATAGGTGCAGTTTAGAATGATGAATTCCTCCAAATAAAGAAAGAGAAAAAAAGAATATATATTGAAAGTTAGTATCTGCAACAAAAAGTTCTCCCAGGTTGCTGAAGAAAACAACTGCTAAACAAGGTAGATTGACACAAAAAAAGAAAGATTATTCTCATGAAATATGCTGAAGCAAGTGGAAAGCCTAGAACTACAAATTGGGACGAATAATACCAGACCCGTGGTGTTAACAGAAGTATTGTTACTAAAATTAAATCTAAAACATATGTTGCAAAGGAGCCATTATACTTGTTTAAGAAATGTAAACACTGGCATTAATTTCTACAGAGTTTGTTAAATAAAACGTTGCACTTTATAACATTTTATAGCATCTTTAATGAGATTGGGCTTCAGGTTAATTTAGTAGAGGATGGCATGAGTTGGACTTTGCCCTGTCTCATTATCAGAACAACATATTTTTTCACAGACACAACAATTTCCATTAACATTTTGAAACAAATATTTCCCATTGGATTAATAATTCAATAACACTCACAGCAGAATTAATGGACATCCATCGTTTAGTAATGTATGAATAACCACTTCAGCATAAGAAGTCTGACTGTAATATAACTCTAATCAACAAGATTTCAAGTCAACATTGAGGTCCGATTCATCCAACGAAATAAATTGGCACAGTAGAACACAATTGCAAACACCTTTACATGTTGAAATTGGACAGTCACTGACGCTTAGCTTGTAGGCTAAGATTGAATTTTTGATGTGGCCTGTGATTTCTAAATCTCCTTGAGGCAGTTGGTTTTGCTTGTATTACTACTACAGTACTGTACTACAAATAATAATAATCCTTGCATTTGATATAGCACTTTTCACGTCTTCTAGATGTCTCAAAGCGCTTCACACAATACTGTTTACTGTAAAGTGAATATATATATATATACATATCTCTATATGTGAGTGAGTGCTATAATGGAATCTTTCACTAAAGCATTGGAGATGGTTCAAAGGAGATTCACCAAGATGGTACTAGGAATGGGGGACTTCAGTTATCAGGAGAGGCTAGAGAAGCTAGGATTATTTTCCATGGAGCAGAGAAGGTTAAGAAGAGACTTAATAGAAGTTCACAACATTGTGAGGGGATTTGATAGGGTGAACCAGGAGAAACTATTTCCACTGTTGGGTGGGTTGGTAACACGCAGACAGCACCACCACCAACAACAACAAAATTACACTTGCATAGTGTCTTTCATGTCAGGAGGATGTGCTGGAAAGTCATTGTGGAGCTCCTATGGCTTGGTGGTTAGAGCACTTGTCTTGCAAGCTGGGGAGACCTGTGTTCGAATCCAGGCAGGTCAGGGTGAAACCTTGGGCAAGTTTCCTTGCTCCACACGCCTAATAATAATCCATCCCAAAAAAAACCCCACAATAATAAAATTGGTCATTTTCAATCCACGACTGTTTGTGAGACACTGCTGTGTCGATAAGATGTGAAAAGTGCTATATGAAATGCAAGGATTATTATTATTATTGTTTCAGACCCAAGCTAGGGTCGGGGACAGGGAGGGAGAAGGGAAAGGGGGGAATTTGGGGTGACTGATGCGACCATTGAAGAGGAGGATTTTGAGGCAGGACTTGCAGGAGGTTAGGGAAGGGGCGGGGTAGAGGGACTGCAGGATGGAGTACCAGTGGTTTGGGGCAGAGTGGCTGAAGACTCGCCCACCAATGGTGGGGCTGGTGGCTCTGGACATGGAGCAGGCTGGAGCCTGTTAAAGCGGACGGGGTGGGTAGGTTGGTAGGGGGTTACGAGGGCACAGATGTAGGGTGGGGCAAGCCCATGGAGGGCTTTGAATGTGAGAACCGGGATCTTGAATTTAATCCTCTGGATGATGGGGAGCCAATGGACTCGGGTGAGGATGGGAGAGATGGGGTCCACAAAGCTTGGAGCCGTAGAAAACATGTGCAACAGAGTTCTGGATTATCTGCTGCCAATGGAGGGAGGAATTGGGAAGGCCAATAAGCAGGGTATCAGCGTAGTCAAGCCGTGAAGTCATGAATGAGGGCTTCAGTGGCCTGAGGGATAAGGTAGTGTCAGAGTCAGGCAATATTGCGGAGGTGAGGGAAGGCAGAGGGGGTCATGGCTTGGATGTGGGGGAAGGAAAGACAGTTGAGGATTGAACAAGACACCTCGGTTCCTGACTGGCTTGGTGAGGTGATATAATATAAAATATAAAATATAAAATACAATGGTTGTTAAACGAAACAGAGGGAAGGAGAATTTGTTTCATACAGATCTGTTCAGATCTGGAATGCATTGTCTGAAAGAGTGGTGGAAGCTGATTCAGACAACTTTTAAAGGATAAGTAGATAATTATTTGGAGAGGATATGTTTTCAGAGCTATGGGGAAAGGAGTGGGATTGATTTGGACGGCTCTTTTCAAAGAGCTGGCACAGACACAATGGGCCGAATGGCCTCTGTGCTGTGTAATGTTATGATTCTTTGATAAAGGGAAGCTTGCATTGCAGGCTTGCTTGCTATCCAGTGTCAGACTTTTATATAAGATCATATTTACCAATTGCCATGCCTGGGAAAGATGAAGGTATGTCAAGAATGAGTTCTGATTTCATACGCTTCATCAGGATGTCTGATCTGATCACTGATTGGAACTGATCAAGCTATTAAAAATTCAGCCACCACATTTTTTGTGTCTAAGAACAAAGTTTAATTTAGTAGGGCAACCATTGCCAAAGTACCTTACCGGATGTAAACTAGTAATTAAGCTGACAAGGTTGATGGATTTGATGGAATCAGGAAAGGTGACACAATCTTTGTATTTTCCTTAGACATTGTTAACTCCAATTTGAATACTGATTTTTTAATATACCACAAATTATTGGATCTTATCCAAGATTACTGGCTTGGAATTGATCTTTGATTGCTGCATTCGAACGGATCTCACACCCAACGCAACCAAACCCTTTGGTTTCCCACTACTTGCGTGTCCATCTATCAAATTAATTTTTCAATTTACCATTGTCGTTCACATTTTGGCACTCCCCATCACACCAGATCTTGGGAACTTTGGAATTATCACTATCAATCCCTCCATCTTGCCCCCTGCTTCCTATTTGTCAGATCACACCAAAAGCCTTCCTAATGGTTACCTCCTCCCTCCCCACAGTTCGTGTCAGGCTCAGCCACAGTTTAAATGCTCTGAGATGCTTCCTAACATGAAGGCCACGATATAAATGCAAGTTGTTGTTGGAGAAGAGCTGAAGTTAAAGAACTCGATTTATAAATATGGAGGATGGGCATCCCACTACTTGCGTGTCCATCTATCAAATAAATTTTTCAACTTACCATTGTCGTTCACTTCCATGTCTATGGGATATTGCTGTGCTCAATTTGACTGCACAAACCAGCTTACTAAATAAACAGTGACAATCAGTAACAGCTACAGTGATTGTTATTCTATGGACAGACTGTTTAAGTTAGGTACCTTTGACCCTTGCTGCCATGTTTTAATAGTTACCTAAGCCATGAATTGAATACTTGAACATATGGATAGCTCAATTGCACACATATAACAATGGAAAGTATTTGGATAAATTACCTTTTTGTTCCATCCAGTGCAAAACGACACATTTGATCATTTCAAAATATAAGTTTGGATATTGCATCAGTTCATACCCCACTATCATAGATGAATTTATATTGCTGTAGGAGTTGGCAAACACTCATTCAGAGTTATTTTATTCAAAATTCGGGATATTAGCTAATCAGTTCAAATCTTTTTTTATTTGTACTGACGAGTAGCAGTAAAAGGCTGTTTATCTGGCACTCTTGGGACCTGGCCAATATGCCTGCTGGATATTTGGCCGAAAACGCAAAAATAGTTTTTTTAAAATAATAATAATTCAATGCATTTTTTCGGATAAATTCCAGTTAATCGAATGCGGACTTTTTTTTGGCGATGCTGATTATACATAAGTTACGGTTGATTGGGTGCCGGATAAACAGGCATTTACTGTAAAAGGATTCAGCATCATTTTGGGCAGTGCGATTTAGAGCAGGAAACTCGCTTACTGGGTGCTGAGCTGCTGTTCATCAGTGGGTGCACAGAGCTCAAATAATCCTATGTTAAATTGAAATTGTCCGAAATATAATTTTCATCTTTATATTTCAGCTGTTCATTGATTTGATGGGAGCACAGCTATTCATTTAGTCGGTTACCAGACTTGCAATGTGGATGGGACACAAAATATGGCATCTAAATCTGTAGTTTAATTAATAGGCCAAAAGGAATTTGCTTCACCCCTTAAAATATGAAGTAAGAGCTTGGAGACAAAGAAAGCAGGTGAACAGGATGCTTAATGCAAAATAGGATATATGGGTAAAAAGGTTAAATATTTGATTAGATATGGTAGGAAACTAGTCAATTAAAAACATTAAAATTAAAGTTTTGACAGGAAAGCAAAACAGAAAAGTGGGAATAAAGGGATGATAGGATAACTACAATTATCTTGCCATTTATTTTAAATTTGTATTTTATTTTGCGTAATTCTTTTACTAGTGTAAGCTTAATATTCCAAGAACAGTAATTCCTAATGTTTAGGGCTTTATTACTGAAAACCATTGTCAAATTCACAGTACACAAGCTATAACATGTACAAAACTGTTCGCCCAGGGAGACAGGAAGTTCCTGAGAAAGTTTTATTGGAAGTTTAGGAGTTAACAGAGAATAGCACTTCTCACATGTGAAACAAACCAGCTTAATCCCCCTTCCTCTAAAGTAATGGGCTGAATTCTGACTTAAAATAATAGACATTTCTCAGAATTATGACTGGTAAAGTGTTCTGGACACTGTATTCCAGTAGATGTGGTATGGATTTGTTGTACAAAATGACTTGCCAACATCAAAGACATCCCTAATATTCCAGAAATCCTCCAGAAATCCTGAAATGAGCTTGGTTCATTTTCTGCACTCGACAAGATCATTCCGATATCAAGCCCGTTTGATTGCCTGTGCTGTTCTCAGAGATATATGTAGGAGAACTTCCTGCAACTGAATGTGAACAAGATGAAAGTCATAATCCTTGATTCCCATCACAGTCTTCATTCCTGCAGATCTAAACTCCTCAACCTCACTGGGCTCTTCCCTCATACTCACTGAACCAGTGTGGAATCTAGAGGTAATGGTTTAACCACCAGCTGTCCTTCCTCCCCTCATCTGATCTCTGACCAGAACCGCCTTCTTCTCCCTCTGCCACATTGCCCACCTCTGATTGTACCATACCCTAAAGGTAGAAGAGGGAAGCCCTGCTGATTGGCCCCTGTCAGTGCCTTCACACCTCAGTTCCTGAAAGCATCACCATCCATGGATGCACTCTCCATCTTACTAAGCCAGTCCAGAACCTTGGCATCTTGTTTGACCCTCAAATATCCTTTCTATCCCACATCCATGCTATGACCTGCTCTGTCTGTCCCTATCTCCGCAAGATTGCCAGGCTCCGCTATTGTCTCACACACAGGCCACCAAAACTCTTATATATGCATTCATAACATCCAAGTTTGACTATGCAAACTCCTTATTTACCGGCCTCTCCAACTCCTCCCTAGGCCTGCTTCACATCCCCCGCCTCGCCCACCCACCATTGACAGGCAGGACTACAGCCACTCTGTCCCCACCCTCAGGAACTCCATCCTGCAGTCCCTCCACTTTGTCCCATCCCTTGCTTCTTTCAAGACACTCCTCTTTGATCGTGCTTTCAATCATACCTCGTGTGGAGAAGTGATCGTCTCATTAAATTACCTCTTAAAATATAAGCAAAGAATTAAACAGATGATCCAATCTGAACTCTCTTCCTTAATCCCTCTGTCTTGCCCCCTCTTTACCTGTCTTTTATGATTGTGCTAGTGAATGCATAATGTCCTTTCATAGTTATTGTTATGCTATGTTACTGCTAAGCTCGCCGAGCTAACAATTTGCCAAACATAAAGATGAACACATTTTTACCAAACATATTAACATGTTAACAACTACCAAGGCTGTTGCAGAACCAACAGACACATTTACAACATTTTGCAGTGATTTACATTCATGGGTAGACTTGTTGGTCTGGGAACGATAGAAAGTTCTCACTACAATGGGATGGTAGATTTTCTTACTGCTGTATTAGAGAACCACACTTTTAATTTCCTGTTGTATAGTCTCTGCAATCCAATTGCTTCTAATTTCTAAAGAAAAAAAAGAATAAAGAGAGATAAATTACAGATAACACTTGAATCCCCAGGCAAGAAAAAGCAGCTGCAGCAAAGCCCAATCTGAGAGAACGATTCCTTGAGCCCTGCAGTATATAATTACTTTGAATTCATTATAGGTTTTACTCGAGCGTGAGAAATCTGCGGAATACCTTTCGAGTTAATTTAAGAAAAACACTTTGATTCTTGGTTTATAATATTTGACCTTTATGCCCGCTTTATGCATCACCTAAATTTACTGATGAAATCCCTGGAGAATAATTGAGATCCCGATGATTTTTGTTTAACGTTTATGATTATATATTTCAATGCCTGCATGTTGATCTGAAGTTTGTATTTCACACCCATGCATGATTGGTCTGAACCTATTGCCTTTGCATTTGATCAAATGATTTCTTCAGTGAACATCTATCTTACCTAGTCTAAGCTGACACTTCAGTGCAGTGCAGGGGGGTTGTTGCACAGTCAGATGTGCCATCTTTTAGATGAGGCATTAAACCAAGGTTCCATCCCCTATTCAGATTCAGGTGGATGTTAGGTTCCTGTGCACTATTGGAAAACAATGGGAGTTTCCCTCTCTTGGTGTCCCTGCCAACAACCATCAACCCCCCCACCGCCCTCCACCCAACAATAACAAATTGGTCACTTACTCCATAGCTATTTGTGGGACACCACCCGCACAACTGGTTGCCCATTTCATCAACAAAATACACAGTCAATCCACTTTACAGTGTATCCTGTGAAGTGCTTTGAAGTGTCTCAATGACATGATAAAGTGCTATATCAAATGCAAGGATTATTTATTACTTTCTTTTCCCTTCTTGATTTCCATGCCTTCTATGCGCTACACAAGCACTGGCTAACCAATTTTGTTTTCTTCAGAGGCCACACTTCTACAAGCACAGTATTGCACCAAACTGCATTCCTCCTCCTATAACTGTGAATATCAGACAGACATTATTTCTCTTTTATAAAACAAATAAAAAAAATGTTTGACCTTGACCTGGGAGAGTCAAGTATTCATTTTATGTCCTCCACCCCTACATCTGAATAATATACCAGTGTGCCTTTTGGGTTGAATCTGCATTTATTTGAGCCTCATTGGTTAGCTAAATGGGGTCAATGTTTGCCCAAAGCATGAAAAAACACACAGGATAGTAAATGGATGGTGGTGGGCAGTGTTGCTATATTTCTGGTATATTTTAATATTGAGGTTTTGGGGAATTCATACAAGTATTGCATTTGACTCTTTTTTCATGCGTATAATTCAACAACTTCCATTTTGTATTGGTACCTCTTATACAGTTTAAGAGCACTGCTATTGGATGACTATCTTGTATGTGAACATGCTAATTTTCACATTGCACACTATATCCCCCACCCTGTGGTTTCATCGAGAAAAGGTATTCGACCCTCATACATTAAAGTTTGATGTACCTACCAAAAAACTGGTCATTTGGAGTATGTTTTACTGAACAGAAACACTATTCATGCTTCATAAACTGCCCAAGTGAAGCTAAGCTGGCAAGGATTCAGTTCATAGATTTCATTATTTACAAAGATCATCCCGTCTTTTAATTATATTTTATCCATTAAATTAGATTCACTATTGATGAAGCTTATATAAATTCACAGCAAATCTGTCAATATTATGCTTGCCTAATATTCTTGAATAGTGCCATTAAAGATGTCAATATGTTAATGTCAACCATTAAAGACTCACATTACTAAACCATTCCATCATTATGATATGTGAAATAATAATCCTTGCATTCAATATAGCGCTTTTCATGTCTTCTAGACAACAACAACAACAACAATTTACATTTATATAGCGCCTTTCATGTCGGGAGGACGTCCCAAGGCGCTAAACAAGAGGCGTGTGACCCGAGCTGGGAGGGGAGTGTTTGGGAAGGGGTGAAACACGAATATCTCAAAGCGCTTCACAGAATATACTGTAAAGTGAATTGACCATATATTTATGGGTGAAACTCTACAGCCAATTGTGCACAGCAGTCATGGATTGAAATGACCAATTTTCTTTTGAGAAATTATTATTAGGCATGTGCAGTAGGGAAACATGCCCAAGGTTTCGCCCTGCCAGGAATTGAACACAGGTCTCATGCTTGTAAGGTGAGTGCTCTAACCACTGAGCTACAGGACTCCACCTTGTGACCTTGTGCACATTAATATATTTTTGAAGAGAACAATCTGACTAAATTCCCTGTGACGATGGTGTATGCCGGTGTGCTATAACGAAACACAGCAAGGACCAGTGATTGAAAGTGTGTTTGCCTTTTCAGTTACTTTTTTAAGCATCTTGCTGTAGTTATTTTATACATGGTTCTATTTAAAAACTAAGTGGAAGAACTTTGAAGCAGTGCATTTTTAAATAGAAAATCCCATTACAAGTGCACACACTTAGAAGTCATTACATTTAGTGGCATGAGATATTTCTCAGCTTTGTATGACTGGAATTCCTTGCAAATCAAGGGGATTTTGTTCTTGATTTCTTATATTATGCGATTTTCTTACATTGTGCAATTATCTTCCAGCTCAGAAGAGACGCTTTTCTTCCAGAGGCTAATTGACACTGGCAGATAATCGAGGTTCTGCAGTGACACTAAGCAAACAGCAATAAGTTGCATTAACTTGTACCAGGAATGAGGGACTTCAGTTATGAGGAAAGGCTAGAGAAGCTAGGATTATTCTCATTGGAGCAAAGAGAGTTACAAGGAGACCTAATAGAGGTTTTCAAAATCATGAGGGGATTCAACAGGGTAAACAGGGAAAAACTGTTTCCACTGGTGGGTGTGTCAGTGGCCCAAGGTCACAGATATAAAATTGTTTCTAAAAGAAGCAGAGGGGAGGTGAGGAGAAATGTTTTCATACAGCGAGCTGTTTGAATCTGGAATGCATTGCCTGAACGGGTGATGGAGGCTGATTCGATGACAACTTTTAAAAGAGAAGTGGATGCTTATTTGAGGAGGACAAGTTTATGGTGTTATGGGGAATTGCCAGAGAGTGGGATTGACTTTGAAATGCTCTTTTCAAATTGCTGCACAGACACGATGGGCCAAGTGGCCTCCTTTTGTACTGTAAAATTGTATGATTCTATGACATAGCATTCTTCACATAGGGTAATGACCCGGAACATTTCATAACAACTTGCCCAACCAACAACTTGAGAAGGGGGAAGGAAGTGATCATAGTAGCATTCAAAGAGGTAGGATTGGAGGTGGTACTTATAGACTGAAGGAGAGGGGGAGAGAAGCAGTGGTAGAAGGTGGAAGATCTAGAGGTTAGGGGCATAGGAATTAAAGGTTCAACCACCGATGGTTGTATAAAGAGGTCAGGGGACATGTAGCAAGGAATGTTTGTTCAACAACAAAAACTTGCATTTATATAGCGCCCTTAATGTGTCCCAGAGACTTGGGCATTTTACATTGCAAAGAAGCAATATCACTGCTATTCAAAGTGAAGCGCACTGAAGCATTGGGGCTAAAAATACAGTATCACCTCGTGAGTACTACTTTGGTATTGTGAATGAAATTGCAGGATTGACTATGAAATATCAATCAATCAAAATTTACATTTATATAGCGGCTTTCACGTCGAGAGGACTTTAAATAGTTAAACTGGGAGGAACCATCACTGTCTAAGGGCTTTTTTTTGTGGCTGGCATTTTCTTTTCCAACAAATTAGCAGACTTTTCAGGTTCTTTTTCTGCTCGGAAACAAATGTGGATTTTTCGATCATGACTTCTAGTTTGTGAATATTGCATTTCCAATTCTTATCAATTTACAATAGGTCACTGGAAATATTTAATATTCATATTGTGAATTGAGTGGGAGCTGAAGCCGGGGGGGTGGGTGGGGGAAAGGATAGTGGAAGTCAGTAGCTTAATTAGAGGCAAATAAGTAATTGGAGGGTGGGTAGCTGAGGTTACACTTTAGCTTAACAATACAGTTATACTGCAACCACTATTCAAAAGATCGAACACATTCAGAACTCTGCCGCCCGCATATTCACATTTACGACACTCAGTACCACATCTCACCAGTTCTGGCCAGGCTCCATTGGTTCCCCATCGCCAAATGGATCAACTTAAGATCCTCACATTCGTGATCAAATCCCTTCACGCTCTGGCACCTCCCTACCTCTCCGACCTCCTCACTCCCCAAAGCACCACCCAGTGCCTCCGCTCAACTAGCATCAGCCTTTTGCTCATCCCTGGCACCCCCCACCCAACCATTAAAAGTTACACTTGCAGCCACTACACCCCGAAACTCTGGAACACTCTTCCTAAATCACTCTGCCTCGCCCAACCTCTCCCCTTTCTCAAATCTTACCTGAAAATCTTCCTCTTCAACCATGCTTTCTGCCACCTCCTACCCACACCCCCCCACTCGGAGTCAGGCTCCACCATTATTACGTGCTCTGAGATGCTACCCTTAGTGGAGGACACTATATAAATGTAAGTTGTTGTTGTAAAAAAAATTGCAACATACAGTATATCTACAAAGACATGTGGCATTATTCGTTTTTTTTTTATGTACAATAATCGGTTCTGTTTCACTTTGTACAAAAAAGATTTGTTCACAACAATAATGATTATATCCCAATTTACGATTGAGTTCTAAAGAAATATCAATAAACTAAATCTTTACAGCCTGCAAAGAAGGCAATTAAGTTCAGAGGCAAGTGTGCTACAGCTAACGGTCATGTACCCGAAACGTAGACTCATTTTGCCTTTCTCATTAGATGCTGCCTGACCTGCTGAGTGCGCCCAGTGATTTCTATTTTTGTTTCTGTTTTTGCAACGAGCCAGGCTTTGTGTGTCATCCTGACTCAGTAATTCCATTCTTGCCTCCGATTTAGGAGTTTGTGGGTCAAGCCCCATATCAGGACTTGGAATCACATAGCTGGCACTCCAATGCAGTGCCGGATTGTGTGGCATTTTTGGAGGTGTGGTCCTTTGGATGTGATATTAAACCAAAGTCCTGTCTGCCTGTTTAGGTGGATGTTAAAGATAAAAACAGAAATTGTTGGTTCAGGCAGCAGGTCAGGCAGCATCTATAGAGAGAGGAAAGTGAGTTAACGTTTTAGGTCAATGATCTTTCATCAAAATTTGGGGATGTTAGAAGGGAGCAGATTATAAAGACAAGCACAGAAGACAGCAGGGAATGAAAGATAAAGGAAAATTTAGGTGGAGAAGATGAGATCAGTGGTGTTGATTATTTGTTCTGAGATGCCTCCCAGCATGGAGGGCACTATATAATTGCAAGTTGTTGTTGTTGATGATGATGATAGTACAAGACAAAAGGCAATAGTGGGAGATCATTAGAAAGAAAAGATGTGTCTGAAACCCAGAGGATACATGAATAGTTATAGAATAGGGGGAGCCAGGGAGGCTGAGAGAAGATGGAGCTGTGTTTAAGGTCAGAACTGATTAAAAATCAGTGTTGAGGCCAGAGGGCTGTAAGATATCTGGGACATAAAGTGCTGGTTCTTCGAGCTTACATTGTGCTTCATTGGAACATCGTAGGGAGGCCAAGGACAGAGAGGTCAGAATGGGAGTGGGAAGGAACATTAACATGGTAAATGACCAGAAGTTCAGGGTTGTCCTTGTGGGTGGAACGGAGGTGTTCAGCAAAGCAATCACCCAATCTATATTTGGTCTCTCTAATGTAGAGACCACATTGTGAGCAGCAAATACAGTGTATGCTTGTATTTAAATCCTCTGCACCCCCTACCTCTCTGATCTCCTCTCTTCACAACAGCACCCATTGCCTTCGCTCCACCAGTCTGGCCTCCTCCTTGTCCCCCGAATCTTCCGCCCCACCATCGGCAGCCATGCCTTTAGCCACTATGCCCTGAGGCTCTGGAACTCCCTTCCTCACTCCCTTCGCCTTGTCCCCTCCTTTCCTATTTTCAGGTCTCAACTAAAGATCTTTCTTTTCGACCGTGCTTTCGGTCACCTTTATCCCCCTCTCCCTGGCTCTGCCCCGGGATCCATTATTGGGAAGCGCTCTGAGATGCCATTCAGAGTGGAGGGCGCTATATAAATCCAAGTTGTTGTTGTTGTAAATTAGATTAGTGGAAGTGCATGTAAATCATTGTCTCACCTTCAAGCAGTGTTTGGGGCAAAAACAGTAATCACTGGGAACACGCAGCAGGTCAGGCAGCAAATGAGTCAACGTTTTCAGGTCTATGACCCTTCATCAGAACTGGGGCATGTTGGGAGGGAGAGGCTTTTAAGGATTAACAGAGGGAGAGGCAGGACAAGGAAGAAAATAGGGTAGAGGGCAGGAGATGATGGGTTAAAGAGGTGTTAATGAAACAAAAGGGGGAATTGCAACAAAAGTGGAGAGAAGATCTTGTAGTACGTTTCATTGAAATAGCTTAGGAGACCGTGGATGGAGAGGTCAGACTGTGAGTGGGAAGGAGAGTTGGAAAGTGTTTGGGACTCTGCACAGTGGACGATATCTTGGAAGTACAATTTTAAATGGTGTGAAGGAACAGAGAGCAATTGGTAAAGTGGGCAGACACATGGCAGATGAAGTTTAATGCAGAGAAGTGTGAGGTGATGCATTTTGGGAGAAGAAATGAAGGGAGGCAATATAGGCTAGATAGTACAATTTTAAATGGTGTGAATGAACAGAGAGACCTGGGGATTTGTGTTAGTGACTCGTTGACAGGTAGACAAGGCTGTTAAGAAAGCATATGGGATATTAGGCTTTATAAATAGGGGTATAGAGTACAAAAGTCAGGAAGTGCTGACTAACCTCTATAAAACTTTGGTGAGGCCTCAGCTGGAATACTGTGTTCAATTCTGGTCACCACACTACAGAAAGGATGTGAAGACATTTCAGCGCCTTGGGATGTCCTCTCGACGTGAAAGGCGCTATATAAATGTAAGTTTTGTTGTTTGTTTGAAAGGGTACAAAGAAGATTTACTAGGATGGTGCCAGGATTGAGGGACTTCAGCCATGAGGAGAGGCTAGATAGGCTAGGGTTATTCTCTCTGGAGCAGAGAAGATTGAGGGGAGACCTAATAGAGGTTTATAAGATCATGAGGGGTTTCGACAGGGCAAATAGAGAAAAACGATTTCCACTCGTGGGCGAATCTGTGACTTGTGGTCACAGATTTAAAATACTTTCAAGGCGAAGTAGAGGGGAGCTGAGGAGAAATTTTTTCACTCAGCGAGTTGTTCGAATTTGGAATGCATTGCCTGAAAAGGTGGTGGAGGCTGATTCGATAACAACTTTTAAAAGGGAATTAGATCTTTATTTAGGGAGAACAGGTCTATTAGGCTATGGGGAGCGGGCAGGGCAGTGGGATTGAATCGCTCTTTTCAAAGAGCCGGCACAGACTAGATGGGCCGAATGGCCTCCTTTTGTGCCGTAAAATTCTATGAATCTATGAATCTATAAGAGTTGTTAATAATGTTAAAACAAAGGGGGAGTGAAATTGCCAAAGAACAGGCAGATCAGATGGTCACATTAGAGGTGGAAGGTGAGCTGTCATGGCCTGAAACTATTGAAAACAATATTAAGGCCAGAGGGCTGTAAGGTCTCTAGAAGATGGATAAGGTGCTGTTCCTCGATCTTGTACTACGTTTCATTGAAATAGCTTAGGAGACCGTGGATGGAGAGGTCAGACTGTGAGTGGGAAGGAGAGTTGGAAAGTGTTTGGGACTCTGCACAGTGGACGATATTTTGGCGCTGTTCACGGTTTCTCTTGATGTCTTGGCCGACAATCTCATAAATAGAATTGGTCACTTACTCCTTGGCTGTTTGTGCACAAATGGAAAAAGTCATCAGGACAGTCTTTACAAGCTGAATCAAAAACAGAAATCGCTGGGAACACTCAGCAGGTCAGGCAGTATCTATGGCAAAAGGAAAAGTGAGTCAACATTTAAAATCCACGACCCTTCGTCAGAACTCACCTGAAGAAGGGTCATGGACCCGAAACATTTACTTGCTTTTCCTTTCTCCACAGATGCTGCCTGAACTGCTGAGTGTTCCCAGCAATTTCAGATTTTGTTTCAGATTTCCAGCACCTGCAGTGTTTGCCTTTTTGTTTATGAGCTCAATAACTGGTTTCATTGAGGGAAAATATGTATAATCAAGTTAGAACTGTTTATCAAGATCTATGGTTAGGGAATCAGGGCCAAAGTGTTGGACTTATAATCAGATAACATAATATGTGTGTTTACATGTACTAGAGTAATGAGCTTCAGTGTGTTAAATGCTCTTTTCCCAATCTCCTTTTTCTTATGATCTTATTTTTTTTATTTGTTTGTGATCAACTCTAGTTTGTTCTTTAGTCAGGTATCAGCCTGAGCAAGTGCTTTATGTCCAAGCTACTTTCAACTGTTTTATGTAGTGGCATTAATAATTGAGTTGAACCTTTCAAGTATGCATTAATTTTGAAATTTGCTTTGAAAAAAAAGCACTAAAAGGCACATTCACTACTTGTGCGAAAAATCCCCCAAAATAATTAACTCCCTTCTTAGTCTGAATTTGTTCTGCAACAGAATCTGAAGAAATCAGCTCTGCAGGCTGAAACTATTTAGAGAACTAAATTTGGAAATTTTGCAGCAAGAACAATGAATACATGAGCAACTTGACAAATGTGCTCCAGAGATTGAAGCAGGCGGAGATTACTTGTCAGTGCAATAACACCAATGGATCATCCCCTCTCTTCAGACCAATGTAAATGTCAAATGCACTATATTTATTCATGTAGCACTGTAAAGATATTGAAAATGCTAATTTTTCTAAATACAATCCTCAAAACAAAAGCAATTTAACAGCTTTTAAAATCAACCTGCCAACATCCCATATTCATGCACCATAGTATTTCATTTTATAATAATAATCCTTGCATTTGTTAAAGCATCTCATTGTGTCCCAAAGTGAACTGACTGTATATTTTGTGGGTGAAAATTTTTGATTTATTTATTGATCGTTCATCATCACTCCATTGAAATAATGAAATGAACTACCTTTAAACAGATAATAAATTTAAAGGTCATGTAGCTGATTTCAGTTGACTGTTAAATCAAGTGCAAAAATCACAATTATATATATTTTACTCATTTTGCGATGAATAATGATCCACGCATGATTTTTTTTACAATCTGGGGTTTTAATCATTTTCAGGAAGTGGATAGTTATTCCCACAGGTCAGAGAGTTTACTGCTTAAATCTTCAATCTTTCACTTTGCTATACGGAAATTGGCTGCTGCTTTGCCTGCAAAATATATAGTCACTGCCCGTCATCTTGCTCCCTGCCTACCAGCTAGTTCCTGTGGTACGATTACTGGATCATCAGCAATAGACAATACTACTAGCATTTATAAATGGGGTAGTATCTTACCAATCATAGCAGTGGTGTAGTTTGACACTGTGCTAGGGAAATAGAGTAAGTGACCATAGGCAAGGTCAAAGAGGAAAGTCAGCATCTTGAGAAGAAACAAAATTGAAGGGAGATTTTAAAAAAATACAATAGATTTGAAGTTCATTCATTCCTTTATCCCACTGGTGAGTTGATACCCACAAAGATTATAAGAAAAAATTACAGATACGGGTGCAGAAATACAGGATAGCAATAATAATAATGATAAAGCGCTTTTCATATATTTTAGACGTCTCAAAGCAAGTCACAGAATATACTGTAAAGTGAATTGACTGTATATTTGTAGGCGAAACGCGGCATCCAATTGTGCACAGCATTGTCGGACAAATAGTCGTGGATTGAGTGACCAAATTATTATTGTTTTTTTAGGAATTATTATCAGGAAATTATTATTATTATGTTATGTGTAAGGAAAGTTGCCCAAGGTTTTGCTCTGCCTGGAATTCAACCCAGGTCACTTGTAAAGTGAGTGCTGTAACCACTGAGCTACAGGTCTCCATGATCTGCAGCTTGTGGAGGGACGACTTGAGAAGGTCGACCAGCAGGAAGTCGGCAAAGTTGAGCCTTGATGTGATAAGTGCGTGAAGTATGCATTTTAGTGTTGCAGTGGCTGATTTTCTTTGGGACAGTAATGACACTGGAGAATTCTATTCTTATTCTGCCATTAAAAATAACATCTGATTCTTTTATTTCCAGGTGTCCTTCTTCCTGTTCATTATTTTTGTGGTCTACACTATGCTGCCCTTCCGCATGCGAGATGCCGTGATTGCCAGTGTGCTGACATCGTCCTCCCATACCATAGTGCTCAGTGTCTACCTGTCAACTACAACTGTCACAACAGAACATCTGGTGTGGCAGGTGGGTGCTAAGTAAGATTATTGCAAGGCCTCAGAACTTTGCAGACGTGGAGCCTGACTGATACATTCAATGTCTGATAAAGAACAGCGTATAGCGCAATGGAATGTGGTGAGAGTTTGTGCATGACTATGTTGTTTCAAACTATGTTAGTTTAAATCACTTTTCTTTTTGGTTACAAACAAACAGCCATAGAAGCCCATTATAGATTTCCACCATGCAACTTTGCTGCAGATTTTTTCACACTAAACATGTCATGCCTCTTTGCCTACACTGTTCATCTGATTCAATTGATTTAAAATATCATTTGTATTAAGACGAAGTAGCAAATGGCAGCACAGTTGTTCTTCTTGATTTTGTTTCTCTTCTTAAATGTAATGAAAATCTATAAGGGTAGGGAAAGTGAGACTCAATATGTAAGAAACTTGATTTTTCCTCTTCACTTTAAATCTTTTTACCTCCAAAATCGATGGGATGAAATTGTCATCCCAAATTATACCAAGGAAGTTGTCATAAACTATCACATGTAAATTGATAGACGTGCAGGACTAGAAAATATAATTTGAATCACATTTTACTCTTTTTCTCACATAGAATATGTTGTGAAACATCCCTAATTTTATTCCACAATGTTCATTGTGAGCAAGAATTGCAAAACATTCACACTTCATTCTCTGCCATTACATGATATATTGCTCCAAGATACTGCTCAATTTATAGTGAAATTCGTCCTTAAACTGGATTTAATGACCTAGCTTTGAATTACTTCCACTAGTAATGCACAATGCTGAGAAATGGTAACAAGATATCACCAATTTATTGCAGATGTTGTCAACAAGTACAGCTAGTCTATCATTACCATTTGCATCTTGTACAGAAATACCTCTTAAATATCAAAATTGGCCCTTAATTATGTTTGAGAGGATGCTGCTCTTATTTTGATCTCCAATGTGAGTGAAAGGTTCAAATGACATTGTGTCTCTCCGACATGAAGGCTTTTCTAATGCTGCACACAGCAATTAGCAATCATTTCCATTGGACAGCTTGTACATGAATACTTTCAGCGATTTGATCAAATGAGAACTTAGTTACCAAGGAGGGATAAAGGGACTTTTATTTGACCTCATCAAGTTGAATCATCTCCAAAGACTTCACAGGTAAATCACATCAGGTGTGACTGATTTTGTAGCCAAACATGGCAGCTTTTATATGAACAGCAAAATCTCACGAAGAGAGACGATCATTTCCTCTTGTGGATGGTGAGTACCAACAACAACAACAACAAAATTCCATTCATAGATTGCCTTTCACATCGGGAGGACATCCCAAGGCGCTGAATAGTTAGGTCGGGACCCAAGCAGGGGGGCAAGGGTCAGGTTAGGGGCAGGGGGAAGGAGAGTAGGAAAAGGGGGAGAGTTAGGAGGGCAGCAGAAGGCATGGTCGAAGAGGAAGGTCTTGAGGCCGGCCTTGGAGGAGGAAAGGGAGGAAGCGAGGTGAAGGGATTGCGGGATGGAGTTCACGCAATGGAGTTCCCCCATGGAGTGGGGTCAGAGAGGCTGAAAGCCTGGCCACCGATGGTAAGATGGATCGGGCGGGGGACTTGGAGCAGGCCAGAGCCCGCTGAACGGAGGGGATCAGCAGGCTGATAGGGTGACAGCAGGTCAGAGAGATAGGCGGGGGCAAGGCTGTGAATGTCCTTGAAATTGAGTAGGGTGTTGAATAAGTGACTTGGGTTCCAAAGGTTTCAGTAGTAATACAGAATTGTCCATGTAACGGAGCTCTGCATATTACTATAGTTGCTATGTGGAGTCCTGAGGCTCAGTGGTTAGAGCATTTGCTTGGTAAGCAGGAGGACTTGGGCTTGATTCCTGGTCGGGGCGAAACCATAGCCAAGTTTCCTTACTCCACACTCCTCTGCTTACCTAGCAGTAAGTGGGAACCTGATTGTTAGTCGATTTGCAGGTGGCTTTCCAGGGGTAACAATCCCTCAAAAAGAATGTAGACACTCAAACCATGACTGTTTGTGAGACACTGCTGTGCACAGTTGGCTGGGATATAGGGATAAAGACTAATTTTACTGTCTCTCTTCTAATCTAACCCATTCTTTCCCAGCACCTGGAACCTGTGGGACTTCTTAACTCACTCAGAAATCTTTCTTCCCTCATACAATTTGTAGACTTTGAAAATTGCAATGGCTCCACCTCATTGACTTCTTTTGTATTCCCTCCCATAGTTTTCCCTCCTCAGGATTATCCTGTAGCTTTTCCGTGCCTCAGAACAAAAATAAATCAGCATCTAAGTTGTGAGATGGAGGCACAGTCATTTCTGGCTCTGGAGAGATACTTTATGCTTCAGAAAAAGGAAATAGAACAGTTCACCCGAGCTTGGATAATTATCTCCCAAGTTTTTTTTAGATAAGTATTAATTTGACCAAAAGCCAGTCAGAATAAACTCATCCATGAACGTAACTAACTAATCAATCTTGTCAAGGCAGAGACTGTCTCAAAAATGATAGATTATATTAAAAAAAACTATGATTTCTTTGAACAATAACAACAACAACCAAATTACATTTATAGAGCGCCTCTTACGTCAGGAGGAAGCATGCTGAGGTGTTCCAAGACAGGGTTTGGGAAAATATGTTGACAATGTATCATTGTGGATGAAAGTGTGAATAACATATAAACAAGGTGAGATTAAACAGGATTTTTTTGCCATAGATCACAACTCAGTTTCAAACACTTAACTCTATATCAATCAACATCTTTTAGAAAAGCATAAATATCTGTTGAGGAATGGGATTGAAGGTTACAAGTACATATAAAAATTGGTGTCTAAATTGCAGTGATTCATAACCAAAATCATTAATAATGCCTCGCAGTCACAAAGATTAACTCCTGATAACCAGTAAGACACCAATCAAAATTATTTGTTGTTAAATTCAGTCTTAATTTAGAAGCTAGGGTCCGGCGATATATCGATATATCGCTAAAACCCGATATAATTTTTATATTGATACGCCGCTATAGGCATTTCAAAAATATCGATATATCGGAAAATCGATATATCGAGGGAAAAAATCGGGATGCGAGCACACTGAACTACAAGACCCAGAATGTTAATCTCTATACACAATGCACAGACCGAGGTGCAAAGCCGCCATATTGTATTCATAGTCCTCGAATACAATATACAGGTATGCAAGGGGTGGGGGGAGGGGAGAGATGGCTGGGTGGGGGGTGGTGAGGGGGAGAGAGATGGCTGGGGGGAGGGGGAGAGAGACGGCTGGGGGGAGAGGGGGAGAGAGACGGCTGGGGGGGGGGGGGAGAGTGGGAGAGAGACAACTGGGGGGAGAGAGATGGCTGGGGGGAGGGAGATGGCTGGGGGGAGGGGGAGAGAGACGGCTGCGGAGGAGGAGAGGGGTAGAGGGGGAGAGAGACGGCTGGGGGGAGGGGGAGAGAGACAGCTGGGGGGAGGGTGAGAGACGGCTGTGGGGGGGGGAGAGATGGCTGGGGGGGGAGGGAGAGAGACGGCGGAGGGGTGGTGGGGGAGAGAGACGACGGGGGTGAGGGGTGCGAGAGAGGGACGGCGGTGGGGGGGGAGAGACGACTGGGGGGAGGAGGAGAGAGACAGCTTTGGTGGGGGAGGGAGAGAGAGACGGCTGGGGGGGTGGTGGGGGAGAGATACGACGGCGGGGGGTGGCGGAGAGACGGGGTGGATGTGATAATATACAGATAGAGATGGGGGGGATGTGAGAGAGACACAGACAGAAAAACACAGAGATGGAGAGAGTGAGAGACACAGAGAGAGAAATATATTTACCTCCTGAGGAGATAGGCCCCGAATGCGCTCCGAATGCGCGCGCTGCATGCGCATGCGCAGTACGAGAAACCCGAAAAATCAATATTTCGGTATATCTCAATATGAGCCCATCGATATATCTAAATCAGAAAATTTCCATATTGACGGACCCTATTGGAAGCTAGTTTTCCTCAGTTCTTTAAAATAACTTATCTAAAGTACGACTAGAATTAAAAATTACATTGTAATGTAAATATAATTAAAATACCCTATGTTTATTCTTTGCATTTGTATTACACCTTATAACTGCGAGGATGTATCAACGTGCTTCACATGATGCACTGTAAAATGGTGTGATACTGTGCAATTTGTGTGCGACAAGATGGAATTAACAGTCTACCAGACAGTTTGGAGTCCTGTAGCTCAATGATTAGAGCAATCACCTCGTAAGCGAGAGACCTGGATTTGATTACCGGCTGGACAAAACCATGGGCAAGTTTCTTTACCTCAGGTTCACAGATATGCTTTTAAATTTAAAATGTTTGCATAGTGCCGCATTTTTTGTTACCTCTTCAATTCATTTTCGCTGAAGATTAACAACTACAACAAGAACAACAAGTTCGATTTATATAGCGCCCCTCCACGCCAGACGGCCTCTCAGAGCGCTTCACAATAGCAGATCCCGGGACCGAGCCAGGGGCAGGGGTAGAAAGGTGACCAAAAGCGCGGTCGAAGAGAAAGGTCTTTACCTGTGATCTAGGGAAGAACTAGGGAAGAATAGATCATATGTTCCCATGAACAGGCTCCCTAGGGAAACGGTTGAAGCAGGAAATGTTGATTCCTTCAAGCACAGATTAGATAATTTTCATCTAGGAAGTGGAATACAGTACATACGTAATCCAGGATGCATATGCATATGACCGCCAGGCTGGTGGAAGGCAAACTAGATGGACCTTGGTTTTTTTTAACCAAACATTTCTTATGTTCTTATATTTTCCTGTTCTTATGTGTCCTAATGTGCTCACAAGCTCCTCTCAGATGATATTGCATTCCACAACCTGACAATCCATATCTCTTCTGTCATTGCATGCCTTACTCATTGCTTCCTCCTTATTACATCTTCTTAAAACTAAGGTTTGACCTTTAAGAAGCCACAATTTGAATATTTATCATGTCTCATCACCATAGATATAATGGGCAAAGACTGAAACTGTTTCTTGTCACAGCTTCACCACTCATTTTTAAAAATATCTTCAAGGTACTGTTGAATATTTTCAAATTGCATTAATCTTTGCCGCTCGGACAATTTAATCTTATAATTTATTATCGCACAGAAAATAGCAGAAATAAAGAGGGAAAACTCAATTTATAACAATAATAACCTTACATTTGATACAGCTTCTTATCACGTAAAGAAATATGTCGAACAAACTTACAAGAATTTTACAGTGAAGAATAGAGCATGTTTATATTGGAAGCAAACTATCTCCGACTTCCTCTCTCCTCAAACCAGCACCCGTTGCCTTCGCTCCACCGGGTCTGGCCTCCTTCTTATACCCCGAATCCTCCATTCCACCATCGGCGGCCGTGCCTTCAGCCATTACTCCTCAAGGCTCTGGAACTCCCTTCCTCATTCCTTTCTCCTCTCCCACTCTCCTCCCAGTTTCAGGTCTCAGCTAAAGACCTTTCTCTTCGACCGCACCTTCGTTCACCTTTCTCCCCCTGCCCCTGGTTCAACCCCGGGATCCGTTATTGTGAAGCGCTCTGAGATGCCATCCGGCGTGGAGGGTGCTATATGAATCACAGTTGTTGCTGGTGTTGTTGTTATCTGTACTTGTTACACAAAATACTGCTATTCAACTTTCATAGAATTACAACAAAATAAACAGTAATATTTAAGCAGACAAAATATAATTTATGTAGACATCCATTCCAACTGAAATACTGTTTGTTATCAGATCCGTAAAACAAAATGACATTGCCTGCATTTTAGTTGCTCCTTCTCAGAGTTTTGCTATTCCGTCACTTCCAATCAATTTGTCATAAAATCTTTGAGAGGATATATCATAAAAATAGTAATAATAATAATCCTTGCGTTAATGCCTTATCATGTTGTCAAGTTATATCAAAGCATCTCACAGGATGTGCTGCATTGTGATGGGGCTGTGTGTATTTTGTGAGTGAACAGGCAGTCAATTTGAGTACAGCAATGTCCCACAAACAGCCATGTAAATGACCATTTAAAAAAAAATTGAGGGACTTCTAAAATTCTGTTTTAGAGGATTGAAAGTTTATAATTTTCTTGCTGCTTGAAATATTGGTAACAATGGGGGGGTGATCTCAACTCAGGATCGTACTTGAAAGAGTGAAGGCATATTGAGTTGAAATCCCAAACCAGAACATTGACTAAATGATTGGTGAGCGCCATAAGATGCCAAGGCCCACATTTTCTGAATAATCTTAACCTGTTGGACCATTATGTCTAAAAATTGAATATGATGCATGTTGTGAAGGATTCTTACAGTTAATGTTAATTTGGAAGTTTAAAAAAAAAAGTGAAACCATGGAAAACCAGCTTCCAAAAAACACTTGATGGCCTAATTTAAGAATGTTCCACAATCTAGCATTATACTGTATTAAGAATTAAGGCAAAATAGTCTAACAGACTAATATTAGGTGAAATTTCAGGCGTCACATCCATCGATCAACAGTATGAACAATATTTATTCCACCCAATCTCCTGCGTGAAGCACTTTGAGGTGTTATCCTGAAGTGCAAGGTGCTAAATATAAATAGCTGTTAATTGCTCAACCAATTTGCTCTTATTAATTAAAAATAATTATTGATAATAATTTGGTCACTCCATCCTTGACTGTTTGTTGGACATTGCTATGTGGAATTGGCTGCTGAATTTCACACAATTAAAAGTATACAGTCAATACACTTTACAGTTCTCAACGATGTGAATAAGCGCTATATAAAATGCAAGGCTTATTATTATTATTATCCATTTACTCTTCCCAATGACATTCTTAAGCTTTTCTATTGTCTCTGAATTTTCCCATTCTGAATTCTCACTGTCCACTTGTGTAAATTTCAAAAGATGATAACGTGCAGCATTTCAAGGACCAAGTTATGATAATGTGTGAGACGCTGTAATGTGTGGAAAATTATATTTCTCACGAATGCTTGAGGTAAACATCTAATTATTTCTGTAAAGGCTGATCACTGCAGTAACCTTAAAGAAACAGGGTCCAGTGATGTTCGTTGACATTTCTAAGGAATTTCTCTTGTCATAGGTCTACTAATTAGCAAAGCAGTTCAGCCTAATTATGCAAATATCTACATCTAATGATACCCCCACAATGACAAAATACTGCAGATGCTGGAAATCTGAAACAAAAACAGAAGTCGCTAGGAACACTCAGCAGGACAGGCAGCATCTATGGAGAAAGGAACAGTCAGTCAACGTTTCAGGTCCATAACATTTCGTCAGAACTAAGACATATTGGGAGGGAGAGGTTTTTAAGGATTAACAGAGGGAGAGGCAAGGCAAGGAAGACAAATGAGAAAATGGGGTAGAAGGCAGGAGATGATGGGTTAAAGAGGTGTTAATGTTGTAAAACAAAAGGGGGAATTGCAACAAAACTGGAGAGAAGAGGTGTTAATAATGTTAAAACAAAGTGGGGTGAAATTGCAAAAGAACAAGCAGATCAGATGGTCACAGAAGAGGGGGAAGGTGAGCTTTTGTGGCCTCTAATTATTAAAATCAAGATTAAACCAGTGCCTTCAGGCCACACTCTGTCTTCTGGCAAGGTGACCAGACTTACTTTAATTAAACCCAAACTTGCCTTTAATAATTCTATTCTTGTGTAAATAAACACCACAGATAATTATCTAAAAGCAATTGCCACCCATGATTGCGAACCAGGGAATCTAATCAGCCTTGTTGAATCTTAGCAAATTAAGTGAACCACAGGCCTGGAAAAATCTTTAAAGCCAGGCAAGCTAATACTGACTCCTACTTCAACTGATTTTCTAACAAAAGCTTTGTGAATATCAATTGTTGAATTCACCAATGCAAACAATATATTACTGCCAGACTCCAAGCAACTAAATTGACAATTGGAATTAGGCACCTTAGTTTAAAGAGAGGGTAATGAGGTTGGACAAAGTCACCTCAAAGAGCCTCAAGAAGGCTATTGAAGATATAAACAGGCCCCCAATGATTTGAACAGACGGAAATTATACCAAAGTGGAGCAATGATTCACACAGAGAAGAGGAAGGTTGCAATGGTTCTCACCCCTGCATGTATACCTGTATCATGAGAAAGCACACAGTGAACTAGGTGGCCTCTCTGTCGTTGCTCCTCTGTGTCGTGCAAGGTCCTTCTCTGAGTGAAATTCCACAAAATCAGAATAAACACGACAACAGGTAATCCTAATGCCCTATGGTGCAACAATCGGATACTTACAATCAACCCTTCCCACTACCAGCCAGCTGACTTCAGCAGTGACCTGTTTGTGTCTCTCCCTTCTTGAGTTAACAGTGTCCTTAAACCCTATGCCTCACTTACACTGCACAGTCACAACATTAACAAAAAAGTCCTCACACTATAACTTTGACACTAGTTCTTTTATCCAAAGTTAGTAGACAAAGAAACACCAATCTTGACCTGGAGGTAAGGGTCTTGGGTCAGGCACATACTTCCTTGATGACACTAAAGGCAAAGAGCAACCCTGAGTTCAACAAACCCCCTCCTTTTATATTTTTCTAGCTTCTCCCCTTTCCAACACATCACTTTAAGTGCTTTCTGATGTCTTGAATGCAAAGTTTGCATTCCTAAATGCAATTATCTAAATGCAAGGATGATTATTTAGTTCACAATTTACCCCATTCTCACCTACCTCCATTGGCTCCCCATCATCCAGAGATTTCAATTCAAGATTCTGGTCCTCACCCTCAAAGCCCTCCATGGCCTCGCCCCACCCTACTATTACAACTTCCTATCTCCCTACAACAACAACAACAAAATTACATTTCTAGAGCGTCTTTCACATCGGGAGGACTTCCCAAGGTGCTACCGACCTGCCTTCTCTCTGCTCAGTGGACTCCAGCCTGCTTCTTGTCTCCTGACCCACAAACCCCACCATCGGTGGGAGAGCCTTCAGCCACTCTGCTGCTAACCTCTGGAATTCCATCCCATAGTTCCTCGGCTTCGTCCCCTCCCTAGCCTCCTTCAAATCCCACCTCAAGACCTTCCTCTTCAACTGTCCCATCGGTCACCCCAAATCCCTTACTTTTCCTCCACCCTCCCCGACCCCGACCCCAGCTCGGGTCTGAAACATTGACTATCCAGCGCCTTGGGACATCCTCCTGATGTGAAAGGCACTATACAAATGTAATTTTATTGTTGTTGTTGTTGTTAGAGTTTACCAGGATGACTACATTGGTATTTTCTCATCCTGTGTGATTGCATGTGGTGGCAGTTGTGGTCTGGGATGTGTTAATACTGATGTTTGTGCTAATTAATCTACACATTAAAACAGGAGATGCATTAATAATTAACACATTGATCAGTTATGTTGAAGGTGGATTACCCCATCTTCCTGTGGAAACGCCTTTCGGTATTAATTGAACTGTCCTACTATTATTAATTCATGTAACAATCCTTGCATTTGATGTAGCATCTTTCATGTTGGGAGGGTGTCTCAAAGTGGTTTACAGATTTTAAGGTAAAATTTGGTGATTGTATTTTGTAGGAAGCTGTTGTAGATAATTTGTGCAGAGCAATGTCCCACAAACAGCCATGAACTAAGTGATCAGTTTTATTTTTACTACGTTGGGGCAAATCAACCTTTTCCTCTCACTTTGTCAAAATAATTTTGGACAAAATCCGATCTCTGCAGCTAACCAAACAACCAGGGCCTCATCGGATCTTGATGTTAAGCATTTCAACATGTTAGCATCAGTTCAAAATAACATATAAACTCAACTTTTAAAGATTTTCCATCCCAGTGTTTCAGAATTGATATTTTTCTGCTACTGTTTAAATTATTGGTATTTTAGGAGGGAAACTCTCCAAAATTTGCTCCTGAAATACATTTACTTGCCTCTGATGTTTATCAATACAGTAATAGAAATCCTTGCATTTGACATGGCACCTTATCATGTGCAAACATCTCAAAGTGCTTCACAGCTTTCGATGTAAAATGCAGTGACTTTATTTGAAAGCAAACTCAGATGCCAGCTCTTCTGAAATTATTCATTTGATTTGGTAAAGTGCTATAAAAACCCACGTACTATACCGTCTTCAGTGGAAGACTAAATGAAATTACAACGCACATTTTTAAAGAGAGAGAATTGACAGGAGAGAACAATATCACATCAAATCCTCCCACCAGTCTCAGCTGATTCTGCTGCTCCCAAAACTGCTATTTTAGCAGTTCCACATCACTGACAGCCAGGCAAGCCTACATGTTTTTACTCTGTTATTATATCTTGAATGGCAATTAATGAAAGTATTCATTAAATTGGATATTGGCAGACACATCGCGGCTGATATCACAATTGTTGACGACGGTATTGTATGATACACTATTACATTCTTATGTGGAAGAAATCAAATGTTTGCTGCTAGCAGCGCTGAACACTCGGTTGCTTAATTTTAAAAGATGTCCCCGTTCTTTTCTTCTGTTCTCATGCTTTAATTTCCTTTGTTGGGAAATTGTTAACAGAAACTAGTTGGGGAAGTGGGGGCTGCCCTGAATCTTCAAACAGACAGTCCCGATTGAGCTCCAGCAGTGATGGTTGTGCAGCGCAGCCTAATCACTACAATACACGGACTTGTTGTCCTGCTGCAGGTGGGGACAGGGAATATGGGCTTCACTATTGCAGAGGCTATTCAATCCTGTCAATTCTAACACTAGGATCTGGGTGGCACTTGCTGAGCAGCTCATAAAGCACAAACGCTCTGCATCTCCTGAGAACTCCTCGCTGTCTTGTCTTGACATTTTTGAGCACCTGATGAATATTAGGCAGTAGCAGCTTAATTGGAGGGCAGTGATTTAATAAGTAAGAACACTCAGCCTCACTATTCTCCGTGATCAATGCTCGCGACTTGGAATCCAAACACACATGTATAATTCAATATTCAAGTTAAAAAAAGTGTCCACCTGGCTACCATATTACAAAAATATACAAAAAGAATGTGTCTTTTAGAAACATAGAAATCTACAGAGCAGAAGGAGGCCATTTGACCCAAACCTGCCCTGGCTCACAGAGTAAGGATATTGCTTCAATCCCACTATACAAATGTAATTGTGCTGTTGCCCCACCTTATCCCCCAAACCCCATTCAAGCCCCTCTCTTAATATACCTGTCTACTTCCCTCCTAGAAACTACAATGAGCTCCATCTCCATCATTCTACTTTGCATGGTGCTCCATATCCCAATTACTCTCTGGGTGAACCAATTCCTTCTAAATTATGCTTTTGCTTTTCTTGTGACTATCTTATAACTTATGTTCTTATTATTGTGGGGTACAGACAATAGTTTGGGACATGACATGTCCATGCAACTGCCAGGATGGTGGAAGGCGAACTGGATGGACCTTTGTCTTCATGTGTCCAGAAAATTCTTGAGCTCTTATGTCCCCTAGTCTCCAGCTGTCAGGTGAAGCAACGTTATATTATTTGAGAGGGGAAAGTTGGGAAAGCAAGAATTCTTGTGCAGTACACAAGAATAAATGCATTCTCATTTTGAATAGTGTCATAGTATCTTTCATGTTCATTTGTTTGAACATCTCATCCAAAGGACAACAACAAAGTTACATTTATTTCACATCAGGAGGGCGTTGTAGGACCACCAACAACACAACACACCTCAGCACTAGTTTAGATTGTCATTCCAAATGTGAGCTCAACATCTTGACACGGGACATGAATCTTCTAACTTAGAGGCAAGAGTGCTACCAAAAGTGTTAAGTTCACACCACAAAGTAGACTGCTATAAAGCATATTTATGGCAGTATATTTTAGCAGGGAAATTTTCTTCCAGTTTTACTATTACTTTGCTGTGTTAGAAATTTCATATTACGTCTGCTAACCTTTTAAACTTAAAATATTTGTATGAAGTCCATAATAATGTCACCAATGCAGAAAGTAGATTGTGTTAAAATATAACTCAGTATACCAGGTATCTAATATAACAATACCCAAATAAAATATCAATCTAATACTTTGATATTGAGAATTAAGGTAATGGTCCATATTGTATAGTCACTGACATGAAAAGAAAGTTGTTCACGCAAGTTTTTGTCATTTTCAGTGGAACACCTTATATGCAACCAAGGTTAATGTGATGCACATGGGGTTATCTGGAGGAGATGCACTTTATATTCTGAAGTCCTTTTCACAGGGTCAAATGGCCAGTTTTTCCAACCAATGCTTTTTCAACCTGAGTTGCTTTCCTCCTTTATCTGATAAACCACCACTTTAGTTCTGATGAACAATTGGTACCAAAATATTAACCGCCCCTCTTCCAAGTGTTGATGTGACCTGCTGTACTTATCCTGATATTAATTCAGATGACCAGGATTGACAGATTTTCATTTTGTAACAACATCAGTGCCTTTGCACACTATAATCACGTTAACAGTCAACCTCACAGAGATGGAGCCAATGCAAACAATAGCATAACTGTGAGGATTATAAACAAATCAGAATGTTACCTGGAATGATTCCAAAGCAGTAATCTAATCTCAGAGTTATGATATCAGTTATAAACTGCTTGTATCTCACTAATGGTTTTGGATAATATTTGAAATCTTCAGTTAGATTTATGCCTTTTAGTCATAGCTAGGACCATTATTTTTAATATGTTTAATGGAACTCAAATTAAGCAAGTGTTTTAAAACAAAAGGCAAAATACAAAGTTCATGGTTTGTGAAATGGCTCCAAATGGCTTGCTACAGGAGTCATGAATAAACAATGAAGGAGGCTTAAATCAAGCCCAGTGAATATTTGGGGATGGATAACAAGGTTGTAATTTAATGGAATGCATTCGGATGATGCCATAAACCTTGAGAAGGAAGGTTAAGTAGTTTGTATTTGTCATTTAATTTCCATGTATAGATTGCAGCCTTGAACTCAATTCCATATTGGTTATTTTCTAACCATACTTAGTATTTTGCTTGTAGCTGTCAGTGTCCCCTATGTCCTTGATGCATTATGATACCCATAAAAGAGTATTATTTACTTGTAGTGTTATTGCTGAGGGGTACAATCTACACTAATGGCTGAATAACATGTGGGTTGGGATCGTTTCCAGGGAGGAAATGGTTGGGTTGACATCATCAACTGCAATCCCTTAAAAATATATAATTTGGTCATTTCAATCTATGATTGGTTGTGGAACACCCCTATGCGCAAGTGGCTACCGCATTCCACCCACAAATATACAGTAAATTCACTTTACAGTATATTCTGTGAAGCGCTTTGAGACATCTAGAATATGTGAAAAGCGCTATATCAAATGTAAGGACTATTACAATAATATGTAGAGAAATTGGATGCAGTATTCCACCTGCAGAACTAAACAGTGTCATATGAATATAACATTACCTGCTAGCTCATGATTCATTGTCCCCTCTGTGTTAGAATTGTCTATTTACATTCCCACCTGTATATCTGGACCCCCTATGTATCTTTTCCTCAACACTGTTAAGAATGTTACCAATAAGGATAAATAGATTTTTATTCTTTCTCCTAAATACTGTATATTGAATCACAATTGTCTTTTGAATTTATTTGCCTCTTATTTGCTAACTTTCCATGACCTTCGGTAATCTTCCACATTCTTTGCCTGTTAAGCCACTAACTTTTATCATCAGCAAATTTAGGCATGTCCTTTTACATCAAAATCCAGATTGTTTATTTATAAATAACTTTTACAGAAACTGAACAACATATTACTGACATTCTCAATCTGAAAAACATCCCATATCTCTACCCTCTACCATTAGTCCATACTGCCACATTCCCCTGAATGCCATGTGTCTTCATTTCTGCAACAAGGTTATGTGGCAACTTGTTATTCCTTTCAAATACATGTTGAGTGCATTCTCTTTATCCATACATTCTGTTATTTCCTCAAAAAATTCCCAGTCTATTAATTCGGCATGGCCTGCCTTTAACAATGAAAGTATGCTGTCCCTCATTAATTAATTCAAAATGTTTTCTCATTGATTCCCTTACTTTGAAAGTTTATACACATCTAACAACTAACTGAAAGTAACTGTCCTTTTATTTCATGGTCTGTGAATTCCTATAGCTCAATGACTTGAGCACTCGCTCTATAGGCTACCAAAGTCGTTACATTCCTTGTTTCAGTTCCCGTTAGGGCAAGTTTCCTTACTCCACTTGCCTCTGTTTACGTAGCAGTAAGTAGGAACTTAGTTGTTAGCGGCTAATTTTTCCCGAGGTAATAAATCCTTCCCCAAAACAATAATAATAAATCAATAATAATATAGGTGTCTTAATTCACAACTGTTTGTAGAATACTGCTGTGCGCAATTCACTGCTACATTTTGCCACAAAATATAGGCAGTTCACTTTACAGCATATTCTGTGAAGTGCATTGAGACATCTCAAAGACGTGATAAAGTACAATATCAAATGCAGTGGTTATTATTGCTATTAGTATTCATTCCTTCTTCCACATCATGAAGTTTAGTTGTAAATATCTTTACGATCCTTGAAATCAATGAAATTAGGTGGAAACTCTGATCTGGTCAATGTGAAGATGTTATTCAAAATAAATTAAATTCTAGGTTACATCTCACAGACATTTGACTGTAATTTAAGAAGTTTGGTAATTCAATTGTACAGAACGCAATATAAAATTCAAGTTAAGTTGAGTGAGTTTTAACTTGTCATACTAGAAAAAAGCATAAAGTTTGTATCAATGAGCCAGGAATTTCTTATACATTATTCAGTGTAACAGCAGGCAAATTAGTTTTTGAAAAAGGCAGATAGGTTAATACTCTTACCGTGACCCTTTATCAGAACTGTAGTAGTAGTAGTATGGAGATACAATAAAGGATAGAGCATCAGGACTTTGGATTTTAATCCAGCTTTACAAAATCCGGAATTTCAGATCTATTGCCATCCAGATTGATCTCAGTGATGCTTTCCTGTCCTACACATTCCTAGGTGTCTTTGTGTAGCCAATCTCTCCTGCACTTGTCTCTGCAGCACTGTCACATGTCACTTTGTTTGCAGATCTCCATTCTTCTCTCAACTTTAAGAAGTTACCATAGAATAGATGAGTGGGTTTGACATTGGGTGCAGTTACCATGATTCCTCGTCACTGGCAAACACGAACAGTGTTCATAAGCATGAGATCTGTTTTGTACAAACCATGATTCAAATGGTGCTGAATTCCCCTGACAAATATACATCAATTTCCAATGGTAGCGTTTTTTCTAGCGATTTGCACTCACACTATTAGCATTCATTTATAGATCAATGAACAACATGCTTAGATCTAGAAACGATAAAGTGTGCCTGAGTGCTATCTGATTTGGAATGTTTTATTCCATCTTTCATGCCATTCTCCTTAATCGCCTCTACTCCCTCATTCACCGAAATGGGACCACACTGCCTGGTTTGGTTCCTGCTTAACCAACTGATATCACTTTGTCTCCACAAACTTTTATTCCTCCTGCCCCACCCAGACACTAGCTGTGTACACCAGGGCTTCTTTTTCTTCCCTTTCTTATTTACATGCTCCCTCTCAGTCATGTCATAATAACAATTATTGCATTTGATATAGCGCCTTATCATGTCATCGAGATGCCTCAAAGAGCTTCACAGAATATATTGTAAAATGGAGTGACTGAATATTTTGTGGGCGAAACGCGGCAGCCAGATAAACACTGTGTCAATTGTTGATGTCTGACAGCTTGTTGGTAGTGGATCAGGATCCTCACACCCTACAAATCCCTTCATGCCCTGGCATTTCCTTACCTTTTTGGCTTGCTTTCGCCCATTTCCACTACCTGCTGCCACTGCTTGGCTGGTTTTCAGTCAGTACACCCCAAAACCTTGGAACTGTCTCCCTCTTCCTTGCTTCCTCCTATCCCTTTTCATGCGTGAAGACCTCCCTCTTTATCTTTGTTCATCCACACACCTGCACCCTCTGTGTCATGCTCCAGCACTGTTAATGGTTCTGAGACACTATCCCACATGAAGGGACCGATATAAATGTAAGTTGTTGTTGTTTTTGTGCTGATGTGAAAACCCTAGAATATTAACTCTCTTAGCTTAAATTCATTTGATTTAACATTATACACTTTTCCTCCAGTATTCATATTGTAATTAAGGGAAAAATAGCTATTCACCAAAGTGTCACATCAAATCTTAAGTGACATTTGCAGATATGAGAACTAATAACTCTATATTTATTTGACTTGTAATTTCATTTAATTCTGCAGAAAATGTCTGTGCTTTCTGCAGAAAATGTCTGTGCTATAAGAAGTTATGTTTTGTTACATTTGGTCTGTTGAGTGTCTGATACATGCGGAAACCCATCGCTATGCTGAACGGTGCCCAAAGCAGACAGAGACCCACATACGTATGCACATATACATGAAAAAAAATCCTGTTTCTGGAATGAAATGTGCATTTTTACCTTCAGGAATGCATGCTTCTTAACTAACTCTGGGGAGAATTAAGTACAAGCAGCCATAAAGGTCTTATGGCTGCTTGTGAAACATCGCTATTTGCAAATTGGCTGACAAATTCGCCCACAAAACATACACAGTCACTATGCTTAACAACAACAACAAAATTACATTTGTGCAGCGCCTTTCACATTGGGGGGACTTCCCAAGGTGCTGGACAATTAGTGTTTCAGACCCAAGCTGGGGCGGGATTGGGGAGGGTAGAAGGTAGAGGGAAAGGAGAGGATTTGGGGTAACCAATGGGACTTTCGAAGATAGGGTTCTTGTCGTGGGACTTGAAGGAGGCTAAGGAAGGAGAGAGGTGGAGGGATTGCAGGATGGATACCAGAGGTTGGGGGCAGAGTGGCTGAAGGATCTTCTGCCAATGGTAGGGTGGGTGACTCGGGGGACAAGGAGCAAGCTGGCGCCCACTGAGCGGAAGGAGTGGGCATGTTGGTAGTGAGTTAGGAGGTTGTAAAGATAGGGTGGGGCATGGCCATTTAAAGGTGAGGACCAAGATCTTGGAGTCAATGGAGCAAGGCAAAATTGGGGGAGATGGGGGCCACAGAGCTTGGAGTGGGAGGGGACACCGGCCGTAGAGTTCTGGATGATCTGCAGCCTATGGAAGAAGGAGTTGGGAAATGTCGGGAAACAGGGTGTTGGCGTAATCGAGCCTGGACGTGATGAAGGCATGAATGAGGGTTTCAGCGGCCTGAGAGGGTAAGGTAGTGGTGGAATCAGGCAATGTTGTGTAGGTGAGGGAAGGCAGAGTGGATCATGGCTTGGATGTGGGGGAGGAAAGGCAGTTGAGGGTCAACACCTAGGTTCCTGACTTGGTGTGGTGGAGTATTCATCCATGTAGGTCGATGCTGTCAGTGCCTGAGATGTGAATGTGCTGGCGTGAGCCAATCAGGAGGTCCTCAGTCTTGTTGACATTCAACTGTAGAAAGTTATTTCTCATCCAGGAGTAGATGTCTGGCAGGCAGTGGTCCTGGAATCGAGGGAAGAGGCAGAGAGAGTTGGGTGTCATCCTCATCATGTTGACCCTATGTCTGAGGATGATGTCACCAAGAGGGAGCATGCAGATGTTAAAATGTAGCGGGCCCTGGGGGATGCCACAGATGATAGCGTAGGCGCTGGAGGAGAAGCCGTTGGTGGTGACAAAGCAGAGATATTGTGAGAGGAAGAGTCGATCCAGGCTAACAGTATATCCTCAGTCATCCTTCCGATTATTATTGTGACTATGATTATTAAAACAAAATGAACTTCTCTATCAGTCACTAGTGTTCTGCTTTATAACACTTATCTCTAGAAATATATATAAATCCTGTTTTCTAAAAGGTTAATGCAGGGTTTGGTTTGAAAGCTGAATAGGTTCCTTCATACTTGAGAAGGGGTAATCGGTTTTCTTTCAAATGCCCTCGGTTCAGTAAATTGGGAATAAAAAGCAAAGAATTGAGAAAAAAATGATTTTCAAAGTTGGTGACAGTCCTGTAAAAGCCTTTTATTGATTTGGTTTTATCTAGATCTTGGCAAATGTCATCATTTTCATCTGCGGCAATCTGGCAGGAGCTTATCACAAGCACTTGATGGAGTTAGCTCTACAGCAGACCTATCAGGACACATGTAACTGCATTAAATCCCGAATCAAACTGGAGTTTGAAAAGCGACAGCAGGTAAAAAAAATAAGTCTTCCGCATCTTAAAGTTATCAAACTCATTACTGTATAGATATTGTATGTTTTTATGTGCACACTCCTGGCTATTTATTACTGTATCTTCCTATGTTAACCTGTATTTCTGCTCATTATATTTTCCAACTGCATTTACTCATTTTCAAAGCAATCAATTATTTTCCTTCACTGCTTTACCTCTGACATGTTACACAATTGCTCTTTTATTACATTCCTTAACTATGTAATCAGGTTACTGTGACTCAGTGCTAGGGATATTCTTAAATTGTGCTGCATTGAAAGGTCAGACAGTTACCAGAGCTGCACTGCCTGCTCTCAGAAATTGAACAGTAATAAAAATTTTAGTAGTGCAAGAGCTTTAATGAACACTTTATAAAGATTGCCTTGTTCAGTGTTAGTTTCCTCTGCCATTTAATTGTCATGCATTGTCAAAAGCCAATTAGAAATTTATGAAGGATAAGATCAAATAGAATCTTTTAAATTACAATAAAGCATAAAACATTGTTAAAACAAGCATTCAGTTGTTAGTGATGTGCTGCAGAGGTTGTTAGCAGTACCACTATTAATGATAAGAATCAATGTGCATTAGCAAGGAGGGATCTGGAGATTCTGTGTACATGCATACAAGCGTGAGATCTGTGTTTGAATCCAGGCAGATCAGGGTGAAACCTTGCATAAGTTTCCATACTTCACACGCCTAATAATAATCCATCCAAAAAAAAACACAATAATAAAAATTGGTCATTTTCAATCCATGACTGTTTGTGGGACACTGCTGTGCGCAATTGACTGCCGCGTTTCGCCTTCAAATATACAGTCAATTCACTTTACAAGTGAATTTATTCCATGAGGCGCTTTGAGATAAGATGTGTAAACCGCTATATTAAATGCAAGGATTATTATATTATTATTATTAAACGTGGGTGAAACTACGACAGATATAGTTTAATAGATATATTATTTCCTCTTGAATATATTCAGGCTTTTTGCTTCAGTCACAGTGTCTGGTAGTGAGTTTTACATTCTCACCACCCTCTTGGTTGAGGAAATTGCATGAAGATTTTTCTACTAAATTCACTATTAGATTTCCAAGTTATTTTTATATTTATTCATCATTGCTCAGTCCCATATAGAGTACATTGGTTAACTGTGCACAGTTTTTGATTTACTAGATAAGATTCTTTATCTCCTCAGAAGTGTTTTCTCTCTTCCTCAAGGGTATTCCTTCTCCAGGGCATTAGATTTCCAGTGAACATCCAGTATCTCACTGAATTGGCTCCTATTTATGCTCGTGCCATAATAGTGATTGTTGGCAAGCTATTCAACCACATGTGAACAGCATCAATAATTTCCCCATCCAACGCCTGCTCAAAGAAATAATAATAATAATCTTTGCAGCTTATTTAACAAGACAGTTAACATTTATTTAATGACTTTCAGATCAAGAGGATACCTCAAAATACTTTACATGGGCTGCGTGGTGGTGGGAGGGAACGGGTGGGAATGACCAAAATCATAGTCAAAGAGGTAAGTCTTATGGTGAGCTTTAACAGTGGGGAGGGCAGGGACAAAGTGGAAGGACACCTGGATTGAATTTCAAACAGCAGAGACAGAATGACTGTAAGGTCATCCACTGATGGAGGGTAGGGACAAGCAGCAGGAAAACTGATTGATTATCCCTCCCTCATCTGGGAGCACTGACATCCATTGAATTCTCCAATTGCTAACCCATCTGATATCAGCTAATTCATTATTGACCAGGATTCAGATGATTCTGATTTTCCCAATGAACCTTAGGCAATTATCCTTACTCCACACACCTCCATTTACCTGGCAGCAAGAAGGAACCTGGTTGTTAATTGATGGACAGCTCACCTTTCTGGTGTAATAATTCATCCCAAACAAAAAAATATTTTTTCGTTGAATCACACTTGTTTGTGGAACACAGCTATGAGCGAGTTTCATCCACAAAATATACAGTCAATTCACTTTACAGTATATTCTGTGAAGTGCTTTGAGATAATAATAATCCTTGCATTTGATATAGCACTTTTCACGTCTTCTAGACTTCTCAAAGCACTTCACAGAATATACTGTAAAGTGAATTGACTATATTTGTGGACAAAACAAGGCAGCCAATTGCACACAGCAGTATCCAACAAATAATCATGGGTTGAAATGACCAATTTATTATTGTTTTTCTGAGGGATTATTATCAGGGTTGTGGAGTAAGGAAACTTGCCCAAGGTTTCGCCCTGACCTGCCAGGAATCAAACCCAGGTCCTCTCGCTTGCGAAGCGAGGGCTCTAACCGCTGAGCTAAAGGACTGTGGTTTATGAGGTGACAGCTGTAACCACTGAGCTTCAGGATTGTGGCTTGCGAGGCAATGTTTTAATGATGTAATAAGATGCTGTATCAAATGCAAGGATTAATATTATTATCTGCGGGTCCTGGAGCTATATTGGGGTTTGACTTTACCCACTAGGCATTCGGGAGAGGGAGGCATGTACAGTATATAGCAATTTTCAGTACAATACTTGATCACCCGAAGTGTAATAATCAATCCACGACCAGTCTGAATCTCCTGCTATAAACTGAAATCAAAACACTGATGCAGATGAGAGTCTTCATTATATTTGCACATCAGACATGTCATTAAATGGCAAGGCGGGCTTTTTTGGCAGCTGCACTATCGGAGATTTAAAATTCTATCAGTGCTCAATTTTTCCTCTAATTCTTTGTTATCATGAGATTAATTCAGATGAAGAAAGACTTTCATCCTTTTTGATTTCATTATTCAACCACACCCACTCTGCCATCTTCCCATCACAGCATCGAAGATTTTCTTTACTCGGAGGATTATTTACAAGTGAATTAGATTGCCAGGTTGAGTAATTGCCAGGACAGTGGATTCATTTAAAAAGCATCTTGCTGCTGTGTTAGGATGATTGGAGGGTGGATATTCTGCAGGGATGAGATCAGAAGGGCCCTTTTCATTCAAATCAATTTTGTGTTTTGCTCTGTTGACTCCCTATCAGGCCCCTCTGTTCAATGGGCTCCGGTCTGCTCCATGTCTCCTGCCTGAACTTCTCTACCATCGGTGGCCAGGCTTTCAGCCTGTCTGTCCCCACTCTGAAACTCCATCTCCAAATCCCTTTGCCTTGCTTCCTCCCTTGCTTCCTTTAAGGCCAGTCTCAAGACCCTCCTTTTCAATCCTGCCTTCCCACCCCTCTCTCCTCCCCTCTACCCTGCCCCGTGCTCGGGTCCTGACCCCTGACTGTGCAGTGCCTTGGCATGTCCTCCTGATGTGAAAGGCACTCGATTGATGTAATGATATTGTTGTTATTTTAAATGACCCATTGGTCCTGGCCTCAACTCCCCTTCTTGGCAAACTGTTCCAATCATAAAATACTCTCTGCGAAAATAAATAGATCCTGGTGTTAGCCCATCCCGCAATCCCTCTGCCTCGCTCCCTCCCTCCCTAGCCTCCTTCAAGTCCCGCCTCAAGACCCTCCTCTTCAACAGTGCCATCGGTCACTTCTTTTCCCCTCCCTTCCCTTCACCCTCCCCGATCCCAAACCCAGCTCAGGTGTGAAACACTGACTGTTGAGCACCTTGGGACATTATTGCGATGTGAAAGGCACTATACAAATGTAATTTTGTTGTTGTTGTTGTTGAAACAGCTGTTGGCAACTCTATACCTATGTTTTCTTGTTCCAACTGTCTTAAAAGTATTGTTCTGGGATTAAGTAGGAAACTGGTACAGTAAAACCTCAATAATCCGGCACGGTTGGGGCCATTCACTTCCCGGATTTCGGAGTTTGCCGGTGTTTAGAAGCTACTCTAGAAATGGCTGGGGAAGCCCCGCCCCATACACCAGGTGAGCTGTAAACACAGCACTGAAGCCAAACTATGGCCGAGCTCCACCTACAGAGCGGGGTGACAGAGCGGCGACATGGTGAACTACAAGCAGCTGTTCTGTACTTCTGGGGATTTGTCAGATGTCGGAAAAAAATCAAATACTTTGTATTTTGAAATCCTGCCGGTTTTAGGGAATTGCTGGCTTTTGGAATGTCAGATTATACCTTAGTTAGAAAATAGGAACCCTGTTGTTAGTCGATTGGCGGATTGCATTTACGGGGTAATAATTACTTTTAAAAATAATAATAATAAATTGGTCACTCAATCCACAACTGTTTGTGGGACACTGCTGAAAACAATTGGCTGCCACATTTTGTCCACAAAATATAGTCAATTCACTTTACTGTATATTCTGTGAAGTGCTTGGAGACATCACCAAGGCGCTATATCAAATGCAAGGATTATTATTGTTTGTTATTATTACTTGCTCATCCCATTTCAAATTTTATATATCTCAATAAGATCCCCTCTCAGACATCTCCTTGCTTGTCTCATCATTCCTCAACATCAATTTTGTTTTCCAATTACATCTGAGTAATGAAAGCTGGTGTGTATTAATTTGCCTCAAATGTTGAGGTATCAATCAGCTGTTGATAACATTTTATCTTCTCAACATTTAAAATTGTCCAATTTAATTACTTTGAATTATTTTCCAGTTTGTCCATGCCTTCAATCATCCTCCTTCCCATCATTTGCCCTCTAACCTCCATAACCCCAACCTCCAGCTCAGGTCCGAAATAACAACAACAAAATTATATTTGTACAGAGGCTTTCACATTGGAAGGATTGGGAGGATCCTTCCTCCCCCACATCTGCTCCATGACCGGCACAGCCTTCCATCACCTCCATAATATTGCCAGACTCCGCCACTACCTCACCCCCCACACCACCGAAACTCTCATCCATGCCTTTATCACTTCCAGGCTCGACTACGGGAACTCTCTCCTCGTCGGCCTCCCCAGCTCCTTCATTCACACGCTACAGATGATTCAGAAGTCTGCAGCTCGTGTATTCTCCCGCACCAGGCTTCGTGATCACATCACTCCCACCCTTGCCTGTCTCCACTGGCTCCCCGTCACCCGGAGGATCGAATTCAAGATCCTTGTTCTCACTTTCAAGGCCATTCACGGCCTTGCCCCCGCCTATCTCTCTGACCTACTGTCTCCCTATCAGCCTGCCCACACCATCCGTTCAGCAGACTCAGAGCTGCTCTGCGTCCACCGCCCTAACTGCCCAACCATCGGTGGCCAGGCTTTCAGCCTCTCTGCTCCCACACTGTGGAAGTCCATCCCGCAGTCCCTCTGCCTTGCTTCCTCCCTTTCCTCCTTCAAGGCCGGACTCAAGACCTTCCTCTTTGATCGCGCCTTCGGCTGCCCAACTAACTCTTCCCCCTCTCCCACTCTCCTTCCCCTTCCCCCTACCTCGACCCCCACCCCACCCCCCCCACCCCACCCCCCCCGCTCGGGTCCCAACCTGACTGTTCAGCGTCTTGGGACGTCTTCCCGACGTGAAAGGTGCTATATTAGTGTAATTTTGTTGTTGTTCATGTCCCAAGGCGCTGGGCAGTCAATGTTTCAGACCTGAGCTGGGGTCAGGATTGGAGAGGTTAGAGGGAAAGGAGAGTATTTTTCTGAATGTCCAGCGCCTTGGGCATCCTCCCGACGTGAAAGGCATTGTACAAATGTAATTTTAACCATTTTCATTGTTGCTGAGCATCATATGTTGACTTACTATCAGAGAATTGTCACTTTAATGATTCCCATTTTGAAATGATAATGATATTCTCTAGACAAAAAATCTTTATCTTAATTACATTTTAACAGAGAAAAAACACCCATAAAATGTGCATTTGTTCAGTGCACATTTCTTTCTTTCTAATAATAATAATAATTCTTACATTCGATATAGCACTTTTCACGTCTTCTAGACATCTCAAAGAATATACTGTAAAGTGAATTGACTGTATATTTATGGGAAAAACACAGCAGTCAATTGCGCACAGCAGTTTGAACATGCTAAAGTTTGAAGAATGTTTGAAAGCACCACCGAATAAATTGGGTCCCTAACATTATTTAGGAGAAATAGCAAAGACAGATGCATTATTTTTATACACGGAACTGCAAAACATACCTGTAGCTATCTACAATAATCTTGTTTAAGATGTCACATTACAGCAATGAAATATTACATTTGGATAGCTATGGCAATCCATCACTGCCAATTCCTGTTCTAGTTTGAATCTTTCTCAGGGAAAGGAAATTATGGCATCTTTTTACGACAGTTGTCTAAGGTTCCAAACATCACTGGCAGATACAATTTAAAGTTCAATAGCCACTCAATCTACACATTAAAAGCCATCTAAGAACTGTATCTAATTTACCAATGTCATCTCTGTGAAGCATGTGTCTGATGTAACATGGCATGTGACAGATTTGATGTATGGTAGAATAGAGCAGGCCTGTGCTGACTGATGCTTTCTTGTCTATCGAGAGAGCTTGGTGCTTATGCTGAGCCATACTTCACCAGACTGAAGATCATATCACTGTCACTGTGTCAAAACAAAACCAATTTGTTGCTAACTCTGAACAATAAGTATGCCTAATCTTTGTTCCCAAACCAGAAATTGCTAGAAATGCAGGGCCAATGATTCAACGTCTTAAATCACTTCTGAAAAACTGGTATTTTACCCCAGTTCCCAGTTTTACATTCCCTCTTAATGGTAGATCACACGATTGGTTTGGATGAAGGTCCTTTCTAATATTGCATTGCCGGTGTGGGGTTTGTACTCATACCCTTCTGAGGCAAGAGTGCTGTCAACTAAGCCAGGCTGACACGAATGATGTTAGGCGTTTGTCTGTATTTAGCAGTTATCCTTGCTTTTCTTGTTCTTGTCCTTCAAAATGATGTACATTTTTACTGTAAGATATATGAATCCAGATATCTCTCCCCAACCACGGGGGATACGTTCCTCTAAACCTCCGCGGTTGGTAAAATTGCAGTTGGAAAATGTAGGGCCCTCTGGGAAACATGGAGATAGGGGAGTACGTTTGCTTTTCCGCGGTTGGAAAATGGGAAACATGGGATAGGGGAAGTAAGTTCGCATTTCGTAGAACAACAAAAAAACACATAGTTGTAACATACATAGGGATAGGGGGAGTACGTTCGGGCGCATCTGCAGCAATCCGACTGACTGACGAACTGATCTACAGAGAGAGAGAGACACGGAGGGTGGTGGGGGGGTGGAGGGAGGGTGGTGACACAGAGGGCTGGGGGGGCTGTCTGACTGATCTACAGAGAGAGAGAGAGAAATCAACGGAGGAGGTGTGGTGGATGACATGGAGGGCTGGGGGTACTGTCTGACTGACTGATACAGACAGAGAGAGTGGGGGGGAGTGGGGTGGTGGGGGGAAGAGAAGGTGAAATAGAGAGAAGGTGAGTCAGAGAGAGATACACTTACACACAGAGAGAGAGAGATCTGCAGATCCTGGCAGCCAATGCTCCCAAACTTACTAACTAGACTGTGGAGAAGCGACAATAAATCCATATTATTTACCTTAATCCTAAGAGAGGATTGCAACATCGCAACTGGGTCCTACTGCTGTACGCTAGCGCGAAGCGACATCGAGACTGGTTGATGCAACTGGATCCTAGCGCTAAACGCTAGTGTTATTGTTAAAACCCATGGATAAGCAAGGGTTATAAATCGTCGTTAGCAAGGGTGTTGCATTTAGTAAACCATGAATGCGTGAGTTTCTCGGTTGACGAGGCCGCGGTTAGGGCTGGGTAACTGTACTTCAACTCAGAATACTGTACTTAACATGTCACCAGTGTACGTAAAGGAACCTACAAAGTATCAAAGCAGATTAGCATCAGAATCAAGGTGATGATCATTTTATGTGCTCCCTCTATCCATGCTCAACACAATAGCCACAAGGCATCTGGGCAAGGCAGTCTAACTCTGTGTGTCTGTATTGTACGCGAGACTATTTTTCATCATTTTTTCAAATCGCCCTTTTCTGCATCAGAGCTTGAAAGGATAAATTCAAATGATCCGTTTTCTCTTGGCCTCTTCGAAACACTTCAGAAATCTGTTGCACATACACACACACATATTTTTCTTTGCAAGCAAAAACATCAGCACAAACATATAAGGTGAAATTCCATTGGTTGGATGAAAAAGTTGGAGATGTTCAGTCGCATTTGCTTGGAATGCAACTTCACAGACAGCAACTTTATCAACAAAGCAACAAAGGAATTTCCTGCCCATCGTTTTAATATCAAATCTGATATTTCTCATGGTCCTAGCCTTACATTTTGTGTAATGCCGTTCATGTTGGGAGAACATCTCAAAGCATACCATAGCCTCTACTGTAAAGTGTAGTGACTGTATATTGTAGACAAACATGCCTCTGTTAGGAGTGTCTTGGTTTGGATTCCCATATAAGTATATGTGACTGTGTTTTGTGGATGACCATTGTGGGAGATTCATATATTCAGTCTTGATTTGAATAACTTTCCTGAATTCTGCAGTTTTACATTTTAAGACAATGGCCTTAAGAACCAAAACTCCAAGCTAAATCTCAATACATTGGGGAATACTTTACACTGACTGCTAATAAAGCTGAATTCTGCTCTAATGTATTGAAAAGATCGCTAGTTATAGATAAACTCCCATTGCTGTAGATTCTACTTCTAAAATACTGAAAACTACTCCTAAAATATGCTGTGATAATTATAGGGTAATATTTATGTCAACGTGTTTTTCAATAACAATTCACAACAACTTTAATACTGTACCTCCTAAAGTGCTAGATGATATTTCCAAATAATTCTTTTTTTCTCACAAAGTGCCTGAAATTTCTTTGTGGAATAGTCCCTCTTCAGGAAGCAGTTTTAGTTCAATATGTAAAGCGTCTCTCTCAAGAGGACAATCTCATCACTGTTGAAAAGCAATTGTTTTGGGGAAGTGAGTATTCTTCCTGTCAGAAACTGATCACCTTATTTAAAATGATTGAAGAGCAGATTTAAGAGATGAATATTGAGTTTTTGTACTAATGGCAAAATGCAGTGCCTCAAAGATATGTGCAGCATTTTTTTTGGTATAAATAATGGTACATATCTTTGAGGCTTATAAAAAAATACAAGGTTGACTTTGTTTGGAGCCCATTCTGTCTGAGAAGGATGTCTTGGTCAGTCGGATGTCTGAAATTTGCAGAAATCCATCACCATGCTTAAGAGTAGACAAACCAAGCTGAGATTTCCATGCATCCCACCTAAACATGGAAATTCTAGAGATAGATTGGAATGGAATGCAAACTCTCTCCCTGGAGGGACACATCCTGCTTAATTCAGGAAAGTAACTAAGCATATGATGCGCTCAGTGCTGTAGAAGGGCTGAGCATCGAAAACCATCAGAGGTGAGGCGTACAGAAGTAGCCATGCAATTTCAATGACTATTTTGGAGTTTGCAGAATTGAGATTTGTAGGTTTCCAGGCACAGATTTAACAGAAATTCTGAAGACTCGAAGTTTCAAATAAGTTGGTCTCTAATTTAGACCCCAATATAGACAAAACCAAGTCATAATTATTTCTAAGAGCACTGCAGAAATGTCACCAAAATAAGTGGAATTAACTTAATGCAAAGCAATGATTTTGCTACATTGGGCAAATTATATAAATTAAGCACTTGAGTGTTTCCGACAATCCCATCCCAAAATGTAGTGATTGTGCATTTTGTAGATCAATGTGGCAGACAATTTGCATATAGTAATATCTCATAAATAGCCATGAAGAGAATGATCAATTTTGTCTGTGGGATTGTTAGCCAGGATATAATTAAATACTTATATATGTCCAAACCAGGAATGACACAAAACATAAACTATAGCAACAACAACAACAAAATTATATTTGTATCGCACCTTTCATGTCAGGAGGACGTCCCAAGGCGCTGGACAGTTACTGCTTCAGACCCAGTTGAGGACTGGGGTGGTGGTGTGCGGGGAAGGAGTTGCTGATGAGTGCATTGAAGAAGAGAATAATGAGGCGAGACTTGAAGGAGGCCAGGGAGTGGATGAGGCAGAGGGACTTTGGGATGGAGTTCCAGAGGTTGAGGGCATAGTGATGGAAGGCTCACCCACCAATGGTTGGGCAGGTGGGTCAGGGGACGTGGAGCAGGCCTGAGCCTGCTGATCAGAGAGGGCGGGCAGGTAGGATAGGAGGTCACGGATGTGGGGCGAGGTTGTGGAGGGCTTTAAATGTGAGGACCAGGATCTTGAATTGGATCCTCTGGATGATGGGGAGCCAATGGAGTCTGGCAAGAATGGGGGAGATGGAGTCACAGAGTTTGGAACGGTAGAGGACATGGGCTGCAGAGTTCTGGATTAACTGCAGCCTGTGGAGGGAGGAATTGGGAAGGCCGACCAGCAAGGCATTTGCATAATCGAGCTGGGATGTAATGAATGCATGGATGAGGGTTTCAGTGGCTTTAGGGATGAGGTAATGGCGGAGTCGGGAAATGTTGCGGTGGTGGGGAAAGACAGAACAAGTCATTGTTTGGATGTGGGGGAGGAAAGACAGTTGAGGGTCAAACAAGACACCTAGGTTCTTGATTGGCTTGGTGAGGTTGAGTGTGCAACCATGGAGAAAATTAGCTCTCATCCAGGACGATGTCTGACAGACAGTCTGTCAAGACAGTGGTAGTCCTGGAGTCGAGGGTAGAGGCAGAGAGATAGAGTTGGGTGTCATCCGCATACATGTGGAAGTTGATCCCATGTCTGCGGATGATGTCACCAAGTGGGAGTATACAATGTTGAAAAGTAGGGGGCCAAGGACAGAGCCCTGGGGGATGTCACAGGTGACAGTGCGGGGGCTGGAAAAGAATCTGTTAGTGGCGACAAAGTGTGGGCGATGAGAGAGGTAGGAGTCGAACCAGGCAAGGGCAGGTCCACGGAGATTGAGGAGAGGAGAGGTGATGTAGGAGGATGGAATGGTCTACAGTGTCGACAAGGCGGTCGAGAAGGACAAAGAGGCAGAGAGAGCCCTGGTCACAGATGTTATGAATGTCATTAAAGGCTTTGACCAGGGCTGTCTTGGTGCTGAGGGAGTGGTGGGAGAGGAAGGAGTGAAGCTGGGAAGCGACAACTCTTTCCAGGGCCTTGGAGAGGAATGGGAGGTTGGAGATGGGCGATAGTTAAAGAGTAGGGATGGGTTGAGAGAAGGTATTTTTAAGATGGGGGTGATGACAGCAGTTTTTATAGGAATGGGGACGGTGCCGGATAGGGAGAGGTTGATGACATCAGTTAGGAGGTGGGCTAGGAGATGGAGCTGGGCTATGAGATGGAGCTGGGAGATGAGGATGAGGTCAAGGGAGCAGGTGGTGGGTTTCATTTTACGGAGGAGAGCAGAAAGGGCGGAGGGAGAGCTAGGGTGCAGGTCCTGGATCTTAGTATACTTTATGTAGTGCTCTCAAAAGCAGCTTCCTAGAGACATTTTAGAGGCCACCTTTTATTATAGAGCACACTCTCCCGCCTTGCTTCCCTTTCCTCTTTCAAGGCCGGTTTGAAGACTTTCCTCTTCGACCGTGCCTTTTGTTCCACCCCAAATTTTTCAACCTCCCCTTTGTGTCTCACCCCTTCCCAAACACTCCCCTCCCAACTCGGGTCACGTGCTCCTGTGCAATGCCTTGGGACATCCTCCCGACGTGAAAGGCGCTCTATAAATGTAGTTTGTTGTTTGTTGTTGTTGTTGCTGGCTAATCGAGTGCTAAGACTTTTTGCACTTAGTTGTTTGGGTTCATTCAAATGTGAATGTATAGTTCATCATTTCTGAAAGGATCCACTTAATGTGCTTTGAAAGATTGTCAGGTGTTTTTCTAACATATCCCAATGCAGGTAGAAAGGATGGATGAGATAATCGGTGACATTATTTCACGTTATTTCAAACTCTTCCAGAATGCTTATCAGTGGCTGATCCCACGTCTGATCCAATCTTTGCATACAATAAGGCAGAAGTAATAAAGTGGTATGGGAGATGAGATTCCAAGGGATAGAGACTCATGTGAAATTTGTTTGACTAACACCGGCATGGAATGGTTAGACCAAATGGCTCTGGGCTTACCAGAAAGATCTCCTGTTGCATTTTGCATGTGTAGACCATGGCCACAACCGAATCTCCCCATAATAATGTATTATGGAAGGATTCAGCTCCTAACAGCAGCTATGCTTTCAGCCCTTTGTTGGCTGGATGAGTTCTGATCTGAGGAGATTGATCAACGCTCACAAAGAGGAAGCCTAGATACTGGAATATGGAGCTCACCTGAGAACTTAGTTACCAACCTCAGGCCAGGCTTGCTCTGCCGGAGAGATGATTTGATTACCTGAGTTGCTCTAGTGGTCGTGAAGACAGGTTCGTTTTGTCTTTTTGACAAGTTAGGCCTTGAGAGTTTGTCACGGGAAAGGTTTGTCTGTGGGGACAAACCTTGCTCCCTAGTCACTCACTTCATAGTGTTTTGTGGGACATTGCTGTGCGCAGATTGGCTGCCTCATGTGCCTACAAGTAAGTGGTGTAGTGGAATGCAGTTTGGTGTAATTTGATTAATGGGGATGAATGGAGCACAGAACCTCGCTCAACAAATAACAAAATTAAATCCAGAAGGCTAGCCAGTCATTGCCAGTAGCCATGCATACTATACTTCTGGTATATCCCAATGAACCTGCACTCTAAACAAACTGATGCACATTTTAATAGGGCCCTGGTATTTTGTAATCATTAATATTTTAAGTATGACAACAACAAATTGTAATTATATAGCATTTTTCATGTCAGGAGAATGTCCCAAGGCGCTGGACTATAAGAGTTTTGCACTCAATAAAGTGCAGTTTAAGTTAGATTATCTGTTTGCTTCTGAAAAGCATTTTGTCTTCAAGATTGTTGAAGTATTAGCAGAAGTGTGCCTCATCAATCCTATTTGTAAAATAGCAATGGAGCTAATTACTTAAATAACTCAAACCCAACACCTGAAGGCCGAGGGGTCTTATTAAGGATCCTAATTTGCTGCTAAACTGCACTCTAATTTTTGAGAACGCCTTTAAATAATGCATGAAGTCTGATTTCTAAATGCAGTGCAGATTTTGAAAATGTTTAATGAATATGTGTTAATATTCCCATCTGTTGCTCAGTAATGTTGTTTTCATCATGGTTGATGTGCGTTGGGGAAAGGCTAGAAAAATGAATTTGGAATATAAATTACGATCAAAACTAATTGGAAAAATTCTGAATTTGCTGTAAAGAAATGTAGTTTTAAATTTATCCTCAGAAAATGTCCCTCTGCACTGCCACCACAACTTACAATTCCAATGAATTACATACAACACAAATGTACATTTATATAGCACCTATCGTGTCAGGAGGACGTCCCAAGCAACTTAAATGTTACAGCACAGAAACAGACCAACTGAATCGCACTAGTGTTTATATGCCACACAAGCCTCCACCACTCCTAATCCCCACTCTTTAACCTTCTCCAAAATCCCTCTATTCATTTCCCTCTCAGATATGCATCACATAGGTGAGTGTCTCACACAACGTTTTGTTTGTTTAAGGTGAGATTCTCTCCTTTAAAACATATTTAATCCATATTGATAGTGGCTCAAGAAAAAATAGAACTAAAATAAGTTTTGCATTGATTCACAGGGCTTTACATTATTCCAACCGATTGGACTGCCTAAGAATGCAGACATTCAGAATTGCTGATTGGGGTTTATGCTTAAGCGGCAGGAGACAAAAGGCCTGTAGCTCACTGACTAGAGCACTCACCTTGCAAGCAAGGGATCTGGGTTTTATTCCTGGCAGGGTGAAATGTTGGGCAAGTTTCCTTACTTCACATGTCTCTGTTTACCCAGTGGTAAGTAGGGACCTGGTTGTCAGTCAATTGCTAGATTGCTTTTCTGGAGGTAATAATTCCTTATAAAAAATTGGTCACTTCGATGCACAACTGTTTGTGGGGAACCGCTGTGCGCAATTGGCTGTTGCATTTCGCCAACAAAATATACAGTCAATTCATATAAAGTATATACTGTACTGTGAAATGCTTTGAGACGTCTCAAAGATGTGATAAGATGCTATATCAAATGCAAGGATTATTATTATTCCTTCAATCTATCTGCAGTCTGGTGAGACAAGGTCTCACGTTCCCATGAAATCCATCTACACAGCCAGTCATACAACTCCAGGCCAGGCATCATTGCTCCACATTGTTTGGAGAGCTGCTACTTTCAGAGTGCTTCTCTACTTGAGAGCTCAATTACACAAATACCCATTCTCAATATCTCCTATGTGTCAGAGAAGGACTGTATCAAATTCTGATCACGGCAAGATTAATTTAAAAAATAAAAATTATCTGGTCCTATCCTATTAAGAAGAATTTTTTGTCTTTGATATAGTACCTCTATGTTGAAACATCTCAAAGCAAATTTAAATACGTACTTTGAAGTTTAGCAATTTGTAGACAAACCTGACTTGATTTGCACACAACAATATCCCACATACTGATTTACGTGGAGGATTCTTAGACAGTACACTAGGAAAAAATCCCTTCTGTTAATGAATAATTCTTGGGTACTTTAACATCCTCAGAGATGGGTAGATAAACAAACTACAGTATATTGTCTGAAAGAGGGCTCTAGTGACAAAGCAGTATTTCACCCGATGCTACATGGGAGTATTAAAAATATGCAGGTAGCTGAAATGATTTTATTTGGATAAGGTTTGAATTTGTGACTGCTTAGTTCATCGACTTAATAGCATAAACCAGGCCTTAACTGTGTTGCTCAGAGACTGTTTAGAATATCGTATTTCAGTAACATGCAGTGATTTCTAATAAAATGTCCAACTAAAGAATCTGAATGGAACTCCTTTCAATAACCAGAAGTAGATCAAGCCAAACAGAACTAAATCCAGGAACTCGATTTTGAAAGTAAATGTCTTCCACATAAATGCAGTACAGTATTAATAATCCAATAGGACAGTAGTTGACATACACATTAAATTCTTTACCTTTCAAGTTGAGAATCTGGGTTGAAATCCAATTTATGTCACCGATTGGATGAATTTATAGCAATCCTAGGAATCCTTATATTTGGTTTGGCACCTTTCACGTCAGGAAGCCATATCAAAGTACTTTACAACAACAATAAATTCCATTTATATAGTGCCTTTCAAGTCAGGCACTGTAAAGTGAAGTGACTGTGTATTTTGTAGTGGCCAATTTGCACACAGCAAGAAATTGTCTATTTCAATGAGGCACTTTATAATAATGAATATTACGTTATGTACTAATTGTGGTAAAATCTGAATTGGAATCCTAAAATTAATGTTTTGAGCTGCATGTCTCCGCTTCACCCCTCAGGTGGCAGAAACCCTTACATATGCATTTGTCATCTCAAGATTCGACTAAGGCAACCCCCTCCTTGTCAACCTCCCCAACTCTTCCCTCCACAAGCTGCAGATCATCCAAAACTCTGCAGCTTGTGTCCTCTCCTGCACCAGGCTCCGCGACCCATCACCCCCATGATCGCTCAGCCCCGCTGGCTCCCCATTCCTCAGAGGATCGAATTCAAGTTGCTCGTACTCACTTTCAAAGCCCTCCATAGCTTTGCTGCTTCCTACTCCCTGACCTACTGACCCCTTATCAACCTGTCCACTCCCTCCATTCAGCAGGTTCCGGTCTGCGCTAATGTCTCCCACCCTACCATCGGTGGCCGCGCTTTCAGCCTCTCTGCCCTTACGCTTTGGAACTCCATCCCACAATCCCTTCATCTTGCTCCCTCCCTTGCCACCTGCAAGATTGGTCTCAAGTCCCTTCTCTTCAACCATGCCTTCAGCTGCTGTCCCATCTTTCTGCCCTCCCTCACCTCAACCCTACCACACCCCCACCATGTTCAGGTCCTGACCCCTGACTGTTCAGTGCCTTGGGACTCCCGACATGAAAGGTGCTCTACAAAAGTGTAATTTTGTGATAGTGGTTGTCTCCTCCCTTCTCCCATCAATCCCTGTGCACAATATAATTCTTCACTCTATATGAGTGGTTGCTTCTGTAACTTGTATAGTTGTAGCGTTAATACACAGTTGAGTTGTATAGATGGCTGGTTTGGGGACACAGAGGGAGCATGGGATTGGGCAGGGGGATATCACATCATGTTTCTCATTGACAGGTATTCTTTTGTGAATTTTCTTCAAATGTCCAATTCGTGTTTAAAAATTGTGTCTAAGTCCTTAGGTAATAGGCTGTAGTTGTGTAATTTATACTTTTCAACCCTAATGGTGGAGAGAGAAATCGAAAAGTGGGAGTGTAGCTTCTTGCAACAATAACAAGAGAATGTATTTATATAGCGCTTTCACGTTGGGAGGAGTCCCAAGGCACTGTATTCTGTAGCTTGGTTGCCTGCAAAATTATATATAGAGAGAGTGAGAGAAGTAACTGTGAAAATATAAGAATTGATTGATATGAATACTGAAAACACTACTTGCTTCAGAAAGAGGAATTATTCACCAAGACAAAAAGAAAATGGAAACTAGAGAAAAATTCATTGCACGTCACAAAACTGTGTAAAACACTTTAACAACCTCACAAACAATGGCAAAAAAGATTGACATGAATACACAAAGGTCAATAGAGGTTTGGTCCCAAAATAGAAAAAGCACTCACTTGGTCAGAACCCAAGATAACAAAGATCTCAAATTAGTCCCAGGGGGAGAAACTTAGATGTCACAGATGTCTGGTAAGTTTTAAATACATTTCTCCTGGTAAACAACATGCATAAATTTATATTTTAAGCAGTGTGTTGATTCTGTCTGTATACAAATGCATGAAGTCCCAGTGCAGAACGATTCAAAGCTGTAGCTCCCCCTGCTTATTTGGACCCCTAGCAATTTCACATCTGCAGCAGTCTGTCTCCTTTTCCAGGGCAAGTGTATTCTCTCCATTAATTCAATCATATGTTATCAGTTTTGCCTTCACAGAGAGGCTGATATCATCTGCCTGCTCTGTTGCATCTGCCCACAAAGTGATACAAGTTTCAGAGGACAGTGACTGTAACGATGGTTTAATTTGATCCTGCAAATTTGTTAATAATCCCCAACAATATTGTATGATTTACACTTAAGGCAATTTGGAGAACATTCCCTTTGGTAAAGTATCTGCGATTAATTAAGAGTGAACTAGACTCTAGGAGACAGTCTGGAACACAAAATTCTGTATCTTGGATTCCTGCTAGTAAATGTTTTTACTACTATATAAAGGAGTAAATGACAGGGAGCAACTTAGAGAAATCTTCATTAGCAGAGAATTGGTGCTAGGGAAACTGTTAGCACTAAAAAATGATAAATCCCCTGGTTCGGATGGCTTGCATCCCAGGGTCTTAAAAGAGGTAGCTTATGAGATAGTGGGGGCCTCGTGTCTGATCTTCCAAAATTCCTTGGATTCTGGAACAGTCCCCATGGATTGGAAGATTGCAAATGTCACACCACTATTTAAAAAGGGTGGAAAGGAAAAGATAGGGAACTATAGGCCAGTTAGTCTGACATCAGTGATTGGAAAACATTTTAGAATCCTTGATTAAGGATGTTTTAGTGGTGTATTTAGGGGAGCACAATATAATTAGGCCAAGTCAACATGGCATTACAAAAGGGAAGTCATGTTTGACAAATCTCATAGAATTTTTTGAGGATATTTTGAGTAAACTAGATAGGGGTGAATCAGTGGATGTAGTCTATTTGGACTTCCAGAAGGCATTCGATAAGGTGCCGCATAAAAGGTTGATCCAAAAGATAGAGGCCCACGGAATTAGAGGAATATATTAACATGGATTAGGGAATGGTTAACGGGTAGGAAACAAAGAGCAGGGATAAACGGGTCCTTCTCAGATTGGCGGGATGTGACTAGTGGAGTACCACAAGGATCAGTCCATGGGCCTCAATTATTTACCATCTACTTCAACGATCTAGATAAGGAAATCAAGCTTAATATATCTAAATTTGCTGATGATACGAAACTAGGAGGAAGCGCTAATACCAAAGATGACCTTAAAAAAATGCAGCTGATATAGATAGGTTTGGTGAGTGGGCAGATAGGTGGCAGATGAAGTATAATGTAGGGAAGTGCAAAGTCATCCACCTAGGCTGCAAAAACAGCAGAGTGGGTTATTTTTTAGAGGGGGAGAGATTGGAAAGTGTTAATGTGCAGAGGGACTTGGATGTCCTTGTACACCAAACACAGAAAGTTAGTATGCAGATGCAGCAGGCAATTAGGAAGGCTAACGGTATGCTAGATTTCATTATGAAAGAGTTAGAGTATGAGAGTAGGGAAGTCTTGCTGAGGCTGTATAGGGCACTGGTGAGACCACACCTGGAATACTATGTGCAGTTTTGGTCTCCTTATTTAAAAAAGGATGTACTTGCCTTGGAGGGAGTGCAGCGGAGGTTTACTAGGTTAGTACCTGGAATGAGGGGGATGAGTTATGACGATAGGTTGGTTAATTTGGGCCTATATTCTCTGGAATGTAGAAGAATTAGAGGGGATCTTATAGAAAGCTATAAAATTATTAAGGGGCACGACAAAGTAGATAGAGATTGTTTTCCCTGGTTGGAGAATCTAAAACCAGGGGTCACAGTCTTAAAGTTAGAGGTCAGCCCTTTCACACTGAGTTGAGAAAACACTTCTTCACTCAGAGGGTGGTGAATGTATGGAATTCTTTACCCCAAAGGGCTGTTGATGCTCAGTCCTCGAATATATTCAAGACTGAGTTAGATAGAATTCTCATTTCTAAAGGGATTAAGGGGTATGGGATAAGGCAGGTAGCTGGAGTTAGAATAGAATATCAGCCATGATTGAATGGTGGGGCAGGCTCAATGGGCTGAATGGCCTACTCCTGCTCCTATTCTTATGCTCTTATGGAACTGTTCAAAAAGAGAAGAATTCTTCAGACTATCCTGATCTGCAATCTTCCGAATAAGATCTTTCATTCATTCATGGTTGCTTGTAGGATATTGCTTTGCGCAATTTGACTGCTGCATTAGCCTACACAATACACAGTGGCTAAATCTACCAATGCTGCGAAGCACTTTGAGACATCTCATTGATTTTATAAATTGCTATATCAAATAGACGGATTATTATTTACATTAAGGCTGACATTTTATCCCATTGTAATAATTCCCTGCATGCTTCTATTAGATTATTTAGATCAATTATTTAATTTAGCAAATAAAATACACAGTAATGAAACACTGTAGGTTGGGGAATCTATTTGGGAGTCATCTGCAACTACTGCAAACCATTAGCAAGAGTGTCAATCCTCAATATGCTTCTGTGCAGTGGAAAGATATATCAGTTGTCATTGGATCCTTGACAGGCATGAATGGAGGTGGCTCAAGATCACAAGAGAGCCTCACCAGCAGATGAAAGAACAGTTCAGCTGCATAAGGCAGATGCTTTTTGACCTGCTTAACTCTACCCTCCCAAAACCTTATATTCATACCAGTGTATGATCCAGCAATACCCAAATCCACATTGACATGCACAGTCGCTGAAGCAGATGGTCTGGCTTTTTAATCTGCTCACTACACTGATGCCAAATCTAGAGAGCTGGTAACACTTCTCCATTCCATTCTTCTGAAGCCCATTTGGAAAGCAAACAGCATCTGCTTTACCTGTAGCTGCCTTCAGGGAAGAACCCTTTAACACAATCTTCCCAATGTGCCATGGCTGATTGCTCTTTGGTCTGAAAGTGGAAACGGGATTTTATGGAGGGTTGAGCTGCAAAGGGCAATTGAGAAAACATTTGAGGAAGATACCTGGTCACATGAGTGATGGTTTTTCCTGCACTGGGCCGGGCTGTCACACAAAGTGTCACAAAGCATATGGTACAAAAACAGAAATTGCTGGGAAAACTCAGCACATCAGGCAGCATTCATGGAGAAAGGAAAGTGAGGACCCGAAACGTTGACTCACTTTCATTTTCCATGGATGCTGCTTGACCTGCTGAGTTTTTCCAGCAACTTCTATTTTTGTTTCAGATTTCCAGCATCTGTAGTATTTTGTGGTTTGCAAAGCATATGGTCCCTGTTTGAAATCTAAAATGGATTCTGCCTCAACCAATGCTCCTAGCAGATCATTCCATATCCTAACTATTCTGTGCTTGAAAACATTGCTTCTAACCCCCCCACTTGCTGTTTGCTAACTATCTTACACTGCCACCCTCTTGTCACCAACTAATCAACCAGTAATACCTAGAGATGGTATAGTGCTCAAGGCAGAAACCAAATTAGCTTTAAAAAGGAGACTAAAACAACAACAACTTGCACTTAAATAGTACCCTCACAACAGGTAGCATATCAGAGGGCTTAACAGTGGTGGAGCCTGACTCTGAGCGTGGGGGTGGAAGGTGGCCAACAGTACGGTCGAAGAGGAAGGTTTCAGGAACTTGAAAGCGGGTAGAGAGGGGACAAGGTGAAGGGATTGAGGAAGTGTGTTGTAAGGTTTGGGGTGTAGGGCCGAAATCGCAGCCTCTATTGTAAGGTTTGGGGTGTAGGGCCGGAATCGCAGCCTCTATTGTTGGGACGGAGGGTGCGAGGGACAAGCAGGAGGCACTGGGTGGTGCATTGGGAAGTGAGGAGGTGGAGAGGTCTATGGAGACTAGTTAAATATCGTAGAAGAAACAATTTGCAGGATGTAACAATCCTTGCATTTGATAGAGCACTTTTTACATCTTCTGGAATTATGCCGGAAAAGCAATCCCTCAATCGACTAACGATCGGGTTCCTACTTACTGCTAGGTAAACATAGGCATGTGGAGTAAGGAAACATGCCCAAATTTTGCCCTGTCAGTTCTCTTGCTTGCAGGCGAGCGCTCTAACCACTGAGCTACAAGACTCCACCATAGGATAAAGGCACATAAATGGGACTGAATGGACTACTCTTTCAAAGAGCCAGTACAAAAATAATGAGCTAAATAACCTTCTTCTATGATGTATATTTCTATATAGCACACAAAGTACAAATATTCATTGGAAAAAGCACTGTTTTGAGACTGACGAACAATGTTTTACTGTTTTATATATAATTGGAGCTAGTATTTGTGCTCGTTTTCATTTATTTTGTTTAGTCTTAGAACATTGTTTCCTTTGCTAAAATTGAGTTTTCACACATTTTGTCATTTAATTTCTTTCTGTGCAATCTAGGCGACAGACTAAAAGGGTAATGCCTAATACAAGGAAGATTAAAGAAAGAATAGAAATAGGTGTCAGAGCACTAAATTAGATATGCTGACATGACCAATTGCTTGGAAAATGAAAGAGAATGTGGGGTAGACACTTGTTTCTAAGAGGCATTTATTGCATTTGTTCAATGCTCTGACACTGTGATCTAGTTAACTAACAATTATTGTGTAAGAACTGATTGTACCAGCAGAAGTAAAATAGAAAAGTGGCTCAGGAAGACAAGGAATCAAAACAGAATATCTACGTGGGGATGTCAGGGGACTGGCTAGAGAGCTCAGTGTGTCTCAGATTGTTGAAGGGAATGAAGATTGAAGCAGCCAAATGTTATCACAGCTCATGAGATATACAGAAAGTGCTGCTTGTATTGGGTATATCAGGGCAGATATTAACTCAAATGTTGACAATCAATAATTAATTTTATTCAACAAATTACATTTGTACAGCTCCTTTCATATCGGGAAGACAATTCAGATTGTCAAATAACAATAACACAATTTCAAAACAATCTATGCCAGGGAAATCTCGACTAAGTACAGAATTAGGTATTTAATCAGCTACCTTTTCTCTGGGAGAATTTTAGCAGTCCTAACAAAGACACCAGCTCATACTTATAGTCAGTCTCCATTTCTAACCCCCGATCCTCTAAGGTCAGTCCATTCCCTCTCTCTCCCTCTCCTTATCAGAGGCCGCAACCAGTGAGACAGGGACTCAGAACAAAGGCAAGAGTATTAATCAGTTCTTTCCAGCATAATTCATTTCTGTAAGGTAAGAAAATCAGTGCTTTTCCACAGAGTTAGTTTAACGCTTTTCTTACATATGGGTAGATTGCAATCCAGCAAATATTGTTTCCACTTTTAAAAACAGATATGTGACTTGGAGAATTATTGTTTGGCATCAGCAGTACCAATAGGTGGAAGAGGACTGAGTCCACTATGATTGCTTTCAATGTGATAAATGCATTGATTTCCAGAGGAAAAGGCTGAGTGGATAATGGAAATGTACAAGAAAGGATAGCTGTTTTACAACTCAACAAAAAAACGCATGAAAATTTAAACTTCTTTAATAAATATGTTGAATTGAAATGTTATGAGAATAAGACAACAATAAATTTAGTAATTCTTCACAATACAATGCTCCGAGATATTCTCCTAAGTGAAGGACATTACATGAATGCATGTTGTTGTTCAAATAGTCTTTAGGAATGATGCCTGCAAATTCTAAAACAGTTGAATAGGTTTGGTTCTTTGTACTGTAACATGTATCTCAAGGACGGTTGATCAAAAGTAATGCAGTTTATTTCATTTCTGTATAACTCATTATTTAGACCAGATTTGGATTAATTGCAATTTTGGACACCTCACCTTCAAAATTATATTGATTAATTCGAGATACAGTATTTCAAAAATGACTTTAATTTATATAGTGCCCTTAATGCAGGGTAGCATCTTGAGAGTGCTTAACAGTGACAGAGCTTAGCTCCGAGCCAAGGTGAGAGAGGGGAGGTGACCTAGGCATGGCCAAAGTGGAAGATCTTCAGGTGTAATTTGGTGGGGAAAAGGCAGAGGGATTGAGACAGAGTTCTTCAGTCTTGGAGCATAGTGGCTGAAAGCATAATCTACGATGGATCAGAGAGCATAAGGGATGTGCAGGAGGTTGGAGGGAGTAATAGGTGGAGGGAGTAGTGGATTGGGGTGTAAGTAGGTTGGAGAGGTAGGAAGCTGCCAGGGCACAAAGTGATTTGCACATCAGTGTAACGTTCAGCGAAGAATAAATTAGCGATTCTATTTCACAGTCGACCAGCCTACAAACTCACGAGTCACAAGTTTGACACATGAATAGTGGCCACTTTGAGGAGGTACAGGAGGTGCAACCATATTCCATGAAGCTATACCCTAATAGAGGCAAAAAAAGACGAGAGGAGGGATAACATTAGAACAGAAGAGTTGATGGGGGAATGGTGGGTGTGTGTTTAGAAATAAAGTGATTAGAATAACTCATTCATACATTATTTTTGTTTATTTGCAAACAACAACAAATGACAAAATTACATTTATAGAGCACCTTTCATGTCGGGAGGTCATCCCAAGGCACTGAACGGTCAAGGGTTGGGACTCGAGCATGGAGGAGGGATGGGGTAGGAGTGAGGAGCAGCAGAGAGGTGGGAGGGCAGTTGAAGGCACTGTTGAAAAGGAGGGTCTTGAGACCAGTCTTGAAGGAGGCAAGGAAGGAAGCGAGGTGGAGGGACTGCAGGATCAAGCTCCAGAGTGTGGGGGCAAAGAAGCTGAAAGCCTGGCCGCCGATGGTAGGGTGGGTCGGCTGGAAGACATGGAGCAGACCAGAGCCCGCGGAATAGAGGGAGCAGACAGGTTGGTAGGGAGTCAGCAGGTTGGAGAGGTAGGAGGGGGCAAAGCCATGGATGGCCTTGAAAGCGAGGACGAGGATCTTGAATTCTGTCCTCTGGTGGATGGGGAGCCAATGGGGAGCTGGGGTGGATGGGGAGCTGTACAAGGGTGGGGGTGATGGGATTGCGGAGCCTAGTGCGGGAGAGGACACAAGCTGCAGAGTTTGGGATGCTGTGCAACTTGTGAAGGGAAGAGCTAGGAAGGCCGATGAGGAGGGAGTTTCCGTAGTCAAGCCTTGATGTGACGAATGCATGGATGAGGGTTTTGGCAACCTGAGGGGAGTCTGGCAATGTTGCGGAATTGGTGGAAGGCTGGTCATGGCGCAGATGTGGGGGAGAAAGGATAGTTCAGAGTCAAACAAGACACTCTGGTTCCTGAATGGCTTCGTGATGTGGAGTGCGTAGCCATGGATGCTAATGCTACCAGTGCCTGAGGTGTGGAGGCACTGATGCGTGCCAATCAAGAGAGCCTCGGTCTGGTTGATGTTGAGCTGGAGAAAGTTGTCCCTCATCCAGGACTTGATGTCGGACAGGCAATCTGTCAGGACGCCAGTACAACAACAACAACAACTTTGATTTATATAGCGCCCTCCTCGCCGGACGGCGTCTCAGAACGTTTCACAGTAACGGATCCCAGGACAAAACCAGGGGCAGGGGTAGAGAGGTGACCAAAGGTGCAGTCGAAGAGAAAGGTCTTTAGCTGTGATCTGAAACTGGGAAGAAAGGGGGCAAGACGAAGGGAGTGAGGAAGGGAGTTCTAGAGCCTCAGGGCGTAGTGGCTGAAGGCATGGCCGCCGAGGCTGGAGCGGAGGATTCGGGGGAAGATCCAGTGGAGCGAAGGCAGCAGGTGCTGGTTTGGGGAGAGAGGAGCCAGTAGTCATTGAGTTGAGTGTAGAGCCAGAGAGGTACAGCTGGGTATCATCCGTACATGTACATGTAGAAATTTACCCCGTGTCTGCGGATGATATCACCAAGGGGCGCATTTAGAGGATGAAGAGGAGAAGACCAAGGACAGAACCCTGAAGAACTTTGCATGAGACGGTGTGAGGGCTGGAAGAATAGCCGTTGGCAGAAACGAAGTGGAGACAGTTTGAAAGATAGGACCTGAACCAGTCAAGGACAGAACCTTGAAGGTTGAGGTGGGAGGAGGAGGATTGAATGGTCCACTGTGTCAAAGGCGACAGAGAGGTTGAGGAGGATGAAGAGGCAGAGGGAGCAAAGAATAAACATAGGGAACAAATAAAACTGACTTGTATATATTATGACTGCAAAATGTCAAGACCTATTTGGCTTGTTCAAACTGATTAGAAATCAATGGGGAGAAATTTCACCTGAGTCAAGATTACCTCTATTTATAGAGCATTTTAAGCGTATCCAGAATTTGACAAATTGTTAAACACAGCCTTAATTTTGAAGATGTTTTGTTCTGTGAGCTCTTTTCAATAACTACAGGAAAGTAATTTCAAAGTAAAGGCTGAATTCAACAATTTTCCTAATTCGGGTATTCTAAAATGCCAAGCAGAGTAAATCTAAACCCAGATGGAATTACTTCCCAAATGATCTGGGTTGTGGGTACAACTCAATCCTCTCTGTTGAGAGGAAGGAACCATTTTCATTATGTAAATTGAGTTCCTGATAGGTTTCTGCCTGCTAACTGCTACATTCATATTAGGTTACAAAGTATTTGTCTGATTTCATGGCATGAAATGTGCGAATTATGATATTTACGATGGTTGAGTGCAGTGTCTCCGTGGTTGCTAGCTCCATATATTTCATGTGCAAATTGCATTATTATGAGAAATTACATCTAGGAATAGCAAACTAACAATGTGACTACGACTGTAAAAAAACACCACAGTGACCTAGCCATCACCAGCAAGTAACAAGATAAAATACATGAATTTGTTTTGAGGCTTTGTAACGTTATATTTCTCTAAATGTAATAATGCAGCTATATTACCTTTTCTGAACAACTACAATGGTACTGTAAGATGAAATGACTGTTGAGTTCAGTATTTTCCTAATACTCTTTCCTAATACTAATATCTCTTGTAAAATCTATAAAGGTTGCAGTCTGAAAACAGTAAATGAGTGTTCAAAGTGGTGAGAGAAAGAGATCAAAGGGGATGTGAAAGGATAATGCAAATGGACATTTTCAAACAAATCACATATCAGAGAAATGAATTTCTTCTGTGCAGATCTGAACTGGGACTTGTTGGCACATCAATATGTGGAATGTAAAAGAGCTATTTGCCAACTCACCCCCTTCAATTAAATTCTGACACTTCTTGTATTGATTAAATGATAAAATAATTCTTGCATTTAATATAGCGCTTTCCATGTCTTCCTAGACATCTCAAAGTGCTTTATAGAATACAACAACAACAACAAAATTGCACTTATATAGCACTTTTCACGTCGGGAGGACGTCCCAAAGTGCTGAACAGTCAGATCGGGACCCGAGCGGGGTGGGGAGGGTCGGGGTAGGGGGAAGGAGAGGGGAAGAGTTAGTGGAGGAGGCGAAGGCGCAGTCGAAGAGGAAGGTCTTGAGGAATATACTGTAAAGCAAATTGACTGTATATTTGTGGGCAAAACACGGCAGCCAATTGCGCACAGTGGTTTCCCACAAACACTCGTGGATTTAAGTGACCAAATTATTATTGTTTAATAATTATAATCATTATTGCATTTGATTTAGCACTTTTCACATCTTCTAAACATCTCAATGATATGTGTACCATACGAAAATCTATTGAGTTTTGTACAACATTGTTTTTCAGTTAGATCACTTTGCATTCTATGTTGGTCCAATTTTTTGACCTTCTCTCCCTTGAATATTTAGCAACCCAAATATTTTTTTTTACAGATATTCATAAAGGCACAAGGTCATCAAAATATTATTATGACACATTTTAATTTGTGGTCTTTTTGTCTCTCCCTCTTCCACTCCCTCCCATCCCTCAGGAACGTCTTTTACTTTCCTTGCTTCCTGCACATATTGCCATGGAGATGAAGGCTGAAATCATTCAGCGATTACAGGGGCCGAAGTCTGGTTACTGCCAGCTGGAAAATACCAATAACTTCCACAACTTGTATGTGAAGAGGCATACAAATGTCAGGTAACTCTTCATTCTCCTCAGCAATGTGATCCTGCCAGATTAGTCAGTTGGTACAAGGCAAATTCTCCAAGATTATTATAATAATCCTTTGCATTTGATATAACGGTTTATCTCGACGTCTCTCAGTGCTGCACAGGACATACTGTAAAGTGGTCTTAACTGTATAGATTGTGGACAGATTTGCACAGAGCAATGTCTCACAAACAGTCATGGAGTGAGTGACCAGTGTTATTTGGGAAATTGTTGGCCAGGACACCAGAGAAACTTCCTTCTCTTTTCAAATCATGCCATGAGATCTTTAAATTCCATTTGATCAGGCTGACGGGATTTCGGTTTAACGTCTCATCGAAAAGGTGCACCTCCAATAATGCACCATTCCTCAGGACTGTATTAAATTATTAGCTTTAGCCCTGGTTTAGACGATGAGCTCAGAGCCCATGTAAGATGTAATCTTGAACCTACAGCCTTCTGACTGAGAGGCAACTACAACAGATTAATAACAGATTAATCTTTTATATTGTAATCTTTAGTCTGAGTTGCAAAAATATAATTTTATGATTTTATGTGAATACAATTACACCAATCGTGTAAGAATGAGGACGGGGTGGGAAGGGATCTGCGATCTTCATATTCACTATGAATTGTTAAATTCATCTAATTATATCTGTTTCCCTTCTATTTAAACAGAATTGCCTCAGAGCCCCATTCTAACATGCTTTGCTACAGAGGGTTTGCTTATAGTTAGGGTGTGGTTTATGTTGGTGTAAATTCCAACAAGTATGAACATCCCTCCTCCCTCCCCCCAAAAAGATTGGGTGCACTTACTCCATCAGTGCTCCAACATGTCACTTTGCATTAGTAATCTTTTTGACACCAATATCTTTATTTATTAAAAGAAAGGAAAACTCTTCAATAGTTTCCTTGATATCTTTGCCAAAAGAAAACTCTGTCATGTTTAAAACTAGATCTCAGGCAATGGAGGATTGTCTGTCTCAGTATGAGAGATGAAAGGATTGATTGCTGATTACTACCATTTCTGGTAGTAATTCCATCCTTTTTTGCATTCTTGTATCAAAGGCTCTACAAATACTCACATTGTGCATTATTTTTCTAGCAGCAATAGGCTCATTAGGCTGAATGACTTTTCTGGTTTCATGCTTTCAGGCGTTCTTGTGTCACATACTCACCTAGCTCTTTTATGCAAAATTGTGCGTGCATTTTTGAAAGGAGCAGCTATGTTAATTCACTCTTTATTTGATGTTCCAGCTTATTTCACGCACATATATGCAGTCAATTTTCTTTATAGTGTATTCTGTGAAGCACTTTGAGATGTCTAGAAGACATTTGCTACATCAAATGCAAGGATTATTATTATTATTCCTTCTTTTGGGGAATAAAAGGGATTTAGGATAGCCAGATCTTGTGAACAGAATACCTGAAATGTACACTGAGGGATATTGGGCAGTTTTTAAAATATCCTTTGTTTCTGAACAGTGAAAACTTCAGCTTTAAGAGCTTGGCTCGGGTTATGCTATTGGAGGTCTGTTTGTGAGGTTATATGGTGTTATATGTATAGATTTCAAACTCTTATGTGAATGCATCAGTTAAATTCTATTAAAGCATAGATACATTGCTTTTGTCCCATTACATCTTAGCCTTTTAATGCCAGGGTTCATCCCTAAAGCTGTTAGGGATTGACATCGGTGGTTGTGAGTCGTTACTCTCCTGAGAAAGAACCACATAGTTACAGATTATAACCACAGTAATAATAATCCTTGCATTTGATATTTACGTGAGAAGATGCAAATTCTGCCCTTGAAAAGTACATACTGTAGTTTAATTTTCTAGTCTGGAACAGGAAAGCACAGCTATACAGTATATTGCCCTAAACAGGATCACAGGAAATTTATCACCTTCAATTGACTAATACCAAATTCTTATTGTCATCCTTGAGGCCATTGTCCTAACATTTCAAATCAAGGAGAATTTTTTTTAAAAATATTCAATTCAGTCTCAATTTCGAGAGCTACTTACCCACTGATCTTAACAAGAACTGCAGCAAAATGTTCCATATTATGACTGAATTTAAGATTATACAAAGACGATCCTTAAATGAAGTCCACGTACCAACAACAACAAAATTGCACTTATATAGCGCCTTTCACGTCGGGAGGACGTCCCAAAGTGCTGAACAGTCAGGTTGGGACCCAAGCGGGCGGGGCGGGAGGGATGGGGGAGGGTCGGGGAAGGGAAAGGAGAGGGGGAAGAGTTGGTGGGGCAGCCGAGGGCGCGGTCGAAGAGAAAGATCTTGAGACTGGCCTTGAAGGAGGAAAGGGAGGAAGCAAGGTGGAGAGGCTGCGGGATGGAGTTCCACAGTGTGGGAGCAGAGAGGCTGAAAGCCCAGCCACCGATGGTTGGGGGGTTGGGGCGGTGGATGCGGAGCAGGTCTGAGTCTGCCGAACGGAGGGAGACAGTAGGTCAGAAAGATAGGCAGGGGCAAGGCCGTGAATGGCCTTGAAAGTGAGAACAAGGATTTTGAATTCGATCCTCTGGGTGACGGGAGCCAGTGGAGATGGGTGAGGGTGGGAGTGATATGGTCGTGAAGCCTGGTGTGGGAGAGTACACGAGCTGCAGAATTCTGAATGAGTAAAGTAAAATTTCTAGCTCAGAATCTCTGAAGAAAGAGCTCTGCTAGGAATTAAGCAACTTCACTGCTATTGGCTAAAGCAATTTATCTAAAGATGTGGACTGCATTGCCTTAGAAAGCTGTGGATGTAAAATAGATCAGGATGTTTAAATGACTGACTGACAGACAGACAGACAGACAGGCAGGCAGGCAGGCAGGCAGTGTATTTGGATGCAAACCCAGCAGCCATCAAGTCACAACCTGGAGTTTGAACCATAACGTTCTGACTCAGCAGCAAGAGCACTAGACTACTATCAATTAAGCGCTAATATTAATTAAGCGCTTTGGGGCATCCTCCCAACATGAAAAGCTTTAGATAAATGTAACTCTGTATAGTAATTTATATTGTAATAAACTGGTAGAACGGGTTTAATGGGCTAAAATGGCCTCCTATGTTCCTATATTGCGACACTAAAGGAGTGTGATTGTGACCTCAAGACGAAAACAACACTGTAACAGAAATGATCTGTTTATTACATTTGCTGGAAATTTGTTAGCGATATATTGAAATTCACTTTACTTTTGGGATACGTTATTAATTGGAGTAAATATGAGTTTATATTTCTGTCCAAACTACATGTTGAACACCCTGTTGAATCCTGCTGTTTGTGAGAACCCTAGGAGGGGTTTCAGTAGTGCGAAGATTGTTTTTGCAAAATAGTAATATAATAATAATAATCCTTGCATTTGATATAGTGCTTTTCATGTCTTAAACACTTCACAGAATGTACTGTAAAGTGAATTGACTGTATATGTGTGGACGAAACTTGGCAGCCAATTGGGGAGGGTGAAGGGAAACAAGGGGATTTGGGGTGACCACGAAGAGAAGGGTCTTCAGGCAGGATTTGAAGGAGGCTAGAAAGGGTGCAAGGCAAAGGACTGCGGGATGGAATTTTAGAGGTTAGGGGCAGAAAGCTGAAGGCTTGCCCACCGACGGTGGTGCGGATGGATCAGGGGACATGGAGCAAGCCAGAAGCTGCTGAGCGGAGGAGGCGAGCACGTTGGTAGGGGGTTAGGAGGTCGCAAAGGTAGGGTGGAATGAGGCCATGGAAGGTGAGGACCAGGATCGTGAATCCTCTGGGTAATAGGGAGCCAATGGAGTCAGGTGAGAATGGGGGAGATGGGGTCATGGAGCTTGGTGTGGGAGAGGACATGGGCTGCAGAGTTCTGGATGATCTGAAGCCTATGGAAGGAGGAGTTGGGAATGCTGACAAGCAGGGCATTGACATAGTCAAGCCTGGATGTGATGAAGGCATGAATGAGAGTTTCAGCGGCCTGAGGGGTGAGGTAGTGGTGGAGTCGGGCAATGTTGCAGAAGTGAGGGAAGGCAGAGCATGTCATGGCTTGGATGTGAAGGCGGAAAGACAGTTGAGGATTGCAGAAGACACCTAGGTTCCTGACTGGCTTGGTAAAGTGGCGTGTGCAACCATGAATGTTAATGCTGCCAGTGCCTGAGGTGTGAAGGCACTGGTGCGAACCAACGAGGAGGTCCTTGGTCTTGTTGACATTCAACTATAGAAAGTTATCTCTCATCCAGGACTTGTTGTCTGACAGGCAGTCTGTCAGGATGGCAGTAGTGCTGGAATCAAGTGTAGAGACAGAAAGGTAGAGTTGGATGTTATCCACATATATGTGGAAATTGACCCCATGACTGCGGATGATTGCACCAAGGGGGAGCATGTGGATATAAAAAATTGGGGACAGAACCCTGTGGGTTGAAACAGGTGACAGTGCAGGGGGCTGGAGAAGAAGCCGTTGATGGCGGCAAAGTGAAGACGGTGAGAAAGGTAAGAATCTGAAGAAAAGTAAGTTTGAAAAGTAAGTGGAAGTTATGCAGGGTAGATTATAGGGCAGCTTATAGACCATATATTGATAGAAGCAGACAATCTGCCCTTTACATGGAGACATTGAATAACTTATTGTGAGAAAGAGCTTGATGAATGGCAACACAAATAAACCAAGAATGTAAGTCAATTTGTTGTTATAAACGAAAGGCCATTGCTGCCCTCCTTTCCTTTCTTATTCTGATATTCACCCTGGTCAGAACAAAGGACAGGTTTGATTGCATATTGTAATTTTGGCCAGTGATATGCACAGGATTTTATTATTCGCACCATGATCTCTTACAGAATTTCATCAGTGCTTTGAAGTTTGCTCCATTTTCACTGGCATAGGCATGTGATGCAATTATCACGTAGAATGCAAGCAACCATGAGATGTAACAAAATGACTTGTTATGAGAACTGCCAGATGCCGACAGAGCGCTGCTTTCCTTTACATCCTTTCATTCATGCCGACAAGCAGATGGCAATTTTGTAGGTTGTTGCAGCTTGCAGTTTTCAGATTTGTAAAGTTTATTTAAATTGGCATTTCCAACGATATGAAAAGAATCAGGAATGATCGATTTTGCACCCATCTTATTCAGACAGAAATCATTGCAGACTACATGTGTGAGCAAATGGGCAATGACACAGGTGTCTTTTGTAATGTCAAAAGGACAAAGTAGGGGCGAGCCAGGCTGAATGAAATTTAGTATAAATGCTTGTGATTTTGGTTATGAGCCTTACACTTCATATGCATTTTACAGTATTAGGTATGTACTATTGATTAGCACCTTGCAAGTATTTACCACCCTTCTAGAGTAATATCTCGGAGAATTTGGGAACAGTGGGAAGGAGAGGATGGTGGTAGGTTGAAGAGGTAGGTGTTAACATGGGAAATCAATAGAGAGGGGTGCGAGACGGAGAAGTCGAGGAAGGGAGTGTTAGAGTTTAGGGCAATTGAATTAGAAAACCTGTCAACATGATTAAGAGATTATAAATGCTCCTGAATCCCAGGGACATAATCATTGCTTTCTTTTATTGATAAAAGGAGGGAGAGGGAGTAATTCAGTAGAGAATAATGCTCTGTTGCAATAAGGTCAGGTACATGATGAGCATGGACATTGTGGACATTTCCCAACTGTGCTGAGAGTGATTTGCAATGCTCGCTTTGCTCCCTCACTTGCCTCCTTCAATGCCAGTCTCAAGACCCTCCAAATTCCTGGCCACAGTTCAGCCTGATGGCCCAAAGCTTGTGATTCTGGAACGACAACGTGTGCTGTGGGGGCCGCTACAAGTTCATGTGATATCATATCCACATGCAACATGTTAGGACCACAAGTGCAATCAAATTTACAAAACATTTTCCATTTTTACAGTGCCGTTCTTAGGATTAGGATGTTTCAAAGCGCTTTACACAGCTGGCTGGCCACCCAAGTAGGAGCTGAAGAGTAAAGTGGGGGAGAAGAAAGATAACCGAAAGATGTCACATGCGCATGTTATGCCCCAATTGTCACATGCGCAAGTTATAATAATATAATAATAACCCTTGCATTTGATATAGCGCTTTTCACATCTTATCAACATCTCAAAGCGCTTCACAGAATATACTGTAAAGTGAATTGACTATATTTGTGGGCGAAACGCAGCAAACAATTGCGCACAGCGCAGTTCCCACAAACAGTCATGGATTGAAAATGACCAATTTTTATTATTGTGGTTTTTTTTGGAGGGATTATTATTAGGCGTGTGGAGTAAGGAAACTTTTCGCCCTGATCTGCCTGGATTCGAACACAGGTCTCACGCTTATAAGGCGAGTGCTCTATCCGCTGAGCTACAGGAGCTCCATGTTATGCCCCAATTATCACATGCCCATGTTATGACCACATATGTATATGCTTTCATTCAAGCAGATGAGCAGATGGTGATTTTAAAAGTCAGTGCCTCACTTTGACCACCAGTGTTAATTGTAGCAGTTTTTTTGTGGTGAAAGTTTTTATATCTTTGCAAATGCAATTAAATGGAACATTTTCCTCCAAAATGCCCTGCTCACTGACACAATGCCATCATTGTGTGTTCTGCAATTTACAATCCAGGGAGTAGTGTCTCATAGGACTCTTTACCACTCAACCATATCCATTAGAGTATTATTGTATATTCTGCTATCTATGTAAAATTGCAGTCTGGCAAAGCAGGTTTAACAACGCCTCACCCAATGATTAAGATAATGCCTATTGAAACATTCATTACTTTTCTAAACATACCAAACTCCTTGCTTTTAATCCTGGGCAGCCTCACTTTGACCACCAGTGATAATTGTAGCAGTTTTTTTGTGGTGAAAGTTTTTATATCTTTGCAAATGCAATTAAATGGAACATTTTCCTCCAAAAAGCCCTGCTCACTGACACAATGCCATCATTGTGTGTTCTGCAATTTACAATCCAGGGAGTAGTGTCTCATAGGACTCTTTACCACTCAACCATATCCATTAGAGTATTATTGTATATTCTGCTATCTATGTAAAATTGCAGTCTGGCAAAGCAGGTTTAACAACGCCTCACCCAATGATTAAGATAATGCCTATTGAAACATTCATTACTTTTCTAAACATACCAAACTCCTTGCTTTTAATCCTGGGCAGCCTCACTTTGACCACCAGTGATAATTGTAGCAGTTTTTTTGTGGTGAAAGTTTTTATATCTTTGCAAATGCAATTAAATGGAACATTTTCCTCCAAAAAGCCCTGCTCACTGACACAATGCCATCATTGTGTGTTCTGCAATTTACAATCCAGGGAGTAGTGTCTCATAGGACTCTTTACCACTCAACCATATCCATTAGAGTATTATTGTATATTCTGCTATCTATGTAAAATTGCAGTCTGGCAAAGCAGGTTTAACAACGCCTCACCCAATGATTAAGATAATGCCTATTGAAACATTCATTACTTTTCTAAACATACCAAACTCCTTGCTTTTAATCCTGGGCATAGGGATAATTACGTAGAGTTGCATTGAAAACAGGCTATTTGACCCAACTCGTCCATTCATTCTGTTTAGTGATCAAGCACCATCCTTCCTATCCCCCACTTAATCTCATGATATTTAAAGTAATTAAATCTCATTTTGAATCAAATACATTTGTGTGGCAATGGCCAACCACATCTATTTGGTGTCAACGATTAAATATCGTGCAGGGTATTTGTAGGGTGTTTTCTAATGGGAGACATGGGGTAAATTTCCACATGTATGCGGATGACACCCAGTTGTACCTTTCTGCCTCATCCCTCAACCCCCAGACGATCGATGTTCTCACAGCATGTCTGTCCGACATCGAGTCGTGGACGAGGGACAACTTTTTGCAATTGAACGTGAATAAGACCGAGGCCCTCCTGATTGGCTCAAGCCAGCACCTCCGCACATCGGGCGCTGCCAGCCTGAATATCCAAGGTTGCACTCTCCACCTCACAAAGCCAATCAGGAACCTCGGCATCATGTTCGATCAAAAACTTTCCTTCCACCCCCACATCCGCGCCTTGACCGGCACCGCCTATTTCCATCTGCGCAACATTGCCAGGCTCCGTAATTATCTTACCCCCCACGCTGCCGAAACACTCGTGCACGCATACATCACCTCACGGCTGGACTACGGAAATTCTCTCCTAGTCTGCCTCCCCAGTTCCTCCATTCATAGGCTGCAGGCCATCCAAAACTCTGCAGCCCGTGTACTATCCCGCACCCACCTCCACGACCACATAACCCCCACCCTCGCCCGCCCCCACTGGCTCCCCATCCTCCAGAGGATCGAGTTTAAGATCCTCGTCCTCACCTACAAGGCCTTACACGGCCTTGCCCCATCCTACTTAACCGATCTACTCTCCCCCTACACGACCACCCGGACCCTCCGTTCAACAGGACTTGGCCTGCTCCAAGCCCCCCGCCCGAACCGCCCCACCATCGGAGGCCGGGCCTTCAGTTTCTCCGCTCCCACCTTATGGAATGCCATCCCTCAATCCCTCCGTTTCGTCTCTTCCCTTTCCTCTTTCAAGGCTGGTTTGAAGACTTTCCTCTTTGATCGTGCTTTTTGTTCCACCCTGAACTCTTTTACCTCCCCTTCGTGTTTCACCCCTTCCCAAACACTCCCTTCCCAGCTCGGGTCACACGCCTCCTGTTCAGCGCCTTGGGAAGTCCTCCCGACGTGAAAGGCGCTCTATAAATGTAAATTGTTGTTGTTGTTGTTGTTTGTGATCCCATCCTCTGCATTCGAGGGATTTGAATGAAGCAAAGGTATGCTTGCCAAATGCCACAGAAATGCTCTTTGCAACATCACTCTACTTTGCTTCTGCAAGTACAATTGCTTGCTATTCTAGCACATTTCACATAAATATCAACAACAACACTCAAATACATACAGTCACATCACTTTACCGGATATTTTATGAAGCTCTTTGAGACATCTCAACAACATGATAAGACAAACATCATTATCTTTATACTCCTATTCTGTTTTCTCTCCAATATCTATTTTTACCTTCTCCAAAGCAGTTTGGGATAGATGAGACTTCATATAAGTCTTTTAGACTCTTTTGCACTTTCAAAGTTGAAGAATATTAGTATTTTGGGACAAAACAAGAGCATACGTTTCACCTGTAATTACAGCCTTGCAGATTTTTGTTACACATTCCTATTTAATATGCAAATGATTTTATTTATGCACAACAGTTCACCAGCTTACAGACGTTAAGTGGGTTGACTTTATGTTCATTTAGTGGAAGTTGTTTTATGAAATTAAATTAGGGACATTTCATTGCAATCCTATTGCACCATCTATTTTTAGCCTTTGAAAATAAAGTAGTCAGCCAGCACCAAACAGCGTTTCACTGGTATAATCTACACAGTATTTTTGTGCAAGCGGCAGATAGTTAAATGGAAACAAGCTGCTCTTATGGGGGCTACCCACACATTATGGCAGTCTGTATTCTTTGGATTTTTGTGCACATTTCTGCACACCTGCAAAGAAGCCAAAGATTGCACAGATTTTGTTTGACCAAAATCATCCCATTTTCAGCGAATTATCACTGAAATAACAGAAGATCAAAGTGCATGTTGCAGTATAAATCAATGTAATGATCAACATAAGACTTGTATTTTATTTAGTGTCTTATGAGCCCCAGAGTGCTTCGTACAATATCACTTGCTCATAACTACAATTAACAATCTTTTTATCTCTTTTGTCTGATCGGAAATAATGCCATTAATTTATAAATGAAGTGAGAGGATATAGACTACTGTCTCCCTCTATCACTGCCACCAATTGTTACACTTGGCTTTCTGTAACTCTTTAAATTACTACGTACTCGCAACAAACCTGAGTTTCTCATTATCTGTAAATGATCCTTAATTTGGTCTAATAGCATGATCTTTGATAATTAGTACAATGGAACTATGACATTAATTTCCTTTGACTCTTTCAGTATCTGGCAAATATTATTTTAGTGACATAGAGCCAAAGGCAATTCAGATGAGAAACAGATTGATAGTAAGATTAAATACGAAGGCAAACACAAGAGCACAAGAGTGGATTATAATACTACAACAACAACAACAAAATTACATTTGTATAACGCCTTTCACAATAGGAGGACATCCCAAGGCTCTGGACAGTCAATGTTTCAGACCCGACCTGGGGTCCGGATCGGGGAGGTTGGAGGGAAAGCAGGGGATTTGGGCTGACCAATGGGACCGTTGAAGAGAAGGGTCTTGAGGCGGGACTTGAAGGAAGCTAGGGAGGGTGGCAAGGCAGGGGTACTGTGAGATAGAATTCCAGAGGTTAAAGGCAGAGTGGCTGAAGGCTTGCCCACCGATGGTGGGGCGGGTGGATTGGGAGCATGAATAGGCCAGAACTCGCTGAGTGGAGGGAGTGGGCAGGTTGGTAAGGGGTTAGGAGGTCGCAGAGGTAGGGTGGAGCGAGGCTATGGACGGCTTTGAATGTGAGGACCAGGATCTTGAATTGAATCCTCTGGGTGATGGCTTAGTATTAATAGAATTAATACTAAGCTGACTTGAAAATACTTTTAAGAGTGTTAAACAAATAATTTAGAGGGATTTATCACTCTTTTTTGTTGAGTTAAGTGGATATTTCTGAACTTCAATGATGGCATTTGAGATCCACCTTTATCGTGGAGTTGGTGGGGGAAGGAGGGGTTATTAATAACCCACCAACCAGCTGATGTCTTGGGGGATGCACATTGTTGCAGGTGTCGTGATTCGCATTGTTGATGACCCATATGTTTAACACATTTGTCTTTCTGCAGCATATTGTACGCTGACATTGTGGGTTTCACACGCCTGGCCAGTGACTGTTCGCCTGGAGAGCTTGTACACATGCTCAATGAGCTGTTTGGCAAGTTTGATCAAATTGCAAAGGTAGGCATTATGTATATACACAGGAAAGGCATCCCTGGGAATCTAAATTCAAGGTTACCTGCACTTTGTTTTCTGGTACTATTAAAGTAACTCTTGCATTTGATTTCTTTCAGGAAAATGACTGTATGAGAATCAAGATTTTAGGGGACTGCTACTACTGTGTGTCTGGTTTGCCAATCTCACTGCCGAACCATGCCAAAAACTGCGTGAAAATGGGCTTGGACATGTGTGAAGCTATAAAGTAAGTTACGTCATACTTATCTCATTCTGAGCTTTGGAAATGATTCACAACTAATTTTACTGAAATAATAATACTTGCATATGATATAGCTCCTTATCACATTTTCAAGACATCTAAAAGTGCTTCACAGAATATACCATAACTGAATTCACTGTATATTTTGTGGACAAAATGCAGCAGCCAATGGTGCACAGCAGTGCCCTACAAACAGTTGTAGATTGGGTGACCAAATTATTATACTCATGATGGAGATACAATTTGGATTAAAACTTCAAAGGTAAGACAGAACTAAGCAATTTGCCAAATTATAGATACTTTAAAACACCATGTAATCGAGACCTAGGCAAAATTTCTACTTCTACAAAATCAGTCATCAGACACTGGTCTTGTTTTCTCCTTCTGGAAGACCAAGAGACCCTGTGCAGTTATTGTTTCCCCTCCAGAAACATTGATACAGTTCTTTGAAAGGAACAACTAATAACTGTGGTAAACCAGCTTGCAAATCTCATTGAATTGAAGATTATTTAAAAATTTGGTGCAATTTTCCATTTTAATACAATGGCTGTGATGTTAAGTCCGTGAGGAGTTTGTACCTTAGATATGGTACAATCCCACTGCAACCCCAAACACATGACATAAATGTGGATCAAGCACCTATGGCAGGTAATAATGATCCTAACATTTGATGTAGGTTCATGTCAGGAACACTTACAGGATATAACATGAAGCGCAGTGACCTATGTTGAAATCCAGGCAGGTCAGGGCGAAGCCTTAGGCAAGTTTTCTTGCTCCACACACCTAGTAATAATCCCTCAAAAAAACCAATAATAAAATTGGTCATTTTAATCCACGACTGTTTGTGGTACACTGCTGTGCATAATTGGCTGCCGCGTTTCGTCCACAAATATACAGTCAATTCACTTTCCAGTACATTCTGTGAAACGCTTTGAGATGTTTAGAAGACATGAAAAGTGCTATATTAAATGCAAGGATTATTATTATCAACATTATTATAATTGTACTGTAGACAAACATGCCTATTCAGATTCCCTCCTGTGCTCTGCAAGTACTCATCATTTGTCCTGGCTGTTGTAAAGAGGGAATGGACTGGATGTAGGTACCTTCAGCAACATTATGCGAGTTATTTTTATTTAAAACTTCAAGCACTCAGGGCATTGGAGTACTAACGGGGAGCTCCACAAGATAGTTAAATACAGCTTTCACCAATGCCACTGAGTTGCTGAGCAAACATGGTCAATGCAGCAATAATATCTTTTGTCATAGGCAAAGGGTATTTGTGTGAGCACAGTACTTCTGCTTGTCTAATGATTTATGAAATTTAATCCTATTGGTGTGAGCAGACTGCTATAAATCAGAGCTGGTTTGCGTACACAGCAACAACTCATGAGAGCTGATTAAACCTTCGGTAGTCCAGGGATTGCTTCCACAAGCAAAACTTGGAATGGTTACATACAGGATGAAGAGTTATTAGGAGAGATGTACTGTGGAACTGTGAAAGTAACTCCAGGGAGTTGCAACAGATTCAGGTGGAGATGACCAAAACAGTGATGTAATAATCCAAGGTTTATTAAGTAATACATATAGCTTAAGTTTTTCTTCAAACTGAGACCATAGATATCAATCCACTGGGAAGTATGCTGAACTTCTACACAACTCCCACTATTTTCCTTTATGTGTTTCGAACTCAACGTTCCCTTGTCACAGAGATAGCCCCCACCCTTCGCAGGCAGCTTTGCAGAGAGGGAGGGACAACTTCTTGGCAGTCTTCCACAGCCTGCTTGTTGCTCAGCTTTGAGATCAGCAGTGCCTAACGTTGTAGTCTTGTCTTGCTTTGGTTCATTGTTCTTACATCTATGCATAAGGATCGATTGCTCATATCTCAGATGAATGAATATCTTCCCAGGAAAATATGAAAATGTAATCAGAAGCTGATCTCGATCGGTCCGGCAAAGCTACATTCAACCCCTGCTAGTCACAAACCAAAACAAATCTTATTGAAGGATAATAATAATAAGAAGAAAAAGAATCCTTGCATTTCATATACAATAAACTATAAAGTGAATTGACTGTGTAATTATAGACGAAATGTGGCAGCTAATTGCGCAAGGCAGTATTATTATTATTATTCGTAGTATTATTATCAGTAATCTATTATGGGTAGATTGCACTCTAAATGTAACAACAACAACTTTGATTTATATAGCGCCCTCCACGCCAGACAGCGTCTCAGAGTGTACATAGAGATTAACTAAAACCCGTAAAAACACTAAACATCATAAGTATAATCTTAAAAGGTTTAAATGTGCAGCAGTACCACAAAATAAAACAGAAGAACAATGGGGCTCTTTTCAGCCCATTGTGAAGGATATTGCAAGAAAATACATTGTATGCCTGCTATGAAATAAAAATTGAAAACTGCAACTGCCATTTAACAAGTTCAAAATAACCTAAAAGTGATTCAGAAATATCTGTAAAGATACAAGAAAACAACAAGTACAAATAGTAATTGCAGGTTAGCAAACAAGAACAAGAGCTAAAGGAATAACAATAATCGTTTGATGTTGCGGCTTTCATGTTGGCCGGAAGCCTCAAAGAACTTCACAAGATTTACTGTAAAGTGTGGTGACTGTAGTTTTTGTAGGCGAACAATAGGGCAGATTGCAAATACTGTTACAGGAATAGGAATCTTTTTCTTACCTATTTCAGAGACAATCCCTTATTTTCCAAATATACAACAGCCTTGCTCTTTAACATACCCTTGGAACTGTATAAGAGTTACGTGAGGTGACATAAAACACAACTTGGGTGTATACTCAATGAATTCCCTTATATTTGTTCATCTACAATCACGTTACATTATATTTTGTGAAGAGCTTTGAGTCAACCTCCTACTGTGAAAGGTACAATATCACATGTAAGGATTATTATTGTACAGTATTTTGCATATTCTTTTTCCAGGTTAGACAGAAGAATGCTATGTAGTAAAATGCAACAACAACTTGCATTTATACAGTGTCCTTCATGCTCTGTGGCATCTTAGAGTGCTCAACGATTGCAGAGCCCAAGGCTGAGCTAGGGGGAGGGAAGGTGACCATATGCGCGGTTGAAGAGAAAGGTCTTCAAACATGACTTGAAGATGGGGAAGGAGGGGTTGAGGCAAAGGGGTTGAGGGGGGAGTTCCAAAGTTTCAGGGCGTTTTGGCTGAAAGCATGGCCACCGATGGTGGAGTGGAGGATTTGGGAACAATGAGGAGTCCAGACCCGGTAGAGCAGAGGCAGCTGGTACTGCTGTGAGGATAGAGGAGGTTAGAGAGGTAAGGGGGTGCTGAGGAGTGGATGGATTTAACCATAAGAGTGAAGATCTTGAAGTCGATCCACTCTGTGACAGGGAGCCAGTGAAGTTTGGCAAGGACTGGGGTAATCGGGGTACGAACCTTGGTGCTGGTGTGAATGTGGGTGGCAGAGTTTTAATAATAATAATAATAATAATCCTTGCATTTGATATAGCGCTTTCCACATCTTATCAACATCCCAAAGCGCTTCACTGAATATACTGTAAAGTGAATTGACTGTATATATTTGTGGGCGGATCGCAGCAGCCAATTGCGCACAGCAGTGTCCCACACACAGTCATGGATTGAAATGACCAATTTTATTATTGTGTTTTTTTGGAGGGATTATTATTAGGTGTGTGGAGTAAGGAAACTTGCCCAAGGTTTCACCCTGACCTGCCTGGATTCGAACACAGATCTCCCCAGCTTGGTCTCCCCAGCTTGCAAGACAAGTGTTCTAACCACTAAGCCACAGAAGCTCCACCTCCTGTGGCTTAGTGTTTTGGATGAATCTTGTGAATGGTGGAGGAGGGGAAACCGATGAGGTTTAGAGCAGTCCAACCAAGAGGAGACAAAGGCATGGACAAGAGTTTTGGCAGCTTTTGGGGTGAGGTATTACCCCACCTTGTATCACTCCTTGACACACTGAAATTTTGAGGGAGCCAAAGAATAATACCAAGGCAGTAAAACAAGAAGTTCAAAATTCCTAAGGGCAAAGGTTAGGTCAGATGTCAGGAAGTATTTCTTTACGCAGATAAAATGGGTTACGAGGAAAGGTGGTATCACGCATTTAATAACAACAAAATTACATTTGTATAGTGCCTTTCATGAGGACATCCCAAACTGCATTTTGCTTGACTCCTCTGCGCCAACATTGGTGGCTGAGAATTCAATCATTATGCCCCTGCATCCCTGCCTCTATCCCTCCACCTCAATCCTCTTTAGTCTGTCTTTAAATAATACTAATCTTTGCATTTGATACATCACAAAGCACCTCACAGAATACACTGTAAAATGAAGGCAAAACACAACAGCTAATTGCACCCATAAACAGTCATGGATTGAAGTGACCAATTTAATATGCTTATTATTAGTTTTTTGAAGGAATTACAGTAAAAGCTTTCTTATCCAGCAAGCTCGAGACCTGACCTGTGCCGGTTAATCAAATATGCTGGATATTCGAGTAGCAAGTTGCCGAAAATCCTACACAAAAAAATTACTTATTTTAAAACATACCATATTAACAATAGACTAACTAATAACAGAATATTGTATGGATACTTACCAATAAAGCATACATAAATAGTAGTCAACCCTTGCCGAACACGGGGTTACATTCCTGGAAAACAGCGCACACGTTAAAATCGCGTTCGATAAGTTTAATAAGTGCGCAAGTGAGCAGACGCATGGGGAAAACCGCATATACTCAAATTTTACTTATATTTGGGAGATACCGGTTGGTTGAGTGTGCCGGTTGGTTGGTTGGTTGTGGATAACCAGGCTTTTACTGTATTACGCCAGGAAAAGTAATCTGCAAATCGACTAACAACTTACTGCTAGGTAAACAGAAGCATGTGGAGTAAGGAAACTTGTCCAATGTTTCCTCCTGACGTGAAAAGCGCTATACAAGTGCAATTTTGTTGTTGTTGCCTGGGAATAAAATCCGATAAAGATCTGAGACATCATCCTATAGCAAGGCTGCTATAGAAGTGTATATTGTTGTGTATTTGTAGGTAAATGTAATTGAGGGGAATATTCAATTCTGTATCATTGCAAACCACAGGCACTTGGCTACAATCATTGGACCATGGGGAGGGAAACTGCGTCAATGTGATGCAATTACACCAAATAAAATGTTGCCACCACATCAGATGGAAATTCTGTTCTCTATGATTAGAAATGATTAATTACATGTAGAAGAAATGGATTGGCTGCTAACCAGCAGCCTAATGAAGAGCTCCATGTGTTACACTCGCAGGCAGGTCAGTCATTCAACAACTCGCCTCTGCTGAAATAATGTTTCACCAGATGGCAAAAGTGACAGCAACAGGGAAACGTCACAAGGCTGATCAAAAGCTAAAACCGATATATTGTACATGCGCACAAGATTATAAAATGACTTGATTCCCAGGAAATTAATCATAAATAGAGGTTGGAATAATAATCCAGGTTTGATTTATGTTTTCCTTCATGTAGAGCGTCAGCCTGGCTCATTTGGGAGCAGTCTCACCTCCGAGACAGAAGGTTGTGCGTTCAAGCCTATATTGAGACTTTGAGTTCACATCGTCTAGGCAACATTTCCCAAGTGCAGCCACACTTTGTTTGATTTTTCCAGCAATCACTATCTTTTATGTTCACCGAATGATCAATGAATCCTGGTCATGTTTACCCAGTCCTTAATCCAGTTAAACAACAACAACTTGCATTTTTTATAGCACCCCTCACGCAGGGTACTGTCCCAGAGTGTAAACAGTCACTACTGCACTTGAACAGAACCAGAGCCCAGTGTTGATTTTGTGTGGGGAGAGGTCCCTCTAGCCTGGGGGGATGGTGGGGGTGGAGAGTGCGTGTGGAATGCAGCACATGCCGGACCTTGCAGTTTGAGCTGGAGCACAGGATGAGACTACTGTGCAGAGGAGGCGGCCCGTACTCAACTCCCAGGAAGCACCGTGAAGGTGGGAGCAAATGCTGGTGGCTGCATACTGAGGTCACCCACAAATTGTCTGAGAACCATTGTTCTAGGCCCTAGACTCTAGGGTGACACCCAAAATGCAGTGGTGGGGAAGGTGGTGGGTAACGGGGATGCTCAATTGTCAAAGCCATTGTCCTTTAGATGAGATGTTAGACATTTCTCTATCCTTATTTTTTTCAATTAGAATGCAATAGAATCTAAGGATAGAAAATCCACAAGGTTTAAAACTCTCCAGAACGTGCCAAATTATTGAATTTAATCTTAGCTTTGAATCAGTTTTTCTGTAGTTTTTAAAAGAACTCACACAAAACCAGCTTCAAATTCTGTACACTTTGTAATGCTACACAAATTTTGTATATCTAGATCCAGGTGGAATCTATCCCCAGTAGTAGCTACTTCCTGCTAAGGATAGATCTGTACTGGAACAGTATCGGGACAGATTAATAATACATCCTCTATTCCTGCCGCCCACTGAGCAAGCATGTTTCATTCAGATGTTTATTATTCAAACACTGCACAAGATGCTCCTTCATCAAAGGGGTGGTCTGTCCTGCTATCTCAAAGATCTTTTTCAAAGGTAACAGCACCAACAAAATTACATTTGTATAGCGCCTTTCACGTCAAGAGGACGTCCCAAGGCACTGGACAGGTTACTGCTTCAGACCCGAGCTAAGGACAGACGGGGGTGGGGTGGGGGGGAATGCAGTTGCCGATGGGACCATCGAAGAAGAGGAGACAAGATTTGAAGGAGGCCAGGGAGGGTGCAAGGTGGAGGGAAAGATAAGTAGCTTTCTTTTGGTCAGCCAAGTGTCTGATGCATGTGTAAACCCATCACTTTGCTTAAGAGTCTCCAAGAGTATCCAAACAACATGCATCTAACCTACATATGGAAATTCCAGATATGATTCATTGGAATGTAATGTACACTCTCTGCTTGGAGGGACACATCCTGCTTACCAAATTCTTAGAGCCAAGGTTTGGGGATCCTAGAGTGTCCGTTTGGGAACTGCTGAAGTCTAAAATTAAATCTGCATAGCTTGCCATTGAGAGCAGTGTCTGGCAAGCTTTCCTGCTGCTTGTCCAGCTGATACCACCCTACCTGTTAGGGCTTTGGCTTGCAGGGTTAATGGGAGCTGAGTGGGAAAAGTCTCTGCTCCCAGTGACTGGTCTATCCTTCCCAGTCCTATCAATAAGCCAGGCTGTTTGTGCAGTCTACAAAACAAAATTCTATATATTTGGCAGCAAATTCCAGTAAAGCAATTCAAGATATTTCAATGTTATAGGTACTATGTATATGTTGATAGTACCTAATTAAAAAGCAAAATATTTTTTTAAGCAATGTAGCCTAAATAGAGATTCAATTTAAATTGGTGCTAATCACAGACCAAATTTTACTGTGTTTATTGTAATTCTGTGGAAATTTAGAACAAAACTCACAGATCAAAATTCACAGCACGTGAATTTCAAGTGGGCAAAGTATAAAATAAAAGAGCAGCAAGAAAATTATTACCTGGGGTAACATTTGTTCTGTCATCCTCATTTTGGTCTAACTATGACCCCACCAGTTCCACTCCACAATCAACAAATGACAAAGCTCTACCAAGACTATGTATATCAATTGGAAAGTGGTTTCTAGTGTTATAATGCAAGTCACACATGAATAAGTGCTTGATAAAAGCACTATCAGCTGTTGAAGTGTGATGCTTAAATTGACTCATTACTTCCCTAAATATTTGACATCCAAAAGCAATTCAGATGTAGACATGTAACAGACATTAGCTGAATGATGAATCCATTTCCAGGAATCACTATCTATGCAGCATTTTGATTTGCAAGTTATCTATGGAGAGAATAAATGGGCTTAAAGTGAGTATGTATATCTGCATCAGATTTATTATATTTAGATATGGATTTACAATATCAATGCTTTTCCATCAGCGACAGCAGTAAAGTAACATTTATTATAGAACAAATATAATTAAGTAACATTATTTGAAGGATGGCCTGCATTAAATATCTATTTATTTGGCTTCTAAGAAAGAAGTAGTTCACACAACAGTTTTCTCTGTAATAGTCATTATTGCACAAAATACAAAATGCTGTATAGATAGTATTTCCTGGAAATGGATTCATCAGTCAACTCCTGTCAAAGCTGTATGGCTGTTATATGTGTATATCTGAATTGCTTTTGAATAGTTAGTTAATGGGTTGGATTGGTATTGTATTGTAAGGCAGTATATAATAACTTATTTGCAGCTGAACGTCAGCAAGATCAAGGCTCTCCTAATTGGCATGCGCCAGTACCTCCGCACCTCAGGCATTGGCAACATCAGCATCCATGGATGCACAATGCCCAACTCACCAAGCTAGTCAGGAACCTGGTCATTTATTTGACCCTCGACTGTCCTTTCTCTCTCACATCCATGCCATGACTTGCTCTGTCTTCCCTCACCTTTTCAACATTGCCTGACTCCATCACTACCTCAACCCTCAAGCCGCCAAACCCTTCATACATGTATTTGTCATCTCAAGGCTCAACTATGGAAACTCTTGCTTTTGTCAAAGCAATAGTTTGATAAAAGCAAGAGTTCCCAACTCTTCCCTCCACATGCTGCAGATCGTCCAAAACAGCAGCTTCCTCTCCTTTACCAGGCTCCGTGATCACCTCCACACTCGCCCAGCTCCACTGGCTCCCCATCCCTCAGACGATAGAATTGAAGATCCTCATCCTCACTTTCAAGACCCTCCACGGCCTTGCCCTTCCTACATCTCTGACCCCTATCAACCTGTCCTGCTCCCTCCCTTGCCTCCTTGCTAGACTCAAGATCCTCCTTTTCGATCGTGCCTTCAGCCCTCCTACCTCTCTACCCTCCCTCATCCTAACATTGCCCTCCTGTTCCATGCTCGGGTCCTGATCCCTGACTATTCAGTGCCTTAGGAAGTCCTTGCAACGTCAAAGGTGCTCTACAAATGTCATTTTGTTGTGGTAGTTGTTGTTGTTTATTTTAAGTTGGAACTTTTTGCCGTTATCATTATCACGTCCAGCTAGAAATTCCAGACCAGCCCTAGAAAACTAGAATTCTGAGATAAATAACTGAATAGTTTTTATTTGTTACCATAACAATGGTTTCCATTGTATCTACTTCATAACAAAGGGTATTCATACCAGACCGATGCTTTCCATTGTAGAGCAAAATACATTGACATCAGAGCAATGCCTCCCATTGTACAGCAAAAAAAACATTTGGATCAGAGTAATGCTTGTTCAGGTCTGAAAATTGTAAAACATTTATGTGCGCTTTTTGGGGGCTAAAATCTGCATCTGCTATAGCATAACAACATTCATACCAAAGCAATGCTTCTTATTATATTATTCATTTCTTAATCCTTGCATGTGATGTAGTGCCTAACCACATCTTTGAGACATCTTAAAGTGCATCACAGAATATACTGTAAGGTGAATTTATTGTATATTTTGTGGGCATAATGAGGCAGCCAATTGCACACAGCAGAGGCCCACAAGGAGTCGTAGATTGAGTGACCAAATTACTATTAAGGGATTATTAATCCTGGAAAAGCATTTCACAGTTAATAATGATTGTAGAGTGAAAGCTATCGCAGCAGAGCAGCACTTCCATTCTGGTGTAAATGTCAATACCATCACTCATCTTTTACATTTACAGGAAGGTAAGAGATGCCACCGGAGTTGATATCAACATGCGTGTGGGAGTCCATTCAGGGAATGTTCTTTGTGGAGTTATTGGGCTACAAAAGTGGCAATACGATGTCTGGTCACATGATGTTACTCTCGCAAATCATATGGAAGCTGGAGGTGTTCCTGGGTAAGTGGGCTTTTACGTGCATCAGGTTCACTAACATTCAAGGTAACTGTACCCAGAATGGTGGATAATAAACCTTCCAACGCGATATATAACAATAAGGAACATTTAACAACAACAAACAACAACCAAATTACATTTATAGAGCGCCTTTCACGTCTGGAGGACGTTCCAGTAAATCTTCAAAAGTAATAAGGAACATTTAACAACAACAATTACATTTGTATAGCGCCTTTCCCGTCAGGTGTATTTAATTAATTTTCTACAAAATAATTTTAAATACACTTTTTTTATATTTGGAGGTTCTTTTGTAAGAATACCTAAAATCAATGCTGTCAATTTAATGCCTTGAAACTTGATCACAATTGTTTTTGTTTAATTCTCATCGATGCTTCAATGGAAATTGTAAAAAGTATCCTTTTTGCTGTTTTCATTTTGCATGTTTTCAGTCTAATCATTCTCTGGAATGTTTACTATTTCAGTATAATGTGTACAGTGCAATATTGTTTTAAGAAAGTTTTCATATGTGTGGTAAGTTTTTCTACAACATACACAGTTATGACACTTTGAGGTGGCTATCCAACATGAAAGGTGCTAGAGCAAATGCAAGGGTTGCTAGTATTATTATTACAATGTAATCTTGTTTTTTTTCCTTCTATTTACTCTGTAATTATTTTTTTTAAAATTCTATGTTCAGTAGAGTATGACTCAACTTTACTGTACAGAGAGATATTGTTAAGCCATATTTTTGCCAAAATGTTCACATTAGATATGCACCTCTCCGATCAAATAACGTTGCTCAATGGGATGGGATGTGTGGCCGGGCTGTGGGCAAAAGGATGGTGGCAGTGTCCTCATACATTTCATGCTGGGCTGTATTGCCCACCAGGAACTCATAGGGAGTTGCTGACATCAGAACTTGGGATGTTACTGTGCTGAACTACCTCCAAGATGCTCCGTTTAGCAATAGAATTTTAGAATCCAACCAACTTTCTGTGACAATCTCAGTCGTCCAGTTCATGATCCTGGAGAGTCCACAGAATTCCAGGACTGTGCTGATGACAGCACAGCTGGCTCATCAGCAAGGTTTGGAAAGGCGAACCAGTCACCGGGGCAAGATTCTTCCCATTCAGCTTCAGTTAACTCTGCAAGCTAAAGCCATAATGGTGTTCCTAGCTGGAGAAGCTCCCTAGCCTGTCTTAGCTGTACCTAATACTTTCTATAATTAGATAACAGAATGCATCACTCCAGGGAGAAAGTGCACATTCCGGTCTAATAAATATCTCAGTAATTTCCATGTATAATAATAGCATTTGATATAGAACTTTTCACGTCTTCTAGATGTTTCAAAGCACTTCACAGAATATGCTGTAAAGTAAATTGACTGTATATTTATGCGCGAAACGCGGCAACCAATTGCGCACAGCTGTGTCCCACAAACAGTCGTGGATTGAAAGTGACCAATTTATTATAGTTTTTTTTAGGGATTATTATTAAGCATATGGAATAAGGACACTTGCCGAAGGTTTCCCTCTGCCCTGCCTGGATTTGAACACAGGTCTCATGCTTGTAAGGCAACTGCTCTAACCACTGAGCTAGAGGACTCCACATAGTCCTCTACGCATGGAATTCTCAGTTTGGTTTAGATATTGTTAAGCATGCTGATGGTTTCCTACGTGTGTCAGTCATCCGGCTGACTGAACAAATATATAAAATTGACAAGAGGGGCCAAACACCATCCGTTTGCTATTGCTAGCAAATGTCTCATCCTGTATTCATGAGATTGCCATTGCACTGTTAAAAAAAACAATTGCATTTGGTATAGTGCCTTTCACATCAGGAGGCTGTCTCAAAGTGCTTTACAGGAATTAATGTAAAGTCTTATGACTGTGTATGTTGCAGTAAGCAGCCTGCTCAGTTTTAAATTGCTATAGTCTTGAATGTTAAGAGGTGATTGAAAGGTTCTGATCCAAAATCCAAGGCACTTTTTCAAGATTTTCAGATTTTGAGTTAGACTTGAAATTCCTTCCTTCCCATGGACAGGTGCTGAACTCAGCAAATCCTCACAGTGGGGATCGGTATGTTGGGGTGCAGATTGTTCGAATCTGGAATGCATTGCCTGAAAAGGTGGTGGAGGCTGATTCGATAACAACTTTTAAAAGGGAATTAGATCTTTATTTAGGGAGAACAGGTCTATTAGGCTATGGGGAGCGGGCAGGGCAGTGGGATTAAATCGCTCTTTTCAAAGAGCCGGCACAGACTAGATGGGCCGAATGGCCTCCTTTTGTGCCGTAAAAGTCTATGAATCTATGAATCTATGTTGGGGTGCAGAGATGGATTTGAACACGTGTTTCACTACTGCTGCATTGCTCCCTTAAATGCAAATTAATTCCCGATTCTACACTTAATAAAGAATGGATTGAGAACCAATGAAGCACAAGCTATTGGAAAATGAGTAATCTGTTCAGATTGATAGAATTACTGATTAATGTTCACAGTCTGTTTCAACTCTATTAACATTTTCAGGGTCTTTGATTTCTATTTATTACTAAGACATCAGTCAAAGAAAGCCCCACGTACTGACAATGTTGTAATACAAACCCAAATTTACATTGTAAGAGGTGCTTCCAATTAATTGGCAGATGATGAAAGAGATTAAATATTTACGTAGCAGTCATTCTGGTTCTGCTACGATTATTGACAAAAGTGTTTGCTGCTTGTGTAAAGAATCTCCAAAGACTTTGCAGAAGACAGACTTGCTTTTCAAAATCAAACATCCATACAAACAGGATTGTATCTGACAATAAAGATAAATTCCAAGAAGGAACAACAAATTATATATATTATAGGACTACAATTTAATGAAAGGAAAGCTTAAGCAGTTTACACAGTCATCCAGATTGTAAATGTTCAATTATAGGGTTAAATGTCTGCTGGTTATTAGTTTCCGATAAGATTTATTGTTCAAGAGTGGAACCTCTAATGTAACAAACAAAAATGAATTGTAAGCGCCCAAAGACAGTATCAATTTACAAAGAACTAGAATAGTCAGGGAAAGTTTCGGAAAAGCTTTTAATATTCATAAACGTGTCTTGGAGGAGATAGAGCAGTGATAAAATGAGATACATCCTGACGGGGATGAAGTTTGAGAGAGCAATAACCTTAATCACTTTTACCTCTGGCTTTGGAAAATTGGGGAAAGAGTAAACATGTTAGTGACAGGACCGAATGGTAAATTTGATAATGTGGACTGTCTCTGCGATATTCCTTATTCCTGTATTTTCTTAGCTTCTGCATTAATTCATTCTCACATCTTACTGGGGTCTGATTTGTAATATTCACAAACAAGATCGGGAGCTCTAATTGCATCTAATCTGCGATATTTGTTGAAAGGTTAATTGGGATTTGTGGAATGCCTGGAAGCAGCTGAGCAAAACCCATTTGTCGGTCACCCTGTCCCACGTCTGATTGCTAGGGTTTGGATGTTGGCTTGGATTTAGTTAAGTGAGACAGAGATTTACCAAGACTTAATAATGGGTTTGCAAATATTCTGCATTCAATGGAGTAAAGCTTAGGAAAAATAACACTTACCGTAATCTTTAAGAACTAAACAAGCTCTACATTTTTCAACAACAAAACAACAACAAAATTGCATTTATTTTCAAGTGGCATCTCTTTAGACCAGGCTACATGCTTTATATGGAGTAACACCTCAAGGCTAATTGTGGGTTATCATGTTATTGTCTGTGAAAAGTGGGGAGGGAAAGAAAGACCACATGCTCACATTTTTAGTTCTGAAAAATCAAAGATGAGAGGTTGCGAGCACAAAGCTTTCAGCTGCATATATTCCTCCGACTGTGTCTCAGGCTCTATCGGAGCCTAAAATAATGGATATCATCGTTACTGGCCTTTCAGAGCCCCCATTATTGACTCTATAAGAGCACTGATGTGAGCTACACAGCTTGGCCTCTGGCTGCTTGGCAGCCTCATCATCACTTAATTCCCTGGCAATCAATACATGGTAATCCATACCTATTTCCACAGACTATGTTAAAATCATCTCTCAGCCACTCACCAAAACTTTTGTTGCTGACAATGTAATTTATTGTAGTTTGAACAAATATAGTGTCTTTCATGTCAGGAAGATGTCTCAAGGTGCTTAACAATCTGACTCGGCATTCAAACTGGAGGGGGCGTGGGCAGGGGTTTGATCCAAGGGAGGTGGGGAGGGAAAAGTGATTGAAAGCACAGTGAAGACTATATGTCAAGCATATCTTTCATTCATAATTTGTTCTGATTCATCTACACTGTTGCAAGATCACATTTGTAACTTGCTGTCTGACTTTCTGATTATACCAGTCGTGTGCACATCAGTTCTGTCACAATGGAACATTTGAATGGAGCTTATAAAGTGGAAGAGGGCAATGGTCATATCAGAGATCCCTATCTGAAGGAACACAACATTGGAACCCACTTAGTCATTAATCCAAAGGTATGTAATACTTGAGTATGTTCCTCACTGTACCTGTACAATACAAAAAAGAAATTCTGACTTTTTAAGGTGAAATTTTATATTTTGAAGTTTCTTTATAATATATCTGGTAAATAATTTTTTTCCCCATTGACTACAATCCATTCCAGCTGTAGTTGCTCTATAGTTTGGAACCTTTTGGAGAACAAAAAGTATTTTGTGTTAGTTTTACTCAAGTGAACTCTACTCTGACTGATCAAGTTGGCATCACCGATTTCTGCATTTCATAATTAAGGTATTATCTTGTTTAGAAACACTGGAGGTTTGATCACAATATGATTTTTTTATAAACGTGCCCTTTGGGTCTCTTTTTTAACAATACATTAAGGAGGGTTTCCTTTCCAGACAACCTCAATAGCCAACCACCACAATGTTTCTGAGAGAAGGTTGTGAGTGAGAATATCTACAATCTAAAACCCTGTCCGAGGGTCAAAACAGTTCATTTATTTTGCAAATTGTAGACCTTATATCAAGCTCTTGGGTTATTTTGCTTAAAATTCTTTCCCCAGCGTTGATCTGCTTAATAGGATCAAACTCTGTATTTCCCTAGGGTCTTAGCCAAATAATCTATTTTTAGAAAACAGATTGGAAGCTTCTGAAGCTCGCCTATGGCTCACACAAACAGCGAGTACCAGAAGACCAAGATCACTTTTCATTAGAAGGGAGTCATCTGTTTTGAATCTTTTGGCTAAGATGAAATGTTGAACTCACTTGAGCACTTGGTCATTTGGCTCAGGCCAGACTTGTCTGACCTGTTGTGAAAATAGGTATGAGGTCCATATAATTGTTTGACAATTTGGGGCCTCGAAAAGTTTGGGGAGGATTGGGGCTTATCTACGAGGCAATTCTCATTCCCTAAGTGAAATGTATTTGGTCTAATTTGGTTAATTAGAGCCTAATCTTCCTCATCAAAAAAAAAGTGTTCCTGATGGAAAGCTTCAAGCAAAACCACAGATTTGATCTCACTATTTCTACTCACTAGTTAATCACCATAGTTTAGGGAGTTGAGGTGCGTGAAGTGAATTTTCAGTTCTTCAGCTCATTATTGGTCATCTTTAGAATCGCACCAATCTATTTACTCAGGCTTGGAGTCTGTCAGTGTCAGTTCAGAACTGACAGCGTTCTAAAGGCACACAACTCTGCTGGCTGATAAATAAGCTGGTAAAAATAGCGGCTGCTGTTTGAGAGGAACTAATTATGTTTGCAGCTCAGATGGATCTGTCATCACTCAGTGATATATTGTTAAACCAAGGTTTTTTTGCGGGAGAAAAAAACATCTACTGCAAGGCACAAAAAAAACATTGATATGGTGAAACCACCAGAAGGAGCCGGTACTTCACTCCACCCACTGAATTGAGGCCTTTAAGGTTATGGGAGAATTCATTGTAATGGAGATTGAGTCCTTTGTTATTGAGTCCAAAATTAGGGAATATATATATATCTATAAGATTGCCAGTAACAGATCTAATAGGCAGTTTTGGAAGAACTTCCTCACACTGATTGTGGTACTAACTGGCGGGTAAAGCGGTTAGAGCAGTCTAGGAAAGAGAGACGGAGAAATAGGAAAGCTAGGGTCTAGTGTGGAGTAAAAACAATGGCATGGATTAGTTGGGCTGAATGTCCTGTCTCCGTGCCCTATGGAACTATGGAATTCAACACATGCAACTTTTCTTCCAACATTTGAGACCCCCTCAGAGTCAAAGAGTTTTGAGTTGGTAAGATTTGCCAGGATTCCCTGCAAATCAACTTTGTAATTCAGATGCCTTTTCCAGCGCTTATGTCATTCACTGCTTTTTAACCGAATTCTGTTTCTGTATTCTGGAGCATCTATGGAGAAAGGAAAAGTGAGTTAACGTTTAGGCTCCACAACGCTTCGTCAGAACACAAAAATATATGTTTAATATGTTTAGGGTATTAAGAGGCTCACTCAGTTGCTCGAGTCCTTCATGGACCCACAGTGCCTGGAAGTGTGAGTCCACATTTCCAACTTCTGCTCTAAAATGCTGGCTGATTTCTGTGTCATCCAGGTTGTTGCCAACATCACTTCGTGCACACTGTGTACGTTCGTTTTGCACAGAAAGAACTGCTGATCAATCAGAGTCCCAGAAAACAAAGAAATTGCACATATTCACCAGATCTTGGTCTATAAAGAATTCTGAAATTATAAACCTGCAAGCAAAGAGACATTCTAGCTGTTGCAATTGAAAATAAGTCACACCTTTTGTTTTTTAAAGAAATAGTATTGATACAGGTCTGAATCAGAGATAGGGAGAAACCATTCAGCATCAGACATTAATTGTTGCACAGAAAGAACATCCTTATCCTTTTGATAATTAATATATCGCATAACACAAATTTCTCAACACTGCCCAGTTTCATCATAAATTGTTTTCTTGAATCTTTTTGGGTGCAAGTACAGGTACACCTCGCTTAACGTTGCTTCAATCAATGTTATTTTGCTATTACGTTGCTGATACATGGGAGGGAACATATCCTCACTTAACGTCGCAACGTTCTCTATTATGTCATTCGCGTGGATAAAAACGAACTACTTTGGGTAGCGTAGGGGTATATAGACGTGGGTATTCTTGCGCATGTTTCGCTTAGCGTCGTTTCGCTTAAAGTCACACTTTCCGCGATTGCAACTGCGACGTAAAACGAGGACTGAGTGTACTGGGGAAGAACAGATAGATTCAGACAAAAAAAGTGTGAAAGTTAACTCTCATTCTTTATAACAGTTCCCTGATTCAAACTTCTTCAAACAGAAGCATTGACATCCAGAGAACATCCTGACTTTCGGTTCTAACAAATGAAAGTGAAGCGAGTATGAGTAAACATGAGTCCAACATGACTCAGCAAATGCTGGCAGCAAAATGTTTCAACCACTTGAGTTCTGTGAAGCGTTGATTTCTCCCATTTGTACCATTTGTAGGCGGAGAGACGTAGCCCCCTGCATCACTACAGACACAGGCACGCCGCAGACGGAGCCAAAATGAGGGCCTCTGTCCGTATGACCAGATATCTGGAGTCCTGGGGAGCAGCCAAGCCCTTTGCACACTTACATCATCGAGACAGCATGACAACAGAAAATGGCAAAATCAACACGGTTGTAAGCAAATGCTGATGTGATGGATTTTTGGAGGAGAAGCTGTGTTTGTTTATCTTTTATTTGTGTTTGGAAAATTATCCCAAATGTTGGAAATTCTTAAATTCGCTTTAAATTAAAAGACATTCTCCTGCGGTAGCTAAAAGAAAAATTGTAGAAAACCAGCTTCTAAATTGAGACGATTTAAATAATTTTTTCCAGGATTCTGTCCAAACATAAGTTTTCAAGGCATTGGTCTTAAGGCTAAGATCATGAGAAACTTTGAACTCTGAAGCCTGATTTACAAAAATACTGTAGTATTTTTTTCTCTAGTATTTGATAGCAAAACACAATTTAAATTCTGCGTACATTTTACAACAATAACACCAAAATTACATTTGTAGAGCGCCGTTCAAGTAAGGAGGATGTCCTAAGGCCCTACATTGATTATAGTTCATTTTCTAGTGCAGGGGACTTTGGGTGAATCAGTGAGAAGTTGCAGTCCAGTGCTGGAGATCTATGCAGTCCTATTCTAATAGATAATAATTATTCCTACATTTGATATAGCACCTTTCACATTGGGAGGAGTACTCAAAGTGCTTCAAATGATATACTAGAAATTTCATTGATTGCATATCCTGTAGGCAAACTCCAACCTTGGTCAAGATCTATGTGAGTAATTCCTTATGGATTGCAAAGGATTGTTTGAGTGGTTAATTTCAGCTTGACCTGAAAGGTGCAATACAATTATGAATTATTTGTTGTTGAAGTGCAGCTAATAGAAGGATGAAAGAAAATACCCCCTTCATCTCGAAGCCATGCTCAGATTGAGAAAGTGAAAGTCTCTATCCATAAGTAAAAGGAGCAGTGACGTATGAAAAAAAAGTTCAATTTAGTTTATATCTCATTCTTGTTGGCTGTCTGTCCACAGTTTCAAACCACCGACAATGCAGCCTTAAATTGTTTGGTGAGGATCATAGCAATATAATTTAACCAATGGAAATGTCACTCTCATATTGTATGGGGTATCCAGAGTATAGGAGTAAAGCATATTATTAGGAGAGATCAGAGAGAGCTTTATTTGAGTTAAGCTTGAGTTGGGAATGCTTGATGTTGGCATGCGTGTGTATTGAGTAATAATTTAGTTGTATAATTATTTAACAATCGGTTACTATTGGTAACCTGAATTTGTGTAGGATCCATAAATATTGAATTGTAAACATTTCTGCATAATCCTGACCTTTGGGAAGTCTGGGATCTACAATCTATTTCTGGTCAGAGTGCCGTTTCCATGCTCAGCGTTACTGTGGAGTCCTGTAGCTCAGTGGTTAGAGCACTTGTCTTACAAGCGAGAGACCTGGGTTCGATTCCAGGCAGGGCAAATCCTTGAGCAAGTTTCCTTACTCCACTCACCTAATAATAATCCCTCAAAAAATATATATTAATAAATTTCAATCCATGACCATTTGTGGACCTGCTGTGCGCAATTGGCTGCCGCGTTTCGCCCACTAAATGCAGTAAGTACATTCAGTGAAGACATCCTAAAGCCACGATAAATCACTATATCAAATGCAAGGATTATTATTATACAATTATTCTCCCCAAGGTGAAAGGCACTATATAAATGTAAATTTCTATCACATTCATGAAGTTTGTCAATTCACAGCGATTGATGACTAGAAATGGTATCACACCGGCTCATTCTTCCAATCAATCTACATTATTCATGTTCTTTGAAATTACGGAGCTAATTACTGTTAGCTGTTGACTGCCAGACCTCCCACCTGGGATTAAATGACAGTCTACACTCCCTCTTCAACAACTGCAATTTACAATAATGTATAATATAGTCATAGTGAGCTGAATCCAATGTTAATGACAGGTAACAGACATGATTGGAAGACTACAGCGATATTGTACGTAACCATTGCAGATTTATATTCCTATTCCCATCACATTTAACACATCTGATGTACCAGAGCAAATTATGGTGAAATTGCTCCTTCCTAAGGCAAAATGATAAGAAAATTAAGATTTTAGTAAAGTAGAAAGTAGTCGGAGGAAAAATGAACATGTTTCAACTTTACCATTACCACTTTAGTAATTCTGGCTACATTTTCAGCTTGCTGCTAAAACAGGTTCTTAAAGGCCTACGGTAATCACCAGAAAATGCAGAGGTTGCATCAGCATTAGAGAAAAAGGATGCAGTCTCATATCTCTGAGATAGGGGTAGCATACGAGAGCTTGAGTTTGTGGGATGAGAGTGAATTCGAGTCAATTAGGAGAAGAGCAGGTCAACGCTAACAGCAATGTGGGATACAGATTCAAAAGGATACAAAGAGCCTATTGAAACAAAACTAACTAAATGGTAGTATACCAGCACCAAAGCTAATTAAAAAAAATTGTGCACTTTTGCTGGCTCTTTACATCAATGAAGTAAAATGAAACATCAATGATCTGAGCCGATTTTTCTTTTTTCCCCCCTGTGCTTTAAACAAATGCAACTGGAGATGACAGGCTGTACTCGAGAGAGAGAGAGCTGGGACTTGAGTTTGTGTTAATTCTAGACATTTCAAAGCACTTCATGGAATATATTGTAAAGTGAATTGACTGCGTATCTGTGGGCAAAAAATGGCGGGCAATTGCGCACAGCAGTGTCCCGCAAACTGTCGTGGATTGAAATGATCAATTTATTATTGGGGGGGTTTCTGTAGGGATTATTATCATGCATGTGGAATAAGGAAACTTGCCCAATGTTTTGCCCTGCCTGGAATCAAACCCAGGTTTCTCGCTTGTAAGGCAAGTGCTCTAAGCCCTGAGATACGGACTCCACATCCTTTCATCCTTTCATCATAACATCAAGCTTTTGTTATAATGAAAATTATTAGGAACAATTCAGATATTTCTATATAAAGATTAATTACATTTAGTTCAAAGAGCAAAATACTGCAGACGCTGGAAATCTAAAATGAAAACAGGAGTCGCTGGGAACATTCAGCAGGTCAGGCAGGATCTATGGAGAGAGGAAAGCGAATTCATGTCGATGACATTTTGTCATTATATTTAGTTCAAGATAAATTATGTTCAAATAAACAGAATAGAACTGAATATCCAGGCCACACACACTCTGCCACACATACTTTGTCAACACACCACCTTGTTTAGTTCTGTGACATTCCTTAAATGGACTATGTGTTTGCAACCTCTTATCGCTGAAAGAAATTGATTCATCCAGAAAGCTACTGAAAATAACCAGCAAGCCAAATTGAAAACTACAGAAAAATAACAAACTGTAACTTACAAGGACTGTACAAAGTAATAGCTTAATTTCAGCCACTGCAGGCTTCTGTCAGGGCTGTGCCAGAGAGAGCTGGGACTTGAGTTTGTGTTAATACAACCCCACACAGCACAGTTGTGACCAAAGAGAGAAACCTACATTTCCTTTAAAAAGGAGAGGAAAGAAATAGTGTTCTGTAGTGAATCCAGAAACTGGATGGTAACAAATGAATAAAAAACTGAATGAACAAAGAGAAACAAAATATTCCAGAATTTAGATCTTAGATAATAGAATAGATCATTCTTAGAGCGAAGAAGTAAAAGTAAGGCTGAGGAGCCATAAAATATACAGTCAATTCACTTTACATTATATTCTGTGAAGGGCTTTGAGATGTCTTGAAGACGTGATAAAGCATTATATCAAATGCAAGGATTATTTGTATTGATATATAAAATGAGCTTGTTTAGCTTTGTGCATGAAGCACCATGAAGGTTGTTTCCTTACTGTTTCCTTACTGTTTCCTTACTATTTTTTCCCCGACAATGATCATGTAATGTTCCACTTTTGCAGGATGTGCCTATGGTTCAATACCATTTCCATCGACGCACAGAAAGGTTAGTACAGAATCAATCGTTATCCATCACACCTATCTTCTAATATCTTCTAATATTATCCCCACTAGTTTGAAAAAAGCCAATGCCAGCTCTTATAATATTTGCCATAGTTGAAGGGGGTATGTATGAAGTGCATGTCAGCAAGCAACAAATCAGGAGGATTTAACTGAGGTACCATGTGCCATTCTGGTCACCACATTTATGAAGAGATATTACTGGAGTCCATCTAATGTTGACCTCACAAGTCAGCAATCTTTTCACTAAGAGACTTGTGTTATACAGAGCTAACAGATAGATCTGTCATTTCAGGCTCAGTAAGGCAGGTCGTATATTTTCTCGAGACAAAACAGAAGTGAACAATTAAACTGATTTGGGGTATGGGAAAAGATTTGGAACTTGAGTTTGTTTTATTTGGAAAGGGGGTAACTTCAAGATAACCTGATTGACATTTCGAAATTCTGAAGAGGATCTACAAGGTTGATTCCCACAAATCTTTCACTCTGTTTTCAGGGTTTGAACACCAGGAGATTCAAGATGAAAACTAGGAAGTTAAAAATAAGACAAAATCTAGACTTGTGGAATAAGTTACTAGGAAAAAAAGGGAACAAGATAATTGTTTTTGAGGCAACTGGGTGTATTTCTGGCAACAGATGGATTGATAGATATGGTGAGAAGGCAGCTAATCAATCAGTTATGAGATTTTGTGGTATTATTAGCCCTTCCCTGATCCTCAAAGTTCCGCTGGGTAATGTGGTAAGACGACAATCCTCTTATGCCTGACACAATGTCCTTCCTACTGTGTGCTTTGTACATTAACAGATGATCACTTTTACTGTTACAGAACAAAGTCACAAAAAAGGAGATTTGAAGAGGAACTAAATGAAAGAATGATACGAGCCATTGATGGAATTAATTCACAAAAGTAAGTCGGTTTGAAAAGAGTACCTCATTGACCTTCGGGGAAAATATTAGGGTATCCAATTATTTAATAGTTATAAATATTAGTCTTTACTATTATTTACATTTGGTTTGGAGCCTGTCATATTGGGAGGATGTCACAAAGCACTTCACACGATTTACCGTGAGTGACTGTATAGCAGCGAAATATAGCAGCGAATTTTGTACACAGCAATTTTCCACAAATAGCCATGATATGAATGACCAATCCTATTTGGGGGTTTGTTGCTCAGGACACTGGGAAAAATTCTCCTCTCATTTCGAATAATGCCATAAGATCTTTAATGTCCACCCAAACTGGCAGATGGGACTACAGTTTTATTGTCTCACTGGATGATTGGCAGCCCAGACAATAGAACACACCCCAGCATTGCTTTGGAGTGTCACTATAGTAGGGTCCGGCGATATATTGATATATCAGTTATATCCGATATAATTTTCATATTGATATGCTGATATTGGAATTTAAAAAATATCAGTATATATCGGTAAAATGCGGACTTTTTCAACTTACGTTGTCGATATCCGAATGCGCGCGCACACCGGAATGCACGTGCGCATGCGCAGGACAAAAAAAAACGTGATATCGATATATCGCAATATCGATATTTCAGTATATATCGATATGGACAAACCGATATATCGATAGCGGAAAATTTCCATATCTACGGACACTACACCATAGACTATGTGAGTTCAAGTCCCAATGTGGGGGTTGAACCCACAACCTTCTGACTCAGTGACAAGAATACTACCACTGAGCCAGCCTGACACACTTAAGGCAGGTTTTAGAAATGGGGAGGGAGAGCATGACGCAACATGAAAGAAATGTAAGACAACCAATGTACTTTGAGATTAGAAGGTGTTTCTTTACTAAAGAGTAGTGTAAGGGTTTTCAGTTCATCACTGCAACAAGCCATTGAAGATGGATCAATATAATTGATAATTGATAAAATGAACTGGATAAGCAACTAAGAAGTTTTTTTTAATAAAACATTATATGGTGTGGGGAAAAGCTGGAAAGTGGGATATCTATATAAAATAAGTTTTAAAAAAACAGGTAGCAATGGCTTGAATGGCAGTAGAAGCACAATGAACCATGTCACATTAAGACCTTTTGGGGTTATGAAACAAGTAAATGTGGGATGCTACTGAGGTGTTAATGGATGCACTGTGAGTTCCTAGTCAAATTAGCTCAGCAGCATCACCTCGCTGTGAACTAAAAGCTTCTACATTTTTTATTACCTACAGATAAAAGGAACCATGTGTGTATCACTTGTCATTTAATCAACAATTCAATCTATATATAGACAATTAAAACAAAATTACATTAGTATAGTGCCTTTCACATCAGAAGGACATCCCAAGGCGCTGGTGACGTCCCTAGATTGGCTGATGATATGTCTAGCAATACAGTTTTGCAAACTATTCAACAAATACCATGGGCTGCTAGACATTTCTTTTCACAAAAAAAATTATTTTACAACTTAATAGCCAAACTGAAATTGCCATTTAGGTGAAATCTCCAAATAGCCCATCTCAAAATGTATTTCTTAGTTTCCATTTTCTATAATTTACCATTCCCAACAACAATAATATTGCACTTCTATAGCGCCTTTCACATCAGAAGGACATCCCAAAGGGCTGGAGGACGTCCCAACTCACTGGGTGTTATGTTCAATCTACCATTTTAGTAGGTTGAACATATACATCGTGCTCATTTTGGTACCTTTTAATCTTGGATCATTATTTTCCATTTAAATTTACCTATGCCAGGCAGGTCAGGGCGAAACCTTGGGCAAGTTTCCTTACTCCACATGCCTAATAATAATCCCTCCAAAAATAACCTACAATAATAAAATTGGTAATTTTTCATCCACAACTGTTTGTGGGACACTGCTATGCGCAATTGGCTGCCATGTTTCGCCCATAAATATACAGTCAATTCACTTTGTAGTACATTCTGTGAAGTGCTTCTGGAAGACGTGAAAAGCGCTATATCAAATTCAAGGATTATTATTATTATTCTCTATCATGGTTTAGTTCAGAAAAGTACTAAGACACTGTCGTGCTGTATTTAAACCGGGTGTTTACAATAGGCTTTAGCACAGTGAGGTGTTATGAGGATCATATATTAGGATGTGGTTAATAGACAAAGAATATGAGCCTCGCTTCCTCCGTTTCCTCCTTTAAGGCTGGCCTCACGACCTTCCTTTTCAACCGTCCTGGCCTCCTAACTCTCCCCCCTTTTCTACTCTCCTTCGCCCTACTCCTACCCACCTGCTTGGGTTCCAACCTAACTGTTCAACGCCTTGGAATGTCCTCCTGATGTGAAAAGCGCTCTATAAATGTAATTTTGTTGTTGTTGTAAACACATAATATCTTTCTTCAGAGAGCAAGCACATACACCATGAGCCAAATGATAATTTCTATGCTTTAAATTAGCATAGTTCTGTCTCTTAAGTACATTTTGTGTTACGCGGATCATTTATATAGGAAGAAACTAAGCGCAACATAATACAGGTAACATGTTTTAGATAAGATATATAGGATATGGTTTAAATTAGGAATGTGGTTTAGCACACTGAGGTACTGTATTTAGATCAAGTGTGTATAACAACAAGAATTTGAATTGCTTTCACATAGCACGTTGGTTTGATATAGGATGTGTTTCAGCACACTGAGATGTTGCATTTTAAATCAGGTTCAGAATGTATTTTTGTGAGCAAGCCACAATTTCATAATACAGTACCTTAGTTTGAAACTGAAAAATGAACAATTTACAAAAAAAGTATTTATCTTTCAGACAATGGCTGAAATCTGATGATATTCAAAGAATTTCACTCTTCTTTCACAATCAGGAATTAGAGAAAGAGGTAAGGGTTTTTCTTTCCATATAACTATTGAAAAGCTTTGGCCTTCAGTATTTTTAAAATGTGCAGAAATGTTAAGATTCATAAAATAATAACTGAAGTGAATGCTGTGTAGATTCACCTCACTGTCAAATTCATAAATTCCCGTCCCTCCCTCCCAATCCCTATCTCCCATAAAATAAGTAACTCTGAATAAAAGTATTTATAAGTTCCTTATTAGTAGAAAAACACATAATATAGTTTTATTTTAATCTTAGTTTTACTTAACTTATTTTTAAAAGACTACTTATAGTGAGAATCTGGGAATGAAACTGTTGTTTGTTATGAAGTATAATGACGGGAAAATCCTGTTATCAGTATATATCATCAAAGTCATTACATTAGTGGGAAGATAAATCTCTCATCCTTTGAATTTAACAAGTTTTCACTCATTGGTACGTTTGGTCAATCAGTATGTTTTCCATCAGAGTGCTGTGTGTTTGACAAATGATGCCGCTATAACAAAGTCCACCATGTCCATATTAAATATGCAACTGCTGAGTTCACACAGTGAAATAGCACAGAATGAAAGAGCAACTCCATTTTATCTTATAATATGTTTTACTCATACTTTTCATTTGTAGGGAGTTGAAAGTAATTGATGTAAAGACCAAAATTAGTAAAAAATGTGAACTTACAGTAACATAACATAATATAATACTGTGATAGGAACTCATGGACACTACCCTACATGAAAGACGCTATATAAATGCAATTTTTTCCAGTTGTAAAATTGTTTTTAAAAATGTAGTTGTAAAATTGTAAAAAAAATTGTTGTAAAGTTGTTTCCACTGACCGGTGGGTTGGTAACCAGGTTTAAGATAATTGGCAAAAGAATCAGAGGGATATGGGAAGAAAGTTGTTTATCATAATAATAGTAAGAAGAATATAAGAACATAAAAAATGCTAGACGAGAACAACAACAACAAAATTACACTTGTATAGTACCTTTCACGTCTGGAGGACGTCCCAAGGCGCTGAACAGTCATTGTTTCAGACCCGAGCTGGGGTCGGAGATGGGGAGGGTGGAGGGAAAGGGGGGGATTTGGGGTGACCGATGGGACCATCGAAGAAGAGGGTCTTGAGGCAGGACTTGAAGGAGGCCAGGGAGGGGACAAGGTTGGGGGAAGAGTGGTTGAAGGCTCGCCCACCAATGGTGGGGTGGGTGGGTCGGGTCAGACCCTGCTGAGTGGAGGAGGTGGGCAAGTTGGTAGGGGATTAGGAGGTCACAGAGGTAGCATGGGGCGAGGCTGTGGATGGCTTTTCTCTGTGTAGGAGAAAAGACCAAGGTCCATCTAGTTCACCTTCCACCTGCCTGGCGGTTGCATGCACATATATCCCAAACTACGTACTATATCCCATAATGTTATTTCCTAAAAGAAAACTATCTAATCTGTGTTTGAAAGAAACAACACTTCCTGCTTTAGTCTCAAAGGCATCACAGAATATATATTGTAAAGTTAATTGGCTGTATTTTGCGGGAAAACGCAGCATCCAATTGTGCACAGCAGTGTCTCACAAACGGTCTTGGATTGAGTGATTAAATGATTATTATAATTTTTTAAGCTAAATTTGAAGGGTTTACTATCCTCGGAAGAGTGGGGGGAGTGGGAAAATGGGACTAATTGAATAGCTCTTTTAAAGAGTTGGCACAGGCACGCTGGGCTGAATGGCCTGCTTCTGTGCTTTAACATTCTATGATTGCGGAGAGGAATGCAATGTGTATGTTTTATTGAATCTGTTTTGAAAAAAAATTCAAATTACAGCATTAGTTAATTCATACCTATTATCAATTCTTGCAGTACAGAGGAACTACACTTCCAGCCTTCAAGTATTATGTCACCTGTGCTTGCCTCATATTCTTCTGCATCTTCATTGTCCAGATTCTGGTGTTGCCAAAGTAAGTATCTGTGCACATTTCACTCTTATCGATATAATCGTGGATTATCGTTTTCTATGCAATTTGGCTATTTAGGTTTGTATACCCAGAATGCAAACCTATGTTTGAATAACTATATTATGTTCATTACATCTGGGCTCCACTAAGCTTGTCAGCCTTTCCAACGTTTCCCTCTTCAAGCTGCAGATCATTCAGAACTCTGCAGCTCATGTCCTCTCCTGCACCAGGCTCTGTGACCCCATCACCCCCACCTTAGCCCGGCACCATTGGCTCCCCATTCTCCAGAGGATAGAGTTCAAAATCCTTGTCCTTGCCTTCAACACCCTCCATGATCTTGCTCCTTCCTACCTCTGTAACCTGCCAACTCCATATCAACCTGTCTGCTCCACATGGTGAGCAGGCGTAATGTCCCCCACATGCCCAGCCTCACCATCAGTAAACAAGCCTACAGCATCTCTGCGCCAACCTCTGAAACTCCACCCTTCCTGATTCCAACCCCGCTCGGGTCCAAATCCCTGTCCAGTGGTTTTGGACGTCCTGGCAATGTGAAAGACACTGCACAAATATAATTTGTGTGGGTTGACCTTATCAAAGATAATTTCTGTGCTTTGACCTTTTCAAATTAGTACATTGCAGTCAACTTGATTTGCCCTCCCTTGGAACTCTGTAACATTTCCATTTTGTTCAGTAGAGTGAGTAGGATGCAGCTATGAGGATCCCATTGAAATGCAGCCACTCCTTAAATAGGAAAGGGGAGGAAAGACTCTGCACTGCATGATGTAAATTGAAAGTAGCAAGACCCTGGTAGATTGCCAGAATGGGAAGGAAAGAGCTGCTTCCTCATGTCTTTTAACTTCAATATTATTAAAAAAGAACATTTTGCATCAGTGTTTTGTTCTTTGGTCTTTGTTCGGATCGATTACAATGACAATGGCCTTTTAACAGTGGCAGATTCAAAGGGCTGTGCCTTCCCTTTCCTGCGGTTTAGGAGGTTCCAGTATAAGAAAGCGAAAACATGAATTGCTTAAGATCCACAGCAAGTCACTCAGTCTACAGAAGATGGAGATGGATTGATAATTTGAACTCAGCCCTTAAGCAGAACTGCTTTGTTCTCAAAATGTCTTTTTCCTCTTTGGAAGTTGATGTTCTTCTCACGGATCCCTATACAGTATTTCAGTTTTTTTGTTTCACATTTTCCTCATCAAATATTTTTGTTTCATTTTCCCTGCTTCATGGGGACATCCTAGGGTTTGATCACTTGGGTATGCGCCTGATATCTTTTTATATTATTTTTATTTTGTTGCCTTTATGTTTCACTCCATACTCCGATTGAGGCCAGGATAACCTACCTTCAGGAGTCGGGTCGGGGGGTAAAGCAATCAAAGTGCCTGCTGCAGGGTTCAGGCAGTCTGCAACTGCAAAATGCTTGGATTCACAGTATGCTGTTCCTTTACTTGTGTAAGGAATCAAACACCAGCCATTTGTCTAAAATGAAAATGTATGGATTTGTTGTAGAACATCAATCTTTGGGATTTCATTTGGAGTTGCCTTCTTCACATTGGCCTTTATCCTCTTTATCTGTTTTGCCGGACAGCTTTCGGTGAGTGTTCACATCTTTCATTTGGGAGACGTGCTGAGGATAAACAGTTTTTTGTAATGTAATATATCAGCTAGACAGATATGTCATCCATCTGATTGTTCCCTTAGGTAATAATTTTTGGGATGCTATGAATATCAGCTTATGGAGAAACAACTGATTGCGCAGACTAAAGCGTGAAATGCTGCTTGATTGTGGCCTAGGACTGTTATATCTTAAAATACAAAATTACATGGAATTTGAGAAAAATTTTATTACAGTCCCAAGTTGAAATAGAATTATGGAAACTTGAGACTGAATTGAGTCTGTTTTCCAAAATTATCCACAATGTCAACCTTTAGTGGAGAGAAATTCTAACTTGATCAGGATTTTTAAGTTGCATTTCAGAGAGTCCTTAGTTTGACAAATGATTAAATTCAGGTCTTAATTTGAAGTCTGCTTTCTGTGGTGCTTAAAAAATTAAGACCATATTTAAGAATTTGCCAAATTCTGACCACTCTGAAATACAACATAAATAGATTAAATCTGGACCCTGCTGGAATTTCTCCCTATTAAATGTTAAACCTAACATTATGGATTTTGAGCCCAAATTTATGAATGTAGACAAAAAATAATCATTTTTATAATTTTGCTGCATTTAGTGAAAATATCAAATGGTGCATCATTTGCTGAAATAATTACTGTAAATGGAATAATAAAAAAAGCTAATTTCAAGTTGCTTTGGGACATCCGTGGCACGCCCTTGGGATGTCCTCAGCTCCTTGGAACATCCTCCTGACGGTGAAAGGTGCTCTATAAATGTAATTTTATTGTTGTTGTTTCTTTTGGATGCATTGATAGTAGCAGACACCAGGGAACAAGTCACTACCCAAAAATCATTGAACAACAGTGAAAGCAAAGCTACACAGAAAAAAAAGTTAAATCCAATTATTTTAAGTGTGATATCATTTTTACTAGCTGAGTCTTTCTTATACTTTTTAGTCAAACTTCAACATAACAAGTTAGTATTAATATATTAAAAATATATAATATTTGTAATTACGGAACTGGAATGATGCTCTCTTCTCAGTCTTTAACTGGTAAAAGGCATCAGTTACTTCTGAATGGGGATAATACATTTGAGTGCTTTTTAATTAGGGTGGCATAGCTGTTCAGGACTTCTTGAGGTTATCATCACAATAGTACTTAAAGCTGGAGAGATAATTAATGTTCCCTTTAATAACACTGTAGCTCGCTGCATCTCCGTGTTTGCCAGCATTATTTCAACCCAGGAACATCAAGAACATTTTTAATTAAGGCTGTAGGGACTTAAATGTGATTTAAAAAAAAATAAACCCACAGTGTAACTGTTCATTTCTTAAATCCAGCAATGCAGCAAGAAGACCTCAGCATCCTTGCTTTGGATTTTAAAGTCATCCGAAATAATTGCCAACAGGCCTGCGCCCCGCCTCACACTCACAGTGACTGCTACCACAGTAATATTGGTCATGGCAATGTTTAATATGGTGAGTACATAAATGTATAACTGAATCAAACAGTCCAGGGGCTGAGAATTTCATATGATTTTAATCTTAAATCTAGTGAAATCAAATTTCAGCAGATTGTACAGGATTCAATAAATAAGCAACTTGCTGCTATAATGGAAAGACGGGAGGGCAGATATACTGGAAGGATGAAATGAAATGGAATCCTGTAGTTCAGTGGTTAGAGCACTCATCATACAAGTGGGAGACATGAGTTCAATTACAGGCAGGGCGAAATCTTGGGCAAGTTTCTTTACTCCACACATCTGATAATAATCCCTCAAAAAACCCCAATAATAAATTGGTAATTTTCAATCCACGACTGTTTGTGGGACACTGCTGTGCGCAATTGCCTGATGCGTTTCATCCTCATATATACAGTCAATTCACTTTAAAGTATATTCTGTGAAGCTCTTTGAGACTTTGAGATGTCTAGAAGATGTGAAAATGCAAGGATTATTATTATTATTAAATGGGCTGAAGGCCCTTCTTCATCCAAATCGTGAAGCTGTTTATCTTACTTTTTAAGAACTATAAACAAACAGTCCATAAATCAAGGCAGTGTTTAGGGACAAGCTACAGTGAAACCTCGATAATCCGACATTCCAAAAGCTGGCAACTCCCTAAAACCAGCAAGATTTCAAAATACAAATGTATTAGATTTTTTTCCGATATTGGCAAATCTCCCGAAGTTCAGAACAGCTGCTTGTAGTTCACCGCGTCGCGTTCACCTGTCACCCCACTCTGTGGGTGGAGCTCGGCCATGGTTTGGCTTCAATGCTGTGTTCACAGCTCACCTGGTGTATGGGGCGGGGCTTCCCCAGCCATTTCTAGGGTAGGTTCTAAATACTAGCAAGCTCCGAAATCTGGGAGGTGAGTGGGCCCAATCGTGCCGGATTATCAAGGTTTTACCGTACAGTAGTATCTTCACTATTTGAAATTCTAAGAGCTGAATAGTCTCAGGGCTGAAAACCAGGTACAGTATTTCAGTCTCACACTTTTGGACTGGTATATCTATACTAAGTTAGCTCTCCTCTTTGAGTGTTATTCGATCTACTGTATTTGATTTCAACTCCTTTTAAAGTCATCTTGCATCCTACCCTAATACCCGTTCGAAAGTGTGACCACATTAAGTGTTATCGTGGGTTCACTGAAGACGATGTTACGCTTTTCATCAGCTGGTTGTGGGAGAATGGCACAGGGTTTTGTACACCAGTTTCTCCTTGTTTCCAGGAGGAAGTCTATCCCATTGACATGATAGAGCTAGCATTGGGGATTCAGTGTGAGCCGAACGGTATGACCAAATCCATATTCTAATTCATCATGCTGTCCCCCAACACACCCTCCCCACCATTGCCTGGCGAGCCTTCAGCCACTCTGCCGCCAACCTCTGGACTTCCATCCCGCAGTCCCTCCACCTTGCCCCCGACCCTAGCCTCCTTGAAGTCCCACCCCAAGAACCTCCTCTTCGACGTCCCTTCGGTCACCCCAAATCCCCTCCTTTCCCTCCACCCTCACCAATCCCAACTCTATCTTGGGTCTGAAACGTTGACTATCTAGCACCTTGGGATATCCTCCTGACATAAAGGCACTATACATTTGTAATTTTGTTGTTGTTGTAACTGGCTAACAGGAACAAAACAGAAAATAGCTGTAAGGAGAGATGGTTTGAAATGGAGGGGTGTAGATTATTAAATGAGATTTGTGCTGAGATCCCTCTTAATCCAAGTACACATGAATGTAACACTCTAGTTTGGGTGCCTCTCACCCACAGCTGAGGTGCCCAGCGAGCAGGGTCAAGCGATTGGGTTGTTCTCCTGACAAGAAAACCATTATATGTAATGTAACTTTTTATTGTATGTTCTGGATTTATATGTTAGTTTCCACTCCTGCCTCTGGTTTTAGCTTAATGGTTGAGCCTGAACATTTCAGTGCTCCAATTCCTATTTCATATCCCAGACAATAATGTATCACTACAGTTATGAATAGCTGTAGCTGAACCTAGCTGGAATCCTTTAAAACAGTGCTCTGACACTGGTTCCAAGCTGAAGAAAATGAATTCAGCCCCCAACTGTTAAATGGGAGTCCAACATAATGACAATTTTTTTTTGCAAACTGACATCAAATCAATCCATTATGATAGAGTTAGAAAGGGAAGGACCTGCTTCCAAATTAACAGTCAGATATAGATTTGAACTAGTTGATCATTTTTACTGACAATAATTATGACACTACACTGAATGTTTCATTTTGCAATTGGTAGCTGAGTGATAATTTACCGAATGTAAAGATCATTTGACATATAAAGTATCAGCAGTTAGCTTCATTGTGTGTTTCTATGATTTAAAAAAGATGGGTGGTTGTAGGTTTAAAGAGTGCAGTTGGTATTTTGAAAGGATGAGATTAAATTAGATAAAAGGGCTTTCTTCAGACAAATCTCTCTTGTTTAAGTACAAACTGTGCAAAGTAAGTTATTTAATGTCAATTAATTTATTAGAAATTCACAGTCAAATAAATATCAGTAAACCATTTGTGCTGGTTAGTTCTTTGCTATAATGGATTGTTTTCTAAAATGTTGCCTACAAATCAATGTGTGCATTTAATATGTATTTGTGAAAGGTACAATGGGTGCTGCTGGAAAATTGGTTAGATTTTCAATTCTTATTCACTTAACACATAATCTGACAAGCAATCATTTGGACCCAATGTTGTGTGAGTCTATTTGTACACTTGTCAAGTTAGGAAAACCACAAAGTGTTCACAAGGTTGAATAGTTCAGATGAAAAAAGTCCCATTTCATCTCATCTCAGTTTCCCAGAATACCCACCCTACCATCCACCCACCGTAGGCTCATGCTCTTTTTATTGAGTCCAGCATTCTTCCATTCCACTCTTCCTGGTAATCCCTTACAATTGTGAAAAGATCTCTGCATTAAAAAAAATTCCCTGATAGTTACTTTTCTAACCCTTTGTCCCAGCACCTTTCCCGATGTGAAAGGCGCTCTACAAATGTAATTTTGTTGTCATTATTGTTGTTTGTCCTCTTTTTCTGCTATCTCAGTGTATCTTAAAGTACAGTAAAAGCCTGTTTATCCGGCACCCGCGGGACCTGGCCAATGCCAGTTAAAGTGCCTGCCGGATATTCGGGCGGCCCACTGTTGAAAACCCACCACAAAAAAGTTAAAGTTCTTTTAACACACACCAGACTAAATAATAACAGAAAATAACAGAATATTGTATTTGTACTTATTGTTAAAACTACTCTCTTGCACTTCTCATCTTTACTGGTTGAGGTTTATAGTCCAGCGATTCTTTTTAAAATGGAGGACGCCAAGCGGGTGAAAAAAAATGGCAGCGCGACTTTAAAACCTTACTAGCGGCAAGCCGATAACCCTAGACTCTACTAGCGGCAAACCAAAATACTGCACCTGCGCGACAATGATTCACAAATGCTCCAGCACTATTGTTTCAGATAAGTTCCGGTTGATCGAAAAGCTTATCGGACTTTTTGGGGGCATGCTGGTTATATGGAAGTGCCAGTTCATCGAGTCACAGATAAACAGGCTTCTATTGTAATTATCTTGAGTTTGCGTGCTCAATTTAAAATCTTAAATACTTTTATAAGGTCCCTTCAGAGACATCTCTATTCCAATACTGACGTACTCCAGTTTGCCTATTCGATTCTTACATAGCTCGTTCTCTTAGCACTTGATAAGTGCCATACCAATGCACAGTTTAGCCATCAGTACCAATAAGTATCAAACCAGAGATCAAATTCCGAGTAATGCTTCATGTGCAGTAAAGTTCAGTATATCACAGACATGTGCTAGATTTACATAAAACATTGGTCCCTTTGGGTCTGTCTTGTTCTGACCTACAGTGATTGGTTAATTATAATCGAGTGATCAACTACCGTAAATACCCGCGTATAAGGCGCACTTTTTTTCACGGCGGGAAGATCTCGAAAGTTGGGGGTGCGCCCCATACGCAGATACAAGAAATTTTGAGCCTCGGAAATACAGTAAACAGGAGGGGCGGCCGGCGCACTGTCAGCCGGGGTTTGGACACTGTGTCCGGCGGGGGTTGGGGGGAAGCGGGTGACGGGGCTTCGGCCTCGGCCGCCTGGGCAGCGGCAACAGCAGTGGACTTCAGTGCTGTGCCAGCTGCCTGCCTTCTGCCTAACCCAGTCTGCCTCCCTCCCTCCCTCCCTCCCTGCCTGCCTGCCTGCCTGCCTCCCTCTCTCTCTCCCTCCCTCCCTCCCTCCCTGCCTCTCTCCCTCTCTCCCTGCCTGCCTGCCTGCCTGCTTCCCTCCCTCCCTGCCTGCCTGCCTGCCTGCCTCTCTCCTTATCTCTCTCTCACCCTCCCTGCCTGCCTGCCTGTCTGCCTGCCTCTCTCCTTATCTCTCTCTCACCCTCCCTGCCTGCCTGCCTGCTTCCCTCCCTCCCTGCCTGCCTGCCTGTCTCTCTCACCCTCCCTGGCTGGCTGCCTGCCTGCCTCTCTCCCTCTCTCTCTCTCCCTCCCTCCCTGGCTGCCTGCCTGCCTGCCTCCCTCTCTCCCTCCCTGTCTCCCTCTCTCACCCTGCCTGCCTGTCTCCCTCTCTGCCTCCCTCCCTCCCTGCCTGCCTACCCTGCCTGCCTGCCTGCCTGCCTCCCTCTCTCCCTACCTACCTGTCTCTCCTGCCTCCCTCCCTTCTGCCGGCATTTTCATCGAAAATGGCAGGGAGGGAGAGAGGGAGGCAGGTAGGCAGCCAGGGAGGGAGGGAGAGAGAGAGAGGGAGAGAGGCAGGCAGGCAGCCAGGGAGGGTTTTTTTTCACCAAGAAAAGGTCAAAAGTGGGGGGTGCGCCTTATACGCGAGTGCGCCTTATACGCGGGTATTTACGGTACTTTGATAAAGGAAATGATACTGAGAGATACAAGAATTAAATCACTGATGTTTTCAAAACTTGTGATAGCAACCCTTTGTTGTACTCCAAACACTGTAGTGCAGAAAGCTTACCTTGAAAATGAAAATAATTTTCTGATTGAAAGTAAAATTGAACGATGTCCTTGAAAATACAGGATACAATAAAGAGAATAAAAGGCAGATTCCTGGATTTTAGAGCATCGACTCTTCCCTTGTATGTCCAAATGGATTTATTTCTTACCATTCACCTCAAAGAGTTCCAACTTTCAAAATTGGAGCATTTAATTAGCAAAGTCAAGGCAGTGATTTAGTGAATAATTCAATTGAGGGAATCTTGATAATGCAATAATCATTCATGACTGCTTATGGGACACCGCTGCTTCAAATTGGCTGCTACATTTGCCTACAAATGTGAAGTCACTTCACTTCTCAGAAAAATCAAGAGAAGTCCTTTCAGATTCCTTAACGATGTAATGAGGTGCTCTATGAAAGGAATATTACAATAACAACAGTATGTCCGAAGGTGCTGGCCAGTCATTATTTCAGACCCAAGCTGGGGATGTGGAAAGGGAGGGTGGAGGGAAAGGAGGGGTTTTGGGGTGACCAATGGGACCGTTGAAGAGGAGGGTGTTGAGGCAGGACTTGAAGGAGGCTATGGAGGGGCCGAGGCAGAGAGTCTGCAGGATGGAATTCCAGAGGTTTGGGGCAGAGTGGTTGAAAGCTCACCCGCTGATGGTGGGGCGGGTGGGTAGGGGATGTGGAGTAGGCCAGAGCCTGCTGAGCAGAGAGGATGGGCAAGTTGCTAGGGGTTAGGAGGTCACAGAGATGGGGGGAGGCCATGGAGGGCTTTGTAGGTGAGGACTAGGATCTTGAATTGAACCCTCTGGGTATCTGCAGCCTATGGAAGGAAAAGTTGGGAAGGCCAACATGCAGGCCAGTAGCGTAGTCGAGCCTGGATGTGATGAAGGCATGAATGAGGGTTTCAGCGGCCTGAGGGGTGAAGTAGGTAGTGGTGGAGTCGGGCAATATTCCAGAGGTGAGGGAAGGTATAGCGGTTTATAGCTTAGATGTGTGGGAGGAAAGACATCTGAGGATCGAATAAGACACCTAGGTGCCTGATTGGCTAGGTGAGGTTGAGTGTGCAACCATGGAGGTTGATGCTGCCAGTGCCTGATGTGTGAAGCTGCTGGCGCAAGCCAATCAAGAGGCCACGGTCTTACTGATATTCAACTGTAGAAAGTTAGCTCTCATCCAGGACTTGATGTCTGTCAGGATGGCAGTGGTCCTGGAGTTGAGGATAGAGGCAGAAAGATAGAGTTGGGTGTCATCCTCATATAGGTGGAAGTTGATCCCATATCTGCAGGTGATGTCGCCAAAGGGGAGTATGTAGATGTTGAAAAGTAGGGGGCCAAGGACAGAATCTGGGATCACCATCGGTGATAGTGCAGGGGCTGGAGGAGAAGCCAATGTTGGCGACAAAGTAGAGACGGAGAACAAGGTAAGAGTCGAACCAGGCAAGGGCATGTGAATGAAGAATGAGCTGGGAGGAGAGGTGGTGTGGAAGGATGGAGCGGTCAACAGTGTCAAAGGCATCAGAGAGGCCAAGGAGGACAAGGAGGCAGAGAGAGCCCTGAGTACACATGTTTAAAATGTTGTTGGAGACTTTGACCAGGGATGCCTCCATGCTATGGGCAGCACGGAAACCGGATTGTAGGGATTCAAAGAGGGAATGCTGAGAGAGAAAGGAATGAAGCTGGGAAGCAACTACTCGTTCCAGGGCCTTAGAGAGAAATGGGAGATTGGAGATGGGGCAGTAGCTGGAAAATATGGATGAGTCCAGCGAAGGTTTTTTCAGGAAGGGGGTGATGACAGCTGATTCTAAAGGGAGTGGGAACAATGCTGTGGATAAGGAGAGGTTGATATTATCATTTCAAATACAAGGGTTACTGTAACCTCAGGAACTTGGATTTCACTGTGTCCCTAACTTAGGATGGAGTCTCCTCACTCTGCTGATTTAAAAATTCTAAATTAAATGAGTTCCATCTAAACCCAATTTCACAGTTCCAAAATGATTATAATTTAACAGAGTAAAGATAACTCAGTACCAATCAGAATAATGAGCAATCACATTCAAAAACATGAAAGTAGAAATGTCACATTCGGTGAGCAAAGAGTTTGGGGTTAGATCTTGTTTGGGGAGAAATTCATGTATCATTTTGAAGTGATAGGTAGTCAAAAATCTAGCATTGTTAAATACAACATAATTTTTAAGCCATTTTTTTCTATATGTTCCACTTAAGAATGATATCAAACCAATACCGAAGTTAAGGCTGAATTCAACGATTTGCCAAATTCCTCCCAGTAAACTGTTCCCAGTGACCAACAACAAACAACAACAACAAAATTACATTTATAGAGCTCTTTTCACGATCGGGAGGACATCCCAAGGCGTTGAAACCAATTTATCCCTCCAAGTCCTGTTGATGAGCTAGGCTAGTTGATGGTCTATTATCAACACTACTGAAAGTTGGTGGACCCACCTGGTTTAGGGATTGAACTAACCAGACCACCACAGAGGATTGGATCTGATATGCCTTTGCCTAGTTGTTCAGATGGCTCCAAACAAAAACAAAATTATATTTATAGAGCACCCTTCACGATGGGAGGTCGTCCCGAAGCGTTGCCAGAATCAATGAATACTAAAATACATTTATATTATATAGTATGTTTCACTCAGGAGGCCATTTGAAATCATCTCACAGTACTGGATGAGCATCAGAGTTGAGGGTAGGAGCTGAGGGGGGTGGAAGTCGAGTGGGGCAGGGAGGGGAAAAATGACTGAAAAGATGCACCTTCTTGATAGGTACCTTTAAGATATACCTTGAAAGAAGGGATGGAGGGATTGAACACGATTATGATTGCAATAACAGATAATGAGATGATCTGTTGTTCTCTGCTGTCTCATGGTGTCTAAATCCAGCTATATTCCCTATTAATGAGTGAGAGAATAATCCAACGCTTGGTAAATTCTGCTTCACAATGATAGGACAAGAAGACATCAAAAGACAAAAAGCGATGTTACTATGAGCGCTTCATCATCACAAGCCAGTTATCTCTATGGTAACGTTTCTGACACCTCCTGCTTAAAACCCAGAAAGTCAGAGGATCAGCCAGAGGTTAGATGACTAAAATGTATTGTTCGCTATTTTAGGATAAGCTGTCAAACAAAGGAATTAAAAGTTCTGATGTGTGATATGACAATTAACACATCCATAGAATATTATTAACAATTCTTGCATTTGAAATAGTGCTTTTCACATCAAGAGGACATTGTTTAGTGACTGAAATTTTTTAGGCGAACTTAGTGACCTTATGTCATCTAGTATTGTATTCAATGGTTGCGCGAGGAAACAATTTTAAACGGTCGATGATTACAGCTGTGATGTGCTGGAGGTATTTCGCTCTGCACCTTTCTTATTGGTTGCACTCAGAAGTCGTCCTCCTGACGTGAAAGGTTCTATATAAATGTAATTTTTGTTTGTTGTTGTTGTCCAGTCTAAACATTCATGTCTAACTAAACAATAATATCAAGTAAAAACAACATCCTTCTAATTGGTGGTCTAATGCTGGGATCTTCAAGTCATTGTCCATTGTCAGTCACATCCACGTCTGACTCCTCACGTGACCATTGAACAGAATACTGGGGGACATCCATCTCTATCACACCTAGAAACTGTGTATTAATACATTGGAAGTAAATAATAATATTAATTGCATTTGATATAGCGCTTTTCACGTCTTTTAGACGTCTCAAAGCGCTTCACAGAATATACTGTAAAGTGAATTGACTGTATGTATGTGGGCAAACCACGGCTGTCAATTGTGCACAGCAGTGTCCCACAAACAGTCGTGGACAGAAATTACCCATTTATTATTGCTTTTTTTGATGGATTATTAGGCATTGTACTGTATCTAATGTATATAATAATGATAATTCTTGCATTTCATATAGTGCTTTTCACATTTCTAGAATTCTCAAAACGCTTCACAGAATATACAGTACTGTAAAGTAAATTGACTGTAGATATCATAATTTTGATCCTAAAATGTATTGGACCTCATTATGTCTAATGATACCTATAGTTTTACAACTTGAAACTTCACATCACTTGGACCAGCTGTCAATCAAATGTAAAACCACCACTTTCTCTAATATCTGGTAAGTACCAGAGAATGTGAGAGAGAAAGAGCTTCATACTGAGCTTCAGGGTGAAAACGTGGGAGGATTTCAAAACTCTGATCTAATTATGGTAGTTAGACTCTTCTCATACTAGTTCCTACTAATAAAACTGATATCATACAAGCCATCCAGAAGTAGTCTTAACCACACAGTTCTTTTCCCTTCTCGAATAGTGTCAATTTAACATCAATCTGATCAGGCAGACAGGAACTTGCTTTAATGTCTCATCCAAAGGACAGGATTTCTGGCATTGCGACATTCCCCCAATACTGTACTGAAGTATCAAACACTCATTGTGCTTCATACTGAAATGGAAGTAAATTTGTACCATTTCAGATTCATGACCCAAAATTCCACATTTGTATAGTTGATGAGGGAATTTAGAAACTTGAGAACCATGACCCAAACTAAAATCCTAGCAAAATTCTGTAGAGTTTTTCAAGCATGAAAAATACAATGTGAAAACCGTAATTAACCATTATGAATGGATAAGCTGCAGATATGCATTACTTTACTCTGTAAATTCTGTCATTTTAGACTGCTTTAAGACCATCATTTATTTATGGCTGGTAACTGTTAGCGCAATTATGAGTAGAAGAAATTAAGATGATCGTTTGGAAAGCAGGTACAACAGGGAATAAGTTAACTAAAACAATCCTTATTTTCAACTTTTCTGCTTTCAGCCATGAATTTCTCTGTCATGTTCAGCACCTTAACTATGCAGTTGGAGAACCTTTTGCTGGCCAAGCTTTGGTTACCCCCTCCCCTCTTGTGTGTGTCCTGTCCGTCCATCTCCCTCACACCACATAAGCATTACCAATTTTTTTTCTATCAATGTCCATAATTATCACATCACATTTGTTATGAAATGTCACAATTTTACCCTTAGTATTTCTTAATGTATATCGGCATGTTCAATGTTTTAGAAATTACATATTTTCTATTAAGAAACATTTAATGCAAATTAAACCCTGATACTATTCCGAATAAAGGTTTGTATCTTAACCTCTAACAGTCGATTGCCTTTCCTGCCATTTCCTCCCTATAGTTTTTCTTGAAGAATTCAGTGGTTCCTTCCGTGTGCACCAACAATACAAATTCCAGCTTATCATTTACCAGGCCGGGTACAGGCCAGGCCCTGTTCAAGCATAATGACTACTTCTTCCTGCCTGTAAGTATGATTGAACTTTACATCACTGTACTGTACTTCATAAGTTAAGGTAAAATTCCCAGAACGCTCGATAATTACCACCTACTAAATGGTTTTTGTACTTGCTGGTTAGTTGATCGTTAGTTGTAAAGGTGGCATGGCAAATGCTTTTTACTGCACAAACTACTGTTAGCTCTCTTTATAGGGAACTCTAATGTTATTTATTATTTACTCTCTGTTATTAAGGTTTGGCTTGTCCTCCTGACATGAAAGGTACAATATAAATGTAAATTTGTATTATTTATGAGGCTATTCAAATAAATAATTCACACAACAACAATTTACTGTACATTTATATAGCGCTTTTCACATCGGGAAGGTATTTCCAAGCACTTTGCACAAGCTGATATGTGCAAAAAGAATTAAAATAGCTATTTGGTGGTTTTCACAATTTGTGCCTTTTCTCCTTGCACACATATGTCTGCTTTATACTGTATTTTGTTTTATATATTTTAATAACAATCTCCCAAGTTTGAACCCACATTAGAACTGATGTAACTCCAGTCTAAGGAAATACCTGCTTTTATGTTACTTTGCAGGATCATTAAGGTTTTTTTTTCTGAAGTTTATTAAACTCATGGACCCTGGTGAGTTTATAATGAGAGAATCTTATTTCAATCTCACATTGTCACATTGTCACATTTTCAATTTATGACTTGGGTGGGGAAGTTATGTGGGGCTTCCTTGGAGCTAAACTGGCTCCAAGATGACATGTTGCACAACAGGATGTTAGATTTGAGACAGCCCTCTGTGCCAGACTCAGCTCCTGAGCCAGGCAGACCATTGGCAGTCGCTGGAAGGTCAGTCACTGGTGTAGGGAATTCTCCTATTGAGCTCCTGTTAAAATATAAGCCCAAACTCTGACAGGTAGGGGAGTCCTAGCTGAACTAACAGTAGGAAATTGTGCGGGACAGTGATCTCAGTAGCAAGCCAAGAGATTTTAGTTGGCTAGACTCCGGCAGTACTCAACTCACACTCTGGGTCCCCAAGTTTTGGCTCTTGCCAACCTGCGCCTAATACTTTCTGCAATTAGGTACAGCATGTGGCCTTTTGGGTGAAAGTGGAAGTTCTCTGGAAGTTCCATATGTAGACGCATGGAAGTCTATTTGGTTTGGATACTCTCAAGCATGGTGTCCACATATATCAGACAAACAGACCAAGGAAAAACATTTTTAATTTACGGACCATCAAAGAATAAAATGATCTTTCTTACAAAGGTCCTATAAATCACCAGGCTCCTAACCTGTCTATAAAAAGAGACAACCAAAATTCCAAGGTTCATAAATTTAACAAGCTTTCTTCTTTGATCCCTATTAGCTTCTAAATTGGCTCAAAAGATGAGGAATTAATGATGCAGTCAGTGAAGTAATCTAACAACACTCCAAGGAATGGTTGATTACGTATCAGCCACCCTAGCATGTCAACAGGACATAGAGGTATAGAGGGCACCGAGGGCAGGATTTATTCTCACTCCTAATGCAAGATATGGTGCTCAACAAGTAGCAGCTTGCCATACATTGCTAGCAATGGCAAGCGAAGCACTTTTAATTTGTTGAGAGCCATTGGTACCCCAAAACACACACATGCCTAACAATAATAATAATACATCTAATAGGAAGTTTTAGGAGAACTTCTTCATACTGAGATGTGAAACTCCCTCCCACTGTGGTTGAAGCAAATAACCTTTACGTTTTTGAGAGGAAACTAGATGCATACACAAGAAATAATTAGACAGAAAAGAATAGATGGGGAGAAAGGAGGAGTGGAGGCGTATGTGGAGCATAAACATGGGCATAGACTAGATAAGTGAATGTTTCTGTGCCATAGCACTCCTACATACCTCTCTATATGAAAGACTTTCTGGAATTAGGTGCAAATTCCATTCCAAACAAAGGGATATTTGCACTTCTAGGTTACATGCATATGTGGGACTCTCAGTCTGGTTTGGATATTCTTAAACATAGCAATGAGTTTCTGCATGAGTTATTCATTTGGCCTACCAAACCAAAAACACCCAGTGTCTTTTCTTTCATCTTTCAATTTAGGGGTTTAAAATGTTGGACTTCTTAAATGGATTCCTTAATAGGGAATCCGAGTTACAAAAATGGGAACTCCTTCCAGTAACTAGAGATATGTTACACGGTAACTAGAGATATGCTACACTCCTTCCAGTAACTAGAGATATGTTACCCTTTTTTTTTAGCCATTCTATTCCTTTAAACCTTTTCTACTTTTTCTAAACTTTTTCTGCCTTTCAGTTTAGCTATGTTTAATGTACCTTTCTTCCAGCTTGTAAGGTCTACTTTGGAACGTGGTAGCCTGTGACTTTTGTAGTTATTTGTTTATTTTTATAGCCGGTTAAGATTGACGGGAGGGTGGGGATGGTGGGGGAGGTCATGTCATCGGAACAGCTGCTGTCAATCTTCAACCTGCAGAAAGTTGGGGGTTGGAGGCAGCCTGGCATGTGAATGTTTATACCCATTAATTGTGCCCAGATTGGAATGGCCTGACAAAATTATACGCTTATAATGGTGGGTTGTGGGGCTGAGATTTAAAACAAATGTAAACTAATCCATGAATAGAAAAACCAATTGGCAACATTCAGGCAAATTTTGAAATGAATGAAATGGCAATATTATAGCAAAGTTTTATTGAGAAAAAAATTATTGTTCTAATGCGTTCATTTTGAGAGTCTTTCAATGTGTTCCCTTTCTCCTTCAGTATTTTCTATACAGCTGCATCCTTGGGTTGATGTCCTGCTCTGTGTTCCTCCGTATAAACTATGAGCTAAAAATGGTGATGATGCTGGTTGCAGTAGTGGTTTATAATGTTATCCTTCTGCAAACCCATGCATCGCTCTTTGATGATTATAGCAAGATGCTTTACACAACTGTACAGATAAAAAGGTAAAATCACCAGCTCGGATCACGAATGTTGAATTGTTTTCCATTTATCATCACGTCACCATCACCAGTAGTATAAATCCATTCCTATCTCTAAAGACACTGATGCATTTTTCTCATGAATTGTTCTAAATAAGTGTGAATCATTGCAATATTCTCAAATAACACTGTAGCATGCATGGGAGTGTTGTTTTGGAAACCATTAACACATAGTTGGTAAGCAAGGTGACTTTAATAGGCTCATTACCAGGTTAACCATGTAGATGGTACCCAAGGCAAGGGGTGGTTCCCTACCTGCTTATCTCTGGAATGAGCCTTCTTGTTGATTTAAATCCCCCCCAATGAGTATCCACAGGGCTTCCCTTTTGCTGAGGAGCATGGATTATCCCTTGGAAAGTTATACTGGAGGAGTTATACTGGAAGGCCAATTGACTTCCAATCTTCTCATAATTGTCACAGAGCCAATTATAATACCCCCCCACCCCCACTTTGCAGACCTTTGCAGTGTTTCACCAGCCTCTCTGACAAGCCCCGAGCATCCAATAGGGCATCAATCTTTGTGGCCTTTCCTCCAATTTGAACTTTCGCATGACATAACTCCATTACCATAACATATATGGCATCATAGAATAGTAGCATCCTGATTCAGCGTTTCAAGGCTTCAGTGTTGCACCACATGGAATGAATCTTGATAACAATTACATGGGTGAAAAAGAGACATTTGGATAAATTATTTTCAAGGTGGCTAATTTTAATGACAACTTTTTTTTGTTTCCAATGAACTTGGTTCTAAAGTACAATAAAACACGTAAATGTAGAAATATATACATATATACAAGTACAGTTATTATAATGATTATTCTTTGCTGGCATGTAATAGCCTATTTGAATTTCTAATGCTAGCATAGTAATATACATAGTAGAGTATTCTAATATTGCTTCAATGGACTAAACAGTACATCTTCTCCCAATATTAGGCCTGGCGTGCTGAAGGACCTGAAGACAATGGGCTCCATCTCTCTTTTTATCTTCTTCGCAACTCTCCTTGTTTTAGCTAGACAGGTGAGGACAGAATTCAATGAATGTTTGGCTTTAGAAAAAAAGGAACCCAAATGGAACGAACCACACAAATGTGCAGTGCTGGAATAATTTTTAAATCAAATTGAAGCCTCAGAAATAACAAAATAGCTAACTTTTTACATCCCACAATTAACTTGTCAAAACAATTTCCCAAAACATGTTTATCGAAAACATTATTATTTATAATAATAATAAAAATAAACCCTACATTTGATGAAAGCACTTCAAATTACAGTATATACTTTAAAATAGAATGACTGCTTATTTTATAGGTGAATGTGGCATCTGACACAGCAATATCTCTCCAAAAAACCATGCAGTAAATGACCAGTTTTCATTATTTTAACAGCTGATTTAGAAAACGCTGTTTTATGTTGGTTTATAATTATCTCTATCCAAGAATATAATACCATGCATGCAAATGTATAAAATATTACATTAAAATATCCATGGAATAATTTATAATATAGTAATCATGGGTACTGTACTGTGCTTTTAAAACAAGGCTCCTTTATTCTTCTCCCTCATTGCTTTGTCTTCCCGATGCATGGCTTCCTTCAGTTGGGAAGCCTCATCCGCAATTACTATCATATTTAAACACAACTTAGCCAATGGTGTCATATTATTATAATCCTTGCATTTGTAATAGTGCCTTACCAGGTTGTTAGGATGTTTCCATATCATAGTAAAAATTACAGTATTTTTACTTAGTAAAAATGCCAGTCCTAGTACAGCAATTAGATTGCACAGAATAAATTGTATAAAGAATAAAAACACTTTTACTCCAATACTAATTAACCAATAACTGTACCTGATCTGAGATTGTTTGGTGCTAATACTGAATGTCAAAGGTAGGAGTGTCTATTCTTCAGGAATGGTATTTACACCATTCCACGAATACAAATGTAGTCAAATCACGTTCAAGTATATTCTGTGAATCGCCTTGAGACATCTAGAAGATGCGAAAGATGCTACATCAAATGCAAGGATTATTTATAATCATCAAATTGGGGGAAAAATTGAAACATTGTTTTTCTAATAATTAAATAATTTGTAAAGCCTGCATTTGTGCAATTTAACGTAAATGTATGTTAAATGTGTCTCAAAGCTGTTTTTTCAGACGTGACTATGATTAACCAGAAGAAATAGCTACATTTATGTGCATTGATTGCCTGGATTTTCTATTAATGAAAATGTATTGTATTGTATTTTCTATTAACCTGTGATGTGTTAATTGGTGATGGAAGATCACTTTCAAAGCCAGTGTTAGTTTGTCAGGTTGGCTTAGCTCAATTGGTTAGAAGATTTTGAGTTCAAGCTCCACAATGGAAGCTGTGCTCAGCCGAGGCTGGAAATTCAATGCAGCACAAGAGAATCCAGCATTTTTAGGAGTTGCAATCCTCTCAGTTCAGACATTAATCAATCACTCACCTCCTGGCTGTTTGTTGGACTGTACTGGGTACAAAATGGCCACTGCTTTTGATTAAGGAAAACTACAGTTGACCGTAATCATTGTAAAGCACTTTGAGGTGTTTCTAATTACAAGGCACTATAAAAAAATACAAATTCTCTCTTCTGGTAACTGCACTTAATCATAACTTGATAATTAACACAGGTGATAATTATTACCTCTGTTAATTATCACATCATGGGTTACAATTTTCACCACATTATCCCAATTAAAGAGAGAAATATGACAACAGACTAAAACCGTGGTTTCTGAGAACCTTGAAATCTGAAGTGTAATCCTGGATAATCACCCCCAGTTTAAGTACCTGGAATTGAAGGATCATTTAAGTATTGACACAAAAGCTTGTTGTGTGTATAATTTGCAGTTTCGTTTTGCAAAATTACCATGAAATTACACTGTTTTTTCACAGAGGCACCTTTTGTAAAATATGTCCTCTTTATAAATCGGCACATTCAGAACATTTATAGCTTGGTGATAGCTCAACCAAATTCATAATTTTTAAATCCAGGAAATCCAATTAAAAAGTTTTAAATTCCTAAAGTTTTACATAAAACTACAGTATATCATAGAAACAGGCCATTCAGCTCCAAACCAGTCTGTACCAATGTTTACACTCCACACAACCCTCCATCCTTCCTAATACAGTACCCCAATTCCCCTTTCTCATGTGTATGCAAAAAACACGTTACTCAAATACATGAATTTAGCTCACAAGCATTGATTTGAATTCAGTGTTATTTTCAGTTTTAATGTGGTATCATATCTGCCAGGAAATTTTATGTTTTTTGCAATCAAAGTTTTTAAATTAAAAGGCTTTGGCATATATTAAAATGTATATCCTCTGCCTTAGAAACCAGTTCTTTTGGCAATTTGGTTCTTTGATCGTCTCTATAATTCGGTCAGTTGATAAATCAGACTATTGTTTCTTTACTTCTGTGTCCTCTTGTAACAGAATGAATATTACTGTAGGTTAGACTTCCTATGGAAGAACAAATTCAAAAGGGAATGTGAAGAGATAGAAACCATGGAAAACCTCAACAGGGTGTTGTTGGAAAATGTTCTTCCTGCTCACGTGGCCGAACATTTCTTGGCTCAAAATTGGAAAAACGAGGTGAGTGAGGTTGTTCAGACTTAAAAATTAAATAGTTCCTGATGTGACCCTTAAAGTTAGTGGTAGCTGATGCTTCAGTGAGTACATTTGCCATGTGGCACTATACAGACCAAGAAAGTGACTGGTGGATTTCTGGTCAGCGCTAAGGCAAGCGCCAACACTGCTTTCACTGTTGTGGGCTAAATTTACTTCTTCTCATCCACCATTTGGTGAATCCTGCTGAAAAGCCAGTGTGTGAGCACATAATTGGGGTCTACAACTACAATAACAAAGTAACATTTATAGAGCCTTTCACTTCGGGAAGTCGTCCCATTGTGCTGAACAGTCAGGAGTTGGAACCCAAGCATGGGGGATGGAGAGAGATGGGAGTGTGGCAGAAGGCATGATCGAAAAGGAGGGTCTTGAGACCGGCCTTGAAGGAGGCAAGGGAGGAAGTGAAGGGAAGGAACTGTGGGAAGGAGTTCCAGAGCATGGGCAGAGTGGCTGAAAACCCGGGCCACTTATGGTAGGGCAGGAGACATGGAGCAGACTGATCGAGGGAACCACCAACACCATTCTCAATGGCAAAGTCTGTGAAACTGGACTGGAAATACTAGGCTTCTGGCTTTGTGCATTGATTACTGGTTAACAGCTTCTTAATAAAAAAAATTCTCATAATACCTCCAAATGGTGGTCCAATGCCACAAGCCACAAGCTGCAAGTTTAATACAGAAGGTTGAGTCCTGAGAGTTCACCACTGAGAATTGGAATGAATGGGATCTGTAACACATATAATCAGCTCTATTTGATGTGGTGAATGTTGAATGTAATACTAATTGGACAGCCTTTTGTAGTTCTTTAGATGCAGTAAATGCAGTTCTTTCCCACATCAATAGGAAGCTCCAAGAAAGTTCCCAACTGGTTATTGTGTAGCATCAGTTTTGATGGAAAGTGTGAATTTCACAGACATTTCCTCTGCTAATTTTTACCTTGTTCCCATCAGTTTACTATTGGTAATTCACTTGTTTTGAAAAATCTGTATTGCTTTCCACTGAGAGAAAAACACACAGAATGTGTAATTGGTTTCTAGCCTCACCACATTCATTGAATTGTCTTTGCAAAGAATCTCTGTTTTTATCTGCAGTAACAAAGAACCTTAGAAAACCTTTTTTAAAAAAATTGCATAACATTTTTATACTAAATAAAAACCCTTAATTGTGCAGTTCCTTGGGATGTCCTTCCAATGTGAAAAATAGTACATACTGTATATAAATGTCTTTGGTTGTTGTTGCAGAGATAGGATCTTGAATTGAAAGATCTATATATATGTGCAGTTTTCTGCAGCCGGAACTACTGTTTTTTGAGTAATGTCTTGTCAGCTCCAGTACAGTAGATGGTGCTGAAAACTCGGGAATGCTTCACAATACCAGGGGAAAATTCTGCGAGTGATCGCATCACGTGTCTCATTCTAAGGTTCATTTAGAGACACAGGTAATATAATTAAATTTAATGTACTTATATGCAATCATACCTAAATAGTCATCAAATGAGACATATTACTGTACCATTTGTCTATATTTCATATTATCTTAGATTTGAGAGCCAACTTTATTATAATTCAAGCTCTTTGCTTCAGTTTATATAATAATAATCCTTGAATTTGATATCGCGCTTTTCAAACCTTCTAGACATCTCAAAGTGCTTCATGGAATATACTGGAATGCACTATATATTTGTGGGAGAAACGTGGCAGTCAATAGCACACAGCAGTATCCCACAAACAGTCAAGGATTGAAATGACCAATTTATTATTGTTTTTTTTCGAAGGGATTATTATCAGGCGGGTGGAGTAAGGAAACTTGCCCAAGTTTACGCCCTGCCTGGAATTGAACTCGGGTCTCTCGCTTGCAAAGCGAGTGCTCTAATCACTCAGCTACAGGACTCCACAATTATACTATATGTACAGTATATGTATAATACATTATATGTGATACATACAACCAACCCCAAAAACTGTGTATAATGAGTTTTTTCATGGACATTTATTGTATATTTGGGAGTATTAAATCATTTGTGTTGAACAAGTACAATCTCACATACACAGTAAGCATGACAGAATACCTAATTTATGTAATAATCACCAATAGAAATGATTGGTTGTTAATTACATAATTAAGGAATTCACCTGTATTTCCTTGTGTTCATGTGGGTTTTCACATGATTTGCACATGACACTTTAATAACAATGGTTATGCAGCATACAAAATATACTCTATTGTGTAGAGAGAGGAATCGCTCTTCGGTAATGTTTACATTTACCATTTTCACTTCTTTAACTTATTTCATCTACAAAATACACAAGTTATTCTTTACATATTCTTAACAACTTTACAGTAAACCCTATGAAGCACATTGAAATGTCCTCCTGACTTGAAAAGTGCTAAATGAAGTGCAAGCATTATTATTATTATTATTTATTCAATCAGTTCTGCTCAAGGCTTGTTTAACCTTGTTGATTTCCAAAGTCCAGTGTTAGATTTGTAGCTGATATTGCAGTCAGTACCAGTGTAGCATATGAGTAAATAATCTTGTGTGCCACGGGGATAAGATGTAATAGTGAAGGCCAACATGGCAGCCAATTTGCAGGTGGCAATGACTCACAAACAGCCATAAAGTAAATGATCAATTTTATCAGAAGTGTTGACCAGGATATTGAAAGATTCTCCCTTCTGTTTTCGAATTACACCATGTTACCAAAATAGACCCATGAAACAACTTCACACCAAAAACATTAACGTGTCTTTCTCATCAATCAGATTCTGATTAATCTGCTGAACATTTTCCAGCAATTTCGACAGCATTTTATTTCTTCTGAGAGAGGAAAGAGCATCTACCATGTCAAAACACCTCAAAGCACGGTTGCTGTGATCTGTAGTAACTGCTACGTGTTCAAATGCACCAGCACATAACCATAGAAAGCAATGATGTGAATAACTAATTCATTTCCGTATAAAGGCTTCTCCAATTGTCTGTTAATTTACTGACATTGATGGGTGTCTGCCGTCCTGTTGATTGATAAATTTACCAGTGATCCGATAACCTGCCCGACTTTTATGCGTTTGATGAGCTTTTGACATGTTTTCATTGTCCTCGTGCTTTCAGAAATTTTATGCAGTATATCTGTATGTTGGCAAAAAAGTAAAGGCTGGACATAGTGAAGCATACAGTAGAATATCATCAAAACTGTATTCCTGATGTGATGCCTTGTCTCTGCCTACAGGACCTTTACCATCAGTCATACGAGTGTGTCTGTGTCATGTTTGCATCCATCCCAGACTTCAAAGAGTTTTACACAGAGTCGGATGTGAATAAAGAAGGCTTGGAGTGCTTACGATTGCTGAATGAAATTATCGCTGACTTTGATGATGTAAGTGCCTGCTGCACTCTGCAGTTCTTCACATATAGTGTTTTTACAGCAGAGTAGGGGATAATGGTGAATTTAGAGACAAGAATGTACGAAAAAAAGAAGTTGCATTTTAATTGCATCTCATCATGTCAAATGAGGTCATATGATAGAAGTCTTCCCTATTACCAAGGGTAATTAGTAACAGATTGTTACCACTGTTTGACGAGTTAATAACTTGAGGGCACAAATTCAAGCTCATTACAAAGAGAATTCAAGGGGAGTTCAGAAAATAAAGTGAGGTGGTTGAAATCCAGTTTTCTGCTACAAACTATTGTTAAACAATAGTGCATGAATTCTTTTAAAAAGGCGCTATACAGATGTTTAAAAATCAGGAGTATTAAAGAAGAGTATGGGAAGTGTAGAGCAAGAGTGGGATTAGACTAGGTTTATCATGTGAAGAAAACAACCAGTACAGGTCCAAAACGTCCTTTTCTACTCTGGACCATTTAATGGTGCGATCATTCTGGAATGAAGAAATATTGACCTGATTTTAGTGGAGTGCCTGAACCTGACAAGGCACGATCAGATACGTGAAAGCGTGAGCTTGTAATATAAGATCCTACAGTGGAGTTGTTTTGCCGCACATTCCTTCTGACACTCTAAATACACATTAATCTCCCTTCCTGCAATCTCATTGTGCTGAATTAATTATTCTGTTTTCTATCGTAACTCATTTTTTCCCAGCTCTCATGCTGGGAACCCTTTTCCCACCCCACCCCAATTTTGCCCATCCCCCTACAGACTTTTAAAATCCAAGTTTGTGTCACCCAACCACTTTTTATTGGCTTATCTCATTTTCTGTGCAGCTTATCTCATTTTCTGTGCCACTCTTTTCATTCTTGATAGTGTATTGTATCATGAGTCTCATACTGATATTGCATTTGTCAATCTTTGCATTTTCATCTTGTGTTAAAAGTGTGTTAAACTCTTGGGATATCCATGGTGTCTATACCTTGACATTTGCCCAGTATTTTGTGTATTTCCTCACTACTTCTACAAAATTGTTCTGTGTTTCCATCAAAACACTATTATTGTCTATATTATGTTTTACAGTTGCTGTCCAAGCCCAAATTCAGTGGAGTAGAAAAAATCAAAACCATTGGGAGCACTTACATGGCAGCAACTGGGTTAAGTGCTGCCACAGTTCAGGAGTACAGCCAAGTAGGTCACATTCTGTTTTCTTCAAATAAATACCGGTAATTATTTTTGTTTATTTTTTCTAGAGCAGGTTCGAATATCCACCGCTGCTAAACATCAGACCTTCATGAAAAAGAACATCTAGTGCAGAAAGCTATGAGGATGGTTTATAGTTTATAGCCTTAATGGGCCTATAATTGGAAAATTAAATTATTTTATAGTAGTGATTCTCACTAATGGTTCCCAAGGGCCACATTTCCAACCAATGTCTTGCTCATGGGCCACTCTCAAGAATGTTGCAACTTGCTGCACCACTTAGTAATGGATGTAGATCTGGACTGCTGTTAGCTGCTAAATTCAATCCAGGAAGGTAAATGCACTGAATTCCACCTCAGGTAACATCCATACAGTCAGGCAGACTGTGAGTTATTGCCAGTGGGTCATTGCCAGGTGGAGGTTGGGCAGGCACAGGAGGAGAAAAGTATTCTAGGATAAATAGCTTTTCTAATACAGTAGCGTTGAATTAATAGTTATTTTGTTTTTTTTCATGAAAGCGCATATTGCCCATCTTTCTAGGATTTCCTTGCCTTCTTTTGCTTGTGAGCAAAAACCAGGGAGATTAAATGCACTGAATCCCAGCTCAGAGAACATCTGTACAGTCAAGCAGTCTGTGAATAGGCCTGGAACTTATGCAGCAATAATTCTGTTGAGGGCCACCTACAAAAAGCTCCAGGCCAAACAAGGAAGATGATATCATATTTGATTAACTAAGTAAATGAGGAAAGGTTAAGGAAGACAGACAGACAGACAGACAGACAGACAGACAGACAATCTAATATGGTTTACAAATTATGAAATGAACCGACGCCATAGAGTGATCTAGAGAAGTTGTTAAATCCATCAAAGGAACGATAATCTGGGGACCAGCTTTTGACATGGTTGTTCACAAGTCAACTTCCACATCATCCAAAACAGTGTCAGGCTTTTGTTACTTGTCACATGTGCAGTTTCTGCATCTCCTGCTGGGAAACCTCATGTACATGTCACTAACCCATGAGAACTGGGATCACCCCAAGGCCAGGGTCTCGTGACGTACATGGGGCTCTCTACAGGAAATTATCTTCATGTCCCAGAGGCTGGGTTTTTTTCAACCTCCATTACTAAATTTTTCATAGTCCTCAAAGCTTACCCCTGGTGATTGTAACTTCTGTTGTACACTACAGCAACTTCAGCAGGAACGGCTTTTTGTTAAATGTACAACACAAATATGCTCTATTAACCAAACAACTGCAGAATGTAGTGCTTTGTCCTGCTCATGAAACCGTATTACTATAGTAACGCAACAATGTCCCTGACCCACTTTACAAAACAAGTGGTGTGCTTTACATCTAAACATTCCAGTGTAGACGAGCTGCGGATCTGCAGGGAAGCATTAATCTGACAATTATAGGAGGAATTTGAATTGTACCTTTGAAACATGATTGACCTGAGTTTATGTCAATTACCCATTAAAGTTAACTATTATATTGTCCTGGAATGCAAATAATCTGAAGAGCCCCAGTTGTTTCTGTGGCTTGCTCAGTTTGCCCAAGAATAATTGTAATACAGCAATCTACCATAACCTGCCCTACAGCGACCTCTTCATTGCTAAAAAGAGCATGACATTCTACTATTCAAGAAAGTTCAGTGCTGTGAATACAGATTATTTCCACTCAGGCTGTTTTTGTATATCATGGCACACACAAATCATTTTGTCCTACAAGCTGGATCAACAGAGAGCACTGGCTGCAGTTAGCTGTGACCATATTATACACAGGATACTTAATATAATAATGATGATCATTGCATTTGATAACGTGCTTTTCACATCTTCTAGACATCTCAAGCACTTCACAAAATATACTGTAAAGTGAATTGACTGTATACAGTATTTGTGGGCAAAACACAGCAGCATATTTATGAGCGAAATTGCACGCAGCAGTGCAAAGGGTCGTGGATTAAGTGACCACATTTTTTTTTAGGATTATTATCAGGAGCGTAGAGTAAGAAAATTTGCTGAAGGTTTTGCCCTGCTGGGAATCCAACCCACGTCTCTCACTTGCTCTAACCACTGAGCTACAGGAGGAACTGTGCCATTCACGGGTTATACCAAATAATGTCCAGTTATGCTTTCTGCTTCACAAGCATTGAATGGTGATATTAGTGTACAGATTCACTAATCAGTTTGTAGAAGTGTATGGTAATGTTGTTGCTGTTTTTGTTTGATTCTCATTTATGTTTAATTACTTTTTTCCTTTATGTGGGTTTCCTGATGCCAGTTACCACTTCACTGTTTTGTATGCACACAACAACTTGAACCCAGACCTCTCTGTCAGCAGCTAATATCTGTCACCCCCACCCTATCCCTCTCAAGGGGAACAGAACTGGCCTCTGCTCATTGATGGAATTACACATAAGAACCTACTCTCCAGAATTTATTGACACAAAACACTGCACAAATCTCCCAAGCGCAGAATTAGTTTAGCATTTAAATATTTAAATGTAATACGATAGTTATTGATAGCATTCTTATGACTGGAACTAGCCTATATTTAATAAGAAAATAATAATCCTTGCCTTTGATATATCACCTTTCACATCAGGAGATTGTCTCAAAGCACTTTCCAGGGATAACTGAAAAGTATAGTGTCTGTGTACTTTTGTAGACAGAAGGTTTTATATTTTAATAACTATAATTCTTGTGTTTGACATAGCGCCTTAGCATGTCATTTGTGTGCTCTAACCAATAGGCCACAGGACTCCACACATTTTAGATATCCCGGCTCATTATTCTGTTTATATCATCATTGATTCAAATTTTCTGAATGCATCGGAGGTAGAGATCTTCTTTTGCTCCCCATCCCATTTTAAGTAAATGTTTTATCCTTAGCCTGTCAGCCTGGGAAAACATAAGTCCGTATGTTGGCCATCTTCATATCAAGTTTTAGCTTCTGCATTGTAATACTGAAATAAATGGTTACCTTACATTAATGAAGTTGCTCAGATGTGATTACCATAATAATAACTTGACTAACAGAACCGTATCTAGCTTTCTCTCCAATTGATTTCATTTTAATACTGTGCTTGTGTTCCTTCCCAAATCTCTTGGATCGCACTGTCTACGTTGAAGCTAGGAGTTGCATCAAAAATGTCATCCACAAAAAAATGGGCTTTGATTATCTTGAAGCCATCTCCAGAGACCAATTTTACGGCATACTAAGATACAGAGTTGTAAAGACTGACAGGGTCATGTCATTGATAACATCCAGTTCAATCTTTAACATAATTTTATGTCAAAGCAGGAAGTGTTCTCAGGGGGCGATTTATCTTGGTTGTAAACCTGGGACCTCAATTACATCCAGATGACATAACTCATCCAGGAGAAGGGAGAGTTTAATACTTCACATCAGCTCACAGAACAGGGATGCGCTCTGCAGATATATTTGTTTCTCTGTTACACTTTTTCATTTCTCTGACTCTGTTTGTACAGAGTCTCCATTAGATGGCGTGCAAGGATATTCACAGTGGTGAATCTTATAGAAAGGAATTAGGAAAATCTCCCAGCACAAAGCAAAACCTCAAAACAAAAAAAAACAAAGCACAACAATGAAAAGCTAATGTTTCTCTCCCCATGAATATTGATAATTCAATGCGATCATGTTCTCTATATTTTAATAATAATAATCCTTACATTTCATATAGCGCTTTTCACATCTTCTAGACGACTTTATATTTGTGGGCAAAATGCGGCAGTCAATTGCACACAATGTTAACCCAAGATTGCTTGAGGTTTTACAGAATCTCTGTCTCTCTGGGCCAAACAATTCTGTATCTGCTCCAGTCATGCACTGAAACTGAAAGCAACAGTAATATTACACCAAAACTATATTACCATGTTGTTAACCTAAAATAACTAAACAAAATTTTGAAAACGCATTGTCAAATTAAAAAAATTAACACTTTTATATGTTTAATTCTCTTATCTATCCTCTCACTGATCTAACTTTATTTTCTAGAGCTAATTTATAATACTGTACCCCCTTACCTTCTCTTAACTATTTCTTATGTAACTGAATTAATCCTAATTTCTTTTCTCTCATGCAGCTCCCACTGCATATTCTAGAGGTAGGAGCATGTTTTTTTTACATACACTATCTGGATTACTAGCTTGAGAGATAATTCCCCAAACTATTCAAAAGTCCAGACCATGGTCTCATCCAGGTCAGCCTCATAAAAATGTAGACAAACCAATCAATCAAGCAGCAGCAAGTGTGCTTGCAGGAATCCCCCAGTAACTTGACAGGGCTTGTCTGCATCACTTAATCATTACTTCAGTGCTCAAATCAAAAGGGATTGCAGTAGTTTTAATATTGTGGAATCTTCTCAAAAGCTAGTTTCATTTCTGAAAGTCAAGCTTTGCTCATGGGAGTATAATTTCCTTACAAAAGGAATCCCATTAGAATTCCCACCAACGCAAGGGAACGCTTTCCCTAAACAGATTGTATCAAGAGTATACTCAATATGACTAAATAGAATGCGCCAGAAAGAACTTCCCCATTTGCGTGATTCAAGTTCTGTATTAAGGAATCCTGTTAAGAAATACCACAATTTAAGCCATTGTGGATTTACCGTATGTCTGGTGATTTTCTACTTCATAAAAAGTCAAATTGTTTGATAAGAATTGAGATACATAAGGAGTTCCCCCTCCTGCCCCACCCCCAGCCCACCATTCCCAATTTGCCCCATCTCATTCTCCACTTGTCCCTCCGACACTCTAAGAGAGGTGGTGGCCACTCTATGGTATTAAGAAATCCTTCCTCCACCCCCCAAACATTTGCACAAGACTAGGTAAGTCCATTTTCACATTGATATAAATCAATATACTTGATTTATAAATCAAGAAATTCTTCAATTGTATTTTAATTCAGTAGCTGGGCTGGTTTTACAACCTGTGGGGAGGCCAGCTAAATGGCCACCCCCCATTAACACACACATACCATACATACTAAAAGTCTTCCTAGCAATGGCTTTGTATATCATACTTGTGGACTGTGGACAATGGTTTGCTTCACTAGCATACAATATGATCTATTTCAATGCCTCTCTTGACTTGCAGGAGCCTGATAGACAGTACACGCACATTGGAACCATGTTGGAGTTTGGCTTCGCACTCATGGCAAAACTCGATGTTATCAACAGACATTCTTTTAATGACTTCAAACTACGTATCGGTATGTGCGATCACTCAGTTACTTTCTTGGGATCTTTTGGTTAAAGTACTTTTTGGGGGTGATACTCTGTGTATAGTTACCACACGTAGGCATTGTATTGTATATAGAGTATTACTATGAAGGAGAACAAACTGTGGAGAAAGTTGATTGGAACGACTAACCGGTCCACTCCCTCTGCCCAGTGGGCTCCGTCCTGCTCCATGTTCCCCAAACCCACCCGCCCAACCATCGACAGGTGAGTCTTCAGCCACTCTGCCCACCCTTTGGAATTCCATCTTGCAATTCCTCCACTTTGCCCCCTCCCTAGCCATGCCAATGGTCACCCCCCTTTTGCTTCTTTTCCCTCCACCCTCGCCGATCACAGCTCGGGTTCGAAAACACTGACTATCCAGTGCCTTGGGACATCCTCCCGATATGAAAGGCACTAATACAAATGTAATTTTGTTGTTGAATGTCACATTAGACTGTGTTAAATTCAGTAATTCATAACCTACGTTGCAGGGCAAATTGATGAGAGATTTTTTTTCAAAAATATTGCTTACGAATCACCTAGGTTTGCAGGAGGCATTTCCTTGTAAAATAGTGTAATGGCTGACAAAACCTCCTTGACCTCTTTAAGAATGTTGTGGATACAGTGAAAAAAAATTGACTCTGCACAATAAGTAAAACCACTGCTCTCTGCAAATGGTTCTTCAGACTTTCAGAAATCATGTATAGTTACACATGAAAGCTTTTTTAATTACACTAAAACCACAGTAATGTTAGAGTGCATAAGAATGGGTTAAAATGTAAAAAAAAAGTGTTTGTGAAAGGCATAATGTTAAACTGGACAAAGAGAAAGATTGACTGGGGTCTCATGGGAGCTCAGTGTTGACTCCTTATTGTTAATAATCATAATAATAATTGATTACTGCAGCTTTCAGCAATGTCCTAAATGATAACTATTTCTGAATTTTCTTTAAGCAAAAATAACAGTGAGGAAGAAATCTGGGGCTTTCTTTGTTCTGCTGTTCCATGCAACAATTTCATGATTCCAAAGTAAATGTAATGACATTTTCAATTACAAATAGTATGAACTGAATGTAATTTTGAACTATTCTGTTTGCATTGGATTGTATTACTTTATACAAACAGTGGAGCAATTTCACCAAACATATGGAACGGAGCAGTCGGTCTTAACTCATGGTTGGTCTTAACTCACATGGTTGAATTTTCAACAGGAAGTGCAAGGAACAGAGTAAAACTCACCGTCTTTGTTTGCACAATGATCATTCAATTTCTGCTAGGTATTAACCATGGTCCCGTCATTGCTGGAGTGATTGGAGCTCAGAAACCACAGTATGATATCTGGGGAAACTCAGTTAATGTGGCCAGCAGAATGGATAGCACAGGAGTCCTTGGCAAAATACAGGTAAACTCACCTAAATTTATTCTACAACTTTCGTCAAACTCTAAGGGCCAATTCCCTGATCATTGACAAATTTGCAACCTTGTAGTAGAGTGTCTCATATTCTCCACTGACTAGTAAATATACTGACCTTGTTAGTGAATCACACAATACGCTTGTATCATCAAGGTCATGAATTGACTGAAGAGCAGAGAATAAAATGCCAGGGTTGTTAAAATTTACAGTTGATCGTAGAATCAGCTTCATGGTCATACCATGCGTCACTTAGAATTTCTGTCACAAATAGAGTTGCGTTGAAGTGGCATCTTTATAACTGAAAATTTAGTGGAACAAATATTTACGATTGCTAAATACAAAGGACTCCAGTTTTAGAAGGGGAGGTAAAGAAACATTTGACAAGATTTGCAAAATGGATTGAAACAAGACTATTTGAAATTATTATTTACGAAGACTTGCTGATTTGCAAAAACAAATTGTGCACTTTTCTGCCGGTGGCCTGTTTACTGAACCCAGCTAACTATTTGCAGAATTAGGATGAAAATATAGCACATACTTTTGTGAATAATCTGGAAAAAAAATGCTTCTATTAGTAATTACCACAGATACAAATTCACTTTAGGTTGGAATGGCCCAAAGTATATCTGGTTTTTAACTCTGCAGTAAATTATGAGAGTTAAAATAATTATTAATTCAAAGCAACTTTTGGGGAGGGTTTTCTTGGAGCTAAGCTTGTTCCAACGTAATCAGGTAATGTGCTTGGCAACAGAATGTTAGAATAGACTCAACCCTCTGCGCTGCATGGATAGTCCTGTTCCTGATCCAGACAGGTTCACAGGACAGCAAAGAACTGCCAATAGCAGACATGACAGCCTCACTGGTCAGCAGGACTTGGGAGGTTAAGATCAGTTACTGAGGGCAGAGATCCTTCCCACTTAGCACCTACCTATTAAACCAGAAGGATACACTTAGTATGGTAATGGTTTTTTGCATGTGTCAGAATTCTGGCCGATCAAAAAACCTACCTCAAATTCAATTATATGAAGTCAGTTATTTGAACAAAATAATGTGCTTTGCTACTGAAATCAGTTTTACTCCCTAGGGAGACGGTGGAAGTAGAACCTGTTGATTCTTATAAAAGCAAATTAGATTTATTTTAGGAAGCAATATCATGGGATACAGTGTATAGTTTGAGACATGACATATGCATGGACTGGCAGGATGGTGGAAGGTGAATTGGTCTTTTTTCGTCTAGCAATTCTTATGTTCTTAAATGTTATATTGTTGTAATGTGGTAATTAGCACAGAAATCAGTGAAAAATTGGTGACTTGATATTTACCACAACTTGTTCCCCATTCTGTCCCAGTGACATTCTCAATTATCACAACGGACATTTAGTTTGCAATAAATTAAAGTCACTAAATTAGTTTCCAGAATAACAACATTGGACTATGTTTAGCTGAATAATAATAATGGCATAACTAAACAAAAAATTAAGTGAAACTGATATCTTGCTTATCAGCACTCATGTCTCACGATCCACAAATTAAGCAATCCAGTGTTCAGCACATCTGGCTTGTCATGAGCCATGATGGTCAAAAATGTGCTTTAAAATGATTCAAATGTTATCTTTATATAACAATAATAATATTCCTTGCATTTGATATAACATCTTATCACATAATTAAACCCTCTCAAAGCTCCCAACAAGGTTCTTTTGTGGTTGAAAGGTAGCCACCAATTTGCGCACAGCAGTGTTCCACAAACAGCCATGAAGGGAATGACTAATTTTATCAGGAGAGCGGGAGAAATTAACTTCCTTCTCTGTTTGAATGGTGGCATGGGATATTTAATATCCACCTAAGTAGGCAAACGGGATCTCAGTTTAATGTCTCATCCAAAGGTCAGCACCTCCAAAAATCAACAGTCTGTATCAGCCTAGAATTTATGATTCCAAGCGCCATTGTGGGGCTTGAACCCACAATCTTCTGACTCAGAAGTGAAAGTGCTACCACTGAGCCAGTGACACTAGGCTGATATTATATAATTATTTTTATTATTATACATCCCACACAAACCATATGTGTAGTAAAGTCCCCAGTGAGTGCTGGAAAGATAAACTTTCCCCATTCCATATTTATTTATAAAATATTTATAATTCAAGATAGGATTTGAGTTTGAGAAACTTTATATTCAGCCTGGAGACTGAAACCTCAGCAAACAGTAGCAATAATATTGTATGCACAAGATAAACTACTGCCATAACAGCAAGTTCCTTTTTGTTCTCCTTTCATATAACTTTCCTAGGTCACAGAAGAAACCAGTAACGTTCTCCAAACACTGGGGTATAACTGTACATGCAGAGGAATAATAAATGTCAAAGGGAAAGGTGAGCTGACAACATATTTTGTAAATACAGAAATGACACGATCACTTTCCCAAGGAAATCTGGCAACCTGAAAAATGGAAAGTGCGACATCAACAACATTATGTTGAGTAACAGGGTACTCCCGAACGAGCATATCGGAAACAATTACTACATTGTATGTACATAGATTGATTCTGTCCTTAGATGCACGCAACAGTGAATATGTTTGGGATATTTACACCTAATTTATATCTAAACTCTTCAAATGTAAGAACACTTACACGTGCTGTGGAGAGCCTGACGTGAAACATTTCACAAGTCGCAAAGTGTAGGAACATTGGCAATATTTCAGTAACAGAGTCCGATATGCTATGTGTTGGCGCCTACTCCACACTTAGTGACATGAGGAATCTTTCACCCCCGTTTGCATCAAGTGAGCAAATTATAAAAAGCAATCACTCACGAGGACTGGTTTTTACAAGTGTGTCTTGCTTTTAAAATGCCATTGTTTTTGTAATAATTTATTCATTAAAAGTTTGTATGTACTTTGCTTTTTAAAAACAAATGTTATTTGTTGTTATTCCATGAAAAAATAATTCATGCAATGCAGGAAGGTCAATCCCACTGCCCTTTTACTTAGATGGTCACCACTGCTTCTGCCACTAGGGGTCAGCTCTGGACTGCCAGTAAAACATCTCTCAATCAGACTCTATAAGTGAGAGACTAAATCAATTGTTTTTGCACCCCTCAAGCACACTGCAACAACAAGTAATAAGATTAGAGAAGCTGTGATCCTTCTATCATTTGACACTTCAGCATTCTCAAAGTGTGATTGTATCTTTGCGCCGAATAGATGTGCAAGACCTTTCTGCACCTTCTGGTGAGACAATATGCCTCAATGATCAGAGATTGCTACATCTCACAGCAACAGTCCCATTTCACACAGGTTCATTATTCAAGGAGTACATTTGGCGACAGCATTCTTGGGAGTTTCCAAAGCAACCATCAATCAGGACTATGGAAGCATAGATGGAAAATAGAATGCACCTCACATCAACACAAACATTTATCTTTGTGATATACTTTTTGAAATACCTCACAGTGGATTTAGCAATGGCTGCCATTAAATATGTATCTATTCAACTCACACACAGCTATTTGCCATTTGCTCAATGAAGCAAATGAGGGATAAGCACAAGATAGACCCAAGTATTACTATTTTAGGATATATCAAAGTAATATTCATCATTTGGTAGATGGAAGCTGGACGTTTAGCAAAATCTCACAGGAATAAATCTTTTAGACTATGCTTTGAAAAACGTTCCAAAATGCTGCTTAAGTCTGCATTCACTAGCTTTATTATCTCAGTATTTAACATATGTACACCACTGTAGCAAGGTGAAAATGCCTCTTTATTCTGTCCTCAAATAAAATATTCATCGATTCTTCATCCTACCTCTCAAAGAAGCATTGTTTTCTCCTGGTCTTGAAACCCAGTCCCTGGGAAATGGAATAATTGAATCCTATTAGGTCAAGGCAAGTTCATATCTTTGTTAAGGAATCTCCATTTATTATCTGTCAGAAACTAAAGATATACTGTATACAGAATTGTAAATTGCCCAAAATTCAACAAACTCACAAGTTTTGAAAGCAACTAAAAATGTCATGTCAAGCTGAGCTTTATCGTGCTTTGTACATTTTTTCTCCTTGATTTTATTCCCCCATTCCTCTTGGCACAGAGAGTGAGGGGAAAATTAATCATTGTAAGAAGTGCTTCAAGGCCTGTCAATTGCTGCTGCTACGCTGACTTGCCAGAAGGCATTTTTTTCAGGTAGGCAAGCAATTACTGTGATGACTAAACTCTATTAAAAACCTTTCGAACTTTAAATTAATATAGGCTCAACATATGACTAACAAAGCTACTTTATTTTGTTCAAATAAACTTTTTATGAAAACTAAAGACATTTTAACACATTTTTAAATCACCAAAAGATTATAATACAATAATAAGCTTTGTATTTGGTATCTCACCGGAAGGATGTCTCAAAGCATTTCACATGATTTACTATAAAATGGAGTGACTGTGCATTTGTAGACAAACAGGGCTTATTTATCAAATGCACTGTAAAAAACAAACTTGTATATTTCTTCACTGAACATTGGATTTAAAAAGTACTTCAGAAGCTACAAAAATATATGTTGTGCTAATCAGATGGAACTAAAACATTATTTGAAATTGATTCAGTACATTGATCATTTAAAATTTACTTCAAATATGTTTACAAATGTTTTGGCAGATGCCAATCAAGCCTTAGCTATATAGGCTTAACTAAACACAAATCAGGACAAATAAACAATTTCTAGCTATTGAAGCAAGGACTCAGTGATTAGAGCATTTGCTTTACAAGCGTGAGGCAGGTCAGGGCGAAACCTTGGACAAGTTTCCTTAACAACAACAATAACAACAACAACTTTGATTTATATAGCGCCCTCCATGCCGGACTGCATCTCAGAGCGTTTCATAGTAGCGGATCCCGGGACCAAGCCAGGGACAGGGGTAGAAAGGTGACCAAAAGCGCAGTCGAAGAGAAAGGTCGTTAGCTGTGATCTGAAACTGGGAAGAGAGGGGGCGAGGTGAAGGGAGTGAGGAAGGGAGTTCCAGAGCCTCGGGGCGTAGTGGCTGAAAGCACATCCGCCGAGGGTGGAGCGGAGGATTCGGGGGACATGGAGGAAGCCAGACCCGGTGGAGCGAAGGCAGTGGCTGCTGGTTTGGGGAGAGAAGAGATCAGAGAGGTAGGGTTGGTGCAGAGGAATGGAGGGATTTGAAAACAAGGGTGAGGATCTCGAAGTCGATCTTCTCAGGGACAGGGAGCCAGTGAAGTCTGGCAACGACTGGGGTAATGAGGGAGCGAAGTTTGGTGCAGGTGATAACGTGGGCGGCAGAGTTCTAAATCAGATGGACTCTGTGGATTGTGGAGGAGGGGAGACCGGCGAGGAGGACGTCGCAGTAATAATAAAAATAATCCTTGCATTTTGATATAGCGCTTTCCACATCTTATCAACGTCCCAAAGCGCTTCACAGAATATACTGTAAAATGAATTGACTGTATATATTTATGGGCGAATCGCGGCAGTCAATTGCGCACAGCAGTGTCCCACACAGTCGTGGATTGAAATGACCAATTTTATTATTGTCGTTTTTTTGGAGGGATTATTATTAGTTGTGTGGAGTAAGGAAACTTGCCCAAGGTTTGGCCTTGACCTGCCTGGATTCGAACACAGGTCTCCCCAGCTTGGTCTCTCCAGCTTGCAAGACAAGTGCCCTAACCTCTGAGCCACAGGAGCTCCACAAGTAGTCCAGCCGAGAGGTGACAAAGGCTTTTGGGGTGAGCATGTACTCCACATGCCTAATAATAATCCCTCCAAAAAATCTCAATAATAAAATTGGTCATTTCAATCCACGATTGTTTGTGGGATACTACTGTGCACAATTGGCTGCTATGATTCACCCACAAATATACAGTCAATTCACTTTACAGTGTATTCTGTGAAGCACTTTGAGACATCTCGAAGACGTGAAAAGTGCTATATCAAATTCAAGGATTGTTATTATATTGTACCAAATTGTGAGGAAAATACTTGAACTGATTTTCTGTAAAATGTAGTGCTCATTTGTAAAAAAAATTGCAGCCTTCAATTTGTGTAAAGCAATGTCCCAACGTAGGGCTCAATCCCACAACCTTCTGACAGAGGTGAGTGTGCTACCAATTGTGCCAGGCTGACATACAGCCTGAGATTTCTGAGTGTGATTTGGAATGATTTCAAGGGCATCCATACAGGTGTTTATTAACCATGCAATATAATGCAGTCAATTATTTCTGAATACATTATATAAAATAATACAACATTTAATAGAATTATTACTCCTATTAGAATTATAGATTATACACAATATCGGTCTCTATATTGGTCTGTTTGTCTTTCCTACTCTTCTAATCAATGCATTGAGATAGAACTAAGAACAAGCAAACTGACCTAATATTCTATAAAGTCACAGTCTATTTGTTTTAACTCTTCCAACACACATTACCATGCCTTGAAGTTCTTTCCATAAAATCCTGTGTTTCTTCCTTTTCTCTCCTACACCAGAGTCTTCAGATGGAGAGTTTACCAGAGATTCTATATTAGCTATGCAAGACCTAGCTGTGCAAGACCAAAACATGAGAATCACTTTTGCTTACTCACCTGGAAAAATGACAATTGCTATGTTTCCAGTTCTTTGTGACTATTTCAACCCAACTATGCTTTGTTATGTAACATAGGCCCAGATCTCACTAGTAATAGCTAGTGTAGTGAGAACTGTTCCATTATATTTATTTGCTTTTGCAGTGAAATAGTCTCAACAAAATACTGTCATTTCGTATGGTATTTTATTTAGTCTAATAACAACAACTTGCACTTTAGCGTCTCAGAGTGCTTAGTACATAGGTTCAGAAAAATCAAGTTAATATTTAGAAAAAGAAGTACAATTTCAAGCTCCCATCATTTCAATTATTATTATTATCAAACACTTTATTGGACTGATAATACAAATCAATGTTTTAATAGGAAAACAATTAATCACAAATCACTAACCAATTCAAAAAGTAACATATAATATTAATCTCTCAAGATTATTTGGGATCAAATCTATATATATATATATAAAAGCCTTAGGTATGTTTCCGCAGTTGTGTCCTCCTGACACGGATGGCGCAGTGCCAAATCTATCTTCTATATATCTATATCTATATATATATATATATAGATATATATATACATATAAAAGCTTTAGGTATGTTTCCGCAAATGTAACAATGAACTTCTAACAGGAAAACAAAAATCAATACAGCTTAAAAAACAACAACAATGAAAAACAACCCAGTGATTAAAGCCCCCCCCCCTTTTTTTGTAAACAACAAATATTTTATTTTTAAAAAGTTTTGAAATATATGAATAAACGTGTTCAAAAACACTAAGCCACATATATTACACTGGGGTATAGCTAGTTCGTAATATTTGTCAATGGGATTTTGTAGAATTCATTGTAACTTCCAGTTTACAACCTAGTTTGCAACATAAAGGCAACATTTATTGCTCCTGAATCACAATCAAGCAAAATCCAAAAAAGACAACAGTGATAAATTGAGTTGAGATAGCACCATCTATCTGGACTGCTTTGACTTATATTTAACTCAGAGGGTAGCTTTGACGAAGCATTATTTCAGATTGGGTTGCTTTGATTTCCCTATGAAGTGGAATGGTGAACATAGAATGGTGACACTAGAAGTTGTTGATTTCTGAACAACTTCTATATCAGCTGGTGGGACATTAGTGAGGTCTGCTGGGTCTCCTTGGCACTCTCAAGGGGACATATTTGACTCTGTTATAAAGATATCTAACTCTGTTTGGTTTGGATACTCTTAAGAATGGTAATGGGTTTCTACATATGTCAGACGCCCAGCTGACACCCCCCAAAAAAGTTTGAGATAGTGCTAGAATACACAGGGAAAGTTACCTTTTGCAACTATTTAAAAAATATATATAATTTCATTACTTTTCAAATTAAGTTCAGCAATATGACCTTTATGGATATAAACATAATAAAATGTGAATCCATTTATAATTTCACAACCAAAGGTGAATGTACGGAAGCATAATTTTATGTTACATCTGCAGGTCGTACAACAGATTGAGGAGATATTAGCTGAATAGTGACTATATCATAAGGACTTCGCAAACAGCTCTCATTCCATATTATTGTGAAAGCAATAATAATAATCCTTGTATTTGATATAGTGCTTTTCACGTCTTCTTGACAGAATATACTGTAAAGTGTAGTAATTGTACAGTTGTTGGCTAAATGCAGCAGCTAATTCTGCACAACAGTGTCTCACAAATAGTCATGGATTGAGCGATAATTTTTTTTTCTTCTGAAGGATTATTATCCCTGGAATAGCAAATATAGTCTGTTATTGTAGTGTGCTACATTCAGCTAATGTAAACATGGTTCATCAATTGATTCATGAATAAAATGTGATTTATTTATTTTTAAATCCTGTATCTTCCAAAATCGGATTGTTATCTCAATAGTTTAATCCTTCAAAAGAAAAATGAATTATCACTTATTTATTTTGATACTTTATTTCCCTGAATTACCATTATCTCTGAGGGGCAGGTTGAACACTTTCTACCATGTCTCTCCATTAGCAGCTATATAGATAGCCATTTGGAACGTGCACATATGCTCAAATAATCCAAATGTGTTTGCCTTTTCTGTTGGGTTAGTGATGGATTGTGCTCTGTGCTGCACCACATGACTAAACTGAGATAGAAACTCAAGAGGACAATGGCATCTTAACTCCACGACGTCATCAAGTCACAGAGAAACATTACTTTGATGAGTACAATAAAAAAAATTAAATTTTAGCTGATGTAAATCTGCACAGAGCAGTTACCTAACATAAACCTGATATGAAATTCATTTCACAATATTCCAAATGTGGCCTCAATAATAATCCCAAAAGAATTAGAGAAACATCTTTCAATTTGCAGTCAAATGGCCTTGAGATACAACCTAGCATTCAAACAGCTCTTTGGACAACATCACATTATGAGGAAACATGGATGTTAAAGATCCCATGGCATTACTCCAAGAGAGTTTCTCCCTGTGCCATGGCCCAAAACCTTCCAGATAAAATTGATCTCTCACTTCAAGTCTATTCTTTACTTTCCTTACTCCACACGCCTGATATTAATCCCTCAAAAAATCAATAATAAATTGGCCATTTTCAATCCACGACTGTTTGTGGGACACCGCTGTACACAATTTGGCTGCTGCATTTCACCCACAAATATACAGTCAATTTTCCTACTCTTCTTCGTCCTGCCCCGACCCCTCCCCCACCTGCTCTTGTCCCTACCTGACTGTACAGCATCTTGGGACGTCCTCTCGACATGAAAGGCGCTATATAAATGTAAGTTTTGATTGATTGATTGATTGATTGATTCTTGGAACACTGCTGTGCACAAATTGATTCATGCTTGTTGCAAAATATTGTACATGATGTCTACACTCTAAAATAAATTCCATGAAAAAGTTTCAGATGTCTGGTTTCAGATGTCATAAAAAATAATGTTTTATAATATTTGATGTTGCACCTTATCATGTCATCAAATTGCTTCACAGGATTTTACTGTGAACTGTGTATTTTGGATGTAAAAACAGCAGCCAATTTACGGAACAGCAATGTTCCACAAACAGCTATGGAATGAAAAATATTATGTGGGGGATTGTTGGCCAGGACATAGGGAGAATCTCTGTTCATGTTACATCAATGTAAGGATTATTACTAACCTTCAGTGAAACAATATCAAAGTCTCCAGTTCCACTCCCAGTGTCAAAATCAAATGCTTTGAAGGCAACAATGATTTTGTGCCAAACGAATGGAAAATAAATGTTTTCTATGAAAGTCAGTGGAGATGTGGGATTGGATTAATATGGATCATTCTTGTTTGATCAATTTGGGGGTTTAGAGATTATCTATGACTCGCAGATAGTAGAAGTAAGACCATGCAGATCTACCATCTGAGAAAAATGAAGCAAAGATAGTCCCTGAACCTCAGTGGATCCTACCAGAGTTGTTTTTTGCATAGTCCATAGAAGAAGTGGATATAGTGGGTGAATTACCTTTTTTTTGTTTTTATTCTTTCTTAAGTTTCTAATGTGCTCTGTGGTAACTTTGTTATCAATATGAAAATCCACACAAGTGTTCATTCTTTCCATTCAAATTAGCCATTTATGTTGTGCCTTTCTCGTCAGGAGGACACCCTGAGCACTTGCCCCAGTTACAGTATAGGGCCAGAGGCTTCTTGCGACACCACCTTATGGGGATAGTTGTCCACAATCAATTTTATATTACAAAACAAAAACAGAGATTGCAGGTCAGGCAGCATCTATGGAGAATAACTGCCACAGTTACTATACCTTCTCCCACCTCGCCTCTTGTAAAGATGCCATTCCCTTTTTCCAATTCCTCTGCCTCCGCCGCATCGGCTCTGACAATGCCAGAGCAACTGAAATATCTTGCTTTTTTCCTTAACCAAAGGTTCCCATCACTGTGGTAGGCATGGCCCTTGACCGTGTTCGCCCCATTTCCCGCACCTCTGCCCTCACCCCTTCCCCCTCTTCCCAGTATCTTGATAGGGTGCCCCTAGACCTCACCTTCCACCCCACCACCCGTAACATCCAACAAATAATTATCCAGCGTGACCCAACCACAAAACATATATTTCCCTCTCCTCCCTTCTCTCCATCCATGGTCTCCTACGGTGTTCTAATGAACTACAGCGCACGAAACTGTAACCCATCTATCTGCTAGATGGGACCTTACAGCCTCTGGCCTCAATATATTGATTACTCCATAGATGCTGCCTGACCTGCAGAGTGTCCCCAGTGGCTTCTGTTTTTGTTTTAGACTTCCAGCATTTGAGGTATTTTGCGTTTTGTTTACATTATAAATACTTTGTAAATGTGACTAATTATGTGTTGAACAAGTACAGCGGAGCCCTTATTAACATTTTGCGTGGGAAGCGACAAGGATATTGACAGGGTGGTGACTTAAGTGGTAGTGACAAGTTAAGCCAGGGTCAAGTTATTAGGACTTTACTGTATTGTTCACAAAGAGAAGTTTGTTCAACCTAATTTCTATAACCTGTTGAGAAACTGTAGTGGAGTGAGGGGGAGGGGGGGTTGGGGTGCGGTGGGGGAGGGGAAAAAGAGCACAGTTCAACAGATCAGAAAAACCTTCAAATTAGGAAGTAAACTACTTTTGTCGATACATTCCTTAAATAGAGACCTGCATTTAACGAGATTTATTTTTAAGAAAGTAGTCAAAAAGAAAAGGGATATAGAACTAGTCTGGTACCACTGCTCCATAACCTTCTTCAACAGATTTTGAAATGCCATTTTTTCTGTAAAATTCTGCTTGCACATGGGCAACTCTGACAAAAGAGCGGTTTATTGGATCAATATTGTGGTGAAGCCGCTTTCCATAATATGATGAATTCAGGACTGGAACCGAACGAGCCATTTCCTGCAACACAGATCGAGTATTGCTCAAAATGTTTGCAAAAATAATGATTCATTCTATGATAACTGTTTGAATGGGTTTTCTAACTACAGTAATACACTTGCAACAATTTATTTCATTTAATTATTTGTTCTTGAACGTTTTGCCCCTTGCAGGAGATCTCAAAACCTGGAACAAAACATGATCTACTCTACTTAAGTCTTTCTCCTTTCTCCTTTCAACTGTATGCTAAGAAACTAAAAAAAATGTTCAAATAGCTGACAATTATTTCAGGATAAAATGTTGCATTTTTTCAGAGCAGAAGCTTGCTATTTCAGTGAGAGAAGGCTCAAGTAAACTTGTATGTATACAATTGTACTCAATGAATCACACATAACTCAAAGCCATTTGCTCCTGAAACTCCAGACTGAACACATGCCAAGGAAGGTTTTAATCATCATCAGTGTCGGGCAAATATTATCACTCTGCAGGAACCTCATACTGATGATCTCCATGTACCCTATAACTTGAAATGCATTATATAACCTGTATTGTCCTACAATTAAAGAAAAGAATGCGAATTTTATGCAACTCCATTAACAAAATTATGTTAAAAAAAATTGCTCGTCAGTTATCAAGCACCAATGAATAATCTCTGGACAAACTGCTGGATCACTTTGCTGTATTCCAAAACATTAAGGAGCGAAAGTATTTGCAGGTACCTCCTGTCCTGGGATCTGAAGGTGTGTAATTCACACCTTAGGCCTGCTTTCTAAATATAATTGTGTAGCTCATAAAAGTTGTCCAACAATCAGGTTTTTGTTCAGAATAAAACCATATAAAGAGGTGAGTGATTTTATGCATATGTGCAATAAATCCTGTTTGTTACAGTAGCTCATAAGTCACAAACGGTGAATTGTTTTTCAGTTAAGGCTCATTTTAAATATTGTTTTGAAACATGCCACAGAAGCAAATGCCAGAAAATTATTTTTAAATGGATGTAATCATCCAGTGACAGAAACCTATTTCAGTATAAAATGCACTCCTTAAGATCCAGGCTTCAGAAATACACTGTAAGATGATTAATCAACACAATTCTAACATTGAAAACATGAATTCGATAGCAAAGTACTTTTTATGGTGTGAGAGCAAGTAATGGGATTAATGGGAAAAAAATGTCTTGAGATATTTTACAAAATCTCACGTAGGACTGCAACCCACCCACCCCCTAACTCCCCCATGGATTACACAAAAGGTAAATAATGGCATTGCCAGCATCCCTTTTTATTTGATAAAAATGATAACAGTGGCATACCTCAGCATTGACGTTAAGACCAAGGCTTTTGGCATGCTCTCGATCATCACGATGAATTCTACTATTGTAGCCTTGTGGAGCCCTAAAAATCCGGTCATAGGTCAATACTGATACTCCCTGAAAACAAAGAGATAATTTTATAATAGCTGTAAATTCAATTTAATATAATTTACATCTTATAGCATCGTTCACATCAAGTCATTTTAAAACCACTTTATATGCAGGCTGGACACCAAAGTTGGGTGGGAGTTAGGGAAAGATAATCGAAAAAGTGATGAAAGAGGTAAGTCTCAAGATGGGCTTTAATTATCCCAGTCCTTGCCAGACTTCAATGGCCTCCTGTCTCAGAGTGGATCGATTTCAAGATCCTCACTCTTGTGTTCAAATCCCTCCACTCCTCTGCACTCTCCCTACCTCTCTGACCTCCTCATGACAGTACCCGTTGCTTTCGTTCTACTGGGTCTGGCCTCCTCCTTGTCCCCTGAATCCTCTGTTCCACTGTTACAGCCACTATGCCCTGAGGCTCTGGAACTCCCTTCCTCACTCCTTTCTCCTCGCCCCCTCCTTTCCTATTTTCAGGTTGTACCTGAAGACTTTTCTTTTCGACCATGCTTTTGGTCACCTTTTTCCCCCTCCCCCTGGCTCGGCCCCAGGATCTGCTTTGTGAAGCGCTCTGAGATGCCACCTGGAGTGGAGGGCGCATTATAAATCCATAAATGTTGTTCTTTAAATTTGGTTGTTAATAATTCAGGGCCGGAAAAATATATCAATTCTCAGTTCATTAGTGATATGTATGAAACAATACTGTTTTTAACAACTCAAAACAAAATTACACACACCAACAAAACATCTACACCTCTTTGCACTCTTAGAGATTAACTACTGAATTCAACCCAGTGTTTAGGACAGGTCTTCCAGAACTCCCTTCACAACTGTTGCTATGAGCAGATTGCAGCCTTTCCATCAACTGTGAGCTACACTAACCTCCCTAATGTATGTTCTGACCAGGTATTGGCACTTAAGACAGTTCTTCGAGAACTCCATTCTCAACTTTTCCTACGAACACCTTACAGCCTTTCTGTCAATCGCCCAGTAGTCAGGGACTGTTCCTACCCTGCCTTCTCCCACGGATCAGATAAAAAGTATACCAGTTCTGGTGATCCGGACAGACAACAGCAGCAGACTGAAGATCTTGGCTTCCACCTCAAGGTCCCTCTAAACTGTTGTATCTAACATCCCTCACATCCGATGTTTTATATGCTTACTGTCCTTCAAAGTGCACTCTTTTCAGCATTTGCCGATAAGAGGGAGGTGACCGTCTAGAGATCTTCCTGCTTCTCTCATATTCCCTTTTTTTTATCTTCTTTCCTTCCCTTGTCTTTGATCTTTTCCCCACAATACATCTAGTCCTCAAGGTGCTGCACTGTGTCCTTATCCTTAGAAGTACACTCTTTATCAGACCTGCTGTCTAGAGGGAGGTGATAGTGAGAGATACCCTGCTTCTCTGATATTCCCTTCTTTTATTTCCTGGTCTGTGATATTCTTCCCACCAATACTTGAGTTGTTACACTATGTGCTCTTAGTTGATTTAGCTCTTTACCTGTGGGATCCGATGCCAGCCAGCCTGAGGGTATAGAGCAGCCCAGGCCTTTGATGCTCATTGCCCGAAACATACTCAAGCAAACTATCATTAATATATACATATATATACACACAGGTAGACCTCGCTTAACGTTGTTTCGGTCAACCTTGTTTCGTTATTACGTTGCTGATACATAGGGGAACATATTATTTGTTTAATGTCGCGACAATCACTATTTTATATAGAGTATATATATAATATATATATATATACACACACACACACAAAGAACAGCAACTGAATCAAATCCTTAGCCTACTTTTACATGGATTTCGACAAAATACTAGTTTGTTGCTAAAAGAAACAATTCATGTTTTAGAAATACTATACTGTAGTTTCATCTCAGTTAGTGTTGATACACGGCACCACAACACTGGCTTGTAACTCTATCACCGACATTTTTCATTCTTCTAGCCAGGTACAGTATTTTGTTCCTCTATGTTGATTATATTTCAGTTAATGAATAACGAAGCTTCCAGATGACATTGGTGATAGCCAAGACAGGTAAAGATTACATCTGGTATCATGAGCAGTTGGATCATTTTAGTCAATGGCCAGATAGGTGGCAAGAGCCTCCATTGACTGCAATCCAGTTTCATGATAGTCAGGATTGAGATTGTGTGCCCTGCATGTAGAGCAATGTCAGAGTGTTTCACAGGGATGGGATTGGATGTCGAGCAAAGGAGTGTGGGGTGGGACTAGGTGGCCATAGTCACATTCAGTGGTTAGTGGTTAGAGCACTCGCCTCGCAAGCGAGAGACCTGGGTTAGATTCCCGCAAAACGTTGGGTAAATTTGTGGTGAGAGGCAATGGTGGAAGAGGGCAATGTAGTGGAGGTGTGGAAATGTGAATGGTCACGGCACAAATTTGGGGTTTGAAGGATAGCTAAAGGTTGAAAAGGACGCTGAGGTTTCAGATTGGCTCAGTGAGGTGAAGAATGCAACCATGAATGATGATAGAGTCAGCGGCTGAGGTAAGGAGGCGCTGCCGGGAGCCAAGCAGGAGGGCCTCTGTCTTGCCAACATTGAACTGGAGGATGTTGGCTCTCGTGCAGGACTTGATGTCAGACAAACATTTAGCCAGGACATCAACAGTCCTGGAGTCAAGGCAAGATACAGCACTTTGTGACATCTCAAAGTTGTGATAAGACACTATATCATATGCAAGGATTGTTATTATTGTTCAAAGATTTGAGGCAGGATATAAAGACAGAAAGAAATAAAGAAATCCAGCTCCACCCAGGATTTGCTCTATCCTGAGCTGGATTTCTTTATTTCTTTCTGTCTTTAAATCCTTTTGCACATCTTGCAACATCAGATCCCATTGTACATAGAGCCATGCCAAATTTGTAAAGGAATGAGGACATTTGAAATAAAAGAATGGAAGCAGCTTCACTATTGCTGACAATAACGCTATACCAACTTCTGGGAAAGCTTAGTCAACATAAGGGAAAGGTACAAAAATAATGCAAATATTAATAGAAATATTTTGCGAAGATTGCAAAATTGTTTCCAATAGGATTAAGCAGCTGGTGCTGAGTAAGTAGAGTCCTGTAGAGTCCTGTAGCTCAGTGGTTAGAGCACTCGCCTTACAAGTGTGAGACCTGTGTTCGAATCCAGGCAGGTCAGTGTGAAACCTTGGGCAAGTTTCCTTACTCCTCATGCCTAATAATAATCCCTCCAAAAAAAAACACAATAATAAAATTGGCCATTTCAATCCATGACAGTTTATGGGACACTGCTGTGTACAATTGGCTGCTGCGTTTCACCCACAAATATGGTCAATTCACATTACAGTGTATTCTGTAAAGCACTTTGAGACGTCTAGAAGAAGTGAAAAGCGCTATATCAAATGCAAGGATTATTATTATTAAATTATGTGATATTAGACTTGGACCTCGAGAGCATCAAGGTGTTTGCACATCACAAACTGTCCTGTAAATGTCCTCTCACCAAGCTGAAGGCAGACACTCGCCAAATAGCTAATGACAGAACACTGAGACTTGGGGCGACAGCTGGCAAGGTGTTGCCTGGAGTCTGAGTTTGTGAACACACATTCAGTGCCTGGAATCCACCTTTATTGATCTGCAGAGAGGTGAACAGCTGCTGCTTAAACTCCACACCTCCAATTGGTAGAACCATTGCTCAATGGGAAGGGATGTGTGCCCAAGCTGTGGACAGGTAATCAATGGCAATGCTCTCACATTTTATGCTGAAATGCATTGCCCAACGGGAAGCTCACAGGGAAGTTCCTTGTACCTGCTGTCCACCTAATGAGGCTCAAACCTGGCCTCGGATGTCGAACAATCAAGTATCCTCTTGGGGAGTGGGGTGGGGGGAGTTAAGTGAAGTCTTCTTCGAGCTGAACTGGCTGTGAGGTGAGAAGTCAGAATCAAACCAGGCCTCTTTGGTGGTCTTGGTAGGGCAGTTGCTGAGCCAATTGTGTCCACAGTATTCCAGGGCACTGCTAATGACAACACATCCAGCCTGGCTCGTTGGTAGGACTTGGAAGGACAGACCAGTGCAGGGAATCATCCCACTCAGTCAACCCTGGATGCCAACGCCCTAATAGGTACATCCCACAATCCATTTGCACTGCTCCCTCCCTTGCCTCCTTCAAGGTGAAACTCAAGAGCCTCCCTTTCGACCATGTCTTCAGCAGCCTCCTACCTCTCTGCCCTCCCTCATCCCAACTGTGCGCCTCAGGACGTCCTCCCAATGTGAAAAGCACTCTATAAATGTAATTTTGTGGTTTGTTGTTGTTGCCCGCCATCCCCATGCTGTGGTCCTGACCCCCGTCTATTCAGCACATTCAGACGTCTTCCTGACGTGAAAGACTCTCTACAAATGTAATTTGGTGGTGGTGTTGATGTTGGGTGGGTTGTCCTAGAGCTGGATAAGCAGCGGGAAAACTTGCCAGACAACAATATCAATAACAAGCTACGCAGTTTTAGCTGGTTAGACTCCAGCAGTACCCCAACCATTTTCAACTGTAAACTGGAGAGAGTGTGCATCCCATTTCCCCAAAAAAATCTCTGGAATTTCTATGTGTAGGAGCAATACCTGTAACTCCCACATGCTCCACATGGGTCAGACTCCTGGCTGACCAAACAATAATTGTTTCCAGTACCACCACAAATATACAGTCAATTCACTTTACAGTGTATTCTGTGAAGCGCTTTGAGACGTCTAGAAAGTGCCGTATCAAATGCAAGGATGATTAATTATTATTTTTATTGTTACCGGACCAGCCCCTTTAAGAACATGCAGTTGGTAGAAGAGAAGCAGATCATCTGGGAGGGACAAACCATTTGGCTCCTTCAAGGCATGTGACCAGGCTTTCCAGTCATGTTTGTGGCCAGCCCCGCGACACACAGCCCCGGCTCCAAGATCCACAGCCACGAGACTCATGGCCCTGGTCCCGGCTCCAGCCTCGACGCGGCGACCCATAGCCTGGACAAACGCAGCCCCGGCGACCGGACCTAAAACCCACAACACCAGCCTCGGCCGCAGCCCCGGTCAGGCTTCAGACCGCAACACCTCTGCATCCCCCAGCCGCGGCCTCATATCCCTTGGGATGATGCCGCCCCATTGACCCTCGCTCCTGGTCCCCCGCGTGCGCAATATGGCTGCCGCCACGACCCGAGCTTCCCTCCCCCTATTCAAGCTTTTCCCCTCCCCGCCGACCATCCCAGCCCCCCCTCACACCCCTCGGCCAACTGCTTTTTCCGCATCGGCCTCCAAAATGTCCGCTCTGTCTGTAACAAGGCACTGGCCATCAACGATCTCATCCTTGGTGAGAACGTTGACATCATGGCCCTGACGGAGACTTGGATCATCCCAGGCGACACTTTCCCCCTTGTTGAAGCCACACCACCCAATTACACATTCCACCATGCTCCTCGACCCAACCGTCGTGGCGGTGGCGTGGCCCTCATCTCCAGGACATCCCTCGCCCTATCCCCCTATTCCTCCGGCTCCTTCCCCTCTTTTGAACATCTCACCCTTTCTCACTCCTTCCACAGTTCTTTCAAAATCCTACTAGTTTATCGTCCACCCAAACCCTCCCCCACTTTCATTTCAGACTTTTCTTCACTTTTAGTTTCCCTTTGTGCCTCCTCTGATCGCCTTATTATTCTTGGCGATTTCAACCTCCATTTCACCCCCTCCTGCCCCATTTCCTCTGAATTTTCCTCTTTACTTTCGTCTTTCAACTTCTCCCTTCATATCAACACTGCCACCCACACTCACGGCCATCCTCTCGATCTGGTGATCACCCGAGGCCTCAACGTCTCTTGCGTCACCATCACCGACAAGGCCATTTCTGACAATTTTTTCATTTCCTGCAACACCTCTATCCCTCCCCCCTCCACTTCCAAACCCACCACCATCTTCTACCGGCCCTGGAAGAAGATTCCCCCTCAAACTTTCACCTCTGCCCTAGAAACCTCCGACCTCCTCCCACAATGGCATTCTTTTTGTACAGACCCATCCTCCGCCTCTACCGCCCTCCATAACACCCTCTCCACTACCCTTGACACCTTGGCCCACCTCACCTCCAAAACCGTCTCCCATTCCCGATCATCACCGTGGTACACATCTCACCTCCGTTCCCTCAAAAGCCAAGTGAGAGCAGTTGAACGCACCTGGCTCAAATCTGGCCTCACGGTCCTCCGGCAAATCTGGCTGGACCGCATCAAATTTTACCGCTCCGCCCTAGCCACCGCCAAATCAGCCTTCTACTCCAGGATAATCCTGGAAGCGAAGGACAACCACCGCCTCCTCTTCGCCACCACCAACCAGCTCCTCCGCCCCCCCGCCTCACCTCGCAGATCCTCTCCTCAAACGTTCGTTGTGAGGAGATGCTGGATTTCCTCGAATCCAAAATTGAGAAAATCCGCTCTGTGGTTTCCTCCCCCCACCTCTCCTCCACCTCAGCACCCTCATCAGCTACCTCAACCCCTACTCACCCCCCATTTCACACTTTCAACCCCACCACCCCGCTTTCAATCACAAAAACAATCACCTCCATGAAACCCACCACGTGCTCATTGGACCCCATCCCCAGCCCCCTCCTCCGCACCCAGCTCCATTTGTTAGCCCCACTCACTTCTGACACCATTAACCTTTCCCTCTCCTCAGGAACCGTCCCTACCTCCCTTAAAACAGCCACCATCACCCCTATCCTGAAGAAACCCTCCCTTGATGCGTCGCAACCATCAAGTTATCGACCCATCTCCAACCTCCCGTTTCTATCCAAGGTCCTTGAAAGAGTGGTTGCCTCCCAGCTCCACTCTTTCCTTTCAAATCACTCACTTCTTGAACCCCTCCAATCAGGTTTCCGCCCTATCCACAGTACAGAAACTGCCCTGGTCAAGGTCACAAATGACATCCTAACCGCCTGTGACCAGGGCTCCCTCTGCCTCCTCGTCCTCCTTGACCTGTCTGCTGCGTTCGACACAGTCGATCACACCATCCTCCTTCAACGTCTTTCCTCCCACCTCAACCTTCAAGGCACAGTCCTTGACTGGTTCCACTCTTATTTGACCCATCGTTTACATTTTGTTTCTTCCAATGGCTTTTCTTCAAACCCCTGCATAGTTTCCCACGGCGTCCCTCAGGGCTCTGTCCTCGGTCCCCTTCTTTTCACCCTTTACACGCTCCCCCTGGGCGACGTCATCCGCAGACATGGGGTAAATTTCCACATGTATGCGGATGACACCCAGTTGTACCTTTCTGCCTCATCCCTCAACCCCCAGACGATCGATGATCTCACAGCATGTCTGTCCGACATCGAATCGTGGACGAGGGACAACTTTTTGCAATTGAACGTGAGTAAGACCGAGGCCCTCCTGATTGGCTCAAGCCAGCGCCTCCGCACATCGGGCGCTGCCAGCCTCAACATCCAAGGCTGCACTCTCCACCTCACAAAGCCAATCAGGAACCTCGGCATCATGTTCGATCAAAAACTTTCCTTCCTCCCCCACATCCGCGCCTTGACCGGCACCGCCTATTTCCATCTGCGCAACATTGCCAGGCTCCGCAACTATCTTACCCCCCGCGCTGCCGAAACACTCGTGCACGCGTACATCACCTCACGGCTGGATTACGGAAATTCTCTCCTAATCGGCCTCCCCAGTTCCTCCATTCATAGGCTGCAGGCCATCCAAAACTCTGCAGCCCGTGTACTATCCCGCACCCGCCTCCGTGGCCACATAACCCCCACCCTCGCCCGTCTCCACTGGCTCCCCACCCTCCAGAGGATCGAATTTAAGATCCTCGTCCTCACCTACAAGGCCTTGCACGGCCTTGCCCCATCCGACCTAGCCGATCTACTCTCCCCCAACACGCCCACCCGGACCCTCCGTTCAACAGGACTTGGCCTGCTCCAAGCCCCCCGCCCGAACCGCCCCACCATCGGAGGCCGGGCCTTCAGTTTCTCCGCTCCCACCTTATGGAATGCCATCCCTCAATCCCTCCGTTTCGCCTCTTCCCTTTCCTCTTTCAAGACCGATTTGAAGACTTTCCTCTTCGATCGTGCCTTTTGTTCCACCCCGAACTCTTTTACCTCCCCTTCGTGTTTCACCCCTTCCCAAACACTCCCCTCCCAGCTCGGGTCACACGCCTCTTGTTTAGCGCCTTGGGACGTCCTCCCGACGTGAAAGGCGCTATATAAATGTAAATTGTTGTTGTTGTTCCTGTTGTTGTTGTGGTCCCAGATGAAAGGGAAAGTGTTTTTAAACCCTTATTTTACAATTCAACACTGAGACTGGTTTGATCTTGAGGTCGTTTGTAGCAGACTACGTGTAGTTACAATGGATTGTTTCAGTACATTTTTGTGTTGACCCGCACGTGTTATTGTATTGGTTTATTGTATTCTTGATCTGTTCATTGAATATATCTTTATTGTTGGAACATACACTGGGCGCACGGCCGACAAATGTCACTGGGAAGGGAGTGGAAGAGAGGACAATGTTACTTTATCTGAGCTCCATCTGGCCTTTGGCACCTGTCAAGAGTACTCAGCGCCCTGCATCTGAACCGAGGCTCAGACTGGAAGGTGACAAATGATGCGGTTAGGGGTTAATACAAACTGAAAGCGGATCCAAGCCTCAAGCAAAGCCATTGCTTCCAGGATGTATTTGCAAAGTCCAATGATCCATGAAATATAAGCCCCCCCGGAGGTTCCCTGGCTTCCTCGCTGAATGCCTTGTATTGCAGCTGCAGAAATGAAAGCTGTTGTTGTTCACCGTTAGATTATTGCTGAGTTCGATGGGCTGACAGACGCTGAAGAATTCTGACCCAGATCTCCTGGGAATCCTGTTTGGAAAGGGACCTTGCCCCACTTCCTCTCTCCCTCTCTCACTCCCTCCCTCTCTCTCCCTCTCTCACTCCCTCCCTCTCTCTCCCTCTCTCACTCACTCACCTTTTTCTTGTTGCCGAAATAAGTCTCTTCGTTTTCGTCTCTTTTCTCCGGGATGTAACTGTAGGCAGACAGAGAGGACAGTGGCTGTTTGCTCCTCTTGACGATTTCTGCCATGATGTGCTCAGTATCTTGCCGGCAGTGTGAGTGAGTGAGTGTGTGTGTTTGTGTGTGTGAGCCGAGCTGTGGTCACTCTCTCCCTCCTTGGGTGATCCGCGTCTTTTGTTGCTGAGTTACAAAACGCCCCTGGGCTGGGGCCAGTGTTAAAGGTGAACTACTAACTAACTAACTTAACTAACCTGTTGCAATCGCAGGGCTGGAGGCGGTGGTGCACATTGTAGGGGGACAGTCAGTCAGTCAGGGACCATTGTGGCTGTAGTGACGCCAGCTCTGTGTGGATCAAAGCAAAGTGGCGTAACAATGAGCTGATCCATTTAACGCTACAGTGGCACAAAAGTACTGGAAATCATTCTGGAAACACAGTGGCATGTTTTTAAAAAATAAATAAATTGTATTTATTACGATTTCTCTGATATTTCTGATACGTAACCTTCTTTATTCATCCTCCCCCCCCCCCCCCACCTCTCCCCCCCAACAAAAAATATCAAGTGAAGTTATATTGTATTGAAAATAAACAGTATTAAGTGAAAAGCCAGAGTCAATTTAATACAAATCAAGTTCTGTGTGTGTGTGTGTGTGTGTGTCTCTCTCTCTCTGTCTCTGTCTGTCTCCCAGGTTGAAAAGAAATGATTAGATAAATCAAGATGTCATTGTGGGCGGGGGGGGATAAGACTTTCGTCTCAAAAATCTGTCAGTCGAAGCTTTCAATTGCTTTTGACCATGAGGATTTTCAGTGTTAAAATAAGAGGCTCGCAATTCTCAGTGTAATAATATATCGACAGAATTTTGCTCGGGCAATATTTTCCAGAAGCCAATGATGAAAAGTTTAAAAATAATAATGCAAGACAAATTCAAATATATGCCGCTACTGTGGTAATGCAACCTGGATTTGATCCAATTTTGTGCAGAGTAGATTCCAGAAGATGACTGGAATCCATTCCACTTCATCAATAGACAGCTTAGAAGTATTGTTATTGACACTTGGAAACTAGTTTATATGGGAAATTCATTCAGTGACATTCACCTACAATTGTAAAAAGCGGATTCAAATACTGTACTGCACAAATCAATGTAACATATTGGCATTGCAATCAGTATTAATGTATCTGTAATTCCTAACCTTGAATGTTTGTCTAAAGAGTTTTGTAATTAATCTGTAATGCTTAGAAACTACAGATAGTGTCCTGGTATGCCAGGACATATATTTGAGTGTGTCTGCACAGCTTAAGGAATAGAAGGAAGTACGAGAGAGTAACTAGCGGATGGAGACTCATGTGGAGTACAAAGCTCCTGTAGCTCAGTGGTTAGAGCACTCGCCTTACAAGCGTGAGATTTGTGTTCAAATCTAGTCAGATCAGGGTGAAACCTTGGGCAAGTTTCCTTACTCCACACGCCTAATAATAATCCCTCGGAAAGAAAAACACAATAATAAAAATTGTTCATTTCAATCCATGACTGTTTGTGGGACACTGCTGTGCGCAATTGACTGCCGCATTTCGCCCACAAATATACAGTCAATTCACTTTACAACATATTCCGTGAAGCGCTTTCAGGCGTCAATAAGATGTGAAAAGCACTATGTCAAATGCAAGGATTATTATTATTATATAAAGGCTCGCACTGTTCGGGTCAGAATGGCCTGTTTCTGTGCTGTACAACCTATATAAATCTATATAAATAGCAGTTGCAATGAAAAATAACAACAAACTGCACTTGTAAAGTATCCTTACATTGGAAAGACATCCCAGGAGGCTGGACATATAGGAAGGCACAGCCAAAAACGAAGGTATCTAAATGGGACTTGAAGGAGATAACAACTTTTAAAAGAGAGGTGGATGGTTACTTGATGGACCGAATGGCCTCCTTTTGTGCTGCAAAATTCTATGATTCTATTAGGCAAGAAAGGGGGTGAGGCGGAGCGATTAGGGGATAAAGCTCCAGATTGTAGGAGCAAACATGGGAAATGTGGGAGATCTGAAGCAGGCCAGTGGCCACCTGAGGGAGCCTACAGGATGATCTGGGGTTAGGAGGTCACAGAGGTAGTTGGGAGCAAGACTGTACAACCAGCTGGAAGTGACTTTGAAGATATATTGATTCTAACCGGAAGCTGAGATTCCTGCACATAGAAATGGAGTGAAGATTCTGCATCAGAACTTCTGTGCCGTGAAATCAGGGGAATGAATCATACATTACAATGCACTACTGTATTACATTTGTAAAACACCTTCTAAAGAGGACATATACTGCAGAGTTTTGAATGATCTGCAACTGTGGAGGAAAAGTTGGGAAAGGCATTCAAGCAGGGCATTGGCATAGTCGAGCTTGGATGTAATGAAGGCATGTGTGAGGGTTTCGACAGCCTGACCGGTGAGGCAGAGGAATAGAGAGACTTGAAGATAAGAGCTTTGCAATGTTGCGGAGGTGCGGGAAGGCATAGCGGGTCATGGAATGGATGTGGGGGAGAAAGAACAGTTGAGTCAAACAAGATGCCCAGGTTCCTGTCTGGCTTGTTGAGGTGGAATGTGAATCCTTGGATGCTGATGCTGTCAGTGCCTGAGGTGCGGGGGCGCTGGCACAAGCTAATCAGAAGAGCTTTGGTCTTGCTGACGTTCAACCATAGAAAGTTGGCTCTTATCCATAGTTTGATGTCTGACATGCAGTCTGTCAGATATCTGTCTGCCTGGTCCTGGGGTCGAAGGTGGAGGCAGAGAGATAGAGTTGGGTGTCATGCATATACATGTGGAAGTTGACCCCATGTTTGCGGATGATGTCACCACCAATAGCAAAACAAAATTACATTAAAAGAGCGCCTTTCACATCAGGAGGACGTCCCATGACTCTGGGGCATGTACCATGCACCAAGAGGGAGCATGTACAGGTTGAAGAGGAGAGAACCAAGGACAGAGCCCTGAGGAAGATTGCATGACACAGTGTGGGGGCTGAAGGAGAAGCTGTTTGTGGAGACAAACTGGAGCCAGTGTGAGAGATGGGATCTGAACCATTCAAGGCAGAGACAGCAATGAAAATACATTTAATCAATTGGCTGTGGAACCATTAATTCCTCAAATTAGTTATTTTGTTTGCTGAATGATGCATTTGTGATGTGTTTGAATATGTTCCCTATCCTGATGCTCTTATTCCATTTAATTTAATTTAGCACTTAGAAATATTTAATTTTAGAAATATTACCTCATATAAAATATTATTTTTGCCCCAATATTTACTTTGTGTTTCATGTATAACACAGTTCCAAATAAACTATTGGAAAAGTATGAGATAACCACTACTAATAAAAATAATCCTTGCATTTAATATAGAGTTTTTGAAATCTCTCAAAGTGTATCATAGGATTTACTGTGAAATATATTGACTGTGTATTTTTAGGCAAGCATTGAGATTTAAAATGTTAATAACAAGTAGTGGGGGCAAATGTTAAGCTTTCTAGCATGGAAGGCAAGATAGAAAATAGATAATGATAGATAGGTTAGGTAGAAATATTATATCTGATCACTATTTGGCAGATATATTATTGAATGGGTTTTTCATTTCAATCTTCTCAAAGGAGGAACATAGATGGATCAATGATGCAATTATTGTGCCTTAGGAATTTCCAAATAGAATTACAAAGGCTGTTACAGTCCAGATACAGATCATTCGGAACAAATAGTCCTTGCTGATATTATAATAACAATAATGATCCTTGTATTTTATATTGCGCCTTATCACGTCTCCATGATGTCTCAAACAACTTCACAAAATATATTGTAAAATTAACTGTATATTTTGTGGGCGAAATGTTTATGCTCCAACTCCCCCAATACCTGTGAATTCCCTTCTCCGTCATGAATTAATCGAGTTTCTTCTTAAATATGTTGAAGCTTTCTGCTTCTACCACAGCTTTCAGCAGTGAATTTCACACTTAAGCTACCATCTGCATAAATAATTTCATCCTAAAATCTCTTTGGGGACTGCTACTTGGCTACCTTGTATTCATGCTTCCTTGTTTTAGACTCACCAACAAGTGGAAACTGCATATTAATGTCCTTAACAATCCTTTCATGAGAAAGTTTTGTGCAAATTGGCACTAATATTCACCACAAAATACATTCCAACTTTACAATATACTGTATACTCTTTGAGATGTCCTCTTAACGCGAAAGGCACTATATCAAATGCAAAGATCATAATTACTACAGACTTGGATATCTTTAAGTACCACATATGCTGTTGACAGAAAGGTGGAAGGTGGTCTGGTGATGAGTAGCGAGGAGGGATCTGGAGCAATTAAGTAGATGGGTTAAGATAACCAATAGCATCTGGATTTTAATATGGCTAAGTGTTGAATAATTCACTTAGCAAAAGGAAATGGTAAACCTTCATCTGCAATGGAAGGAAGCTCATTAGCAGAGCTGGGTAAGGAAAGGGATATGGGTACAATCATTAATCACACCCTGAAAGTATCTAGCCAATGGGAAACAATTTTCAGGAAAGCAAAGCAAATACTGAGAAGCAACAGTAACTTGTAACAATAGCTATACAATGCCTTTTACGTGGGATAATGTCTCCAAGTGCTTTACAACCACAATGTGGAGTCGTGTAACTCAGTGGTTAGAGCACTCGCTTCACAAGTGAGAGTCCCGGGTTCTGTTCCTGGCAGGGCGAAACGTTGGCCGAGTTTCCTTATTCCACGTGCCTAATAATAATCCTTATAAAAACAATATTAACTTCATCACTCAATCCACCACTGTTTATGGGATACTGCTGTGCACAATTGGCTGCCACGTTTTGCCCACAAATATACAGTCAATTCACTTTACAGTATATTCTGTGAAGCACTTTGAGACATCTAGAATATGTGAAAAGTGCTATATGAAATGCAAGGAATATTATTGTTATTGTTAATGTGTTTGTATCACCAAGTAAAATAGGAAGAGGGGTATGATGAAGATGTTGGCAAAGAACAGGAGCCTACTCCACTAATAAGATAATGTCAATGGTCTTTAATTCCATTTCCAACCTGGCCTTTTAAGATTTTTGTCAGAAAAATAGTGATACATATATTTGAAACAAAGCATGTCTGCAAATGATTCCTGTCCATTAGGAGTGGGCAATTTGGCAGCTCTTATGTCAAGATAATGGTTTTGTGGCATGATGGACATATGTTGGGTTCAATAGATTCCCCAAGTTTTATGCTTTTCTATTCATGAATAAATTCTTGCATTTGATAAAGTAACTTATCACATTGCTGTAATGTTTGAAACCACTTCACATGACCTGCTGTAGAGTTTAGCAATTTTGTATTAAGTAGGTGAACACAGCAGGCTGTTTGTGCACGTGAACATCCAGTAAATAGCCATGAAGTGAATTACATTTTTTTTATCTTTGGGATGTTGGACATGATACCCTATTCCTGAAACTCTCTTTTTTAAAAAAAACAAATAGTTCTATGGACCTTTGATGCATACCTAAACAGGGAAACAGATCTTTTTATTAATGTCTCATCCAAAAGATGGTACCTCCGACAAAGCGATGCACCCTAACACTGCAATGTTACTTCAACAACAACAACTTAGATTTATATAGCGCCCTCCAAGCCAGATAGCTTCTCAGAGCACTTCACAATAATGAATCCTGGGCCCAAGCCATGGGCAGAGGGAAAAGGTAACTGAAGGCACAGTAGAAAAGAAAGGTCTTTAGCTGAGACCTGAAACTAGGAAGAGAGGGGGCGAGGCGAAGTGAGTGATGAAGGGCGTTCCAGAGCTTTGGGGTGTAGAGGCTGAAGGCATGGCCACTGATGATGGAGTGGAGGATTTGGGGGACAAGGAGGAGACTAGAACCGGAGGAGCGAAGGCAACCGATGCTGTTTTGGGGAAAGAGGAGGTCAGAGAGGTAGGTTGTACAGAGGAGTGGAGAGATTTAAAGACAAGAGTGAGGATCTTGAAATCGTTCCTCTCCGGGACAGGGAGCCAGTGAAGTCTGGCAAGGACTGCGGTAATAGGGGAGCAAAGTTTGGTGCGGGTGAGAACTGGATTGTATGGATTGTGGTGGAGGGGAGACCAGCGAGAAGTTTATTTGTGTAGTCCAGCCGAGAGGTGACAAAGACATGGACCAGTTTCAGTGGCTTTTGGGGCAAGGTATTACTAGAGATGGGGGTTCGATGGTGTGGAGGGAGGGATGGGTAGGGGCAGGAGTGTGAGGGAGAAATGAAGAGTGGGTGGCATGTGGGAAGGCTGAGGTGGCTGATTGCATCCCTTTGGTCTTGGTCTCAAGGAAATCCAACATCTCCTTGCAGTTGTAGTTGGAGGAGAACATTGGCGAGGAATGAGATGGTGGATAGAGTAGCCAGTTGTTATTGAGAAGCCTGTGGTTGTTCTTGGCCTCCAGGATTACATTGGAATGGAAGGATGATTTAGTAGAGGCAAGGGCGGACCAGTAAGTTTTTATCTGCTCCAGCCAGATCTGCCAATGGACCATGAAATCAGATTTGAGCCAGGTGCATTTAGTGATACATACCTGACCCTTGACTGAGCGGAGGTGCCTGGTGTACCAGGGTGAAGGTGGCAGAAGTACATGTGAGACAGGAGGGGGTGGTAGGAGGATTGACAGGGAGGTTGGGAATGTAGTTGAGGAAGGAGAGGTTAGCTCTTGGGGTCTAGGACCAGTTGGGTTTATGGCAATAGTGGGGAATGAGGGAAGTCAGTACACCTGCTGTTGGACAGCAAAGGATTCACAATGAAGTGTAATGCATAAAGTGTGTATTAATGTTTTTTTAAACCATGATTGTATTTTTGAATGTGAAACGTGGCAGCCAATTTATGCACAGCAATGTTCCACAAACATCCACCAGCAATTTTATTTGGAGGATTGCTGTCTACAATGCCAGAAGATACTCCCTTCTGTTTTCAAATAGTGCCATGTGATCCAAACTGCCCACCTGAGTAAGGATCTCAGTTTAACATCTCATCTGAAGGACTGTACCCCCATCAATGCAGCACATTGCCAGCAAGCTGACTCAGAAACCAGAAAGCTGCAAACTGAAGCAGGCTGACAACTGATTATTATTATAACTACTATTTTAATAGTCATTCCTTGATATCCTGCTTATTACCTTCGTGGAGTCCTGTAGCTCAGTGGTTACAGCGCTCACTTTGCAAGCGAGAGACCTGAGTTCAATTTCAGGCAGGGCAAAACCTTCGGTAAGCTTCCTTACTCCACACGCCTGATAATAATCCCTAGAAAAAAATTGGTAATTTCAATCCACGACTGTTTGTGGGACACAGCTGTGCAATTGCTGCCGCGTTTCATCTACAAAATATACAGTCAGTTCACTTTACAGTAATTCTGTGAAGCGCTTTAAGACATCTAGAAGGTGTGAAAAGCGCTACATCCAATGCAAGGATTATTAATATTATTATTATTATTCGAAGGTCCAGATAGTATTTGAAGCAACCTCAGGCAGTATCCGCTTTGTCCTTTCACTTTCCAATACTTAGCCTTGTACTGTAGTCCATTTGGTTTCTCAGATCTTGTGATTGGCCAATAATTTGTCTCAACTATCAGGCCACAATTGGTTCATGGTATGACTGGAGTGTTTAAGATGGTGAAAGCTGATAGGTTTCAGATAATAACAATAATAAAAATAATAATCCTTGCATTTGATATAGCACCTCATCACATTGTTGAGACATCTGAAAGTACTTCATGGAATATAATGTGTGTGTTTCACTCACATATAAAAGGTCAATTCACTTTACAGTATATACTGTGAAGCACTTTGAAACGTCTAGAAAACGTATAAAGCACTATATCAAATGCAAGGATGATTATTATTACTGCAAAGATAATTTATGTATATTTTGTGACCAAAATGATGAAAGCTATTTTCACATAAAAAGCGCCTCACAAAATATACTGTAAAGTGAATTGACTGAATATTTTGGGGCGAAACATGGCGGCCAGTGTCCCACAAACAGTCGTGGATTGAAATGACCAATTTATTATAGGATTTTTTGGGAACGGATTATTATTAGGCATGTGGGGTTAACGAAATTTGCCCAAGGTTTCGCCCCGACCTGCCTGGATTCGAAACACAGGTCTCGCGCTTGTGGGGCGACTGAGCTACAGGACTCCACGTATTTGATCCAGCCACCCGTCGCGTTATTGAGACATCTCAAAGCACTTTGCAGATTATAAATAAAGTGTATTTTGTGGGAGAAATGGTGAAAGCCGGTGGTTTCCGATGGTGAAGTGAGTGGGGTTCAGTTGATGAAGTTAGTGGCTTCAGTTGATGAAGTTAGTGGCTTCAGTTGATGAAGTTAGTGGATTGTTGATGAAGTTAGTGGGTTCGGTTGATGAAGTTAGTGGGTTTCAGATGATGAACGGGAGCAATCATGTGATGGTTTGAGAGCTGCATGTCTGGCTTCTTCATACTCTTTACTGGGGCGTTTCTATCTCACTGCGTCAGCACAGAACTAAGGTCACCCACGGCTTCCCCACTACAGCAAACTCTCAGTCACTCACTCACTCAGCACCAGCTCCTCGTCAGGCAGGCAGTCAGTGAGGAAAGGGAGAGAGAGAGAGAGAGACAGGGACAAGAGCTGCAAACATTAACAGTTGTTAGCGGCTTGGATCATAAGGTTTCACCACAACACGTGGATCAAATAAAACTCAGCGACCAGAGGAAATCACGGCTGGTCCCTGCCTTTTTCACCCTCTACTGTGGGAGATGGATCCGTCGAAAGGTTTAAATGCTGTCCATCCACACATGAAGTAGGGGGGCGGGCAGAGTTTGCTGTCGAGGGCTGTGCTGCTGTTGCGATGGGAGGCGAGAGGTGAATTTCCATCCACTTGTTTGTGTCTGATCCATCAGATCTTTCTGTCTCTCGCTCTGTCTGTGTCTCTGTCTGTCTTTCCGTATCTCTCTCTCTATTTCTCTCAGTCCCTCTTTCTTTGTCTCTCTCTCTCTCTCTCTCTCTCTGTCTCTCTCAATCCTTCTCTCCCTGTCTACATCTCAGTCTCTCTCTATCTCTCTCTGTCTCTTCAGTCCCCTCTCTCACTGTATCTCTATCTGTATCTCCCTGTCTGTGTGTTTGCTCTCTATCTATCTGTCTGTCTGTCTCTATCTCTCTCTCTCTCTGTATCTGTGTGTCTCTCTCTCTCTCTCTCTGTATCTCTCTCTCTCTCTGTGTGTGTTTCTCTCTTATCAGCTCCCTCTCCGGCTGAATTCATCTCACAAAAGTAAGGCGAGAGTCAGTTGTGACTGTGTGTGGACATGGGCAACTCGTGTGTCAGTAAATCGGAGCTGGATGTAGACGAGAGGGCGCTTCCCTCCACAGGATCTGAGAGGCAGCCGAGGTTAAGAGACCCGTTCAGACCCCCGCGGAGAGGGAGAGGTCCACATGAGCCCAGGAGGAAGAAGAAGACGGTGGACAACCTGATCCTAGACACGCTCACCATCATCAGGACACTGGTGGACAAGTAAGTCATTGTATTATATGCAAAATGCATTCGTTCAGTGTGTATTCAGATCACATCACTAGTGTGCCCACCACCCACACTATTTAATTTGTTTTTAACATTCTCTATTTTGTTTGATTTGACTTGTCCTTGTTTTGCAGTCCCCCCCCCCCTCTCCCCCCGCCCCCCTCTCCCCCCGCCCCCCCTCTCCCCCCCCCCCCCCCTCTCCCCCCCCCCCCCCTCTCCCCCCCCCCCCCCCCCCCCCCCCCCGGGCTTGTCGTTTTGTGCAAAGTTGGGTCGGGTCGGCTCTCAAATTGGCTCCAAATCGTTGATCGATAATGGATTTGAAGGCGCCATAATTCACTTCAAATTTGGTTGATGTGATGACACACAGGGAAAGTGATGAGTTCGATCCATCTAAATGCCCTGGTTTTAAACGAATGGATCACGTGGATTAGATTGATCCCTGGGATTAAATTGGTTTAGGGTTATTGATTGAAAGGATGAAGTGACATATTTTTATTGAATTCACTGGGTTTCCTTTCTCTATTAGATTTTGCTTCATTTCCAATGGGAGTAGGATTGGGCAATGAGTTTACAGTATAAGGATTTGCTCACAAATACGTGTGTGTGTGTGTGTTTGTGTGTATACACACATGTACCTACTGTCATCTTGGCCCAGTTGGTAGCACTCTCGTTTCTGCAACAAAAGTTATTGGTTCGACACCCACATTGGGACACAAGCTAAGATGACACTAAAATGACATTCCTAACTGATGTGCTGGAATTTGCAGATGCGATGGCAGGTGAGATGTTGAACCCCTAAGGTGTGTTAAAGATCTTCTGACATTACTTAAAACATAGGTGAGCTTTTTCCAGGTGCCCTGGCCATCAATCTACCAGATAAATTAATCCTTCACTTTATAGCTGTCTATGGAACTTTGCGGTGTGCAAGTTGGCTGCTGTGGCTTTCTGCAAATACAATACAATTTACATTTATATTATGCCTTTCACGTCAGGAGGATATCTCAAAGCCAAGGCAAGGTATTGGAGCTGGGATGGGAGCCAACAGAAAGTCACTACACTTTACCGCCATTATCCATGAAGTCCTTTGTGATATTTCCACATCATTCATCACTAGATCAAATGCAAAGATTATATTACTTTGATTTAAGGTTCTCATGGATAACTCACCACTTCCTTCCTCCAGCATCAGTGGCTAAATTTTTGGCTAGCATGCTTCTGACCTCTGAAACTCTCTTCCAAAATCACTTTTCCTTGCTACCTCTCTTCATGCCTCCAAAGCTCTTATAAATATAAAACCCTTTGACAGTGCCTGTCATCAACATCTTCAAAACATTTATTTCTCTGTTTATTGAGTCACACAATATTTGTATAGCACTTTGAGCGTTTCTTTTATGTGAAAGACCTATATAAGTGCAAGATAAATAATAACAATCCTTGCATTTGATATAGTGCCTTTACATAGAATAATACAGTATAAGATGACTGAAGGAATGTTCAAAGAGAAAGCTCTTGAGATGGACCTCGAAGGAGGCGAGGAAGTGGGGGATTAGGCTGGAGTTAGAATAGATCAGCCATGATCTTATTGAATGACGGGGCAGGCTAGAGGGGCCAAATGGCCTACTCCTGCTCCTAATTCTTTTGCTCTTATGAAGAGGAATAGTGGAGGGACTCTGGGATCGAGTTCCAGAGCAGAGCAGCAGAAAGGCTGAAAGCCCAACCGCCAACGGAGGGGTGTGCAGGGCAGGGACGTGAAACAAGTGAGCAGAGGAAACGAGCTCCCGCTGAGCAGAGGAAACGAGCGGGTTGGTAGGGATTTAAAACTTTGTGGATCAGCCTGGATCAGTGGTAGCACTCGAGTCCGCAGATTGTGTGATCAAGCCCAGTGGGATCACTTAGTTAAGATGACATTTCAACGGTCCCCATCCGACTGTTTGGGTGTTGTTAAAGATCCCAAGGCATTATTCAAAAGGAGGAGGGAGTTTCTGCAAATTCACCAAATAAAAAAAAATTGGTCATTCACTCCATGGCTATTGGTAAAACATTGCTGTATGCAAATTGCTTGCCTCGTTTTGCTCACAAAGTATAGCAAATCCATTTTATAATGTAGCCTGTGAAGTGGGCAATGTTGCAGAGGTGGAAGAAACCTGTGAAAACCTGTGCCAGATCAGGGCACAGTAGTCCTGGATGGATTGATGTTTTTTCAGGGAGAGCCTCTTTCATGTCAGGATGCAACTGAAGAAGGTTAGCTGTCATCTTGGATTTGATGTCTGATAGGCAAGCATTCAGAACAGCAATTGTACTGGAATCAAGGATGAAGACAGAGTTGGGTGCTACCCCTATACATGTGAAAGTTAACCCCAGGCCTGCGGATGACATCACCGAGTGGGAGCATTTCAATATTATATTGGTTTAACATTCAATTTGTGCACACCATGCTATGAATGACCAATTTTATTTGGGGAATTGTTAGCCAGGACTCTGGGAGAAACTCCTTTATCGTTTTGAATTTTTAACATTCAGCTGAACTGGCAGCCACACTTCGCTTTAACATATCATCTCATCCCGCGCCTTGGGAATTTCTCCTAACATGAAATGTGCCACACAAATATAATTTGTTGTTGTTGAAGGACAGGACCCCCAACAACGAGGCACTTCCCCAGCGCTGTACTGTAATGTCAGCCGGGACACAGAGTTTCACCTTTACATGGTTTCTATTCGTCTGGACTGGAATGCACATTGAAATTCTTCACGGAAATAATAGAAAGAAACATTTAATGCAAGAAATTCATAACAGATCAACAGCATCTGAAAGAGAAATACAGATTAATCATTTGTATTGGAATTGGCGATTATGGCCCAGAGAAGACTTCCTAAAACTGCAGAGGAAGAGAGGTACGAATAAAATAGTGGCTGATATATTGCAGTTCTTGTGACACAGACCTGACCTCTTACACTCTCCCTCTCTTCACTCTCTCTGCCCTATGCCCCCCAATTCTTGATTCCTAGGTGCTTTCAACCCAATGACCTTTAATGTATAAGTAGAAAGTCCAGTGTCATCATGCATATGACTCATTGACATGAGATGTGCAAAAAGTATAGAAATTTGTTTTCAAAATAACAGCAGCAGAAGATGCAAGATAACAACAACAAATTACATTTATAGAGCGCCTTTCACGTCGGGAGGACGTCCCAAGGCGCTGATGTACCTGGAAATCGAGCAACTTTCCTGCTGGTCTCTTCACACTTCCATTACTGTTATTTTTTGTTCAGGAAGGTACATTACTAAATCATTTTTGGCTTGTCCACAGTAATTCATTGTGAAGTGTAATGACTGTGTATTTTTATAGACAAATGGAGTGGCCAATTTGCCTACAGCAGTATCACAAATGAGTGAATGACTGATTTTATCTGGAAGATTATTAGCCAGGGCACCAGGAGAAATTCTCTTCTAGAACAACACCTCGACAATGCAGCACTCTTCCATCACTGCACGAGATGGTATTTGGGGAGGACAAGATTGCAGGGCTATGGAGAGAAAGTGGTCCAGTGGGATTGAGTTGGATTGCTCTTTTCGGAGCCGGCGTAGACATGATAGGCCGAATGGCCTCCTTCTATGTTGTATGATTCTATGATTCTATGAACCAGGCTGACACTGAAAGATTTGCACTTGGTAAACATCTCTACCCTCACTGGCATGCATGATATTTCAAGATTATCTACCCGGAACTATAGTTTCATATATACTGTATAAAGCAGCAGATCAAGAAGTCACAACTTCACGATTACTCAGGGACACTGGAACAAAGACTGATGTGTGAACTGGAAAATTTCACTCTGGCACCATTGAAATTGTTTTTCCGAAGTTGAGGATAAGAAACAACACTCAAAAATAAAAATACCAAGGCAGTAGAACAAGAAAGCAAAAGATTTAGGACATTTTTGAGACTGACACCAGAAAATATTTCCTTAGGTAGAACAACTGGTTAGCAGAAAGGTTGGTTAAGCCCAGGCCATAATTAAGAAATAGCTTGATGTTGTAATGGGAAGACAGTAGATTGAGTATACTCAAACAAAGAGATCTCAAAGGCTTGAAGGTACTTCTAAATCCACGTCTCTTTTGGGATCTTGCAATATGTCGTGTTCAGCTGGGTGTCTGACACATCACAAGACAATTATATCATTTTGAAGAGGAAGTTTGTTCGGCCCATCTGATCTCCATAATTCTCATCCTTCTATCCATCCTTAACCTCATCAAGTTCCTTTTGTAAATGAGTCTTATGTCCTGGCCTCAGACACCCTTTCTGGCAAACTTTTCTACCTATTATACTCTGCATACAGAGAAACATAGAGTATCTTTTGGGCACCTTGAGTCAACAACAGCAAAATTATATTTATAGAGCGCTTTTCGCATCAGGAGGACGTTCAAGGCGCTGAACCTCTCACATCATGAGGGATGCCCCCATGATCAACTCTAAACTGAAGTTCCATTATCCTCCTTTTTTGTCATCCACAAGTATTCTTCTGCGTTTTATATTTAGAATCCTATTAAAAAAAATTATTTACCTCTGTGAGGTTCCCTCAGAGATGTCTTCTCTCAAAAATGGAAGCACCCTAGCTTGTCTGCTTGTTGTTCATAGCTCATTCATTTAACCATGGGGATCATCTTGTTGCTCTCTCCTACACTTCCTCTAGTTTAGGGCCTAAGTGGTCCTTTGCAGTAAATGACCAGAATTGTGTGTCCTGACCCAAACTCTATATAGTTTCAGCCTGTCATCTGTGGCACTAAACTCAATTAATGTAATAATAATATAGCCCAGATTCCTGTTTGCCTTGTTTAAACCGCTTACATATGGAATATTCCCTGTGTCTTATCTGTTTCTGAGATTCTTTTCAGATGAATTGTGGTGTGAGCCGAGGTTGCCAGATCACGCAAAGCTTGAATTTCAATTGAAACATCCTTCAGTGAAGGACAATCCAAACTATGAATTAAACTATAGTGGGAGGATGTGTCCTGATTTGAGCAGTTTGTAAAGATATCATATAATGAACTGAATAATTATTTGATTCACTGTTTTGTTCAAAACTCTGTATTGCAGTAGCAATGGTCTGGGGAATGAGAAGCATTGTGTACTTTTATCACACTAGATTCTGCTATCATTTTCTACATGGGTATAATAGAAGTGTAATAAAGAGAGAGTAAACTCGAAGAACAAAATTTTGTGCTCTACTCTAACATAGTAAAACAGTATCAATAATTAGCGCTAGACTCTAGAGAATTAAATACTACAGATATATTACAGAGCTGTCAGGCTTGACAGTACAATTATGTAATTAATCAGGAATTACAGTATTAAGTATATAAATCAGTCTAGGAATTACTCTGTTTCTTTACATTACTTTAGCACTATTACATATGCTCAACAGCTCTATTCATATTGATCATCATCAGATGTCAGTCTGGCTCAGTTGGTGGTCGTTTTGTGTCTTAATCAGAGGTTATATGTTTAAGCCTCATGTCAGGACTTTGAGCTAGTAGTCTAGGACTAGGCTGATGTTCCTCTGCAGTCCTCTATTAGAGAAGTGCTTCAGATGAGATATTTAAATTGAGGTCCTGTCTGCCTATCTATGTCCTCTTGTCCTGGCCTTGTCCTGCTGGCCTCTTCTATCCTATAAAGACACCTTGTGCATGTTAAACTGTAGTGATTAACTTCTTTTTTTCTCCTATTTCCAGTGCAAATTTTACTCATACGTTATCTTTTATTTTCACAGAAATCTGCAAATAAATAATCAATAGACTAACTTTTTTGTATTTGTCGACTATCATCATCTCATAGTTCCCTAGATACCAAGGACATTAGCTATAGTACAATAGCAATTTCTTGCCTCAGAAACTATGTTTATATGCACATATCATAAGAATAACACTAATAATCCTTGCATTTGATATAGTGCTTTTCACATCTTCTAGACGTCTCAAAGTGCTTCACAAAATATACTGTAAAGTCTGTATATATGTGGGCGAAATATGCGTCAATTGCACACAGGAGTGTCCCACAAATAGTCTTGGATTGAAATGACCAATTTGTTTTTAAGGGATTATTATAAGGCATGTGGAGTAAGGAAACTTGCCCAAGGTTTTGTCCTGCCTGGAATTGAACCCAGGTCTCCCGCTAGTAAAGCGAGTGCTCTAACCACTGAGGACTCCACTAAAGCATGAAATGAGAGCTAGGCTCAGTAGGTAGCATTCTCGACTGTGAATCAGAAGTTTGTGGTTCAAGCCCCAAGTTGGGACTTGGATTCATAGTCTAAGTTGATATTCCAATGCAGTTCAAAAGTGTGCTGAATTGTTGGAAGTGCTGTCCTTCAGATAAGATGTGGAACTCTCTGCTTGTTCAAGGGGACATTAAAAATCCCATGGCAGTATTCAAAAAAAGAAGGAAGTTTCTCCCAGTGTCCTGACCAACAATCATGCAAATAAAACCGGTCATTCACTTCACTGCTGTTTGTAGGGCATTTCTGTGTGCAAGTTGGCTGTCACATTTTCCATTTTATGGTAGATCTCGTGAAGCACTTTAAGACTTCCTCCCAATGTAAAAGACACATGAGATATGAGAGGTTTTAACTCAAGGTCCCATCCGCCTATTTATGTTCCTGTTAAATGTAAAGGTGATAAATAATAAAGGCAATTCAGTTCATCTAACTTATTTATTGTACAGATCAAATACAACCTATCCTATTGCAGAATCTGTCTTATTTGCTTACTATCCAGAGACATTTTCATTATCCAGGAACACAAGAATCATTAACTGATATTCCATTAAGTATTTCATTATCTATCTCTGTTCTCCCTTCAATATTTCTGTTCAAAATACACAGTCATTATACTTTGCTGTAAATCCAGTGAAGCGCTTTGAGACGTGCTCCTGATACCAAATTCAATTATTATTATTTATTCCATTAAATATGTTCATCTGCTTCATTTCAAAGGAATTAATCAAAATAGCACCATAAGCCTGATGTAATTTATCTCTCAGATGCTTGTTTACTTGCTGTGCTTTTCCAACACCTGGTAGATTTAAAGCAATATCTTAAATTTAATTGGCTTGTTTGTGTTCCTACCCTTCTAGATTATTTTATTGTTACTGTACTCACTGTTATCTTTACATATACTGATCCAATGGCCTATTTCAGATATTAATTCACCTGGTTTACACTCCTACAATTTTCTGTTTTTGTTTTGGACTCGGAAAGTTTACAGTTCTCCCTTTTATTTCTACAAACACAGATTGAATTAATTGATTCAGTCTTAATTCTATTTTGTCTGTTTTCTATTGGTATTAAAATAATTAATTCCACTACAAAAGACCAGCAAAAAGAGTGAAATACAAAATTGTGTTCTGGCGAAATCAGATATTTAGTAGGATATTTTGTAACTATTATAAAAAGAAGGATATTTTTATCATTGTATTTTTTGTTACTGGGGAATTGTAGGAAAACATCTAACAATGTGATTGTGTGCTGCATTGGCACTCCTATTGCCATTTGTATAGAAACTTCTATTGGCATCTCCATGGTCACTCCTATAAATACACTACTATTTATATTAGCTAGCAAGGCTCGTTTGCAACCTTGAGAGAGGGAATATTAGCAGGCATAAAATGACTGATGCCCACCTTCCAGAGACAGGTTCAGCAACAGTCATGTTGGCAGTTATCTGAGCATAGAAGAATGGAATCCCTGAATCACTCACTCAGATTTGGAAGTTTTTTTTTCATATTGTAAGTCATTCACCAATGCAACCTTTCAGAAGAAAACTACACCTGTCCTTAGGATTGAAGCTGTTAATTGTTGTAAATGTGTTGTCCAACGTGGAGTAGATATGGTGGGTCGCAAATAAAGACACATCTGACGAGATCTGAAATTATTCTGTTCAAACCTTGTTAAATCAGGTTGAAAACATTGACATTGTCTTGCAAGAACATTAATTCACCAGTGTGGTATTATGTGTATTTTAGCCCCTACCTAACTTTGTTCATGCCAGACTTCAATTAATTTCCATTTCAGAATCAATGTCATCCAAACTGTCACTTAGATCTTAGTAGAGAAACTATTTTGCCAAATGTATAAGTGGCGCAGAATTTTAATAATGATTCATTGCTTGACTGACAATTTTTTCATAGACATAACATTTTTATTGATGCAAGTAGGAACATTGTGAAACATAAAATCGGACACTTTCCTAGTAACATCATAGTGATTTGTGTAAATCTTGAAGGTAGGGATGTTATCACTGGTTGCAGTACAGTATTAACATAAGCAATCACTTTATTTTATCTGGAGCCACCAACAGAGCATAGAGTTGTCAGCAAAATGCATCAGTGCCCTAAAATCCTACAGTGCAGAGTTGTGGGTGAGTTGTTAGCTGAAAGCCTATTAGCTTTGGCTCATTTGCTTCCTACCACACATCAGGAATTACAATTTCCATTCAATGCCAAGTTAAGAAATTGATCTTTCCATTTCCGATGCTCCCATACATAGCTGTAACCTGTTGAATGCCACAATTCCTTTTGTGCAGCCTGCAGTCTGCCGTCTCAATAATAATGCCCCCAAAAAACAGTAATAAATTGTTCATTTCAATGCATGGTTGTTTGTGGCACCGTCAATCTACGATTTCTTACTTAAAATCTTATTCAAAATAACTTAACAAAGAAGGCTATTCAAATAAAAAAAATCTGACTAGAGGAATCAGATCCTACATATTTTGATCAAACATCATATCTTAAAGAAGTTCGAATAACTTGCATTTAAATAGTGCTCTTCACATACCACCCAAGAAGGGAGCAGTCAATATGTTGAAGTGTTCAATACATCAATATATGAAACAAAACTATAACATGGATGGGAATTGAAGACACTGGCGATAGATGAGAGTTTTTAAAAAAAAATTCAAGAACATCTTAATTATAGTATATTTAGGACCAGGTAAATATGACATTTCTTGCACTTTTTATTAATTATATCAATTGATGGTGTTGCTTTCAGTAAAACCTTATGTACTATTTGATTACAATTTTGAATAACAATTTAACACATTTTCCACACAGTATCACAATATCTCTGCCTCAATAATAATGCCTCAAAAAAACAATAATAAATTGTTCATTTCAATGCACGGCTGCCACATTTCGCCCACAAATATAAATTGAATTCTTTGAAGTGCTTTGAGACATCTAGAAGATATGAAAAGTGCTATATCAAATGCAAGGATTATTATTATCTCTGTTCCCTATTGAAGCATTGGTAGCATAGAAACATGGACATTTTCATCATGGAAGAAGATCATTCTGCCCCCTCTGTCTGCATCATTGTTATCTCTGAGTTTTTAAGTCATTCTATTATTCCATAATAATAATCTTTGGATTTTGATATAGCTCTTTTCAAGTCTTCTAAACATCACAAAGCGCTTCACAGAATATACTGTAAAGTGAACTACTGTATATTTGTGAGCGAAATGCGACAGCCAATTGCACACAGCAGTGTCTCACAAACAGTCGTGGATTGAAATGACCAATTTTTTATTATAGGTTATTTTTGGACGGATTATTATTAGACATGTGGAGTAAAGAAACTTGCCCAAGGTTTCACCCTGAATTGCCTGGATTTGAAACACAGATCTCACGTTTGTAAGGCGAGTGGTCTAACCACTGAGCTACAGGACTCCACAATATAGATATTGAAAAGGACGGAGTCCTGGGGCATGCCATAGGTGACAGTGGAGGGGTTTGAGGAGAAGTCGTTAATGGTGACAAAGTGGAGATGGTAGGAGGGATAAGAGTCAAACCAGGCAAGGGCAAGTCCATGACGATTGTGTTGGGAGGCATTGGAGGAGGATGGAGTGGTCGACAGTGTCGAAGGCGGCAGAGAGGTTGAGGAGGACATGGAGGCAGAGAGAGCCCTGATCCCAGATGTTTAAAATGTCATTAGAGACTTTGACTTTTCCCAAGTATTGTGTTATTAATTTTACTTTTATGTTTTGAATGATTATATTCACCAACCATTCGTGGAAAAAAGTCCTTTCAACCGCTTTCTTACTAACAATTCTATCAGTACATAGTAATCTTTGCATTTAATATAGCATGTATCAAGGTACAATGTCTTAAAACACTTGAAAGGAAAATGCTGTTCAGTGACGTGACTGTATATTTATGCACAAATGTGATGATCATTTTGTGCATAACAAGGTATACATACAGCAGTGATGTGAATGACTACCAAATCTTGATTATTGTTGGCCAGGACACGAGGAGAAACACTTCCCTTTCATGAAATAGTGTAATATGAATTTTAACAGCAACATAAACAGGCAGATGTGACCTTGTGTTAAAACCTCTCATATGTCATGTGGCATAGCTGACAATGCAGTATGTGTTCAGTACTGAACTGGAGTGTCAGCCAGGGCTACAAACAGTTCTAACATGGGACTTGAACTCAAAACAACAACAATTTATATGCAGAGTTCATGTAGAACACTGTCTTAAACAACAAAAGTACACTTGTATAGCGCCTGTCACATCAGGAGGAAGTCACAAAGCGCTGGACAGTCATTGTTTCAGACCTGAGCTGGGGACAGGGAGGGTGGAGGAAAGGGAAGGATTTGGAGTGGCCAATGGGGCCGTCGAAGTCTTGAGGCGGGAGGGGGCAAGGTGGAGGAATTGCGGGATGGAGTTCCAGAGGCTGGGAGCAGAGTGGCTGAAGGATCACCCGCCAATGTTGGGGCGGGTGGATCGGGGAATATGGAGCAAGCCGGAGACTGCTGAGTGGAGGGGGCGTATGAGTTGGTACGAGCTTAGGAGGTCACGGATTTGGGTGGGGCGAAGCAATGGAGAGCTTTAATCCTTCTGACCCAGAAGCAGGAGTTCTATCAACTAAGCCAAGCTCATAGGACCATGCAGAAATGAACGGAATTGAGACTAGATTCATCTTGGAAAAACATTTGTTGGACAATGACTCAGTTCTTTGCTGCAAAATCTAAAGAGTAAAAGGATTCTATTTGCCGGGCTCTGGTCTGCTTCATAGTGCCTTTCCAATAAAGGATTACCATTATTGAAATACAAGCAGAGTTACAGGATTATTTGCCCATATAAAGAAGGTGGCTTTGCTTAGTTAAATTAATCTATCAAAGCATGAAAAAAAACATAATCCCTATAGCAAAGAACTTTATTTGTTCAGTGTCTGAAAGTGAATACATTAGGGGAAAAGTTCCACCTTGATCTAAAATTACACTATATCCTTGGTATTTCAGAACATGCAGAATTTGATGAAGCTACCTTTCTGTAGTTCATACAAAACCCGAACAGCAACAACTTGCACTTCTATAGCGCCCTCCACGCCGGGTGGCATCTCGGACTACTTAACAGCCTGACTCCAAGCTGGGACAGGGTTGGTGGGAAGTGTCCTTAAGCGCGGTTGAAGAGGAAGGTTTTCAGGCTGGTCTTGAAAAGGGGGAGCAATGGGGCAAGATGGAGGAATTGCGGGAGTTTGGGGGATAGTGGCTGAAAGCACGAACTCCAATGGTGAGATGGAGGGTGCGATGGATGAGTAGGAGGCTGGGATGAGTGAGTTGTGTCATGGGTGATGGGATTTTTCAAATCATTTTATGAGAAAATCCTTCTCTGTCCAGAGGTCCCAATTTATACAGTGGTCTGGTCAGGGTGCATGTAGAGTATCACTTATAATTTTGAATGCTGTGGACATATGTGAACTGCCAAGTTCCAGATGGAGTGCAGGAGAGCAATGGGGATGATCTCTGTTGTTGGGGAATGAACAATGAATAGACAATAGATGTTCCTCAGTCTTGAGAAAAGACTTCTCAGAGGGCACCTTAGAGGTGTATAATATTTCAATGGTATTCCAAATGTAAGCCCAGATCCATACTTTAGGTGCACCAAGACAGTAGAACAAGAGAACATAGATTTAGATTTGGAAGGCCAAATGACCATGTCTCTGGACTCATTTAAAAAACGGTTTGATGCTGTGATGGGGGATGTTAGGATGAGTGTTTTGGACAGATAAGATCAGATGGGCTGAATGGTCTTTTTCATCAAAATTAATCTGGTGATCTTGTGGGTGGGTTGGGGTGTAGAGAGAAGGAGCACAAGCCTAATCTTGAACAATGCAGTTAGAACGCTTCAGTTTTATTTCCACGTTTGAAGTGGACAGGCAATACGTTCTTCAGCAAATAACTGCAACTGCTCTGGGTTCCTAAATTTGGAATCTATTTTTCTCTTGTTATCAGCTAAGTTATTAATTCAAAATATAAACACAATAATAAGAATCTTATATTTGATGCAGCGCCTATTATATCAGGATGTCTCAAAGCACTTGAAAATACTGTAAAGTGCAGTTACTGTGTGTTCTGTGGACGAATGCTTCTAAATGTATGGAACACAGATTGCTTATTTTTAAGATGTAGATGATTTAGTCATACCTGAATATGCATTAGGTATACATGGCCAACCAGGAGAGAAGTGTACAAGGCATAATAAAATAACAATACAGGACAGTACTAAATTGTTTATGATTCATCGCCCTATCCCCCTATTCCTCCGGCTCCTTCCCCTCTTTCGAACAGCTCACCCTCTCTCACTCATCCCACAATTCCTTAAAAATCCTATTAATTTATCGCCCCCCCAAACCCTCCACCACTTTCATTTCAGATTTTTCCTCACTTGTAACTTCCCTTTGCGCCTTCTCTGATCGCCTTATTATTCTTGGCGATTTCAACCTCCATTTCACCCCCTCCTGCCCCATTTCCTCTGAATTTTCCTCTTTACTTTCGTGTTTCAACTTCTCCCTTCACATTAACACTGCCACCCAAACCCACGGCCATCCTCTCGATCTGGTGATCACCCGAGGCCTCAACGTCTCTGGCGTCACCATCACAGACAAGGCCATTTCCGACCATTTTTTCATTTCTTGCAACACCTCTATCCCTCCCCCTTCCACTTCCAAACCCACCACCATCTTCTACCGGCCCTGGAAGAAGATTACCCCTCAAACTTTCACCTCTGCCCTAGAAACCTCCGACCTCTTCCCACAATAGCATTCTCTTTGTACCGACCCATCCTCCGCCTCCACCGCCCTCCACAACACCCTCTCCACTACCCTTGACACCCTGGCCCCTCTCACCTTCAAAACCGTCTCCCATTCCCGATCATCACCGTGGTACACAACTCACCTCTGTTCCCTCAAAAGCCAAGTGAGAGCAGTTGAACGCACCCGGCTCAAATCTGGCCTCACGGTCCACCGGCAAATCTGGCTGGACCGCATCAAATTTTACCGCTCCGCCCTAGTCACCGCCAAATCAGCCTTCTACTCCAGGATAATCCTGGAAGCAAAGGACAACCACTGCCTCCTCTTCGCCACCACCAACCAGCTCCTCCGCCCCCCCCCCGCCCTCACCTCGCAGATCCTCTCCTCAAACGTTCGTTGTGAGGAGATGCTGGACTTCCTCGAGTCTGAAATTGAGAAAATCCGCTCTGTGGTTTCCTCCCACCACCACTCCTCCACCTCCGCGCCCTCGTCAGCTACCTCAACCCCTACTCACCCCCCATTTCACACTTTCATCCCCACCACCCCGCTTTCAGTCACAAAAACAATCAACTCCATGAAACCCACCACGTGCTCATTGGACCCCATCCCCACCCCCCTCCTCCGCACCCAGCTCCATTTGTTAGCCCCGCTCATTTCTGACACCATTAACCTTTCCCTCTCCTCAGGAACCGTCCCCACCTCCCTTAAAACAGCCACCATCACCCCTATCCTGAAGAAACCCTCCCTTGATGCGTCGCAACCATCAAGTTATCGACCCATCTCCAACCTCCCGTTTCTATCCAAGGTCCTTGAAAGAGTGGTTGCCTCCCAGCTCCACTCTTTCCTTTCAAATCACTCACTTCTTGAACCCCTCCAATCAGGTTTCCGCCCTATCCACAGCACAGAAACTGCCCTGGTCAAGGTCGCAAATGACATCCTAACCGCCTGTGACCAGGGCTCCCTCTGCCTCCTCGTCCTCCTTGACTTGTCTGCTGCGTTCGACACAGTCGATCACACCATCCTCCTTCAACGTCTTTCCTCCCACCTCAACCTTCAAGGCACAGTCCTTGACTGGTTCCACTCTTATTTGACCCACCGTTTACATTTTGTTTCTTCCAATGGTTTTTCTTCAAACCCCCGCACAGTTTCTCACGGCATCCCTCAGGGCTCTGTCCTCGGTCCCCTCCTTTTCACCCTTTACACGCTCCCTCTGGGCGACGTCATCCGCAAACATGGGGACATTTCCACATGTATGCGGACGACACCCAGTTGTACCTTTCTGCCTCATCCCTCAACCCCCAGACGATCGATGTTCTGACAGCATGTCTGTCCGACATCGAGTCGTGGACGAGGGACAACTTTTTGCAATTGAACGTGAGTAAGACCGAGGCCCTCCTGATTGGCTCAAGCCAGCGTCTCCGCACATCGGGCGCTGCCAGCCTCAACATCCAAGGCTGCACTCTCCACCTCACAAAGCCAATCAGGAAGCTCGGCATCATGTTCGATCAAAAACTTTCCTTCCTCCCCCACATCCGCGCCTTGACCGGCACCGCTTATTTCCACCTGCGCAACATTGCCAGGCACCGCAACTATCTTACCCCCCACGCTGCCAAAACACTCGTGCACGCGTACATCACCTCACGGCTGGACTATGGAAATTCTCTCCTCGTCGGCCTCCCCAGTTCCTCCATTCACAGGCTGCAGGCCATCCAAAACTCTGCAGCCCATGTACTATCCCGCACCCGCCTCCGCGACCATATAACCCCCACCCTCGCCCGTCTCCACTGGCTCCCCATCCTCCAGAGGATCGAGTTCAAGATCCTCGTCCTCACCTACAAGGCCTTACACGGGCTTGCCCCGCCCTATTTAACCGATCTACTCTCCCCCTACACGCCCACCCGGACCCTCCGTTCAACAGGACTTGGCCTGCTCCAAGCCCCCCGCCCGAACCGCCCCACCATTGGAGGCCGGGCCTTCAGTTTCTCCGCTCCCACCCTTTGGAATGCAATCCCTCAATCCCTCCGTTTCGTCTCTTCCCTTTCCTCTTTCAAGGCCGGTTTGAAGACTTTCCTCTTCGATCGTGCCTTCTGTTCCACCCCGAACTCTTTTACCTCCCCTTCGTGTTTCACCCCTTCCCAAACACTCCCCTCCCAGCTCGGGTCACACGCCTCCTGTGCAGCGCCTTGGGACGTCCTCCCGACGTGAAAGGCGCTCTATAAATGTAATTTGTTGTTGTTGTTGTTGTGTGGCTGTCCACAGTCAAGATGTCCAATGTCACGGGAGGGCTTTGAGCCCAGAAAGATTCTGTACCCTGTGGAGCATAAACTCTGGCATAGACAAGTTGGGCCAAATGGCCTATTGCTGTGCTGTATATTCTAATGCATTCTAATGTATAATCTCCAGCAACTGTTGCAAAATTCAGGATGTCTATTTGTTGGCTAAATTTGTTAGAATTATCTCTCACCTTATTTTAGCTTCCACTTGACACTATCTGGTAAGCCACTTCAATGAAATCACTTTGAATTAAAATCACTATCATTTCTGGGTGTTCATCAATCAATAAATCTGCAAATTGAACTAACGAGTTCCAGTAAATGCAGAAATGTCCTGTTCCAGTATCTTTATGTTTCATAGATCAAGATTATTATCCCAAGAGACTCATGACTCAGCAAGCATTAACCACTGACCAGCTAAATGAAAATAGGACAACAGGGATCTATTTATGTCCCATCATATAATGGAAGAACTGATATAACCAACTTGTTGGAAATGTTGCAAAAGGAAATACAGTAGCTGTTAATGGGAATCAATTGAGCAAGATCAGCGAGAAAATTAAACCAGTTAATTTTCAATCAGGGTACTAATGTAGCAAATAAAGTTTGTTCATTCTGTGGACTAATACTTATATAATAAAAATAACCATTGCTTTTGATGTCTTGCCTTATTATGTAATTGTAACAGCTCAATGACTTTGTGACCACGCCTTTGGTCGCCTTTCTACCCCTGCCCCTGGCTCGGTCCCAGGATCCATTACTGTGAAGTACTCAGACGCTGTCTGGTGTGGAGGGCGCTATATAAATCGAAGTTATTGTTGTTGTTGTTGTTGTTGCCAGACTGAAGTATGGATCTGGGTTTAATGTTTGAATCCCACTTTACAGGATTTAATGTAAAGTGTAGTAATTGTATGTTTGGTAGGTGTATGTCCTATAATATTATAGCATCATAACATCAAGTTGTTCTCAGCCATAATTCCAGACAATGCACTGGGTCTTTGAATTTCCCTTTGTGCAAAGAGAAACTTCCCAGTGGTTGTCCTGAAAATGCCGTGAACTTATGGCATTCCTTCCTTGGCATTTTTGTTTTGCAATGTTAAAAGAACATTCTTTGCTTTTCTAGTGTGACATGTTCCATCTCAAACATCAGCCACCCTTGGACTAGGAATTGAATTCAAATGAACACAGTTCCTTGAATTATTAGAGTAAATTTTTCATTCCACAAGCTTCAATTCAGTTTCAGGGCAGAAATGAAAATCAATCTTTTATTTGCTGTTTCATCCAGTCCTCATAAAACATTATCATGTAGCCTTCAATTCGTCTTGTTGGCAATCTCTTGATGCTCTTGATGTGAAGCTTTGACCTGTCAGCAGTGGCAAGTGCTTTGAGATGTCCTCCTGATATGAAAGCTGCTGGTAATGTATTGTATAACGTGGTTAGCCATTTTCCCAACTCAAGTTTAATGTTCTATTGTTTTAGTGAGCCATGTACCTTTTGTGCATGAATACATCTGCTTTTAATGTTTTTCTAACTGTGAAGGTTTTTATAGCAAAATACTGATAAAGCACAGTCTGCGGTTTACAGTCTGGTGCGTCCTAACATAATATAAAAAACATAAAAGTGAAATAGCAAAACTTCAGAGTGTAGATTTTGGCTCTTTGACCTCAGAAATAATAGGAGAACACGTACCTCCATAACCAAAAGCTTCAGACTGAACTCAGACTGAACTTTAGCCTCATCAAAAAGTTTCAGTATAGTACATGCTTGAAGTATTTTGTTGCTGAATAGATGGAGGTCAAGTAACTCAGAGTTTGTTTCTATCAAATGATGGGATGAAACTTGTGGCATTCCCAAATATGCCAATTCATTAATTATTCACAGTGGTCATTGAGAAGAGAACATCAAGGTGCCTGGCACGTTACAAGCTATCTTGTAGAGGTCCTCTCACCACATTGAAGACAGATGTCCATCAGATAGTTGCTATGGAATCTCTGATTCCACGGCAACATCTTCCAGCAGCTGTCACTTGGGGTGACAGCTGCTGGACGATGTTATCTCACAGAGAGTTAAGCAACTGCTGCTCACGCTCCGCACCTCCAACTGGTGAACTATCGCTCAATGGTAAAGGATGTGTCCAAGCCATGAGCAGGAAGATGACGGCAATGCTCTCATGCATTTCATGCGGAACTCTGTTACTTCCCAGGAAGTTTGTAGGGAGTTCCTGTAACTGCCATCCACCTAGATGCTTATCAAATGTCAAATGACCAAGCAGTGACTCTCTTCAGTGAGTGGGGAGGACGGGATGAAAACAAGAGGTTACCTAGAAGCTGAACTTGAAGTCCAATTCTTGGAAGTCCAGTTACTGAGCCAGGTGGGTTCGCAGTATTCCAGGGCCCTGATGATGGCAACACAGCCAACCTGGCTCATAGGCAACACCTGGAAGGGCAGACCAGTCACTGGGAGCAGGGAGTCATCCCACTCAGCTCCTGTTAACCTTTGAAGCAAAAGCCCAAATGGGTAGAGTGGTCCTAGCTGGACAAACAGTGGAAAAGCTTCCCAGGCAGTGCTCTCAATGAATGAGCAGTACACCACAGCACATTCTGGAGCCCCCAAGCCTTGGCTGGAGTAAGGTAAACAAGGTATGTCCCTGTCAGGGCATGCCATTCTAATGAATATATCTGGAATTTCCATGTATAAGTGGGATGCTTGGACTCTGGTTTGGATGCTCTCAAGCAGATGTGTTCTCAAGCACGGGATTACGAAACGGATTGTGTTTTAAGAATATAATACAAGTTTATCCATGCAGATAGGTGCATGCTGGCAGGGATATGATTTGCATAGTGAAAGCATATTGTTTCTCAGCTCACGTGTGTATCATTGTTGAGTATCAACATTATTATTATTACTTTGCCTTGTGTACAAGGACAAATCAAGCTCTGTGGCAATGGACCACCCTTTGAAACTCTGGAACACTCTCCCTTAATCCTTCTGCCTTGCCCCATTTCTCCCCTTTTTCAAGTCCCACCTGAAAACCTTACTCTTTGACCGTACTTACAGCTCCACCCCACCTTCCATCCCCACCCCCAGCTCGGAGTCTGGCTCCGCCACTGTTAAGTGCCCTGAGATGCAACCCTGTGTGGAAGGTACTATATGAGTGCAAGTTGTTGTTACCAAGTAGTAAATAGGAACCTGATTGTTAGTCGATTAGTGGATTGCTTTCCGGGGATAATAATACCTTCAACAAAAAAAGTAATAATAATTTGGTCATTCGATTCCATGACTGCTAATGAGACACTGCACAATTGGCTGCTGATGTCACTCACAAAATATACAGTTAATTCATTTTACAGAATATTCTGTGAAGGACTTTGGGACACCTCTAAAACGTGACAAGGTGCTATATCGAACCAAGGATTATTTTTTATCATTGTTCAATCACAGAGACTTATTATGTTTCAGTTTTTAGAAATTATTAACCATATTGTATTGCAATTTCTATAGGCTGTAATGCTCTGTGTGTGTGTCTGTGTGTTTGTGCATCCACTCAAAGGATATGGGAGTGCATTTAAATGACACCTTAGTAGCAGAGGTGAAATCTGGCAAACAATTCTGAACTATAGAACCGTTAAGCCATGATTTCACTCATGTTTGTTTTGGGGTATATTGAAAATGCAGAATATTGGGGCAGAGGATGTGTGGGCTGATAATGGATCAACTTGTTATTTAGCTTTCAACTCCACCAGTGGAGGAAAGACTAAATATTACAGTTGTAGAAACTGGTGATACCCGCCAATTATATCATGAATGTCCACATGAAAATCAGACAGCAGACTTGTCCCATCCTCCAACACACTTTAATTGTTATAATTTTCACCACCTGTAGAGATCTTTGAAGAGTTTCAGATATTTGAAATGTAATTTTGTTGTTGTTTGATAAATAATAATCCATACATTTGATAAAGGGCCTGATCATGTAGTCCTATGAAGTCTCCAAGTGCATCGCAGGGTTTTTACTTTGTATTTTATTAATAATAATAATCGTCATCCTTGCATTTGTTATAATGTCTTACTGTAAATATAGCGCTTTTCATGACTTCAAGATGTTTCATAGTGCTTCACAGAATATATTGTAAAGTGAATTGACTGTATTTAAGTGCGCGAAATGCAGCAGCCAATTGCGCACAGCAGTGTCCCACAAACTGTTGTGGATTGAAATGACCAACTTTATTATTGTGTTTTTTTTTTGAGGGATTATTATTAGGGGTGTGGAGGAAGGAAACTTGCCCAAGGTTTTGCCCTGACCTGCATGTGTTCGAACACAGGTCTCACTCTTGTAATTTTCTTTCAAGGCTGTTCACAGCCTTGCTCCCTCCTATCTCTCTGACCTGCTGTCCTCCTATGAACCTGCCTTCCCCCTCTGTTCGGCGGGCTCCGTTCTGTTCCCCAAATGTCCCCAAATGACCAGCCCTACCATCGGCAGACAGGCTTTCAGCCTCTCTGCCCCCACACTCTGGAACTCCATCCTACAGTCCCTTCGCTTCCTCTCTTATCTCCTTCAAAGCCGGTCTCAAAACCCTCCTCTTTGATCATGCCTTCTGCTGCCCTCCCAACTTTCTCCCTCCCCTCCCAACTCCTTCCCCCCACTCCTAACTCTCTTCCACCCCTCCCCTCCCCCCTACCCCGCCCCTCTCCCATGCTTGGGTCCCGAACTGACTGTTCAATCCCTTGGGACATCCTCCCGACGTGAAAGGCGCTCTATAAATCTAATTTTGTTGTTGTGTTGTTGTTGTAAGCCGAGTGCTCTAACCACTGAGCTACAGGATTCCACGAGTGAATTGACTGTATATGTTGGTGAAATGTGTCAGCCAATTCCACACAGCAGTGTCCGACCAGCAGTTTGGACTGAGTTACCAAACAATTTTTAATTTCAAGGAATTATCACCAATCGACTAATTTAAAGAGTATTATTGTTAGCGATTACATAAGGATAAGGAGCAGGAGTAGGCCATTCGGCTCCTCGAGCCTGCCCCTATTGCCGATAGCTTTTCCGTGGGTAATACTGCAAGGTAAACAGAGGCGAATGTGATGACACAACTGAGTTATAAATGCCTGTGGTTTGTATTGACATTCTCCAAAGGGTGGAGCCAGAATAGGAGCTTTGTAACAGCAGAATAATATAATCACAGGATTTATGAATGGCCCTGATTGTGGGACAGCTTGAGTTGAATGAAACGTTACAAGTCATGGGATACAAGCAAATTAGATTCAGTTTGGGAATTGTAAAGTTATTTTGTTGGACATAATGTCCATTTAAAAAATAATAATAATTGCCATTTCTACTCAGATGAACTATAATACCTCCCTAACCACTAGAATGCCCTGCCTCAATCCCTCTGCCCACTTTCTCTCTTTTGTACCTATAAATTATATCTGAAGATCTCTTGAACACAAATAGTTCACCATGCCTCTCACTAGTTAGTTGTTCAATCCCACCACTGGACATGTACTGCTTTCCTGCGTGCAATCTGCTCTGTATATGGAAGCTATTGTTGATCTTTGAATTAAAGTCTTATCTGAAGGAAAGCAAAACAAATAATGCAGAATTCCTCTAACATCGTACTGGCTCAGTCGGTAGAAGTCTTGTCTCTTAAGTCAGGTTGTGGATTCAAGCTCTATGTCACGACTTGAACTCACACAGTCTAAAATGAAAATCCAATGCTGAGGCTGTTCTGCAATGTCAAAGATGCCGTCCTTCAGATAAGAAATTAAACCAAGGTCCCGTCTGCATCTTCAGGTGATCCCATGATCCCATGGCACTACTCAAAACCAAAAGAAAGTTTCTCCAGAGGTCCAGGCCAACAATTCTGTTATATAAAATTGGTGATAAGTTGAATGGCTGTTTGTGGGACATTGATGTGTGAAATTGTGCAGTTGTATTCATCTGTAAATGCCTAGCCATTGCACTTTATAGTAAAATCTGTGAAGCACTTTGGGATGTTCTTCCAATGTAAAAGGCACAATACCAAATGCAATTATTATTATTAGTAATAGTATTGTTGACCACTCTCTGTCATGGTATTTCAGTAACTGTGGTCAGCTTGTAGTCTAGAGCTGCTTACACTGTATTAGCAGTGTCAGCTTGGTTCAGCTGGACAAATTCTTACCTGTGGATCAGAAAGGTATGTGTTCATGCCCTACATTGCCCGTTTAAGCTCCCAGCTCCCAGTACAGTTTTGGAAGAATGCTTTCCTTCTGTTGAGACTTAAAACCAAAGTTCCATCTGCATGTTCAGGTGGACATTTAAAGATCCTATGGCATTATTCAAAAAGAGAACTTCGCAGGCCAGATAAAATTAGCCATTCATTTTGTGGGAGATTGCTGCATACAAATTGGCTGCCACATTTATCTGCAAATACATTCATTACATTTACTGTGAATCCTGTGAAATGTTTTGAGATGTTTTAATGAATTAATGAGGTTCTATACCAATGAAAATTAGTTAATTTAAAGGGTATTATAATTTAATTATAGTAAAAAGGTGTAAAAACTCCACCTGCCTGCAGTTTTTTTTAAAAAAATGCAACTTACACCATAGACAAGACAGGGGCTTCGTTTCTCAAATTATTGATGGTTTAGAGTTGAGCAGCACTTTGGATTGTCCCTCCGATGCAAAACAGGTTTCCAAATATAAGTTGTTGTTGAACTGTCCAGGCCGGTTGAATGTTCAGCAGTGAATTTTGTGAATTCATTAAAAGTGAACAGTTTCCAGGAGGAAACTTTCAGTATGAATTATCTATGGAGCAGCATAAAATATTTAGGGCAAAATTCTATTAAAATGTAGGAAGAGTAGTGCACTTTTTTTGTCATAAACACATAGCATATCTAAGCTTACCTCCTCTGAGAATTGGGTGTTATTATATTTTATCTTCCAATAATATACCCAGAAATACCCTCATATCCTCAACAGTTTGACTCAACAGTATGATTATCTGTCTTTGTTCAATATTAATCCATATTATTACAGAAAACCCAGATAGAGGTTAATAGGCCACATAATAATATTGGTGTAGGCATCTAAACTAGCAGCTCTGATGTTGAGCCTGGCTTGGAAACTGTCAGAATTAGAGGAGGATGTGATTTCAGAATATATTTTAACTGTATTCCTTAATTAAGCAATGGAATGAATTTAGGAATACCACAATTTTGACCAAATGTCTCTGTCCAAATACAGTACCTACGTATTAGACCTGTATCTGAGTACATGGAGTTATATATATTTCCTTCCTCCCCCACATCCGCGCCTTGACCGGCACCGCCTATTTCCATCTGCGCAACATTGCCAGGCTCCGCAACTATCTTACCCCCCGCGCTGCCGAAACACTCGTGCACGCGTACATCACCTCACGGCTGGATTACGGAAATTCTCTCCTAGTCGGCCTCCCCAGTTCCTCCATTCATAGGCTGCAGGCCATCCAAAACTCTGCAGCCCGTGTACTATCCCGCACCCGCCTCCGTGACCACATAACCCCCACCCTCGCCCGTCTCCACTGGCTCCCCATCCTCCAGAGGATCGAATTTAAGATCCTCGTCCTCACCTACAAGGCCTTACACGGCCTTGCCCCATCCTACCTAACCGATCTACTCTCCCCCTACACGCGCACCCGGACCCTCCGTTCAACAGGACTTGGCCTGCTCCAAGCCCCCCGCCCGAACCGTCCCACCATCGGAGGCCGGGCCTTCAGTTTCTCCGCTCCCACCTTATGGAATGCCATCCCTCAATCCCTCCGTTTCGCCTCTTCCCTTTCCTCTTTCAAGGCCGATTTGAAGACTTTCCTCTTTGATCGTGCCTTTTGTTCCACCCCGAACTCTTTTACCTCCCCTTCGTGTTTGACCCCTTCCCAAACACTCCCCTCCCAGCTCGGGTCACACGCCTCTTGTTTAGCGCCTTGGGACGTCCTCCCGACGTGAAAGGCGCTATATAAATGTAAATTGTTGTTGTTGTTGTTGTTATATAGACTGATTTGTCACAGTAATAGGCCATTCAGTCTATCTAGTCCTCACCAATGTTTAAACTCCCCATCCTCCTATTCCCCTTCTTTAGCCACCCTTCTCCCCCATACACCGCATTGTAATCTAAGATTATTATTATTACTACATTTTAGTATTGTAAGTTATGCGAGAAATATGTCTACTTTCCAATGGCTAATGATGGGTCTTAGATTGATTGGAGTTTGAAATCTAATAGCTGTGACACCTGTAACTTGAGGATGGTTAACAAAAATGTTTCCTCTTTCAGTGACCAGGAACCACCCTATACAATGATGGTACTGCATGAACTGGCAGAAAAAGGTTAGTTTTTCTCTTATAAATATTCAACTAAAACGCCTTCAAAAAATGTATATTTCTTCCTTCTTCAGAAAGGTCTTCTCTGGTGAGGGGAGACATGCTGCTTCTGTGTGGTGCAGAGATGTCACCCGGTGCACAGTATGATGTGCCCTGGAGTATTCTTTTCCTCCAAACATTGCAACTCACAGTTGTTATTAAAAGGCCTGAAAGTTTGTGAGCCGAGCAATGAAAGAGTTAATGTCAGTTTATGATTTTTATTTGTGCCAGTTCAGTAATGTGCAAAATACTTCGGTCGAGGAATACATCTTCCCTAATAGTGATTTGGTCAATCTCAGCCAATGTGAGGATTCTCCAGTCAGTGAGATTACCAAGCTCCTGACATCTGGCATAGGCACAAGTCGGAAGAAGGTTGGAGCAGAGTCAGCCTGACCAGTAACTAGCAAATTTGTGGCTGCTGTTATATCCTTGCTTTGCTGCTTCCCAGTCTCACTGCATTAAAGTTATAATCTTGGACACCTTTGATACAAATTTCCAATATCAGGGCTCAGTGTGGATAATCAGCGTGAAAATGTGGGGCTTTCATTCTCATAATATAGTGCAACAGGCTGAGAGGAATGAATGCTTCCTCTTCCTATCTCAATTTAGCTCTTGTTAAGGATGGAGTAAAAAGGAGAAGAAATTAACATTAATGTAATGAGCCATTTATTGGATATAAATCATTTCTAACACTCAATAGTACCGTCTATTGGCATTGTTGCACTTGACCAAGAACATAGGTTTTATTCTTTTATTTCTTTCTTTATTGATATTTATTTATTTAAGGAAAATAAATACTGTAGTATACTTTATTGGAAATGGTGTTGGTGGCTTGGATCTGACACACTGCTCTTGCTTCTTGAGGCTGTGGTATTTCTGAGCAAATGCCTGATTGCACTAGTGACTGAATTCACTCACTGCCTGTTATTAGGAGATAACGTTGTTTGAGAAAGCCATGCTTTCAAGTGTAATTAATTTTGATATGAAAAAGGATCTAATTTATTAGTGAGAACAAAGGGAGTGAAATAGCTTATTCTCATCTACAGTGGGAAAACATTATCTCTGCAAGCACAGGACATGAGTAGCATTACAAGGACAGTGTGACCAGAAGAGAACCCAGACTTGAACCACATTCAGTTTTTGTAGCACGTACAGATGGAAAATATAATGTGCCAAATAGTGCAATGGGCATCTTTGGGGAATCCACAGGAGTCACTGGAATGTATTACAAACACTGCAATTATGCCAGTAAATCAAAACAGTTTTATTCTGCTCAGTATTGCTGCACAATATTTACGATGTGTTTTCAGATACCTGTAAATCAATCAGTTACTGGTTGGCATTTTATACACAATGAAATATTAAATAATCATTATTTATTTAATGTTTATGCCTTGCCATATTTTGCTAAGTTTTATTTGAAAGATTTTATTGTAATTCAAACTGTTTCATTCTGGGGGTAATCTGCAGTACTGTATGTGATGTGATAATTATCACCTAGAAAAAGGAGATGTTGATGCGCGAATGCTAGTTTATTATGTGGTAGAGCCTTTAATCCTTTTCTCTACTCTTTTCCCAATGCCTCTCAATATCCTTACGTCACAAGTTTTGAACCTAATTTAATTATGGAAAATAAACTTATTGTTATCTAAATGATCACTCTTTGAATTTTTTTTTAAAATCAATCCAGTGGAGATTCATGGGCCATAACAATGCACTCCCCATGGATGAGTGAGGCTAGTGTGACTTGCACCCTGCTTTTCTATTACTGAAATAGTTATGGTTGCACTGTTTCTGAAACCATCATCTCCAGTTGGTATGAGGTGCAGGATCCTTGTGTATGCTTTACACTGGTTTGTGTATACATTTAGCATCTCTGAGTTGCTTTACAGTTTTCTTGTTTCCATGCAATTAAGTGCCATTATGCAACCTGAAGCCTTTTCAACTTGCTAAACACATAACATTTTATAACATTGATTGTCTATAACAAAGTTCCTACATTGTTTTAAAAATATCTAGATAAGTGCAAAATATGTTGGATGAACATGATAGAACATTGCCAGTTACTTAAAACCCTGATTTATTTCAGACAAACTGCTTGAGAGCAAAACATTGTTTTTAGTAAATTATTTGATCTGTATCTTTGCATCAAAAACTGACATTTTAATATTGATCATTATATGATCTGACTATTGCAATTAGCACTAGATAATTCTTAATCAAAAGGTAACAATGCAGAACTCCAATAAGAGGACGTTTCAGAGTTATACAATATCTGGACTACTGCATTAAACCTATTGAAGAAACATGCAGCAAAAGAAGCAAGAAAAGCATGGAAGCAAATTATTATTGTTGAATTTATATAATTCCTTATCATGGCATCGGGACATCTCAAAGTGCTTCATGGCATTTACTGTAAAGTCCATATTCTAGAGAAACGTGGCACAAAATTGGTGTACAGCAATATCTTACAATCAATCATAAAGTGTCATTAAGAATAATTCAGAGTATCATTTATGTGTAAAGTTATTATTGGGTCAAAACCAGTATTCTGTTCTTTAATTACGTAGAATTGTGCAGGATCAGAACATTAGAGCATTGAAACAGACGCAATCAGTCTATATAGCTGGTGTTTATTCATGATCTCGAATTCAAGATCCTCGTCCTCACCTTCAAGACCATTCATGGCCTTGCCCCCACTTATCTCTTTGACCTACTGTCTCCCTATTGGCCTGCCCACCCCCTCTGTTCAGCAGACTCAGGCCTGCTCCGCATCCATCGCCCTAACCGCCCAACCATCGGCAGTCAGGCTTTCAGCCTCCCTGCTCCCACAATGTGGAACTCCATCCCGCAGCCCCTCTGCCTTGCTTCCTCCCTTTCCTCCTTCAAGGCCGGTCTCAAGATCTTCCTCTTCAACCATGCCTTCCCCACTAACTCTTCCCCCTCTCCTTCGCCCTACCCTGACCCTCCCCCGTTCGGGTCCCAACCTGATTGTTCAGCGCTTTGGGATGTCCTCCCGACGTAAAAGGCGCTTTATAAGTGCAGTTTTGTTGTTGTTATACTCCACTTAAAACTCCACCCTTCCTATTCCCATCTCCCAAATCCTCTATTCCTTTCTCCCTCAAGTATTAATTCAAATGCATTTTGAAATCTGAATAATTGTAGTATCACCATCTTTCTGCTTCTCGGTTCTACTGATGAGGGTTAGGAATATAGGAACATTAGTAGGCCTTTCATCCCTTCGAGCCTGTTCCACCGTTTAATCAGATCATGGCTGATCTGTCGTTCAACTATTCCTTTCAATTTCAATTCCTGCTTTCTCCCCATAACCCTTAATACCCTGACCCACCAAAACCCTATCAACCTCACCCTTGAAAGTGTGGATGGATTCAGCATCCACAGCCTTTTGGGGGAGAGAATTTCAGATTTGAGTGAAGAAATTATTTCTGATTTCACTCTTAAATGGCCCAGTTCTAATTTTAAAACTACGCCTCCTTATTTTAGATTCCCCCACCAGAGGAAATAGCTTCTCTGTATCTACCCTATCGAAGCCTTTTATCATCTTAAATACCTCAATCAAACCACAGCTCAACTTTCTAAACTCAAGGGAATACAATCCAGGTTTATGCAGCCTTTCCCTGAACCTTAACCCTTTTAGGCCTGGTAACATTTTGGTGAACCTGCGCTGCACCCCATCCAGGACCAGTATGTCTTTCCTGAAGTTCATTTGAGAGCATTTGAAATTAACCTCTCCAAATTGGTTCAACAGATAACTTGTTTGGGGTTTGGCCAGTCTTTGTGGATAGACCCTTTCCGTACTTGCAAATGGCATTCCTAAAGCCCCCAAATCCATGCAGCTTGTTTTGTTATCAAGGGGTGGAATGTTTTGGAATGCTGACAAAACATTGTGTTTTATATCAGATGTGAATTGAATGCACAAATGTTATTATTTTGATCATTGGCTGTACAGATATGGCCTGCATCAGTAGCCGTGGTGACAGCAGCTCCAGGCATACGTATTCCTCAGAAAACATAACAGTAAAATGACAACAGTAAAATATTTTTATTTCAGATAGCGGCTGGCTGGAAGTGGTCCTCTCATTGATTAACGTGATCCCTTTGGAAGACCCCCTGGGTCCCGCTGTAATCACTTTATTACTGGATGAATGCCCACTGCCTACCAAGGTGAGTGATAGATTTAGCTTCTATGTTATATTTCCATGACTTCATTGACTTACTGCAGGCACTTATTGTCTGTCTGGCTGTTACTCAGCACACCACCTGTGGCTCAGCATTGATTTGCCAGCTTACCGTTACGTAAATAATTACAGTTTCTTGGAACAGACTCAATGAGAACACTTTGCTCTGGCATAGGAAGCAAGCTGTACGTCAGTACTGTAAATTTAAGGCTCTGAATAAAATTAGCACAACATTGTGCGTAATTTGACAAGACACGGTTCCGCTTATTTATGTTATTCCTCTTGGGTCAAGCAATGATGCTTTCTCTTGGAGAATAAAATCTCAGGCTGGTGATCAGTTTAAAGGTTAGATAATGGTGTTGAGATAAGTTCACTGAATGTTCAAGTTCTATGGGTCTTTAAATAATAATGATGATAATTATTGCATTTGATGCAGCGCCTTATCACATTGTTGAGACGTCTCAAAGAGTATACTGTAAAGTGAATTAACTGTTTATTTTGTGGAGTGGAATGTGACAACCAGTTGCACATAGCAGTGTCCCAAAAATAGTAATGGATTGAGTGACCACATTTAGTTTTTGGGGTATTATCACCCCTGGAAAGTGATGTGTCAATTGACTAACAATCGGGTTTGCTTTTACTGCTAGGTGAATAGAGGTGTATGCAGTAGAGAAGCTTGTCTCAGGTTTCGCTCTGCCTATCAAACTCAGGTCCTCTCTCTTGCAAGGGGAACACTCTAACCATGCCACTATGGGGCTCTTATTATAAAACAGGACATCGCAGCTATGGAGAAGGTGCTATAGTGATTCACTAGGATGAAGCCAGGGATGAGAGGTTATAGTTATGTGAAGAGATTTGAAAACAACAACAATAAACCAACATTTATAGAACGCCTTTCACATCGGGGGGACGTCCCAAGGCGCTGAACAGTCAGGGGTTGAGACCCGAGCAAGTGGGACGGGCAGGGAATGGGGGGAGGGAAGGGAGAGAGTTGGGAGGGCAGCAGAAGGTATGGTCGAAAAGGAAGATCTTGCCTTTAAGGAGGCAAGGGAGGAAGCAAGGCCAAGGGACTGTGGGATGGAGTTCCAGAGTGTGGGGGCAGAGAAGCCAAAAGCCCAGCCACCGATGTTAGGATGGGTTGGATGGGAGACATGTAGCAGACCAGAGCCCACTCAACTGAGGGGGTGGGCAGGTTGGTAGGGAGTCAGTAGGTCAGAGAGGTAGGAAGGGGTAACACTGTAGATAGCCTTCAAAGTGAGAATGAGGATTTTGAATTCAATCCTCTGGGGGTTGGGGAGTCAATGGAGGCGGGCAAGGGTGGGAGTGATGGGGTCACGGAGCCTGGTGTGGGAGAAGACACGGGTTGCAGAGTTTTGGATGATCTGCAACTTGTGAAGGGAAGAGCTGGGAAAGCCAATGAGTAGGGAGTTTCCGTAGTCAAACCTTGATGTGACGAATGCGTGGGTGAGGGTTTTGGCAGCCTGAGGGGTGAGTCTAGCAATGTTATGGAGGAGGTGGAATGCAGTTCCTCAGATAGAGTTGGGTGTCATCTGTGTACATATGGAAATTTATCCCATGTCTGTGGAAGATGTCACCGAGGGGGAGCATGTAGAGGGTGAAGAGGAGGGGACCAAGGACAAAGCCCTGAGGAACATCTCTCGCACGGTTGTGAGGGAAGAAGGACAGTTCAGGGTCAAACAACACATCCAGGTTCCTCACTGGCTTCATGAGATGGAGTGTGCAGCCGTGGATGCTGATGATGCTAGTGCCTGAGGTGTGGAGGCGCTGATGCGAGTCAACCAGGAGAGTCTCAGTCTTGCTGATGTTCAGCTAGAGAAAGTTGTCCCTTGTCCAGGACTCAATGTCAGACAGGCAGGCAATCAGGACGCCGGTAGTCCTGGAGTTGAGGGTGGAGGCGGAGACATAGAGTTGGGTATCATCCGCGTACATGTGGATGTTTACTGTGGATGATGTCACCAAGGGGGAGCATGTAGAGGGTGAAGAGGGGGCAACCAAAAACAGAGCCCTGAGGAATGCCATCCATTTTCACAGAAGCACAAGATTGTTTTCACAGGAGCAAAGAAATATAAAGGAGGTTTTCAGAACTCTGAATGGTTTGATAAGGTAATCTTTTACACTGATTGGTAATCTTTCATACTCTGAGGCACTGTTGATTCGCCCGCAAAATACACTCAATTTCATAGTATATCCTGTGAAGTGCTTAGAGAGATCCTGATGATGTGGAAAGGTTCTGTATCAAATGCAAACATTATGATTTTTATCATTCTGTGTGAAGGGTTCTATATTAATGCAAGCTCTGGTTTTTTCAGAAGTACCTTGATTCACACCTGCACAGTATTAACCACAGCAGGTCACACCTCACTAGATTCAATCAGGAATCATCTTTCAGATGAACTAAGGACTTTTTAGGGACATTTATAAATCAATTAAAGAGCTAGTTATATGATTGACTCTAATAACATTACCCTCACTTCCCCCCTACTACCACCAATACATTAGCAATAAAGCAAAATCAGCCAAACACTGTGTGAATGAGGAAGGATAAACCTAGTTTCACAATCCATATCATTATACCTCAGGCAATGCAGTGGCTTCATTCCAACTAGTGTAAATGCAGTGTTACATACAGGTACGTAAATACATGGATCTTACGTGCTAGTTCAGAATGTGTTCAAATAATCTAACGTAACAAGTGATTAGTTACCGTCTTAAATTATGTGGATATCAGCTTCTTCAATCTGCCATTAGCAGAAACAGTGATTATTTCACCAGCCTAGCCTCAATTACTGAGGGAGGAGATGTCGTGAAATGGATGATGAGAGAACCATGACACTAATCCAATTCACAGGAGTAGAAAACAACCAGCAGTGCAGTACAATGGTTATCTGCACCAAATTATTTAAATGCCAGCGTCGGGCCAGGATATGGCTGTAACCGTGGGAGTTTGTGATACAATGGAAATACGTTGCATTTATACAGCAGGAACACTGCGTAGCGGTGAGGGTGGGCACTGAGTAAAGGAGATGGGGGCAGGTGACCATAGGCACAATTGAAGAGAGATTCCAAGACATGTAAGAGGGAGCATGGTGAAGGTAAGGCAGGGAGTTCCAGAGGATAGTGGCTGAAGATAGGACTGGGGGGAGGGGTGCAGGAGGGGAAACTCTGGCACGAAGAGGCCCTGTGCCAGCTGAGGGAGTAGGGTCCAACAAATCAGGGAGGTGGAGAGGTGCTAGGATGTGAATGGATTTATAAGTGAGGGAGAAGATGTTGAAATTTATACTTTTGGAGATAGGGAGCTAGTGGAGACCGATGAGGTTTAAGGGTGATGAGTGTGTAGAGTTTGATACAGGCATGGAACAGAAAAGAATAGAAAAACATCTGGTAATGTGAAAAGTTGGATTCTTAAATCCTAAGTAATCTTGTATATATGACAGAATTCAATTATTTTTGCTGAGTGCAAAGATTACTAGAATTACATAACCATTATGTTTATATTGCATATGAATCTCCACCCTTCCTAATCCCTTCTCTTTATATCCCTCTATTTTCTTCTCAGGAATAATCGGAGAGTATTCGATTATATTTTAGCCCCATTTTTCCAATTTAGTTTATCAATAATACGACACCACAATTACAGCATTACAAAGATCATTTTTTTAACAATACTTTTGTACGCATTGAGACGTAGAGAGAACTTTAGAGATACTTGGAAAAGCAGAGACAAAAAAAGGCAGTAAGGTAAAATAAGAAAGCAAGGCAACGTTCGAGAGAAAAATACAGTGATTGTATAATTTATGATGAAAAAGTGTTTTAGTTGGTGTCAGTTTCATTTTGAAAGTGCCCAATTATTTGCACTATTTGCTTATCCGCAACACGGACAGTGTCAATTGGTGTGGATAATAATTGATTCCAGACAATTTGCATAAATGAGATGATACAAATAGTCTTAAAACATATGTAGAATGCTGTCAGATTATTCGCGATCCATAAATTGTATTCAGAATGGAGCTCCAGGCTTACAAAATGTTCCAGATCTCATTATTCAATTACACATAAACTTGTCAAACAACAGACGGTTTGGGAGGACTGAACTGCATTCCCACAGGAGCACACTAAATGTTATAATCTGTGTGAGGATCTTAAAAACGAAAATCTCCAGGAAATGCTGACTTTCATAGCCCACAGTCAGAGATATACCTATGTAGCTTCTGATCGCCACTGGGCCCATGTATGGAGCCTGTAATGTATTGGTTATAGCACTCACTTCCCAAGCAAAAGTATTCCTGGCAGGGCGAAACCTTAAGCAAGTTTGCTTTCTCCACACAACTTTGTTTACCTAGCAGTAAATAAGAACCTAGTTGTTAGTCAATTGACAGACTGCTTTCTAGGTTAATAATTCATTCTAAAAATGTCTGTGCTTGTATATAAAATACTCAATCTATGACTGTGGAACACTACTCTGCCCAATTGGCTCCTGCTTTTCGCCCACAAAATATAGTCAATTAACTCTCCAGTACATTCTGTGAAGCTCTTTCAGATGTCACAAAGATGTGATAAGGCACAGTATCAAATGCAAGGTTTATTATTATTATGCAACCTCTTCATCTAGGTGTATTGCTGAAGTCTTGAGCTGAGGCTTGCTGTGTTAAAGCCCTCCACAACCTCGCCCCACCCTACATCCGTGACCTCCTATCCCCTTACCAACCTGCCCACCCCCTCTGTTCAGCAGACTCTGGCCTGCTCCACGTCCCCCGACCCACCCGCCCAACCATTGGCGAGCGAGCCTTCAGTCACACTGCCCCCAACCTCTGCAACTCCATCCCGAAGCCCCTCCGCCTCCTCCCTGGCTTCCTCCAAATCTCGCCTCAAGACCCCTCTTTGATGCACCCATCGGCAACTCCTTCTGTCCAACTCCACACTCTCCTCAGCTTGAGTCTGAAGCAGTCAATGTCCAGCAGCTTGGGACATCCTCCTGATGTGAAAGATGCTATACAAGTGTAATTTTGTTGTTGTTAAATCTGTACAGCTACCATGAAAATTGGTGGTATTGTATGTTCTGTTGCACATAAATTCTATTGCAGAAAACGTTTTCAGTTTCTCAATGTATACTTCATACAGAGCAATATTCTTTGCTTCCCCCAGATTTTGGATCTATAATCTAGAAGTCCCAGATCAATAATAACCACTTTGTAATTCCAAAAATAACAGAGCTAAACTCTCATAAACTCCACAATGAAAACCTGAATATCTTTGGAGAAATGGTTCTTGAAGTCAGATTGGGTTCTACGTGTTGCTTGCTCTTTGCTTTCCTGCTTGTTCTTTGCGTTCATACCTCAACATCAAAAAGTCGAAACTCTCGTTCACTATTCCAATACCTTCCTCAATGGTCTCCCCAGCTCCAGAATACACAAAATAGAAACTAATGTGGAACTCTGCCACCCGAATTTTCATCCGCACAAAACTCTATATCCCCATCAAACCGATCCTTGCCAGGCTCCACTGGCTGCTAATTAATGAACAGATTGATTTCAAGATCCTCTCACTCCTTTACAAATCCCTTCATGCCCTCACACCTCCTTACCTATTGGATCTGCTTCCCCCCCCCAACTCCACCCACCACCTGCCTTCAGCCATTACTCCTGGAAATTCAGGAACTCTCTCCTTCAACCCGTCTGCCTTGCTCCCTCACTCCCCACTTTGAAATCCGCTGGAAGAGCTTCCTTTTCGATCGTACTTATGGTCATCTGCCCACTCCCTCTCCACCTGGCTTGGGATGTTGTTGTTATTGTTGCTTTCATATGTTCTTATGCGGAAAATAATCGCTTAGTTTTAATGTTTGCTTGGGTTTACATTATAAACTTGAGATAGGAGATGGTGGGGACAGTCTCTTGTCTAAGATAAACACCTGCCTCTCTATCCTGACCCATTATATGGTCATTTGCAGGAAAAAATAAGGTTCAGAGATCTACCATAGAGAGTCAATTCCCCCCACTTAACTCTATTTGAATAAACAAGCAATGTGGATAATTGGACATCATGCAAAATAAGATGGCTATAATGTTAACTTACTTTCTGTGCAAACCGAGTAATACACTTCTGTTTTAACCATGCTACCAGCACAAATAATCTGGTTGTGTACATGCATTCTCCTTCCTGACTCCCCAATGTTCATTCATAATTGAGCATAAAAATCCATAACCTTATGACAATGAACAAAAAAGATGGTTATCAGTAACAACAACAGCAACCTATATTTATAGAGTGCCCTTCAGGTAAGAAAGATTATGTCTTGGAGCCCTTCACAAAGACTGAATTGGACACTGAGCAAAGCAGGAGGGAGAGGTGGAGGGGGAGGCAAATATCAATGAAGTCAAAGAGGTGGGTTTCCAGGCAGGATGTAAAAGCAGATGGAAAAGATGAGGGATCGAGGGAGTTTCAAAGGTTATATGGTACTATAATGGTTCAATGTTGAGATGACTATGAAAGGATATGCAGCCAGCCAAGTGGAGAGGAGCAGAGGTGTGGGGTAGGAGAACTCACAGAGATGGGAAAGTGCTTGAAATTTATAGGTGAGGGTAAGGACGACAACGACAACAAAATTGCACTTACATAGCGTCTTTCACATTGGGTGGACGTCCCAAAGCTCTGAACAGTCTGATCGGGACCCGACCAGGGGGGGTGGGGGTGGGGGTGGAGGGGATCAAAGTAGGGGGAGGGGGAAGGGGAAGGAGAGTGGAAGAGGGGGAAGAGTTAGTGGGGCAGCCGAAGGTGCGGTCGAAGAGGAAGGTCTTGAGACTAGCATTGAAGGAGGAAAGGGAGGAAGGAAGGCAGAGGGGCTGCAGGCTGAAGTTCCACAGTGTGGGAGCAGAGAGGCTGAAAATCCGGCCACTGATGGTTGGGCGGTTAGGGCAGTGGACACGGAGCAGGCCTGAGTCTGCTGAACGGAGGGTGCGGGCAGGCTGGTAGGGAAACAGTAGGTCAGAGAGATAGGTGGGGGCAAAGCTGTGAATGGCTTGAAAGTGAGGACAAGGATCTTGAATTTGATACTCTGGGTGATGGGGAGCAGTGGAGACAGGCGAGGGTGGGAGTAGGCAGGAGGCGGGCGGGAGACGGGCGAGGACTTTGTTCCATAGGATAAGAGAAAGGCAATGGAGCCCGGCAAGAACTGGGATGATGCAGAGTTTAGTGTGGTTGAGGCGAATGTTTAGATTAACTGAATTTTATGGATGATGGAACTAGGGAGGTCAGCGAGGCATGTGTTTGATAAACTGCAGGGCTGATCTGAAGACACTGTTTCTGCCACTTTGCATTGCAGTCTGCTCTACAGAAGCTGATGAATACTCTGGGCCTGAATGGTTTAGTAGCCAGGGAGGATCCAGCCAATCCAGCCCGCCATCGGAACACCGTCGCTGTACTTGGCTGCCTTGCTGAGAAGCTGTCAGGTAAAGCAAACCATTATTATTCGGATGTTAGACAACATACCGCTGCATCATTTCTTCAAAGCATCTTCGGTCACACTGCTAATCTATTTGTCATGAAACCACCTCTTAAATCAGTTGTGGATACAGTATTCAGAACTGAAAGAAACCTAGGTATTCCGGAAAAGTGCACATTTCAAACTATATTTTGTAGGTGAAAAGTGGAACACATTTGGGATCATGTTTCAATGAACCAAAAAAACTCTAAAAGCCCAATCTTGTGCTTCTTAAACTATATTCGATATAGTTTATATTAAACTATGCAGTCCTGTAGCTCAGTGGTTAGAGCACTTGCCTTGAAAGCGTGAGACCTGTGTTTCAAATCCAGGCAGGTCACGGCAAGTTTCCTTACTCCACACACCTAATAAAAAAAACTATAATAAATTGGTCATTTCAATCCACGACTATTTTTGAGACACTGCTGTGCGTAATTGGCTGCCGCATTTCGCCGACAAATTTACAATCCATTGACTTTACGGTATATTGTGTGAAGCGCTTTGAGACGTCTAGAAGACGTGAAAAGCTCTATATCAAATGCATGGATTATTATTATATCATTGGGAAGAGTCAAGGCTAACCATGCAACCCATTAATCAGGGTCAACATCAAATAGACTGCTAAATTCACCCTAAAATTAGAAAGAATTAAACCAGTCATTCATCACACAGTACCATATAATTTATTTATTTTTAAATGTAACATTTTAGAGATATGGACTTTTCACAAAATGTGCATTGTTCACTCTTGCTGCTGATGTGCTGCAATTATTGACACCTTTGCCCTTTCATTATCCCAATAATTCCAGCACTGAAACTGGGCTTAAATTCTCACTGTTACATCTGCCTTCCTGTCTGCAGGAATTTGTATGGTGTCCTTTTTAATGATATTGTATCTCTAGTGGTTTGACATTGTGAGACATAACCCTGTGAATTTCCTAGTCCTCGGGTAAAAATTGATGGGACGATAAATATATTATCTTCTGCATTTGGTGCCAGGAATGTGGCTGGGTTTGTTTTGCAGAATTTTTGAAATGAACCACGTACCCACCGACGGGCTTTAAACCACCGAACCAGCCTAAAGTCACTGTAACAATTCATGAATCTTTCACATCTTTTGCTCGCTGCAGGTCCCCCGAGTGTGAGCTTGTTGACACCAGAGACCCTGGACTATTTGCTGGAGAACCTGGTCAGTATTAATGTAAAGTACCCATTATCACTGGAGCTTGTTAGTCCATACAGATTAATATGACTACAACAACTTGCCTTTATATATAGCATCTTTCTCGATGGGTAGCATCTCGGAGCACTTAAATGTAGCAGAGCTTGACACCAAGCCAGGAAGACTGGGGAGGTGACCATAGGCACAGCCAAAGAGGGTGGTCTTTTGAGTTATTAAAAAAATAATACATAAGATTAGGCATGGGAGATATAAGAAGGAACTGAAGAAACTGGGAAAGCGTGCATTACGAACGATTGAGAGATTATCTTTTTGAAGTTCTCCAATCCTAAGAGTTTAGGTAAACTGGACTCCACCAATTTAATGAGTATATCGTAGAGCTCCACAACACGGGTTTATCGACTCACACTCAGGATGGGGAAAGGGAAGGAGAGACAAAAGACAGCCATTTTAGAGTAAAGAGCTGGCCAGCATGCCAGAGGAATGCAGGCCAGCAGATCGTACGTGCAGTGAGTGGGGTTCATGCTACTGTGAAGCACATTATATACTAGTCAAGTAATTTTACAGTATATTCTATGAAGCGCTTTGAGACGTCGATAAGATGTGAAAAGTGTTACATCAAATGCAAGAATTATTATTATAATAGGGCTGTATATGTGTAGTATGCGCAAATTTGGCTGCTGCATTTGCCCACAAAAACAGTCACTGCACTTTACACTATATTCTGTGAGACGCTTTGGAACATCCTCCTGGTATGAAGGGCCACTATATCAAATGCAATCATTTTTATTCTTATAGAATATGTCACAAACAGGCCATAGGAGACTTGAAACGCAAATTCATCTGCGTTTAAATGTGCTAGAGACAAATCTTACTACATTTGTATTTGCATCTAAATGTCTGCTTGAAACATTTAGCCTCCCAGCATTAAAGAACTGTAACTTTGTAGTTGTTGTATTTGAAGTTGACCAAATGTATTTCTAATATTTGTAAATGCTTCAGTACTGAAGCAATGCTTGGCTGACATATGGCATTTCATCACAAAACAGATACGCTCATATAATACATCACAATGTTTTGGTAACAAAGGCGTTGTGATCACAAGCATGATGTTTCCATGTATTACCGGGCTGTGGAAATCATTAAACTGGCATTCTACATGCATTTGTAAATACATTTGTATTTGGGAGACAATACATTTGAATTTGCATTTCAATGCAGCTAAAGGGTGAAGCATTTGTGTTTTTTTCATTTGTAAAATTGTGGAACCTCTGCATTTGCATTTCAAATGTGCTTGTCCACATGTGAACCCAAGTCTGTGCCAAAGCCTTTCATAAAACATACCACTACCTTTGATTTAAAATGCCACTTTGAGATAACATGTTCTACTTGTGCCTTCCTTGACAAATGCACAACCGACAGAAAGCCACCAGTTTATAATGATGCCTGTAGTCTGTGTTTGAAAAGAAAGAATTCTCTTTTAAATAATCTACCAATTGAAAATCATAAGACAGAAGGTCAAGGTTGCACATTTTTGTGCCTCAAATCAAAATTGTCAAGGTTTGTGGTACATTCCTGCTCATAACTGGATATTCTGGTCTGTTTGTAACTATATATGATTGTATTTGATGGAGTTGCATGCTTTCTCTCTTCCCTTTTCTTTGCCTCTCTTTCACTCTCTCTCTGCATGTGATTGTATTTGATGTGGTTGTGGGTTCCCTCTTAGCCTTCTGTTTAATATGGGAGCCAGCAGGGAGCGAGTTGGCTAGCTTTGCACATATGCAGTCAAATTTGCAATAGCACAAGCTGAAATTTCATGGATAAATATACTGTAACAAGCTCCACTGTATTTTGTTGTGCTTTGATCTCTCTAACTCTGGGATGATAAATGCATTAAAATAATAAGAATGATAATCCTTACATTTAATGTAGTGCCCTATGTCAGGAGAAAAGTCAATACACTTTACAGTAAGTCTCAAAACGCTTCACAGGATTTATGGCTTGGCTTGTATTTGTAGACAGCCAATTTGCACACCATAATGTTGCACAACCAACCATGAAATGAGTAACCAATATTATTTGGGGGATTGTTGGCCTGAATAACAAGAGAAACTCCATTCTCTTTTTGAATAGTGACATGGATTCTTTAACATCCACTTGAACAGGTCTTGCTTTAACATCTTATCCAATGGATGTTATGTAGGGTGGTAGTTATTGCATTGTGGGGCATTCCAATCATGTAACATAACAAATAATGACTGGCTGTGGGTGACAATCCCTATCCCACCCCAGGTTTGGTTGTACTCGATGCTAATAACCCAGCAAACATCTTAATTCTGAGTTCCACATGTCACCAGGATCAAAGTTACCTGCTCAATAATTGCTGCAAATAGCTTTGGGTGCAACTATTTCCACCAAGTTTGTGATGGGTGTGCGCTTATAGTGGTCATTGAATTGGACGTCTCTCAGTCTAATACCTATCACCTATCACAAGACATCCTGTATTCTTCCATTTCTGCATGCTTGTTTGCATTTGATGTTTTTTTTGCTTTCTGTTGATACATATGTGAATATAGCTTAATGTTTGGGTATTTTTGATTTGGTTGTAAAGTATGTATGTCTGTGTGTGTACACATGTGGATATAATCTGAACTCTGAGTGAGCTTCCTGTGTTTTAATACACATTTCAATAAATTGGAAAACACCTAAATATACTAATTTCAAGCAAGCTTTCAAAATTACCCATAACTATAATTGGGATGCCCTATAAAAGGAATTGGTCAGTCCAAATCAAAAGAGAACATGTTTGTGGTTTGAATCATATAGTAGTAGTCTTATGAATGATATTCTGCTCTTGCCTTTCGCCCTAGATTTACTGATTTGCTGCAACTTGCTTTTCAGAGTCTCCAGTCACACCCAGCCACCATGCTGTTTTCACTTATTGCACTGGAAAAGTTTGGCCAAACAAGTAAGTCAAAGGATTATATAAAAAAAAAGTATTGCAGATGCTAGAAATCTCATATAAACACAGAAGTCATTGGGAGCATGAGCTAGTCAGGTAACACCCATGGAGAGAGGAAAATTAGTTAACATTTCAGGTTTAATGATGTTTGTCAGTTCTGATGAAAGGTCATTGACCTGAAACGTTAACTTATTTTGATGACGAAGCGTCATGGACCCGAAACGTTGACTCACTTTCCTTTCTCCATGGATGCTGCCTGACCTGCTGAGTTTTCCCAGCAACTTTGGTTTTTGTTTCAAATTTCCAGCATTTGTAGTATTTTGTGTTTTGTTAACTTATTTTTGCCGTTTTGCTATCACTTTTAAGTGCTTCAATGCAAGTGTCTTCTCATAATCTTTTCTTCTGGACAAGTAAGATGATTATTAAAAATGAAAGTGTGTGGAATCGGAGATAACCCTGCAAATGGATTGGTAATTAGTTGGGAGGCAGGAAACAGTGAGTAAGGATAAAAGGGAACGTTCTCTGATTGGCGGGACATGACAAGTGGTGTTCCCCACGGGTCTGTACTGAGGCTTATCTTTTCACCATATATATATAAATGACTTGGAAGAGGGAATAGAGCTTTATATAAAAATTTGCAGAGGACACAAAGTTAGGAGGCACAGTAAACTGTGTAGATGGAACAGGAAGTTACCAAGGGATTTAGACAGATTAAGTCTGGACAAAACTGTGGCAGATGGAATTCAATGTGAGGAATTGTGAGATCTTCACTATGGATTCAGAAATGGCAAAAAAGAATATTTTCTAAATGGTGAGAAACTAAGAATTGTAGAGGAGCAAAGGGATTTGGGTATCCACTCACACAAATCACTAAAAACACAAACTCACAGGTACAATAGTACTCATGTGGCTGGAACATAAAGGTTAGGAAATTATGCTTCATTTTCATGCAGTGGAGTCCTGCAGCTCAGTGGTCAGAGTACTTGCCTCACAAGTGAGAGACCTGGGTTCGATTTAAGGCTGGGCGAAACCTTGGGAAAGTTATCTTACTCCACATGCCTGATAATAATCCCTCAAGGAAATAAATAAAATAGCAATTTAGTCACTCAACCCACAACTGATTGTGGGACACTGCTGTACACAATTGGCTGCTGCTTTTCGCCCACAAATATACAATCAATTTACTTCACAGTATATTCTGTGAAATGCTTTGAGATGTCTAGAAAATGTGAACAGCACCACTGTATATCAAAATGCAAGAAATATTATTATACTATTATTATAGAGCCTTGGTCAGTTGCATAAACGTGTTCTCTATGTCCTTGAGTTTAGAAGATTTGAGGGATGATCTAATGGAGGTTTATAAAATAATAAAGGAATTTGATAGGGTGGATACAGAGAAACTATTTTCTTTGGTGGGGAATCCTGAACAGGGGGGCATAATCTTAAAATTAGAGCTAGATCATTTAGGAGTGAAGTTAGGAGGCAGCTTTTCACTCAAACAGTAGTAGAAATCTGACACTCCCCCAAAAGGCTATGAATTCTGGATCCTTTCAAATTTTCAAGACTGAGGTGAATAGATATTTGTTAGGTCAGGTTATCGAGGGATGTGGGGCAAGGATGGTTAACGCTCAACCTCACCAAGCTAGTCAGGAATCTAGGTGTCTTGTGCAACCCTCGACTGTCTTTCCTCTCCCACATCCAAGCAATGACTTGCTCTGCCTTTCCCCATTGCCCAACTCTGCCACTACCTCATTCCCAAAGCTGCTGAAACCCTCATTCATGCCTTAAATACATCCCGGCTCGACTGCCAATGCCCTGCTTGTCAGCCTTCCCAATTCCTCCCTCCACAGGCTGCAGATAATCCAGAACTCTGTGGCCCATGTCCTCCACCATTCCTCCATCACCCCCATCTTCACCCGACTCCATTGGCTCCCCATCATCCAGAGGTTCCAATTCAAGATCCTAGTCCTCACATTGAAAGCCCTCCACAACCTCGCCCCACCCTACATCCGTGACTTTCTAACCCCTTAACAACCTGCCCACCCCCTCTGCTCAGTAGGTTCTGGCCTGCTTCACGTCCTCTGACCCACGCGCCCCACCATTGGCGGGTGAGCCTTCAGCCATTCTGCCCCCAACATCTGGAACTCCATCCCGCAGTCCCTCCGCCGTAAATCTGCATCCAGCAGAAGCCTGATTTATACTTTCTAATCTTAATCCATTTCCTTGCAGGCATTTGCCCAAAGCACAAACATAGTTAGTAATTCACTATATAGTCAGAAATCTCACAGAGAAAGACACCAGCTCCAGAAACAAAAAATATCGCATTGTATGCAGTTTCTGTTCGGACGAAGGGTTGTAGACCCGAAACGTTGACTCTTTTTCCTTTCTCCATGGATGCTGCCTGACCTGCTGAGTTTCCCCAGCAACTTCTGTTTTTGTTTCAGATTCCCAGCATCTGTAGTATTTTCTGTTTTGTTTCCCCAATTTTACGTGTTGGTGTTTTCATCAGAAATGTATCATTGTTTTCAGGCGAGAACAAGAAAATGATCTGCCAGTCAAGAATCTGTGACCAGCTGAAGCTGTTGGAAACATGGGCCAATCACAAGGATTACTTAAAGAGACAAGTGGGATTCTGTGCCCAGTGGTGTCTTGATAACCTTTGTAAGTAATTCACTCAGAATCATCTGCAGCAGTCATTTATCCGTAACCATAGTCTCCATGCTTCAGAATGTATATTCCTGACATGCTCAGGGTTTCTGGTGGTAGCACAAATCCCTGAGTCAGGATGGTGGGATGGTGCAAGGGACAGGTGGGTCAGTCAGAGTAAATACTGTGAAATTATATCTATTGGGGTCTGGTACTAAAACTTGTACTTTTAGATCAAATTGTTTTGATCTCAGCTGGGGAAGACTGTGTGGAATATTCCCTGTGATGGTAATTTAGACACAAGACATAGCCATTTATCTCTGTGAAGTCGGACACTTCTGGCCCATGTACAAACTGATCTGGAGCCAGTTCACTGACTTGCAAAGTTATGCAATTTAACTGGTTAGACTTCAGCCGTATCCCAACTCATACTATGGGGCCCCCAAATCCTGACTCTTACCAATCTGTGCCCAATACTCTCCAGAATTAGGTAAGCAGCAACCATCCATCCAAGAAAGAATACATTCCCTTCCAGACATAGGGAAATTTTGACTTTGTGGGTGGCATTCTTAGAACTCTTCCTGGTTTGGATAATCGTAAGCCATTGTGATAGGAGTTGAACTGGTATCAGGCACGTGGCTATAAACGAAAAGCACAGCTCAGGCAAGCATATAGAAATAAAGCAGTTGAAATGAAAATCTCCTCAGCATTTGACTTGAGTGAAACAATCTGTCCAGCGCCTTGTGATTTTGTTGTTGTTGTTGCTGGTGAAAAACTATTCTTGACAAACCACATGGTTCATTTTACACACACGTTTCAATGCCTCTAATTTGCTCATATTCATGTGTTTCAAGACTTCCCTCTGAATTATTTGCAGTTGTGAAACAAGGGCGAATATTTACATATGAACGGGTGGATCTCAGCAACATTAATGCCATGTTGAATAGCAAAGACGTCAGCGAATACCTCAAGATTTCAGCTGCTGGCCTAGAGGTTAGTGGTGTATGTGCAGTACTTGTAATATTTCAATTGGGTTTGGTCTGTTTTAAAGAAAGAGCAACAAAACGTCACGGCCTTTCTTTCAGTGGAACAATGCAGACCCATTCACATTAAAACCTGCCCACTTGGCTCAGTAGGTAGCACTCTTGCCTCTGTATCTACGTCAGAAGGTTCTGCCTCCACATCAAGACTTGTATTCGCAGTCCAGGCTAACAGTCCAGTGTGAGAGCTGCATTGTCGGAGGTGCCATCCTTCAGATGAGCCATTAAATTGAAGTCTAGTGCATTTTTCATGTCTCTGCCTCTCCTTTGCATTTCCTGACCCAGCTCCTCATTGGAATAACAAGGTTACGTAACCATTGAGATTTACCATCTTGGAATGTGTTTGTTTTAATTTGCTTGTAAAAACATTATGGGTTTTCATTTCTACAGTTAGTTTTAGTAGTGTACATCCGTTTTATCTGAAATCTTCCACAATGTGTCCAGTAACCATGTCCTCCTTGTCCGTAGGCACGCTGTGATGCCTCGTCATTCGAGAGTGTTCGCTGCACTTACTGTGTCTATTCTGGGGTCTGGTACTATGAGGTCACGGTCATTACCTCTGGGGTCATGCAGATTGGATGGGCTACAAAAGACAGCAAATTTCTCACCCACGTGAGTGATTATTGGATTGTCTATTTAGTGGGCATCCCAGATCAGTAGAGTCCTGTAGCTCAGTGGTTAGGGCACTCACCTTACAAGTAAGAGACCTGGGTTCAATTTCAAGCAGGTTGAAATCTTGGGCAAATTTCCTTACTCCACACGCCTTATAATAATCCTTCAAAAATACAATAATAAATTGGTCACTTCAATCCATGACTGCTTGTGGGACATTGCTGTGTGCAATTGGCTGCTGTGTTTCGCCCATATATATATATATTTGTATCTGTATATATATTTGTATATAGGCAATTCACTTCACAGTTTATTCTATGAAGTGCTTTGAGACATCTAGAAGAGGTGTAAAGCGCTATATCAAATGTATTATTATTATCAGCCAGTTAACTGCCTTCACTTCAGAGTTGAATTCTTTCATTCAAGACTATCGTAATCACAGAATGTTGCAAGAGAGGAGCAGGCCATGAGCACCATCAATGAGGCTGGTGTATTTCATCACAGTTCAATTTCTCAGCCAACTGTGTAAAATGCTTTGAGACGTCCTCCTCATATAAAAGATACCATGCAGATGTAAATTATGTGTAGTGTTACAATTTTCCACTACCTTAAATTTTAAGGTAAAATGTTCTTTGAGGCTGACTGGAATTTTGTGCCAAACATTCCTTGTTTCTAAGACTATTTAATTCCCTTTACAAATAATTGATAGACTCTGCCTCAACTGCAGTTTGTGGCTGTAAATTCCACATTCCAACCACCCGCTGAGTAAAGAACCTCATTGTTCAGAAGCCTCGTGTCTGTGCTGCATGTTGTGCTGTGACTTTGATGTATGATTATTAAATGGGGTTTTTGTTTGAATGATCACATACTATAAGATCCTAATTTTAACAGATTCCAAGATTTCCTCTCATGAAGCCAGTCAGTGGTTAGGTATAGATTAGATTACATAACAACAACTTTCAGTTACATAGCATCCTTCATGCTGGGTAGCATCCCAGGTGTTAGATACACAGGAGCAAAAAAACATAGCCCCAGATACCCATCATGTTCACTCGGGAGAAAATCTCCATTCCTCTTACCATAAGGGTAATGATGCTCCCGAAATCCCGGGATTGCAACCTCCACATGTGACCTTCAGTGTTGGAGGGGAAGGGTGTGATCCAAACCTCAACCACTTTCATTGCCAGTATAAAGGTCAATGGATAGAAAAATCAGCCCAGCTGGGAACCTAGGCTAATTCTAATGCACCCAGAATGGATTGACTGATTTAGTGTCTACTAACATCAAATAGTATCAAAGAAGAAACTAGTTTAAGATGCTTGCACTTTTTTCAAACCTCCACACTGCTGAATTAAAAAAAACATTGCTGTTTTTATAATGTAGGAAGGCTATGGCATTGGAGATGATGAGTACTCTTGTGCCTACGATGGCTGTCGACAGTTGATATGGTACAACGCCAAAAGCAAGATCCATTTTCACTCCTGCTGGAAGGAGGGTGAGTTTGGAATGATCTCTGCATGCTGATGCAAGGTGTGCTTGACTCCCCTTCAGTATAATAGTATTTGCTGTTGAATGCTTTCCAACCATCTGGGAGCACTGATCTAATGTGAATCAGTGCTGCCATTGTAGGGGTGGTACAGTTTGTGGTATTGTGCCTTGAGTTGTGTGTTGTTTGCTTACCCGATTGTTAAAACTCAATTCAAATCTCCATAAGCACAATAATGAATTTCTCCATCTCGTAAAACACAGGGTAAGTGGAAACTGACTTTTGACTGTAGCTTACATTTTAGAAACTTTTGCTTTGATGTGCGTGCAAGGTTCTCTGATATGATTCCCACTACATTTACTCAAGCTGAGGGGACAGTCAGACACAGACAAATCTATACAACAATTAAACAGATCACCCATTAGCATGTGAGTGAGCGGCTTCCTACAAAAACAGTTAATGGGCATGTTTTTCCATCTTTTCAATCCCTCCTTCTCCAAATTCCTCATTATTCATGGAAATTCACTTATATCCATTCTCTCCCTAAATATGTTTTTCTGTGTTCACCTTTCAAACTACAACAATGTGAATTTACGCTGTGACCTTCATACAGGCTAGAATCTTGAAGCGCTTTACAAATGGTGTAGTTTGATCCATCATTGCTACCCTTAAACTTAACAAAAATAATGTGGACACAGGGTTTCAAGCGCAAAGAAGGAATGTGAGCAGTGAGTTCAGATTGAATTACAGTTTGCCCCTACTTACTGGAAGCCTGGTATCCAGAATTCAGACTCAGCCGGCCTGGATCTGACATCAAAACATTTTGTTTAAAACATTTCCAGAGTTGTATATCTCACCAGCCCGTGTTCTATCACTGTCCCAAGCAGCTTCACCATCATTGCTGGCCTTCACAATGGCCAGGGATATCGACTTTGACTCAGATTATTTGAATCCCGTGAGCAGAAAATGTCTTATCGGTTATTTGCTCATGGGATTCAAACAATTACAATTGCGGCACTGGCAATGTAATCACCCTTAGCTGATAATACCATCTCAGCAGACTGGATCTTCCCCAACTCCACCCCCATTGTTCCAGCTGGCTAGGCTTTAAGTGTACTTTGCAGAGAAAGTGGTGGTGGATATAGATCATCGAGGCAGGCTGTGGAAGCAGATTATGTCTCATTTCAAGAAGCTATTGAATATTTATTTGGCCAAAAATAGTTGAGAGTATGAAAGATGGAGTAGTGTAAGATTATTTAGTTATTATATTCATTGATTTATTTCAACTTTGGAATCTGCCGAATATTCCACAAGGGTCTTTTCGGGTTATTTTTGGTTAGTTGAGACATGCGGAAAACCATCAACGTGTTTAACAGGATCAAAACCAAACTGAAATTTCCATGCATTCCATCTATACGTGGAAATTCCATATATATTTATTGCAATGGAATGTTCACTTTCTCACTGGATGGATACATCATGATTAACAAATCCTGACCAACACATCCTCCAAATAAAATTGGTCACAAAATACAGTCAATTAATTTCTCAGTAAATCCAGGGAAGCACTTTGAAATATCCTTCTGACATCATAAGGCGTTAAACCAAATGCAAGAATTTTTATTATGATTAATGCTGGAGTATTAGACACATGTTAGCAAGAGCCAAGGGCTGGTGACTCTAGATACTGAGATTGGGATACTGCTGGAATCAAACTTAATGCTAAAGCCACACAGCTTGCCATTGAGAACACTGTCAGGCAAATTTTCCTGCTGCTTGTCCAGCTAGGTCCTTTCAGGTCCAGTACATTCCTCCGCCCCTCTAATGAAAGCAGAAAACTGCAGTCAACACACATGATTTCTAACTATCCTTATTGTGTGTTCATGTAGCAGCATACAATGAGTTAAATTCCCGTTGAATAGAAATGCCATCTCAAAAGGCTACAGTTTCTGATTTGGATTCAATAATCCCTCTGCTGACCTCTTTGCTGAGAATTGAGCTATTTTGAAACTGTGGCAACCATGACGTTTTCCAAAGGTTATTGTCTGACTTTCCCCGCACCACAATACTCTGGATGTGGGTTAGGCTGTTTTTGTTTCACCAGTTTCTTTCCTTTCAGCTGTACTAATTTCTAAATATTTCTGATATTCAATCAACTGAAGCTTAGAACTTACAGCACAGAAAGAGGGTTCTTCCCCCCACCTTCTCCACAATTATATTGAGTCTAGCACTATTTCCCTGCTCTTTCCTGATTCCTTTGCATACCTTAATTTATTAAACGTTGTGCTATGTAATACATTGAATATATATTATAGTTCTGTTTATATATATGCCCTTTCAAATCTTGAATATGACTTATACCAAACACATTTTTGTGTTAAGAGGGGAAAATGATATTGAAAGTTTCTCTCTTCTTTGGAAAGTCTCAACTATTTGCAGTGTGTCTGAAGGTGTACTTCAATTCAGAGTAACTAAACTATACTTCAATCCAGAGCATGGTATGAGTTACATTATGTGTACATTAAAATGTGCTTTTTGTGATTCATTGATCCCTTCTCCTCCCTGTCTCCCTTCTCCTCCCTGTCTCCCTAACTTTCATGCACATTATCAGCTGTGTGGTTTTCCTGACCCTCTCTATTTGCCATTCTTTTGTCCTTAGGTGATACTGTTGGATTTCTGTTGGATCTGAATAAGAAAGTTCTGATATTTTACTTGAATGGACAGCCTCTCCCACCTGAAAAACAAGTGTTTTCTTCAGCAACGTAAGTTTCTTTTTTAATTTAACTTGCATATAAATGCACTAGATATACTGGGTTGAACTAGATATGTTTTAGCAAGCTGTAGGATACTTTGAGGCCTGTATAACAGAGGGTTGACAACTCTAGGGTTGTCACCATAACAAAGGGGCACTGTCTTCATTTGCATTGGCTTGAGCAAAGCTTTCCTCAGTTATGTACCCAAGTAAACATGTTGAAATACATCTTTTGCAAACATGCATTTGATAATCATCATAAGGCAAACAATATGTGGCTTTCAGCCTCGTCTCCCTCTCCAAAGGAAGAACATGACCCGAGCATTGCTCAGGGACACGGTTCTTAAATAAAATCTAAATGTCAGCAATTTTTAAAGGAAGTTGCAAAGAACTCAAGAGTTTCAAATGAAATCTCCATCTGGTTTGTTACAGTGGCTCCAATTTGGAATCATTATAATTCACATCCCACCTCAGGTTTCCCTCTCACTCCATCAAGCGACTTAGCAGATTGAGTTCATCACAAGAATGCCACAATACTAGCCATGAACAACATCAGGTTATCTTCTGTATTTTAAGATGTTAAGGTACTTTAGAAAGCACAAAAAGGCTTGATTAAAAGTTCTGTTCATTGGCTGCGATTAAAGGTTCTGCCATTGTCTTTCACACCACATTTGTTAGCGTTGCATTTCAGGCCAAAGTACATTGTAGTCAAAGTTCTTGCCAGGAAGCTTGGAATGTGACCTTTACATCTGTTTATTACATTCAGAGACTTTTCAGGCCCGAATATATTTCACCCCAGTGATACAAAATGAATGCTGAAACTATTGATTCGCTGAACAAGTTTCAAAAGTGGAATTTTATTCCAAAATACCATGTACAGCTGGTGTAGGACCCTTTATCAGATGTGAACCTGACTTCTTCATTCAGGTGCTGACTGACATATTGTACATTTTCATTGCATTCAAATCGCTATCCAATGAGCACATTTGTTTAGAGTTATCGCAGATGCTGTGCAATGTTTTATCCTGATCCCAAAGGCTTCCAATTTCTATCAGCGTGTTTAAGACCAGAAAATTGACTGTGTAGAGGACTGTGGAAACCAAGCTACACTGCACCATCCTGGGGCACAGCATGTTAGAGCAACACTCTGCCACGACACTGAGCTAGCCATTGCCTGTGAGACTCTTTATAAATCATCATGGGGCTTCAAATCATGATTGCACAGTCCAGGCCTCAGGAGTACTTGGAATGAACAGAGAGGTCAACACCAGATTTAATTCCTCTCATCCCTCTCCTTAATATTCTGGACTGATTTGGTCTGATCCTTGGAATCATTCATCTACATTGAAAGTGAAAGCCTTCATCAATTTTGGAATAGAGTAGGGATATCCCAAAGACATTCTCATTATAGAGTCAAATTATCAGTGTTAAATTTAGATGAATCTCTGCTATCAGCAAATTATTTCTTACCACTAAAACACACTTGGCTAATCGTTTTACCCTCCTTCACCTTAAGATGTTTTGACTCTTTTCCTTAGATTGCAGTGCTTGCCCTCACTCTCTGGAACGTTTCCCCTAAATCCTTTCTTTCATTCTCCCTGCTTCACTCTTAAAACCCTTCTAAAAACTTATCCCTTTGGCCATTTACTGCCCCTATCAAACTCTGCTCAGACTTGCATTCTGCTAGTTTTGATTTGCTTGTCCTCAACCTCCAGCGACACACACCTTTCAGCAGGCCTTTCTGAATAGCAAACAGGAGCAGGAATCCTGGCAGAATTACTCCTTCCTAAACTCAAGAGTCCAATTGCAGCCTCCCAACTTTGCCACAGCTGCGATCAGCTAATGGCCCCCAAACCTCCAACCTTCAGATCTGTATGGCTTACTGTTGCATAATTTCATAAATCATGCATATACTTTCATAAATCTTTGTAATTGTCATTTATGTCAGTTTATTAACCAAATGTTGGGGTGATACTCTTGAATAATAATCCCTCAACAAAAACAATAATAAATTGGTCATTTCAATCCATAACTGTTTGTGGGACACTGCTGTGTGCAGTTGTCTGCCACGTTTTGTCTACATATATAGTCAATTTACTTTACAGTATACTCTCTGAAGTGCTTTGAGACGTGTAGAAGACGTGAAAAGCCCTATATCAAATACAGGATTATTATCATTGTTCAAAAAATATTTTAACATTTTTGCGCAGTGCAGGTTTGACAGTGCTCCTATGTCAGTCTAATTGTGCTAAATAATCAAAGGTTTTCACTCAGTATTGCATGGTGTAAAAAGAATAAGAAGAAAATGATCCTTGCATTTGATACAGCACCTTTCATGTCAGGATGATGCCTCAAAGTGCTTCACGGGATTCATCTATAAAATGCATTAACCAAATATTTTGCAAGCAAACATGGCCACCAATTTGTGAACAGCAATGTCTACAAACATCTATGATATTAATGACCAAAAAGGACTATATATGTATAGTAATATTCATGCAATGCTAGATTTGTGAGGCTCCATTATTCCTAAAGTAACTGAGACATGAAACTCAATACCAGTCTTAAATTCTTTGAAAAGTTCATAATTTTATCATTTTAATTACTTTTGAGGTTACAAACGTCATCATTAATTAGCTCATTTGCATTATCTTGCTGTTCTCTTTTAAGACGGTTAGAACAAATTAGAAGGAATTATTATAATAGTATTAACTTTAATTACCTGTTCTTCTGAGTAATGAAAGCTCATGTTTCATTTAATGTGTCTCTAGGTCTGGCTTTTTTGCAGCTGGTAGTTTCATGTCCTTTCAACAATGCAAGTTCAACTTCGGAGCAAAGCCTTTCAGATACTCTCCTCCTGTTAAATTCTGCACGTTCAACCAGCAGGCAAAACTGGAAGCGAGTGAAAAGATCATACTACCCAGGTAAACAGCTTCCTGATTCCTTTTTAACTGGGATAGGAAAGAAAAAGTACTTTAAATTGTGAGCAAAGATGACACTTGAAGTCAATTCTAGCTGTCCATCCAGGGCTGATCATAATAGCAGACAATGTTCTTTTGAGATCATTTGTTCTGCCAGATCTCAAACTGTCTTAAAGTCTAAATTATAATAATAATAATCCTTGCATTTGATATAGATCTTTTCACGTCTTCTAGACGTCTCAAAGCGCTTCACAAAATATACTGCAAAGTGAATTGACTGTGTATTTGTGGGCAAAATTATAGAAAGATATGACAAATTGGGTGACCTATAGGACTTCTGTGGAATTTTCTGTGGGTGATTTTATTTTTATCTTCATGTATGGGCAATGAGTGCCAGCCAGCAAATTATTAGAAGGGACTGGGAGATCGCAGGTGAGTCCGATATAGATACAGATCTAAGCTTCACCCAACATTCCAAACAAACAGACTTATGAAGATGTAGGCAAGATCAATAATATTAATAATGATAACAATACATTATTCATAATCCTTGCATTGGATATACATCCCAAAGTGATTCACAAGATTCACAAGTTGGAGTGACCATATTTGTAAGCGAATGCAACAACCTAATTGTGAAAAGCCATGGCCACAAACAGCCATGATATGAATGATCAATTTTCTCTGATGGATTGGCCAGAACACCCAAGAAAATTTTCTTTCTCTTTTTGAGTTGTGCCATGGAATCTCAAACATCCATTGAATAGCAGACAGGATCTTGGCTTCAGAGCCTTGGGACATCCTCCCGACATGAAAGTCGCTATACAAATGTAATTTTGTTGTTGTTGTTCACATCTTGTCTGAAGGACAGCACCTCCAACAATGCAATACTTCCAATCCAGGACTGCATTGGAGTGTCAGTTTAAACTATGTAAATTCCTCTTCAACCTCTTGGTGACATCATCTGCAGACATGGGGTCAATTTCCATATACATGCAGGTTACACCCAACTCAATCTGTCTGCCTCCACACTCGATTCCAGGACAACTAGTGTCCTGACAGACTGCCTGTCAGACATCAAGTTCTGGATGAGTGACAACTTTCTACAGCTGAATGTCAGCAAGACCGAGGCCCTCCTGATTGGCTTGAATTAACACCTCAGGCATTGGCAGCATCACCATCCATGGATGCACACTCCACCTGACCAAGACAGGAAACTGGACATCTTGTTCGACCCTCAACTATCCTTTCTCCCTCAAATCCATTCCATGACCATCACTGCCTTCCACCACCTCCACAACATTGCCTGACTCCGCCACTGCCTCATCCTCCATGCCGCTGAAATCCTCATACATGCATTTGTTACCTCAAGACTCAACTACGGAAACTCCCTCCTCATCGACCTCCCCAACTCTTCCCTCCACAAGCTGCAGATCATCCAAACTCTGCAACTCAAGTCCTCTCCTGCACTAGGCTTGTTGACCTCATCACCCACACCCTCGCCTGGCTCCACTGGCTCCCCATCTCTCAGAGGATAGAATTCAAAATCCATGTCCTCACTTTCAAGGCCCTCCATGGCCTTTCCCCCTCTTACCTCTCAGCACACTTTACTTTTCCCCAGCATCCAAAAGACTGACATCTCATCAATCTGTCCACTCCCTCCTAATAGCAGGCTCTGGCTTACTGCTTGTCTCCTGCCTAATCTGCCCTACCATTGGCATCTGCCTTCCTGCCTCTCTGTTCTCCCCCATCCCAACACTGCACGCTCCACCCCTCTCCACTCCCGCCCCACCATGGGTTCTGACCCCTGACTGTTCAGTGCCTTGGAACATCCTATCAACATGAAAGGTGCTCTACAAATGTAACTTGTGTTATTATTAGTGAGAGGTGAAAGTGCTACCAAGTGATGTAGGCTGACAAGTTCATCCAGCTGATCTAATTTTTCCTGATCTCAGTTATCTCCCATCTTCATCTGTATCCCTTCCCTAGCCCAGGGAACTCTAGGATCAATAATAGCACCATAATTGATTGATAACTCAACAGAGCAGGGATCCAACCTGAGGTTTCCTAATCTATATGGTTGTTTTGTTCTGGGTATAAATGACTTTGACAGCACTTAACTAGAATTGGCTTCTCTTCAGATAATTTAAAAATTACGTTGAAGCCAAATTACAGACGATGCAGCAGTAATAGTTGAATGAATAATCTTTAACCAGGACAGAATAGATCAGCACTTATTTTTGTACTAAGTATTTCAGCTCACCTTCCGCAACCCATGTAGAATAGCAGCATTTTTTCAGCTGCCGCCATTATAAAATATAATAATCAATAAGTTAACAACTTTCCCAGGTGGGGCAACACCTTAGGCAAGTTTCCTTACTCCACACACAGACCTCTGTTTATCCAGCAGTAATTAGGAAACCATTTGTTAGTAGATTGGTGGATTGTTTTCCGAGGGTAATAATCCCTCCAAAAAAATAATAATGAGATCACAGAATCCATAACTGTTTGTGAGCTGTTGGCTGCCGCATTTCACCCCAAAAATACACAGTCACTACACTTTACAGCATATTCTATGAGGTGCTTTCAGGTATTTTGAAGACATGATAAGATGTTATATCAGATGCAAGGATTATTATATTATTAGCAAAAACTGAAATTGCTGGGAAAACTCAGCAGGTCAGGCAGCTTGTATGGAAAAGGAAAAGTGAGTCAATGTTTCAGGTCCATGACCCTTCGTCAGTGGACCCGAAACGTTGACTCACTTTTCCTTTCTCCATAGATGCTGCCTGACCCGCTGAGTTTTCCTAGCAACTTCTGTTTTTGTTTCAGACTTCCAGCATCTGCAGTATTTTGCATTTTTATTATATTATTCTATTGTTACAACTTTTTTCATTTATTAGTTTGAGTTTTTCAACCAGGCAAATGATAAAGAAAATATTGCGAAGCACAATGATTGGATGAAGGGTTCCATCTGTTGTTGCTTTGTGAGGCACCAAGGTCAAATTCATTTGAACATAATGAGTGTTGCTCAAGATAACCAAGCAGGGAACTAACTGCAAACTCATTTCAATTCCAGACACAAACGACTGGCTCTGATGCAGAATATCTGTATTGCAGATAATGCCTGCACCCTCTGCTGCAATGATCCTGCCAACACTGAACTAAGGCCTTGTGGACACAGGTAACACCTGCCATCTATGTTGCCCCGAAAGTAACATTTTAGGTTCTCATACACTCAGTTTCAGGCTTGCTGTTTTATGTAGATGTTTAAATAATAAAGTGCTTTTTTTTGTGCTGTAAATATCCGACAACAACAAAATTACATTTGTATAGTGCTTTTCACATTGGGTGGATGTCCCAAGGCGTCCCAATTATACTGCCTACAGGCAATATAATTAGCAGAAGATAGGTTTTCATTATGAAATAATTTCCTTTAAACCTTTTAGGTTTCAGTATGAATCACTTCCCCACATAAAGTACTCAATGAAAATGGTTGTTTATCAAAACATGTTGTTTTTTCCTCTTTCAGAGAGATCTGCATGTCTTGTGCCTTGCAACTTCAGATATGCCCAATGTGTCGTTCAGTTATAAAGACCCGGATTCGAATCACCACAGCTGGCTGAGGGCCACTGCTTTTTCTTTTCAAGTGTTTCAGCGATCTCCACAGAAGGTTTATAAATCTATTTTCAACAGCACTAACTTCACAACCGCAATATGCCAAAAGACCAGAAAGCTATATTCTTTGCAAAAAAATATTCACCACAAGTTAGCTTCTGTTAATTTGTAACTGCTAATGATTAATCTTCAAAGCCAACTAAATCTAATTTACAATGATGTGATTCCTGAAATTTCATTGTCAACATTGGTTGGTCTTTGTAATTGTCCATTTGTGTAATGATGCTGTTGCTAGATATTGGTACAAATGCCACAAGATCTTTAAGGCATTTCAGTTTTATATTGAGAAGAGTTGATGTAACTCAGGACAGGAAGCACTTGTGCACTTCTTAAGCTAAATAACTAACCTTGTTGCAATAAACGGTTTTGCAAATATAAAAATGATAAAACTATTTGTTTTGATAAGATCATCCTGACTATTCAAACGGCGTTATTCCAGAGAATTTATCTCAGACAGGTAACATCACATGGCTTCAAATAGATGACAGCAAAACTAACTCCCACTGTACAATGTCCCTTTAATTATAATTTTTCAGCAACATATACAGAAGGGGTATTCTTGGGATCAAATTCCATGATAAGCACACATCACAAAAGGACAATAAATTGAATTGCTATAAGATTATAAATCCACCTAAATAATTTTAAGAAAGCACGGATTGAGAAAAGGCAATTTGGTCCTTTAACTTTGCTTCTTTAACTGATGACTTAAGCCTATCTGCTGGTGGACTCAACATTATCCTGGAGGATAGTCTTTGGAGATAATCAAGTGAAGACTGAATAAAGACATTCTCTCCCTTCCCAAGTGTCCCAAGCCAGTAGCAAGGAAGTGTTGTGTGTGGCAAAGTATCTATTTGTGGAGTTCTGTAGCTCAATGGTTAGAGCACTCGCCTTACATGCGAGAAACTTGTGTTTCGAATCCAGGCAGGTCAGGGCAAAACATTGTTCAAGTTTCCTCACTCAACAGCTTTTAAAAGGGAACTAGATCTTTATTTAGGAAGAGCAGGTCTATTAGGTTATGGGGAGAAAGCTGGGAAGTGGGATTGAGTTGCTCTGTTCAAAGAGCCGGCACAGACTTGATGGGCCGAATGGCTTCCTTTTGTGCTGTACAATTCTATGATTCTATGAACATGCCTGATAATAATCCCTTGAAAAAACCCAGTAATAAATTGGCCATTTCAATCCATGACTGTTTGCTGTGCACAATTGGCTGTCGAGTTTCACCCACATATATACAGTCAATTCATTATACAGTATATTCTGTGAAGCGCTTTGAGACGTAGAGATGTGAAAAGTGAACTGTTAAATGCAAGGATTATTATTATTACTGAGCCAACATTTGACTCTGTCTTTAAAATATACGACATCTCAGTGACGTGATAAGGTATGATATAAAATACAACAAATATTATTGTTTTGCCAGTGTATCAAAATTGCACTTTATCACATTATTTGACAAAATATAGACATTTCTTATATTCTAACCTTTTTTACTCCCGGATCTCACTTTATTAAAAACAATGTCCAGTTTCCAGATAAAATCCTATTCAGGTTTCTTACTTGTGAATGCAGTTTTACATCACCATAATTTAGAGCTCCGATATGTATTAATGGATTCTCAACTATGTATGACAGATGCAGCGTATTCATTAGGAGCTTTGGGTTGCAGGGTTCCCAGAACCAGAATAGGAAGATCCCCCCTGGTGACCATTCTGCCCTTTCAGTCCTGCCAATGTGCCAGACTGGCCAATCGATCATCAATAGTGCCTTGGCATACTGTGCATCTGACTGACTCAGGGACAGGTCTTCCAAGATCACCATTGTGGAGTCCTGTAACTCAGTGATTAGAGCACTCACCTTACAAGCGTGAGAAGTGTGTAACCAGAGTCTCTTTGGAGAAACCAGGCAGGTCAGGGCAAAATCCTTGGGCAAGTTTTCTTATTCCCCATGCCTAATAATAATCCCTCCCCAAAAAATAAGAGTAATAATAATTGGTCATTTCAATCCATGACTGTATGTGGGACCCTGCTGTGTGCAATTAGCTGCCTCGTTTCGGCCACAGATATGCAGTCAATTCACTTTACAGTATATTCTGTGATGTGCTTTGAGACGTCTAGAAGACATGAAAAGCGCTATATTTAATGCAAGAATTATATTATTATTATAGAATAAATAATCCAGATAATCCATTACCAGGTGCGTCACCTTCAAGCCATCACAGCTGCAAAGAGACTCTGGTTACATCCCGCTGGAGGACCATCAATAGATCATTTGACATTAGACAAACATAGGTTTGAGTCTGCACTGATAGGTGCCGGCAGTACTTGTGGGTAACAGTTAAGGTGGGTAAAACTTGATGGACAACATAGCTCAGCATGAAATGCCCGAGATCATTGCCACCATCCTAAACAACAGCAGCTTGGAATTACATAGCACCCTCCACGCCGGCCGGACGGCATCTCAGAGTGCTTCCCAATAACGGATCCCAGGGCCGAGCCAGTGAGAAGGGTAAGAAGGTGACCGAAAGCGCAGTTGAAAAGATCTTTAGCCAAGATCTGTTTCCTGCCCACAACTCACACACACATCCTACCAATGATTGGTGATCCCAAAAGTTGGAAGTGTGGAACTTCAGCAATAGCTGCTTACCTCTCTCTCTGCAAACCAATCAAGGAAGATCTAATGTACAGCATAACTGTGTGTTCTCAAATAATGGCTTCCAACAACTGACACCACAAGCTTCAGAGTATCCTCATCACTGTTTGACCTTCAGGATATTGTAGAATAAATAGGCACATTTCATTGGGTCGATAAGCAGGAATTATCTCTGCTGACAATAAAAACCTCTGGAGATACCAGTGCATTCACATTCTAACATTCCCCAAATTACTTGAGTTTCTAAATATATTATTATACAATATATGTTTAGTAGAAAAGGGTTAGTAAAGATCTTCAAATATGAACTATTTGTAAAGGAAACATTTTGAAGACTGCATCTTTCATGTAGCATAAGGAAAAAGGTTTGAATCTTGCACTTTATTCAGTGTACAGTATTAAATAATGCCAATGAGAACAATTTTTAAGAGTTTCCAGTTTAATGCTGCAGCACAAAAAATAGTAGGGACACATAGATGTAGAAAAAAAACTAATAATCCTTGCATTTGATTGAGTATCATCATGCTTTTAAGATACCTCAAAGAACTTTTCAAGATTTTACTATGGTGAGATGGATGTATTTGCAGGTGAATGTGTAGCCAATTTACAAATAGCATTGCCTTATAAACAGCAATGACGGACTGATCAGTTTGTCTTGGGATTGTTGATCAGAACATCAAGCGAAACTCCCTCCTCTTTTCGAAAACTGCCATGGGATCTTTAACCTCGGTTTAATGTCTCAACGGAATGATGTTGAACAACAAGCAGCATGTCTTCATTATTATCAGTATAGACTGTTCAAAGTCTCCATGTGGTGAACCCCAAACCTTCTGACTCAAAAGCAATAGTTTTATCAACTAAATCAGGCTGTCATCCCACTAAAAAGCTCTCCACTACCTCTGCAACCTCCTAACTCCCCACCAACCTGTCCACTCCCGCAAACCTACCTCAAAGCCCTCATCTTTGACCATGCTTTCGATCAATCTCCTTTACCCCACCTGCCCTCCATTCTCCTCAATCCCTACCCCCAGGTTCGTTTGGGAAGATTGTCTGTCCAGTACCTGGGATGTCATCCTGACGTGAACGGTGCTATCCAAATGTAATTTTGTTGTTGTTGTCAAGTTAAAGTTTTAAAAATACAATTGGAAATATTCTGTTTTGATGCAAGAGATTTGTCATGAAAGGCCCCATTGTATCCTACAGCCTGCTCCATTCTTCTCACCTCACACCCCTCACCATCGGTGGGCAAGTTTTCAGGCAATCTGTTTCTGTTCTCTAGAACTCCATCTCAGAGTCCCTACGTCTCAACCTTCCCGTTCCATCTTTGAAAGTTCATTTTAAGCCCTTGCTTTTTTGACCACACTTTTCAGCCATCTTATCCCCCATTCCCCTGAACTCCTACTTGTGCTCCCAGTCAACTCTAAAATGAGTTTTGAGGAGTCTTCTATTAAATGTAATCTGTGTATTGGAGAAATGAACCCGCACGAATGACAAAATATAAATTAGGATAGTTATTGAGACATTAAACTGAGGTCCCATCTACCTGTTTAGGGTGGATGCTAACAATCCCATGGAACTCTTCCAACAATAACAAACAACAACTTGTGTTTATATAGGGCCCTTCATACAGGGTTACATCTAGGATGAGATTTTCTCCTGGTGTTCAGGCCAACAATTCCCCCAAATAAAATTGGTCAATCACTTCAAGGTTGTTTGTGAGACATTGTTGTGCCTAAATTGGCTGCAGCATTCACCTAACAATAAATAATCACTTCACCTTACCATGAAATCCTGTGAAGTGCTTTGAGTGCTTTGAAGTGAAAGGCACTATAACAAATGTAAGGAGTATTTTTTAACAAAGGTATCATATTGTGGTATAAACTCAAAATTAAACATGCTTTGAATCTACAAGCAAAATAGTTCTGAATTTCTAGAAGGCCATCGTGGTTCTCTCTTTTCCAGTGAGGTTTACACTGTGCACTGAATAGTTAATTATTTTGCTCTTTTGTCTCTCTACCACTACTCAGGGCTTGTTCATGCTGTTACTGAATGTGAGAGATTCATGGTGTCTTGTCTGTTTACAAATATGCCTCAGTGCTGATTTCACTACATGCCCACTCGGGCTTCTATTCAGGATTCTGTCCAGGATTCGGTGCACTTTCTCCAGTACACAGATTGTACTCGATAAATGGCCTGCTGTTGAAAACAGATAAATTCTAGAGTGGCATAGATGAATTTTGCGTTGAAATTTGAAAGGCGGAGAGAGATAATACTTTCATAGCATTAAATCACATAAATTTATTTCAGATATAATCAAAATCACTATTTTTAATCTGAAACATTTATTTTGTGTAAATATATCTCAGCACCAAACAAATAAAAATATTGATTAGGTTTGTACTGGCAAATTGATTTAACAATCAGTCAGCATTTAAATTTGGATTAGAGAATATAACTGATTAATCAGATCTCCACTGCTACTTCCAAAATTATTGAAGGTTTATTCACTGCTGCAATTTGCCTTCATTCATTTTGCCTGTTACAGATATTTCCACTTCAAAAATGTATTTTAAAGTATCAATATAAAGATAAATTTTATTTACTTTGTCATACAGAAACCATGAACATTCGTTTTAAAACAAAGATCCATTTGTTTTTCAGATGAAAATCTGGCATAATCTTGAATTGTAAAGCTTGAATAATAATATATAATAATACAATAACTTATTTTTGGCTGTAAACCTATTAAAAATAGATTGCTTTTTAGCTTTACGTGAACTTGGTCAGGAGAAGTAATGAAGCATTTTGAGTCTACTAAGAATCTGGACAGATAGCTAATATACCAGATCATGTGATACCAGATTCTCCATTAAAATTGAATCACTTAACTTGCAAAACCTCGAATAGCTCTTCATCTATTCACACATCAATTTAGATTACCAACTCTGTCTAAATAACATCATCAATGCTTTCCTGTACTTTAATAAGAAATGTTTTAAAATAGATTTTCTATAAAACTGAAGAGCTTCAGATTATTAATATCAATGCAGTGCTAGAAAATGACTCCTCATTTTGTGCTCCACAATATTTATTTGACATCACAAAGAAGTGCAACTCCTCGTAGGATCCAATGCTCAGGTGTCTGAACTGTCCTTAGGTCCACTGCAGCTATGTAGTTCAGGTCAGTCCGGACCGGCTTTTTGTAGATGGGACATGAATATAACCGGGAATCTTTTACACCTGTGAGAGAGAGAAAATATGCTGCTATTACGAACTGGGTAAATTTAACACCTTTCACTTATACAGGACTTTCTTATAATTATAATAATAATAATCCTTGCATTTAGATATAGCATTTTTCACGTCTTCTAGACGTCTCAAAGTGCTTCAGAGAATATACTGTAAAGAGAATTGAGTGTATATTTGTGAGCGAAACGCGGCAGCCAGTTGCACACAGCAGTATCCCACAAACAGTCGTGGATTGAAATGACCAATTTTTTAATTATTGTGTTTATTTTGTTGGAGGGATTTTTATTAGGCATGTGGAGTAAGGAAATGTGCCCAAGGTTTTGCCTTGACCTTCTTGTAAGGTAACTTCTTAAAAAAAAACTTTATAGAGAGTGTGCCAGACACTGAGAAGAGAGTGAAGAGGGAGGTGACTGTAGACAAGGTTGAAGAGGTAAGTTTTCAGGAGGTATTAGGACAAATAGAGAGGCATGAACAGGGAAATTTGGGGAGAGAATTCCAGAAGGCTTGGCCACTGATTGTGGGCGAAGGGAGTGAGGGACATGCAGCCATGTGAATGCATGTAACAAGCAAGATTTGCAAACTATGTACTGAACTATGAAGTTCCTATAGCAATGGGCATCAAGGAATTTTAAGTGGCTTGATCATATCTGAAAAATAACAACCTGAAAAACGTGGAATTAATAAGACTCATTTGACCCATGAAGTCCACTCCTACTCAAGACTACAGTTGAACTTCCCAAATAGCCTGGTTTATTTTCATTCCTGATTTATTAAAGGAAAAAAATCTGATTAACTAAATGCCCTAGAGCTCAGTGTTGGTGGACAGAGAGTGGATGAGACAAAAATGGAAGGGGAAGGAAATAAATCCGCCAGGTTTCTGTTCCCTATTATTATCCAGTGAAGTCTGCTGGAAAGTGCATATTTATGGATGTTTTGAGATCAGGATCAGGAATAGTTGTTATACCTAACATGGTTGAAGAACTTTCAAAACTTGCAAATGTTAAAGAGTACAGGAGTACTTACTCAGGTTATTCTGAGCAGAGATATGTATGACTGGCAGCAGCTCAAACAGCACTTTAGGTTTGGATTCAATGAGCTTTGAATTGCGTCTGTCCCAACCAGCGCCTTCCAGGTACAAGCCATAGGCATAAAGGCCTTCCAAAGGGGGGCTCGTGATGTCATCCTTCATCCATTTGGTGACCTCATTGCACAGCACCACACTGTCCAGGGCCCAACCCTTGTGAGCACGGGTAATTTCCTACCAAGTGCAAATATAATAAAATAATAATCCTTGCATTTGATATGGCACTTTTCACGTCTGCTAGACATTTCACAGAATACACTGTACATTTTTGGGAGAAAAGCTGCAGCCGATTGAGCACAGCAATGTTCCACAAACAATCATGGATTGAATTGACCAATTTCTTATCGATTTTGTATCTTGATGGATTATTATCAGGCGTGTGGAGTAAGGAAACTTGCCCACGGGTTCGCCCTGCTGGGAATCAAATCCAAGTCTCTCACTGGTAAGGCGAGTGTTCTAACCACTGAGCTACAGGACTCCACATGTAGGGTTAATAAGATCTAATGAAAAATAAGTGAATGTGTACTTTATATTAATAATCATCCTTTCATTTGATATGGCGCTTCATCACATCAGTAAGAAGTTGCAAAGTGATTTGCAAGGTTTATTGTACTGCTTACCGGCAGTGTCATTCATAGGGAAAACAAGGCAGCCATTTTGCACATAATATGCATAAATATATCAGCTTTTACAGGATATGAAACTTCCAAAGTAAAAATAGCGAACCCATACCATTGCTCTCACATCCCTCAATCGATTTCTTAATCAAAGAATGGCCTAATTCCCTCTTGCATTTGCTGTCACAATTTCCCTCCAATGCCTTGCCAGGTAGTCTATTCTACACTGTGAAATAAATTAAAAATTAAACTGTCTGTTCACTTTTCTGAGCATGAAACCCATTGTTTCTATTTGGTCATGTCAAGCAGAAAGGTCCTATTTATCTATTTCCTTGGGATCTTGAATACATTAATAAGATCTCCCCTGAGTTTCACTCTTCAGTCTGAACATTCCCATCAACCCGTAATACTTCACAAAAAGTACAGATTCATATTACGGTATTATGGTACAAACAAAGGAAGCATCCCGTATAGAAATAACCTATATAATCACTTCATTATATTTTCTGCTTGTAGCTTATGGTATTATTCTCACTGCTGAGATATGAATTGATATTACAGTTGCAGCCGTTGAAAATCTCCATATATATATATATATACACACACAGGGGCTGCGTTTGTGCTGGACATGAGAGTGCTTTGGTAAAAGCTAAAGTAAATGCTTTCAATATACATACAAACATTAGTAATGGTGATGTCTTTGAGTGCCTTTGAAGTTTCAATATAACGTGCTATTCCCTGTGCACTACATCATCTGAGATTTAATGCCAAATTACACCTTTGATAACATGAGCGAACACTGACATCAGTGCTTCAATTGTTCATGAACACTTGATATTGTCAGGTCTATTTCCGAACCTTGTAAGGTTGATGACACAAGTTGATGGAAAAATCTCCCAGAGGTTTGTATTCTTTAGATTTAACTTAATGATTCTGTTCAAGCTGACTCTGCATGAGGTAAACTGCTCCTCCAGAGAATCTATGAAAAAGCTTCTTTGATGGAATCCAGCCCTAAATTAACTCTGTTTATTCCCATTCCACCTCACAGCTTTAAGTTTCCTTTTGCATCTCTACATCTATTCTTCTTCTACTGTCTTCATACATACCCATCACCCATACTTTCCAGGCTCCCAAACACAGAACGGATCGACTTCAAGATCCTCTCACTCATTTTCAAATGACTTAATTCCACTACACTGCCCTACCTATCCAACCTACATACGCTCCACTCTGCCAACTGCTGCATCTGGTTGGTTGACTCCTGCCTCCACTCCACCATCGATGACTTTGCCTTCAGCCACTACTCCCTGAAACTCTGGAACTCTCTCCCTTGATCCATCTACTTGTCCCTCCCTCCCCATCTTCAAATCCTACCTAAAGACCTCTCTTTTTGATTGTGCTGACAAATCACCTCCTTCCTCCCTCTCCCCGTGGCTCTTCGACAGACTGTACCACTGTGAAGTGCTCTGGGACTCTACCCTGTGTGAAGGGTGCTATATAAATGCAAACTGTTATTGTTAAGTACTCTTCTAAGTTTACTATTCAATTTAAATAGGATTTAATATTACACATCCAGAAGTCCCCTAGGAGATGCCTCCTTTCAATACTGAAGATCCCTAGCTTGTCTAATCATTATCATAATAATAATCCTTGCATTTGGTATTGTGCTTTTCACCTCTTCTAGTTGTCTCAATGTGCTTCACAGAATATACTGTAAAGTGAATTGACTGTATATTTGTGGTTGAAACACAGCAGCCAATAGTGCACAGGATCCCACAACAGTCATGGATTGAAATGACCAATTTTTTTTGTAGGGATTATTATCAGGGGTGTAGAGTGAGGAAACTTGCCTAAGGTTTAATCCTGCGTGGAATTGAACCCAGGTTGTAAGGCAAGTGCTCTAACCACTGAGCTACAGGACTCCACTATATCTATTTAAGCTTCCCTTTTGGAGATTTTGGTCGTGTGTTTCCTATTCTTTTATCATTAGAAGTAGGAATGTATTCTGTGCAGCGAAAGAGGAATTGTTTCAAAAGAGGAGATGTATCAATGTATTTTTTATGTGATTTATATTGGAGTTCACTTTGTAGAGCTTTAACGAGGGAAATAGGGCGGGGTCAAATCCACAATAGAGTAGATTTGACTGGGGTGTGTAGGACTTGATGAACCAAAAGGACATTAGCTCTCTCCATGCCTCATGTTCTTAACTGAATATTGGAAGGTTTGCAAAAGTCCGACATTACCTGTCTCATCGCTGTTAAAAATCCCTGAGGGTTAAAAAAGCCAGTCATCCAGAATGAGTTTGGCTGGCCGTCAAAAATCCAGGCGCTGAATTGTCGATTTCTTTCCAGCAGCTCAGTGAACCAAAAGCCAAGTGTACTAGACGCCCAGGATGTCTGGAGTGCAATAAACAATGTTTAATCATTTGTTTAATCATTACTAAAATATTGCTCACTCTGCCCTGAAATAAATAAATCAGTTATTTGGTCAGGAGGATGTCTGACACATGCAGAAACCCATCGCTGTGCTTAAAGAGTATCCAAACCAAACTGAAAATTGCATGCATCCCAACTACCTATTGAAATTCCAGGAATAGATTGTTGGAATTCAATGTGTATTCTCTCTCTGCACAGAGAACAATTGATACTTATCGAAGAACAAAATATTTTTTGCCCGACACATTTGGAAATCCATCACCAAACCAACAACAACAAAATTACATTTACACAGCGCCTTTCACATCGGGAGGACATCCCAAGGCGCTGAACAGTCAGGTTGGGAACCGAGCAAGGGGGAGGGGCAGGTGTGGGGGAGGGACGGAGTTAGTGGGGGTGGGAGAGAGTTGGGAGAGCAGCAGAAGGCACGATCGAAGAGGAGGGTCTTGAGACTGACCAGTACAAAGGGAGGAAGTGAGGCAAAGGGACTGTGGGATGGAGTTCCTGAACCTGGGGGCAGGTGGTCCCAATTCGATGCACATTTCTCAATGTCTATTCTCGGGCTATACAGAACCATAATTCAACACTTGGGTCTACACAACACCATGTCCTCCTCAGATGGGCCAGTGTTCAAGATATTGGATTCAAGATCCTTGTCCTCACTTTCAAGGCCAGATAAGCGGCCTTGCCACCGCTTATCTCTCTGACCTACAGTCTCCCTACCAGCCTGCCCGCACCCTCCATTCATCAGACTCAAGCCTGCTCCGCGTCCGCCCTAACCGCCCAGCCATCGGTGGCTGGGCTTTCAGCCTTTCTGCTCCCACACTGTTGAACTCCATCCCGCAGCCCCTCCATCTCGCTTCATCCCTTTCCTCCTTCAAGGCCGGTCTCAAGACCTCCCTCTTTGACCGCGCCTTCAGCTGCCCCACTAACTCTTCCCCCTCTCCCACTCTCCTTCCCCTTCCCTCAACCCTCCCCCACTCCCCACCCTCCCCGCTCGCGTCCCAACCAGATGGTTCAGCGCTTTGGGATGTCCACCTGACGTGAAAGGCGCCATATAAGTGCAATTTTGTTGTTGTTGTTGTTGTTGTGTTGGGTGCAGGGCAAAACGTTTCCATGCATGTACACCAGCAGAATAATATCATCCAAAATTGAAGTGCTGCATGCCTGTCATAAAGGCCTGGAACAAATACACAAAGTCCGTCCCCCTCGATGCCATCCAACATGTCATTGAAGATGTGAAAATTGCTATATCAAATGCAAGGATTATTTTATTTAGGTGAAACATTAAAGGCTATGAGGCCCAAGCAGAGAATGGGACCACATTGGCTCACATGGAGAAAAACACCAAACAAACATGAACCATTGTACCATTCTAACAAATGAAGAAAATAGAATTTGATATCAGTTAGCATGGACTGAGTGGCCATATTATGGGATGTGGATGTTATTCACGACAACCCCCCTTCCCCACCACACACTCCGTAGCAAAAATGTCTCAGCATCTCATAAGAAGTGTTATGCTTGACCTTCAGCCACTCAATGTTCCCAACACAATTACCTTTTTCCATCGAGCTGGAATTCGTGCATCATACATGCAGTCTAAGGCATCCCTGAGGTTGTCACTCATAATAATGGTTCCATCAATTGCAAGTTTTAATTCCATCAGTGTGCTCCGCACCAGACTAATAACCCTTTGCATTCGATCAATCTCCTGACGAAGGAAGATATTCATTGGTTGCAGCGCTCCCATCTTCTGCAGTTTCTCTTTGACCTAGCAAAGAATCAAAAATGCCAACTCATCAATATCTGTGGTCCACACATATAATCACAATGGACCATAACTCCAAAACAGGTTTGCTCATAGTATGTAAGAGATTATTGTCTCATCTAAGTGATGGCATCTCTAGAAATACAGTGTTGTCCAACACTGGACTGCATCAGTCTAGACTATGATCTGTTGATATTGGTGGCAGCTGATCACCTAAAGCAGTGGTTCCCAACCTTTTTTAGCTGTGACCCACCAGCAGGTCCTCACGACCCAAACTTTTTTTTGCTGCTGAGTTTTGGATGGTTTGCAACTTGTGTAGTGAGCAGCTGCAGAATCTAGTGAGGAGCGCGGTGGAATAGTCAACTATGGAGGTGATGGAGGTCATGGTAATGTGGATGACGGTCTCAGCAAACCACTGGAAAAGAGGTAGTAGCCGTGTTTTTCATGGTTGTTGATAAAACCCAACAAAACACTTAATTGTAGTACACAGATCAACTGCACAACTCAGGACTCCACCAGTAGCTGGAAATGTGCAGTCAGGAATTCCCTCGTGGAAGATCTCCACTCCTTTCAGCAATGGGAGATTCACCATGGAAATACAGCTATCCCAGGTTATTTTCAGTTTGAGGTTAGTATTTGATAACCCATTAAAAATTATTCAAATAAGAAATATATCAATCCAAAGGGAATTCAGTCATCCAATTTTACACATTGTTCCCTGAAGTGGTAATTTCCTACCTCAAATGGTATGTAGTCTGCAGGCAGTTTCTCCAACATGTCATCGGCCAATCTTGCTACCAATGCTTCTCTGGTTTCTCCTCCCCCACTAGAACTGTCTTTGGGCTGAATGCTTAATATAGTGTCCAGAACATCCTTGGCAAGCTTGCTCTGGTAGGTGATATCAGCATTGGTGTGCAAGCCAAACACTTCTGGAGTGTCATACGTAGGGAGACTCTGCAATACATACAATATCACATAACTACACCTTGAAAAACTAAAGAATAAATCTAACATGTTATTAGTGTATGAACCCAAGCTATTGGAAATGCAGCATAAGAGAAAGTAGTGGAAAACTAAGTTGGCTATCTTAGAATACATGGGGAGAAAATTGTGACATGTTTTAACTATTACTTCAAAATCTGTAAAGATTGTAATCTTCAATTCAACACGTGATAACTCTGTTGTTGAACTAACTAGGCATATCTTTACATAGAAGATTCTCAGTATTGTATTCATACACTCAAACAATTATAAATATATTTTTTCTTTACCATTGTGCTCTGTGTTTTTCTGTATCCATTAAATATAGGTTAATATTAATAATAATCCTTGCATTTAATTTAGTGCCTTTATGCATCGTTGAGATGTCTTATATTGCTTCACAGAATTGATTCACTTTGTGGGCAAAAGGCAGCAGCCAATTGCACAGAGCAATGTCTCGCGAACAGTTGTGGTTTCAGCGCCTAATGTTTTTTTTAAAAAAAGTATTATTACCCCTGGAAAGCAAATTGCTAATCGACTAACAACCGGGTTCAGCAACAACAACAACTTGCATTTATATAGTGCCCTCCACACTGGGTGGCGTCTCAGAGAGCTTCTGAGGGTTCCGACTTACTACTGGGTAAACAGGGGTATGTGGAGTAAGTAAGCTTTCTTAAGGTTTCACCCAGCCAAGGAATCAAACCCGGGTTCTTGCATTGAAGTATATATATTTTAAAAATTCAACAAACACTATTTTCATAAATTTAACTGGTATTATATTGCAAGGCAATGATTCAGAAAAAAATTCCAACTTTATTGCAAGCCACTTCCTCACACCTCCATGTTGACTGTAGCCACAAAAGGGTTAAGCGTTATTTTGTTCTCAAACCTGAATGTACTGTAGGTATTGATCCACTGATGCACACTTGGGAATGTTGTAATCCTTGTAGAAGCAAAAATCTGGAGCAAATATATTTTCACTGAACCAGACCTTAGCAAAGGTATTTAGCAGTCGTTTGTCATAGTCATCGGTGACTCTGCCACCATACTGAATCTCGCCAATCATGTAACGCAGAGTGGTCCAAGAAACACCCTTGCAACAAAAGATAAATGAGAACAGTAGTGCTTACTTAGTATGTGACTTCATATTTTAGTTTGCAATGATAATGGAGGTTAGTAGATTACATTGAGCATTACTGAGCTATATTGATCCAGTGTAATAACTGGCACTGGGGGTTAAAAATGTGATATTTGTAACAGGGGGAAGGGGGCAATGTAAAATGCAATGTTATAAGTTCACAGAACAGTCGGCACATTGCCAAACATTGCGATGAAACTAGTTCAATTATGTGACAGCTATTCTATTCCCTACACCCCCAACTTCAGCAGCTTTGGTAACTGTCATTGGGTTGTCATGACCACAAGGTTAATTTTGTATGTGCTGCTTCACAGGATACCAGTTCAACTCTTTCACTTAAATCGCTATTCAGTCAAGCTGAGACAGAGAGCTCTGGGGGCACCCAGAGGGGCACAGAGTCCAAAACAGCAGCTAGTTGATAATTAATCGACTTGTTTTGATTATAACATCACAGTGCATTTTTCACCCAGGATTTGAAAATGATTTGTAAATACCAAATCTTGCTATTTAACTGGGCAGTTGTCATGCTAGACTGCACTTTCTATATAGATTTATATACAGTATTACATATATAGTAATAATTATTAATGTAATACATATTATGTTTCAATTAATTCTTCAGATTTGAAGCAACCCTCTCAAAGAAAACTTGCACTGCAATTTTATAACAACAATAAAAAAAACTTCCTTCTCTTTTCAAATAGTTCCATGAGTCCTTTTAACGTACACCTGAACAAGTTGACAGGATCTTAGTTTAATATCTCATACAAAAGATGGATGGGCGAGATCATAAAGATTTAAACTGAGTGAGACAAAAGTCTGTCTCTTTTCTGAGCTCTAGAAAAGGTCAACAATTGATTCCCAACTCTGGCCAGCCCTTGGCACAAAGTGATGAGTTAATTCAACAGTACAAACCCCTGTGAGGGGTACAAATGTAAATATACCATTGATCATGTCATACTATGGTTCAGGCATATTTTAAAGGCCAAAGCTGCAACAGCCTGTTGCATAAAATGTCTTGAGAACAATTTTGCTCAACCACTAACGATTCCATTACCCATGTCTGAGGTATTGTATCAATCCTGTTGAAGTATAAAAGAAAACATTGCAGTTGTACCTTCTTGATATTCATATCATCCAAGTGGTTCTGTACAAATTGCACTGTGGCATTAAAATCAGCCTGGTTAAATTCATATGGAATGTTCCAACCAAGAGAACCAAACTTGCGCCGTTCTTGTACAGCAGAGTGTAAAAAGGCAACTGCATAGAGCATTGGCTTCCATTGAGTCATATTACTAACATCCAACAGATCCTGACTGATTCCTGTCAACACAGAGGGAGATAATGTCAATGAACCAGAGTCAACAGATTGTAACTGAGGCAATATAGTGATGGTGCGCAATCTATCAGAGGGATTCACACAGGGGATATTTGGATATTGGGGTCAATTATATTATGGAAATCCTTTTGTGGGACATCCCATTGTAAAGGCATAACAAAAAGATGGGTATATTAGAGCACACAGTGTCTGATTGGCCCCATTGTACAGCTTTACAGATATAATCTGTACAAGTGAGACTATCCTAAAAGTTAAATTAAATTCCTGACATGTTGTTTGAACCCAAAACCTTCTGATTCAGAGGTGAGAGTGCAACCAACTAAGCCAGATTTGCACACATACGAAAAGATCACCATTTTCAGGAATCAGCAATGTACGCCCCAATGTCAGAGGTGACTGTTGTTCCCATGTTACAAACCCACACGCTCGAGCACAGATGGCAGACATCCAACCTCATGATTCATCGCCTTTTATGGCTTGAGCATCTCTGCAGCTACATGCTCTCACTTTCATAGGGCAAAACTAACTTTGACTCAGAAGTCATCCTGGAGACAAACAACAGTCTGTTTATCACCATCCATCACCTACTTCGTGCACCCCCTCAAACTCCCTCCATACTCACTTCAAACGCGAAGCACAAAGAGGCCCTAGACTTCTTCGCCTCAAAGATTGAAAACATCTGCTTGGCTGCATCGTCCTCCTACCACTCATGACCCCTTCCACCCCACCCAGACCATCCACATAACCTTCTCCCTCTGCCACGGCTCCCATCACTCCCCCCACCTTGCACTTCTTCGTCCCCATTTCACACTCCTCCCTCTCAACCACAATCATCATCTGCTGCCTCAAACTCCTCGTCATCCAACTGCTAGTCACTCAACAACCCTCCTCTCCCCCCAGTTGGCTGACACACTCAACCAGTCTCCTCCTCAGGCTCTCTTCCACTCTCCCTGAAAACCGCTGTTATCAAACCCCTCCTCAAAAAAAATCCTCAATTTCTCTAATCTCTCATCTATCCCACTCTAATCTATCCCACTTCCAATCTCCACTTCCTTGCTAAAGTCCTGGAACATATTCTTACAAGTCAACTTCAGCCAGACCTCTCCCTCCACTTCTGCCTGGAGCCCCTGCAATTGGTTTTCCGCTTTGCCCATAGCACAGAGAGAGCGCTTGTCAAAGTCACAAGCGACATCCTCTCCATCTGTAACCAAGGCTCCCTTTGACTTCTCATTCTCCTGGATCTCTTTGCGGCATTCGACACAGTCGACCACGCCACGCCACCTCCCCGCCATGGCTTCTCCTCCCTTGTTCACCTTAGTGGGACTGCATTCGTATAGTTTAGGTCCTACTTAACCAACCACCTCCACTTCATTTTGACAAATGTTTTTTTCCTCTGGCCACTGCCTGATTTACTTGAATACCCACATTCTGAACCAAACCTGCTTTTTCAACCAGTTTACGGTCAACTCCAATGCCCACCGCTCGGAGTCAGGCTCCACCATTCTTAAGCGCTCTGAGGTGCTACCCTGCGTGGAGGGCGCTATATAAGTGCAAGTTATTATTATTATTATCGCTGACTTACCACAGTAGTTTCTTTTCAGACCTGCCTTCAGGCCCTGGGGAGGTTCATTAGTAAACTTGATTGACATCTGGAGTAGTGTAATTGGGAACAGCTTATGAACCTCTGTCGTCATCCACAGACGGAACGTCTCATGGATATTCTCTGTCTCTGTAATGATGTCCATCAGTTCTTCCAAGAAATCGAGACCCAAATGGCAGTTCTGAAGCAGAGTCCATCCGCCCTGAAATAAAATATGGTTAGTACAATTTGAAATACATGCTGCTGCTCCCAAATATTGTGTTCTTTGTTAACACTAATATATTTCATAATAAGCTACATATTGTGAGTGTGCATGCACCACTAAGAACTATTTGCCTTTTTCCTATTCTGATGGTGTCCAGCCCATGCGGAATTCCAACACCATGCTTAACCAAACAACTTAAATGCTTATCCAAACCAGAGTTCCACATATGCATGTCGAACTTGCCCAACTGACTTTCTCTAAATTGATTGTTTTAAAAATGTGTGACTTCCAGTATTTCATTTGTTTAATATCCATTTTCTGGACCTGATCGACCAAATACAGGAAAATCTGCGCTGCCCAGAATAGAAACAGCTTTTAAGTAATTATGAAGCCTAGTTAATTGTGCATTTTTAAATGAACACTGCATAAGGAACACTAAAGACAGTAATTTTACTTCAAATTACTTAATGGGAAAAAGTATATAAATAATACATGGTCACAGGATTAATCTATCTTGTGAATCTACTACAACAACCTTTAGTAGACAGTATGGAATGTCATTAACTCCATGTATGATTCCTTCAGATATGTTCATGGTGTCTGATAAATAATAAAATCCTTGCATTTGGTCTCGTGCTTTTCAAGTCAAAATGTCTCAAAGCACTTCACAGGATTTACTGCAAAGTGTAGTGACTCAATACTTGTAGATGAATGCAGCAGCCCATTTGCTCACAAAATGTCAGCCATGAAGTAAATCACCAATTTTATTTGAGGGCTATGATACTAGAAGAATCTCCTTTCTCTTTTTGAGTAATGTCATGGGATCTTTAATGTCCACATTAACAGACAGGCTGGACTTCAATTCAACACTCATCAAAAGGATAAAACCTCCAGGGTGGCATCACTCACATCAGCACTGCACGGCCGAGGCAATGAGAATTCAGAATCCAAATGTGGGGCTTGAATCCGCAGCCTTCTGACTCAGATACTACCAGCTCAGCCAGGCTGACACAAAAATATTTTGCAGCAGCAGTGAAGCGTTCCCTGGATGTATTCTGATCTTGAACTCTACTACATTCTGAGTTTTTAAAAACTGTTTCATCATTGTTTCCAGACAAATGTATTCAGAGCAGGAAATAGCATTTGCATTGTTCCCTCTGAAATCGCACTGGCTCGGGCTGAGAAGAGCTCTGACAACAAGATAGAAGACTAGAGACTTGCAAAACAAGCCAAACAATGACTGCTTGTGCAAAGTCTGCTTGTGCAACTGGCTTTATAATTACATTTAAAAGGCTTGAAAGCGAACAAAACATGTTTGCAGCAGAAACCTGGTGTGTCATTCAGTAAAATTGCCTCCAAGTGTGGATTTGACGAACAGAGCTCCAAATCTAATCAATCTTCTTTGAATCTTAAACATTTGGTGTGAATTCTAGGTGAAAATTGCATCAATGCCAACAGCGAAGCATAATTGGCTGCTTTTGCAACAGGAAAGTAATCCATTTAGTATAATATCATCCAACATTAAATGGAAACACTATCATCAGAGTACTGTATGTTAAAGTTGCATTTTTATGATCACTGAGCCATTTTGATGTTCGGGACAAGTTTGCTGTTGCAGAAATTGCCTGTTTAATAATGCGACAATACAATAATAATAATCCTTGCATTTGATATAGCGCTTTCCAAGTCGTCCAGACTTCTCAAAGTGCTTCACAGAATATACTGTAAAGTGAATTGACTGTGCATATGTGGGCAAAACATGGCAGCCAATTTGCATACAGCAGTATCCCACAAATAGTCATGGATTGAAATGACCAATTTATCTTTTTTTTGAGGGATTATTATCAAGTGTGCGGAGTATGGAAACTTGCCCAAAGTTTAACCCTGCCTGGAATCGAACTCAGGTTTCTTGCTTGTATGATAAGTACTCTAACCACTGAGCTACAGTGGTTAGACTCCACAAACAAGGAGCTTGCAGTTATCTGTGTATATTCAGCAATTCAACTAGTAAAAAAATAAAATGCTAGTTCTGAAGGTCATCTATGTTTTTTTTAAATAAGTACATAAAAGTGCAGGTGTTACGCCAGCTGCCTTATGAGCCGCAGCTGCTCAAGCAAAAACAATGTGGCATTAGCTCTGGAACATAAGAAACCAGGAACAGGAGGAGGTCATTCAGCTCATCGATCCGATTCCACCACTTTACAAAATCTTGTCAGACTGTTCAATTCCAATCCCCCACCCTTTAGTCATAATCCTAAATAGTAAGGTAATTGCCATCCTTGATACATATATAATTACGCTCAAGTGTAGTGACTGTTTTTGCAAGCACCAATAGTAGCCATTTTGTTCACAGCAAAGTTCCACACAGTATAAGCTATTTTTTAATGTACAGAACATCCTTCTTTTTCTGAACAGTATCATGAGATCTGAACACCCACCTACAGCACAGGCAGATATGACCTCATTTTATTAACTATTCATATTTGATATAGTATTTGTTTCTGACTTTATACTTGTATTTGATATAGTACCTTTCATGTCAGGCGGATGATTCAACACACCTCATTATAAAGTATAGTGACTCTATATTCAGTAGGGAGGGAACACCGCAGCCAATTAGCCTACAGCAATGTCCCACAAACAACTATGAAGTGAATGACTAATTGCATTTGGGGTATTGTCGACAATGAGACTAGGAGAAACTCCTTTCTCTTATCAAATAGTGCTGTGGGATCTTTAACATCCACAGGCCAAGCATGATGCTGGTTTAATGTTTCAACTTTAGGACAGCATCTCCAACAATGCAGAAAATCCTTAGGCACTGCAAGTATCAGCCAGGACTAAGTGCTGAAGTTATAATGTAGAGGTTGAACTCACAGCACTGTGACTCAGAAATGTGAGTGTTCCCAAATGAGCCAAACTGACACAGTAGAATGATTCCATAAATAAGATAAATAACTTGTTGGTGATCTGGGAGTCAGGCAGCCTGTGAGTCATTTACACTTCAGGCACAAATTACAGCTTCCAGGCACCTCCAGTATTTCCTCAGAACCTCGAAATAGATTCACCACATTCTCCACCAATTTAGCCACTGTTTAAATGGTCTTCCTGCGATTGCTTGTGGTTTTCCAGATGTAAAACCCTGAGTGCCCTAGGATCAAATAATAAATAAAACAATCCTTGGATTTGTTATAGCTCCTTTCACATTGGGAGGACATCCCAAAGTGCACAGGATTTATTGTGCGGTATGACTGGGTATGTGAATCTGGAAATCAATTTCCTCACAGCAATATTCTCAAAACATCCATGAAGCGAATAATCAATTTTATTTGGGGGTTTGTGTTCAGGATAGCAGAAAAATCTCTTCTCAAAGACTGCCATGGGATCTTTAACATCCAACAGGTAGATGGGATCTTGGTTATTACATCTCATCGGAAGGACGATACCTCTGTCTATGCATTCCCCCCACCCCCCAGGATTGCATTAGAGTGTCTTCTTAGATAATGTGAATTTAAGTTCCAACATGGGATTTGAACCCACAATCTTCTGACTCAGAAACAAGCATCTACTACTGACACACAATAAGAAGCAAGCATACAAGGGATGCTGCTTTGGTTTAAATTTGTTTTAAAGGAGGACTGTTATTTCTCATGATGGATTAACAAACATAACACCCAATTCGTAGCCATTTCCTTACTATAGTCATGGTTTGCTGGAGAAGCTTGCGAGCGTGCACCTCTTGTCCTTGCCCCATCGAGACGCAACGTGCTTCTATCTTGACTCTTTTGCCCAAAGCTATAATTGAATCCGTGGGATCTGAACCCATTGACAGAAAGCAAATTAGAGGAGTGCGTCGATCAGATTCCTCCCAGGTCTTTTCAACATCCAGGATGACTCCTTCTGCGTACTTTTCTCCCATTGCATCTATAACATATTTGCGAGCCTAAACAACAAACGACAAGAGGAAAACCAGCTTTATTAAAAGCCTTCTCATGGAAATGAGTCTCCATTTAATCTTAAATAAGATTGCAGAGTTCTATTTATTATGTAAATTTACCTTTATAAAATATAATTTCCATCTCTCAGTACACACAAGTACTGTACATTGATTTTTGCCCTGATTATATGAAGGGGATTTATAACCACAGCTAATGAGTTACTAAATTTTACATATGCAATACAATCTGATTTATATTTATATAGTGCCTTTCATATCAGGTGGTCATTGCAAATACATCAAACTGCTGGCTGGGCACCCGAGCTGGGGGGGTGGAAGCCAAAGGGCAGGGAAAGATGACTAAAAGCGTGGCCTAAGAGCTATGCCTTAACACAGGCTTTGATAGTCGGGACAGGGTGCAGGGAAGAAAATGAGGGGAGAGAGTGGTGGAGTTCCAGTGAGAGAGATGCCCTTATATGTTCGGATTCTGTTCGGAAGAGAGGAATTCCCAAGCCTAACTGAATACGGCTTCATTTTCTTTACAAACATTCCCCTTTATTTTAGTTATAGTTGGACAATTTCCAGACATAATAAGATTAATAACAGTTAATTAATGATGCCTCAAAGCAATTCAAGAATATACTATACTGCAAAGTGTGACTGAATGTTTTTTGTAGTTATGTCCCAAACACAGCCATGGAATGGGTTTTATTTGCGACATTGGGAGCACTGGTATTATATAGTGGCACTGGGGGAAGGGGAGAACACTATTATAGAGTGATACGGAGGTGGGGGGCACAGATTCTGTTATTACACCATGTGCCTGGGACTAGTTGGAGTCTGGAAGTGAATTTTAATAGCTGGAAATCTCCTGCCGCAAAATCACATTCAGCTGAGCTGTGAGTTGCTGATGGGGGATTGAGGGTGCAGTTCTCCACACATAGCAGATGGCAAAATCAACAGTGCGATTATTAAGGGAAAGCTTATTAAACGTATCAGTTAGAATACTGAAATAACTTCAAATACAAATGAGAAATGATCAGATGGCAATCCTGATCCAATCTTGGCAATCCAGTGAGGCCATGTGGTTATATGTCTGTGGATCACATGTTGCTTTTTTTTCTGGTCAGCCGGGTGTCTGACACATGCAGAAAATAATAAATACTTACATTTTAGACAGCGAATTTTGTGGCAGGATAGTGTCTCAAAGCACTTCACAAGATGCACTGTAAAGTGTAATGACTCACCCTGCTAATATTAATATCATCTCCACTGTAAACTGCTGAGTATCCCACATATGTGTGATTCTCCCCTTTGTCTGGTAATGAAGTGTCCAACCTCTCTCCAGAGGGACATATCTTGTCTGTCTAATCCCAGCAAGTTTAGGCTCAGATTGGCAAGAGATGCAATTTGGGAAACCCAGATTGTGCATTCGGGCATAGATGATATCTACCCAGATATAAGCTTACAGTTTACTACTGTATACACTGGCAAACTTCCTGCTGCTTGGTCGGTCAGGACTGCCTTAACCAATAGGGGATTTGACTCGCAAGGATAACAGGAGAAAGGGAAGAAACCTAAAAGGGAATGTTTATACAGGGCAACGTTTACCTCACAATGTGCTAAGTTTTTGAGCCTGAAACCAATACATATTCTGCAGAGTACCTGAGCAATAGTTCTATCAGGACACCAGGATCTGATCAGGAGAAGACGTCGGAAGCAATCCAAGGACTGGTCATAGGCATTCGGAACATCTACCTCCTCAGGAGCCTCTTTATCAAACCAGATCTTCCATAGCTTTTCATTCCTCCCAATCTATCCATGAGTTCAACAGATAAATACACATTATCTTTGCACTTGATAAAAGGTTATTTTCACAATAGGAGGACATCTCAAAGTGCTTCACAGAATATAACTGTAAAATGTAGTTACTGAGTTTTTTGGACGTGAGGACAGCAGCCAATTTGCACACAGCAAAGTCCCACAATGCCAAAATGTAGGATTAAGGAAGAGTCAAAGTCACATCAATGCATCTGAGTCCCATTCAAATAACTGGCATCAGCAAGACTAATTCAAAAAATAAATCCAATACAGTTAGATAAACTAACTTTTTTTTTTACAATCTATCAACAAGGAAAACAGAGGAACTCTCAGCATAAGAATTTACATTTTTCTATGTAAATTTCTCCAAGCACCTCAGAGGGAATTAATGTCAAGTGTCATGATTGTTTTTGAAGGTAAACACAGAAGCCATTTGTAACAGCAAGATCGTAGGAACCACCATGAAGTGAATGAGTAATTAATCTGGAGGATTGCTGGAGAGAACACACTTTCTATTTTGAAAGAGTCTCTCAGGACCTTTTTTGCTCAACTGAACATAAGCAGAGAATTCAGTTTAATGTCTCAAATGGAAGACATACACCTCTGACCTTGCAAAACTCCCGATCCTGAAGTCAAAAGTGCCACAAAAGTATACCGACGTATAAAAATACAGCAGGCAACTTTGTGATAACAACAACAGAATGACATTTGTATAGCACCTTTCATGTTCAGGAGGACATCCCAAGGTGCTGGACAGATACTGCTTCAGACACGAGCTGATGTCAGGGCTTGGGGGAGGAGTTGCCGATGGGTAATAGATAATAGTAATAAATGATAAGAGGAAGAAAAAAGACCAATGTGTGAAAGCTGATTTCTGCCAGCAGCCACTATGTTCTATGTTCATTGATGGTCATGTGCAACCAATTTTATATTCAGTTCTTCTGCCTCATTGATTTTGTTGTAATACACGCGCACATTGACTTCTTTTGCTGCTAACTGTGAAGGAAGTCTGTTAAACAAGCCGTCTTGTTTAATGGTCTGCAGTTTAGTACATTTTCGGAGTACTAGTGGTTAAATAGTGTATATGGTAAGCAGAAAATAATTTAAAGTGAAATCATAAACCTGTTTGGGTTTGGGGGTTTTCTCTCACTCTATATATTGAATTCTTCACTGTAGTCTGAGTTATTATCTGCTAATGATATTATGTAAGTTCATAGAATCATAGTTATAGAAATTTACGGCACGAAAAGAGGCCATTTGGCCCATCATGTCTGTGCCGGCTGGCTCTTTGAAAAGAGCTATTCAAAGTCAATCCCACTCCCTGACTCTCTCCCCAAAACACCACAAACCCATCCTCCCCAAATAACCATCCACCTCTCTTTTAAAAATTGTTAACAGCACCTCGGGACATCTTCCCGACTTGAAAGGCGTTCCAGAAATGTAATTTTGTTGTTGTTATCCAATCGGCCTCCAACACCCTTTGTGAAGCTTGCCCTAATCTGATTGTAAATCTAAATAATTGAAATTGGTTTTATAAATCATATCTATATACTGTTATATTATTTTGATTTCTATCATATTCATTTCATTATTTTTATTGTATAAAATATATACCTGAGAATTATATATAATATTTATACATATTAAAATACTTTTAGGACTATTTATAAACTATTCTAGACTTAATAAATTATGGAAAACTGGATTTTTGATCAATAATTATCTTTGCATTTTGATATAGCACTCATCACGTTGTGTGGAATAAGGAAACTTTCCCAAAGTTTCACACTGTCTGGGAACCAAATCCAGGTTATAAATTAACTTTGAATTGTAGAATTTTCCAAAATTCTTTGTGGTCTTAAATTTTAAGACAAAGATTTTCAGGCTAAGACCATGACAGATTTCAGACTTTTGAAATCTATTAACAATGTTATACTTGATATTAACTGCATTACAGAAAGTTACTAGTTTTAAATACTTGTAGAGATTCTCTGACTTACTTGATCTAAGACATCAGAGAATTGTCTGAGTTTGCTGAGTTCCACCAGGTTTAGCCAGGTCATATCCAAGATCCATTTTGCAGGTTTAGGTGGACAGGCCTTAAGATCCAAAGAAGCACCTCCTGTGTACAACAGCATTATGTATAATAATAATCCTTGCATTTCATACAGTGCTTTTCACATCTTATCAACGTCTCAAAGCGCTTCACAGAATATAGTGTAAAATAAATTGACTGGATATTTGTGGGTGAAATGCGGCAGCCAATTGCGCACAGCAGTGTCCCTCAAACAGTCATGGATTGAAATTACCAATTTTATTATTGTGGTTTTTTTGGACGGATTACTATTAGGCGTGTGGAGTAAGGAAACTTTCCCAAGATTTCGCCCTGACCTGCCTGGACCAGTCGTGGATTGAACAGTCATATGCTACGCTTTAAGGATTTACATTTTACAGACTTCAGACAGCAAAGTTCTACATCAGAATTAAGTTACAATCTGATTCAGAGAAACTAATAAAACAGCATTTTTGCAATGATATTAAATTGTGAACTAATGAGATGTGTGAGAAAGGGGTATAGTTTGCAGGTTGGGTTGTGTTAGTCATGTGTAATTGGGGGTTCATGTGTAAATAAATGTGTGAAAAAGAAATGACTGTCCTCAATGATACAATCAACAACAACAAAAAAATTAAATTAGTAAGGCACCTTTCATATCGGGAGGACGTCCCAAAGCGCTGAACAGTCAGGATAACCAATTAAAAGAATTACAAGTGATTCTATCACAAAAGTGAAAACAATTACCAAACCAAAAACAGCAGAAAAACAGCTAAACAGAAACAAAGCAAAATTGCTTCGATGTACCAAATCAATAAATAAAAGTTATTTTGTTTGATGGATTCTATCCTGTATGGACGTTCTCATGATTACAGGAAATCCTTTTGATTGCAGGACAATGAAAGTAAATGTTCTGACCTTTGATGAGAGTGAGAAACTCTTGGTGTTTCAGTCTGTTACTTTGCATGTCAATCTTCAAGGTAAGGAGGAGGGTGAAGAGAAACTTGTGCTCCTCATAAAGCCCCCGAGCTGTGTACTTGTATACTTCGTAAGTCATATGCTCTATGATGTTTGCTATCCTCTTACTGGTGATGGGACTTTTGACAGACCTGCAGAGACAAGAGCATGTATTCTGGTCAAGGAGCAGATACACGGTCTTCTTGATCTATCTGGTGCTGTACAGAAGTATGAAATGTTAAATCATAGAGTTAATTTTCCACCTGCTCATTTTATATTTCCTGCTAGCATTGTCTCGGTTGCTGACAATTCAAATAAATGTTTTGTACAAGGTGTCATCCTGGCTCAGCTAGTAGCACTCTCCCCTCGATCAGAAGCTTTTAGCGCCTTGGGACGTCCTCCCGACGTGAAAGGCGCTATATAAATGTAAATTGTTGTTGTTATGAGTGATCTAGTGCCACAGCCAATTAAATTGGTTACTCTCTTCGCGGCTGTTCATCAGACTTTACTTTGGAAAGTTGCCTGCAGCTGTTGACCTACAAATAATAATAATAATCCTTGGATTTGACATAGCACTTTTCACGTCTTCTAGACATATCAAAATGCTTCAAGGAATATACTGCAAAGTGAATTGACTGTACATTTGTGGGCAAAACACAGCAGCCAATTGCACACAGCAGTGTCCCACAAACAGTCTTGCATTGAAGTGATCAATTTATTATTGTTTTTTCTCTTTAGGGATTATTATCAGGTTTATGGAGTAAGGCAACTTTTCTGTTTATTCTTACCAATGTTTCGCCCTGCCCAGAATCAACTCCAGGTCTCTCATTGGCAAGGCGAGTGCTCCAACTAACCATTGAGCTGCAGGACTCCAAATAATCAGTAAGCTTTATAGAAAAGTTTGTAAAGTCGCCTGTTGACATGATAAGGCATCTTATAAGTTGCAAACATTATTATTATTATTTTTATCATTGGGACACTGTATTACAGAGACATTTGCACTGTGGAGTAACATATGGAAATCATAATCCTGTTGTACTTTCAGCACTATTTCAAGCTGCTGCTGCCATCCTGGCACAGGAGAGCAATACAAGAGGAAATAAATGGCCATACATTGCACTGATAGTTAGGCAGGATCATTCACTCTCCGTAATGAATAGTTAAAAACTCTTAACACAGTTGGCAATTTCTTACCACATCCTGCATTCGGGACACTAGCGTACACACAGTTCAATTTATGCTGACTGCAACTGGAACTGTTACAACAGCTCTGTTTTCTCCAATTTTTCATTCACTCCCAGGTCTATGAATGTGCATCACTGAGGAAATTATGAAATACATTTGCAGATCTGGAGATGCAACATTAATGTTTTTATGGCCCCACTCATCCTGACAGCGGCACAATAAAATTCTGCACAGACCTTGCTGGATTGTTAATTTTATATGTGGCAAGCACATGCCATGCAGCTGAATGCACTTGTCTCTCACAATATTTACAGATTCCTGTCCAAAAATTTACATCAACACTCCAATGGTAGTAACAGCAGTACAATAACCAGGCAATCAAAAATGTACAAAGATTTAATTATTGGCTCCAAACATCTCAGATGTCACACTGCACAGATTAAAACACAAGAGTGACTTTGTATCTAAATGGCGAGCTATACTGCTGGTATAAAACATATGCCCGTAAAAGAAAGAAATGTATTTTGTTTAAAGTAGATTTGAAGTAGGGGGAATGCTGTGATTGAGAACAAAAAACAATAACTCAGGCCTGCTGATCATCAGGAAGAGATAAGAAAGGTTAAAAATACTACTGCATTCACAAAAAAAAAGGTAAAATACCTAAATCAAGTTTGCAAGGGTCCCAGAAAGCATCAGATAACAAGACCAAGAAACCAGACTGGAAGGTTAAAGAGGAAAAGAGTACAATTAAGGTGCATATACATAAATGCTGGAAGCACTCAAAATAAAATGGTGAAACTTGAGGCTCTGAGGGCAACGGGTTACTACGATGTGGTAGGAATCATGGAGATAAGTCTAAACTGGGATGCTACTTCGCATGAAGGGTGCTAAATAAATGCAAGTTGTTGTTGTAAACCACAATGACAGAAATGAATATAACTTACAAGGATACAGGCTATTCAGAAAAAAATGGATCAAAAGCGAAAGGAAAAGTTGAGCGGTTCTGTAGATGTAAGGGGCTCAGGCACTATTCAGAGAGTGAAAGTAGTCGATAAACTAGTGAGGGGGTGGGGGGTGGGAAACAACAAAATCAGTTTAGTGCCATTGAGTTTTACTTGGGAAATGCACAAATGGTAACACAACTCTAGTGTACAATTTTAGATGAGCAAATATCAAGGGTTTAACAACAACAACAAAATTACATTTATAGAGCGCCTTTCATGTCAGGAGGATATCCCAAGATGCTGAGTATAAGAGCTGAGTAAATAGACTGGGAGGAAATACACAAGGACAATATCAGTTCAGTAAATGGATACAAAACCTAAACTTGATCAATTCAATCTAATTGTTAATATTAAGAAATAAAAGACAAAACGGAACTTGCATTTTCCTGTTTCCTATGAATACAGTCTTGGAATCTTTCATACTTACCTGAAAAAGCTGATGAGATCTCAGAGATCATTAAAAAGTACAGTAAAATCTTGTTTATCCGGTAACCAACCAAACGGCATACTCGACCAATTGGTATCTCCCAATGCAATTCACCATTCCAGCAACCAGATCTCATACTGTAGCCATCCGGTACACTTGTGGTATGCTCACTTTGCGCATGCGTGGCACATGCAGGGCTGGTACTACCTTTGGGCGAACTAGGCGGTTGCCTAGAGCGCCAAAATTTTGGGGTTGCTGGCCCTGATCAGCATATTAACAGCTGCAACAGTTGGGGGGATAGTATTTGAACCTCCATCCCCCTCTTGCTCTCTGTACACTGATTGGCTAACGGTCCCTGCCAGTCACGTCAACCCAGCGTCCCGTTGGTCGCCATTTGCGTCAATCAGAAGGGCGCCATTCATGCCCCACCAATAAATTAGGTTGAGTTCAATTTAACAGCCTGCCCTCAAGGCTGCTCATGCCCTTTGCTATTGACCCAATCAATTAATAAGGTTACTTCACTTCTTTTTAAATAAAATAATAATTATACATATACTGTGTATAGATATCTCAAAGCACGATACAAATAAAACAACTATTGTCGGCGGGGGGGTGACACAAAGGAAGCCATTCGTATTAATTTTTAGTATTAACGTTAGCTGATCAAAAGATACTAGGGGGCGCACATCTGAAGGCTCGTCTAGGGCGCCAAATACCCTTGCGCCGGCCCTGTGCACATGCACACTTATTAAACTTAACGAACGCTGGAATGCTTTTTTACTGATCATTTTACCAAGTGTGCTGGAATACTTTATTGGTAAGTATCCATACAATATTCTGTTATTATTTAATCTATTATTAATATGGTATGTTTTAAAATAAGTTCATTTTTTGTGTAGAATTTTTGGCAACTTGCCAATCGAATATCCGGCATATTTGATTAATTGGCACCGGTCAGGTCCCGAGGGTGCCGGATAACAAAGGTTTTACTGTACCTCCAAACTCTCTGTGCACTTGAGAACTGCCGGTGCCTTAGAATGGTAGTGAAGCTCCTGATTTTCCCCAAACCCTCTAAAGTCCACCCTTTAGATTTGTGTAAATACAATATATACAGTTTAAACAAAATAAATGGCAAGTCGCATACCCCCTAAATACATATTAAGAAAAGAATTGGAGCACAAATTTTAGAGTAAGAAATAAAAATGTTACCTTTACCGCAGCTTGAACATAGAGATCTAATTAAAAAGAGCTATTACCTGGCCAATGACAAGTCAAAGAGCCCCAGGAATTGACGCAGAGAAGTTTGATACATAACGTTCACCATGCTCATCTCCGTGATCAAGAAGTACAGGATACTCCCTCTGGTTGCAACTGTGGTAAATGTAAATTCAAAAAAAATGAAGACGATTGCATGCATATTTTCCAGGAATTAAAAAAAGTTCACTGATTTTACTTCATCTAACCTATCTTGATCCTATTATTACTCACTGTCAAACAAATAAAATTGCAGAAAATATTTAACTGATAAATTATTTTAAGTCTGATATTGGCTGACAACTCTCACCTGGGCGGTACTCCTCACGGGCTGTATTAATCTGTATCTCTGTCTCAGCAGCTGTCTGCAGTTTTTGTGTGACCTCCTCTGCCGTCTTCTTTGTGTTGCTCAGAACAGTGATCAGGCTTTCATCTTCAACAAGAGAGCCCTTAGTGCTCGTCAGGCGATACAGCAGATTGTCTTCCAACTCCTTCATCTTCCTCTTGTTTGAGGTTACACCTTCCATCAGATCAGTGCGCTCCTTTTCCAGCTCCTGTGGTATTTTGGCCCCACAAACAGCATATGATCAAATTGTTTACATAAAACAACCGATTATAATAATAATCCTTGCATTTGATATAGCGCTTTTTACATCTTATCAACATCTCAAAGCGCTTCTCAGAATATACTGTAAAGTGTAGTGACTGTATATTTGTGGGAAAAACACGGTAGCCAATTGTGGGCAGCAGTGTCCCATAAACAGTCATGGATTGAAAATGAATAATTTTCATTTTTGTTTTGGACAGATTATTTATTATTAGGTGTGTGGAGTAAAGAAACTTGCCCAAGGTTTCGCTCTGATCTGCCTGGATTTGAACACTGGTATTATGCTTGAAAGGCAAGTATTACGCTTGGAAGGCAATATAAGCTCCTGAGCTACAGGAGCTTATATTGGTAGAATTGTTTAAAATGTACAAGTAACAGTTGGGGAAACACAGGATTGATGTCGTGAGACTAGTAGTGAGAGCATTGGATGTTAATCTGTCGCGTTTTGCCCACAAATATACTGTTAATTTTCTACTCTTCTTCATCCTGCCCCGACCCCTCCCCCACCCGCTCTTGTTTCTACCTAACTGTACAGCGCCTTCGGACGTCCTCTCGATGTGAAAGGCGCTATATTAATGTACGTTTTGACTGACTGACTGACTGACTGACTAACTGACTGACTGACTGACTGACTGATATGTAGCCCAGCAGTGCGCTACATTTTCAAACTCAGGCTCCTATTATATTTTTAACTACACATTGTGGGTAACACAACCTCCATTCAGGTGACTGGAAGGGATGGTGACTTGCCTGCTGATTACCCTCTCTCCCTGCCACAAAACATCCAAGCACCAAAATCGGCATGGGTCCTAACCAAAAGACTATTGTTTTGGAAAAATTCTTAAAGCCATTCTCCATGGAAGTCAGCTTGTTATAGTTCTTTAAATGGAATGAGGAAAACTGGCGTTCAAATAGAAACACATTTTAAGAATTTTCTAAAATTCTCCGGAATCTTGGTCTATAATTTGAGCTTTATTTAAGTTTTAAGAACATAACAAATATGAGATGAAAAAAGATCAAGCTCCATCTAGCTTGACTTCCATCTTCCTGGTGGTCGCGTGCACATATAACAACAACAACAACAACAATTTACATTTATATAGCGCCTTTCAAGTTGGGAGGACGTCCCAAGGTGCTAAACAAGAGGCGTGTGACCCGAGCTGGGAGGGGAGTGTTTTGGAAGGGGTGAAACACGAAGGGGAGGTAAAAGAGTTCGGGGTGGAACAAAAGGCACGATCGAAGAGGAAAGTCTTCAAATCGGCCTTGAAAGAGGAAAGGGAAGAGACGAAACGGAGGGATTGAGGGATGGCATTCCATAAGGTGGGAGCGGAGAAACTGAAGGCCCGGCCTCCGATGGTGGGGCGGTTCGGGCGGGGGGCTTGGAGCAGGCCAAGTCCTGTTGAACGGAGGGTCCGGGTGGGCGTGTAGGGGGACAGTAGATCGGCTAGGTAGGATGGGGCAAGGCCATGCAAGGCCTTGTAGGTGAGGACGAGGATCTTAAATTCGATCCTCTGGAGGATGGGGAGCCAGTGGAGACGGGCGAGGGTGGGGGTTATGTGGTCACGGTGGCGGGTGCGGGATAGTACACGGGCTGCAGAGTTTTGGATGGCCTGCAGCCTATGAATGGAGGAACTGGGGAGGCCGATTAGGAGAGAATTTCCGTAATCCAGCTGTGAGGTGATGTACGCATGCACGAGTGTTTCGGCAACGTGGGGGGTAAGATAGTTGTGGAGCCTGGCAATGTTGCGCAGATGGAAATAGGCGGTGCCGTTCAAGGCGCGGATGTGGGGGAGGAAGGAAAGTTTTTGATCGAACATGATGCCGAGGTTCCTGATTGGCTTTGTGAGGTGGAGAGTGCAGCCTTGGATGTTGAGGCTGGCAGCGCCCGATGTGCGGAGGCGTTGGCTTGAGCCAATCAGGAGGGCCTCGGTCTTATTCACGTTCAATTGCAAAAAGTTGTCCCTCGTCCACGATTCGATGTCGGACAGACATGCTGTCAGAACATCGATCGTCTGGGGGTTGAGGGATGAGGCAGAAAGGTACAACTGGGTGTCATCCGCATACATGTGGAAATTTACCCCATGTCTGTGGATGACGTCGCCTAGGGGGAGCGTGTAAAGAGTGAAAAGCAGGGGACCGAGGACAGAGCCCTGAGGGACGCCGTGGGAAACTGTGTGGGGGTTTGAAGAAAAGCCATTGGAAGAAACAAAATGTAAACGATGGGTCAAATAAGAGTGGAACCAGTCAAGGACTGTGCCTTGAAAGTTGAGGTGGGAGGAAATACGTTGAAGGAGGATGGTGGGATCGACTGTGTCGAACGCAGCAGACAGGTCAAGGAGGACGAGGAGGCAGAGGCAGAGGGAGCCCTGGTCACAGGCGGTTAGGATGTCATTTGTGCCCTTATACCCCAAACTACCTATGTACTATGCCACATCATGTTATTTTATAAAGAAAACTATTTAATCTATGTTTGAAAGAAGACATTTCCCCCTAAAACAGTCTCCCTTGAGAGCCCATTCCACCTGCCTTCCTGTGTATGATTCAAACCAGCTGAAGTTGGTGACCAATTGAGGTTCACTCTATTTGTTTGCTTACCTCTGCAGCAAAATGAGACAGAGCACATGGCAACAATCTCACCAGATGAATGTGATGGGAAAAACTGGAAATGCTCATTCAGGAATCTGCACCAGATATTCTCATATTACACATTACTAACAACCAATAGAGAAGTTTCTGCTAAATCATTTCAACCATTGTACAAACCTCCCATTGTAAAACAGTACTGTACAATCAAGCACACAAACATCTCACTCTGGAGACCATAATTTGATAGATCGGTATTGACAAGAAGTGAAGGCCCAACATTGCAACAATCAATACAGGTTTTGAGGCTAGATCATAGGAAACGCTCGATTAAGGTCAGAATTCAAAGTCTCACAGATCAGATAATTCCCCTTGTTGCTGCTCCTTATACATGAATAAAACCAGCAATAATACAGATGTGAAGAGGTTATTTCGTCTTTCATTATGCGGCAAAAGCGCAGAAAGGCAAAGCTAACAAGCTTCAAACAAGACAAGAAAATACTTTTCTCCTGGATTAGAATCCCAGTTGTTACTACCATAATCATTCACAAAGGAGCTGCAAGAATTTATCAGTGAGAAGAGGAATGAAAATTCTAAGGTCAGATATAGGCATAACGCAGAACCCAGCATAATAGGACAAGACCAACTTCACAAGATAATTTAAACTAATAACAACAAAGTCGTTTTGAAAACTGTTTACAAGCAATCACAGCAAAATTTCACACAATCCTACCTGCTTTTCAGTCAGAATGACTCTCCCCAGTAACTGGTCTTCTAGCCCTTTCATAGTGACAGTGAAGTCAATGATGGAGGTGCGAGCGCTGATCTCCGGTGTGTATGCTGGGTTTGGAAGCTTTGTGGTGATGTATAGTCTAAACCCATTCATTACATCCACTTCTTTATCACCAACTTTCACCTATTGAAAGCAAGGATTAGACAAACTAATACTCTTCTGCCTTGAAAGGAGATAATAATAATACTTACATTTGATATAGTGTCCAGTGTCCATCACATCGGGAGGACATCTCTTGAATGTTTCACAGGATTTACTCCAAAGTGCAGCAACTGTTCCTTTTTGTAGTGAAATGCCACAGCCAATTTGCACACAACAATGTCCCACATTGCCCAGAAACAGTCATGAAGTGAATGACCAATTTTTAATTTGGGCGATTGTTGGCAACACAATGAGAGAAGCTCCCTGCACTTTTCAATTTGTGCCATGGGATATTTAATGTTCACCTGAACAGGCAGACATGACCTTGGTTCAACATCTCATTCAAAGGGTTTCCCTTCCAACAATGTAGGGCTCCCATACCACTGTAATGAGTTCAAAGTCCCGATGTGAGACTTGAGCACACAACTTTTTGAATCAGAGGCAAGAGTGCTATGATTGACTCAGGTTGGCACATCCTAAGTTTCTCCCCAACGGTGACAGTATCCACAGAAATTTCCATATGTACCTGGATGACACCCAACACTTATCTCTCCGCTTCCACCTTCAACCCCAGGACTACCGGAATTCTGACTGCTTGGATGAGGGACAATTTTCTTTAGCTGAACCTCAGCAAGACAGAGGCCCTCCTGATTGGCTTGCGTCAATGCCTCTGCATCTCAGGCGCTGGCAGCATCAGCATTCATGGAGGCAGTCTCTATCTCTCAAAGCCAGTCAGGAACCTGGGTGTCTTGTTTGACCCTGAACTGTCCTTTCTCCGCAACATCTGTACCATGACCAACACCACCTTCCACCACCTCCATAACATTGCCAGACTGCCAATGCCTCACCCCTCAGACTGCCAAAACCCTCACCCCATGCATTCGTCACATCAAGGCTCAACTATGGAAATTCCCTCCTCATCTGTCTTCCCAGCATTTCACTTTAATGATCAGTTGAACTATCTAGGGATAGGAATTTTACTAGTCCAATTGAATTATGACAATTTCGTGACTACCTTAGATCTACTATTGTTACAACCAGCCAAGAAGTTCTCACCATACAATTTTTGCTTTTAATGCTAAACATTTCATAGAGCACAGTTGCTATAACAATAACAACTAAATTGCATTTGTATAGCGCCTTTCACGTTGGAAGGGTGTCTCAGGTGTTGGATAATACTGGCTCCAAGTATAATAATTCCATAAAACCATAGTTTTTAAGACAGTTTCTCTTAAAATACACCTGTACATCAGTAAAATAGGTACAAATATGATGTATTCAAAAAAAGAACCACCTTACAGATTAAGGCAGAATTTGAGAATTTTTCCATAAACTTTGCAGTTTTAGATGGTAGGACTCCAGCAATACCCCACACTCTGCCAAACCTGTGCCTAATACTTTCCGGAATTAGGTAAGCAGGATGCATCCCTCCAGGGAGAGAGTGTGCTACCATTCCAAAAATCTGTCTCTGGGATTTCTATATCTAGGTGGGATGCAGAGATATCTCAGCTTGAAAACTATTAAGTATGATGGTGGGTACGGGTCTCCTTATGTTGTTAGACTTTAGGTGATTTAAAAAATCAGATTTTTCAGACTGACCACAGCGACTAATTAGCCCTTTCCATCCAAAGAACTACTAATATCAGAATCATTTTCAAAAGTTAAATCATACATACAAATACAGAGAACAAATAAAATCTAGATTTGGGAAGAAAAACAGAGGTCAATGTACAATTAGCCAGGGCTGAAAATCTAACATCCTATTAATACTGATGTGACACAAAAACAGTGCTGAATTGCTCCTGAAAATACATGCTGATTGAGAATATGGTTTCCCTGAAACATTGATTCGCACGACTGCATGATAAATGTAGGTGGTGAAAATCAATTTGGTTTCTGCTCAAGTCTTCCACGAAGATGTCCCTTAAAAATGCATTAGACTGTCCTTCACCCTTTTAATGTTATTAAATGGTCAGTCACTCAATTCTTTACGACCCACCGAACTTGGTCTCCCCTTCATTACCAACCTAATTCATGCCTGACAATAATAATCCTCACAATTTAGATGGTGCCTTTGAAGGTAGGTGACCTTCTCAAAATGCTTCTTAGGATTTACTACAAAGTAATCGGTTTTGAGTTGGCCTCTTGACATGAATGTCCCATACTGTCTACCTTGTAGGCAAACCCAACACCGTCCCAAAAATATCCACAAAATCAATGATCAATCTTATCTGGGTGGGTGCCTGGACGCTGCAGGAAGCTCCCTGGTGGAGAGGGGATTCACACAAGAAAAGTAATTGCTTTAATTCTTCCCATACAAGTAGGGACTGAAGTTTTTTTTGTACGAGTTGTACTTTACAGGCTGAAAGAATTCAATATTTGGAACATTACCTATAGAATTTCAGTCTGAGGAAGTAACACTTGACTGATGAAGATCTTACATAGTCACATTCTAATTTAATCAGGAAGAAAATATGGATTACGGTAACAGTAATATGCATCTGTTGTAGTGCCTATCATGTCAGGAGAACGTTTCAGAGGGCTTCAAGGGGTTTACTGTAAAGTGTAGGGACTGCATATTTTGTAGACAAACAAGCCTAGAAATTAATAAGAGCCAAAATCACTCAAATGGCTGATTCACTAGTTTAAATAGTTTGTGGATGTAGTACAGCATTTGTAATAAGGTTGCAAGCTGTATTGCGCGCTACCAAAAAAAACCCAAAACTAGCTGGAAACTTATTTTGAGAAACTGAGAGAAAATTCTGGATTGTACGGGATGCACATTCAGAATATAAATTGAGGGTTTATAATAACAATAATAATCTGAATAATAACAATAATAATAATCCTTGCATTTGATATGGCACTTTTCACATCCTCTAGTCTCAAAGCGCTTCACAGAATATACTGTAAGGTGAATTGACTATATTTGTGGGCAACCCGGCAGCCAATTGCACACAGCAGTATCCCACAAACAGTTGTGGATTGAAGTGACCAATTCATTATTTTTTCTTGACGGATTACTATCAGGCATGTGAAGTAATGAAACATGCACAAAGTTTCACATGAAACTGTAAACCAATTTAAATTAATGGCTTCAGTCATGCCAAATTAAGATCTTTGGCTCTCATTTAATTCTAATCATTAGGACTCAATAAAAAGGCAACAGTGAGGTTGATGCCATTAAACTAATTAATGGAGATTCTTTTGCAATTGGGTTTAGCAATCCATCTTCAGCTTAATTGAGAACTTTTGTTTGGAAATGTCTTTCAAACCATTCAAGCTCGTAGATCTATCTTTGTGAATGTAAACCAAAGGCACCTTAGCTTTTTATGCCCAAACTAGATCATTTTCCCAATCTTACTGCTACCAGATTTAGTGTCCTGACACTCACAGTAGCGTTTATCTACTTTTGCTCACTCTCAGTATTTACCCTGGATACTCTTGTGATGTTGTGTGATTGGACGTAGATACTGTTCTGGTCTAATTGTTGTGCTCTACCTCACTGGGTTCCAGATTATCCTGTGATAAGATACTGCTGGAAACAGAGCTCAATATAATAATAATAATAATAATAATACTAATGTTGGTTCACGACTGCTTGTGGGACACTGTGGTCCGCAATTGTCTTCTGCATTTCACCAGAAAATATACAGTGCATCACTTGAATTCCCACTCTCAAGCAGTGTGGTACGAATGTGAAACTTGCTACCACAAGGAGTAGTTGACGGGAATAGCATAGATGAATTTAAGGGAATGCTAGATAAGTACACGAGGGAGAAAGCAATAGAAGGTTATGTTGCTAGACTTAGTTGAGGAAGGGCAGGAGGAGGCTCATGTGAATCATAAACACTGTCATAGACCATTTGATCCGAATGGCCTGTTTCTGTGCTGCATATTCTGTGTAATTCTTCTGCAGGCTGCCCTAATATAAATGTAAGGGAGAGCTCATCTCTTTCTTAACGACTTTAGAAACATCATAACATCTTGAAACCTTCGCTGTTTTGCCATTTTGCTTTCTGACCATTTATTGGACTTCTTTCCGCGCATTCCACAAATGGAAAGACCTCAGAGCAAAGCTCTGAATGCAAAACAAGATGCAAGTGAGAAGACCCTGTGTGAAGGGCAGTATATAAATGCAGGTTGTTGTTGTACCAGAAGTAAACTTTGTAATCTGGGACTCTGACCTTGGCTGTATAATTTATTTTCAATTATGTATTCAATTAATATTGTCCTAGAAAGCAACCAGATGCATTATTCAAAGTGAATTTACCTTGTATGTAGAACCTGTTTTAATGAAATTTTTCTCCAAGACATTGTCGAGGGCTGGGTCGAGCTCCTCACCAACATCCTCAATAAGCACTGGTCTGCCGAGCGATAGCCCATCCTCCAGGTGGTTCCTGAAGTATTTGTGATTTAAAGATGTGATCTGAGGAAACAACCAGTATGTATATAGAATTCACTTTGCTATTATTTAATCAATAACAACCTTATTGTACTTTTAACCAACTCTAACTTCACATGCACTAGTCACTTATAGACTGATACCTGATACATATAGGTATACAGGACAGGAGGTGGCCATTTATCCTATTGATCCCGCTCCACCAGTTTATCAGATCTTAGTAGATCTTTTAATTCCAATGTCCATCCTTTAATCATATCAGTTAATACCTACTACCCCAGTCTTGGTTTCTCTTTTAAAGAGAGGTATTTTCAAGCAAATAGGAACTTTGGGACTTATGTGAGGTATAAACTCTGGCATAGACTAGTTAAGGCAAATGGCCTGTTTCCAAGTCATGTCACTCAGTGGAACTACGCAACACCCGAGTTAGTAGTTCATTGCATTCAGAGGTTAGAGTCACTAGCACATCAAATAACATTATGGAATCAACCAGAGAGAAGAGAATAACAAGGAAGCTGAGAGTACCTGGAGTTCCTTCTTTGCCTCTTTGTTTTTAATCCATATCTTGCCTTGATTTTGTGGATCAATCAGCAAAGGGTAACGAGCTGCTTTGGTAACAATGATTCCATTCTGTATGGATAGTTCATCGTTTGGTAAACCTTGCAGGTTCCATTCACCAATTGTCGGGACATCGATTAACATTTCTGTGAGGTTCAGGTTATTGGCAAAGGGAATTTTACGTGTTTTCATTTCCTTTTGCCAGTCTTTCAGCAACAAATTACGGAACTCCTGGTTGAAGGGGCCTGAATATGACAGGAAGGCGGTGGCTAATAACACATCACCTGAAACAGAAAGTCACAACCAGCAGAACGTCAGCATTACAGCACCACAATCATATATACATAGCACAGTGACAAGCAACTGATGGGTAAAACTTCTTACAGGATAAGGAATAATGAGATTGGTCTACAGTCAATGAATCGGATTACAGTCAAAAGTGTTCAAGCAACAACCTCTATTCAGCAACAACCCCCTGTTGACATCCACCTGGACAACCCAGTTTGCACACCAACAGACCCATAATCAGAGGCCACCCTTATATAAAGGCCAGTTTGGCCCAGCCCCCTGAGTGGATGATGAATACATGTTTGATTATATTCAACTACCTGAGAATCAAGTGAAAACTTACAAACACAAACACACATGTGGTGTAATGGGAAAAAATCCTAAGGATATTATAATTGCACCAAGATATGGTCAAACAGCTGTAAACAAACAACAATCAAACAATGTTAACAATAATAACAATTCTATTCATTCACTAAAAAATTGCATTGATAATGTAAGGGAATATACTTTGGTTTGGGAAATTCCCCCACTCCCCACCATTTAAAAACTGCAGGACAGGTTAATGTTTCCAGTTATGTTGACCTCAGACTGCCAGCTGATCCTGAGAATGTTTTAACATTAAAACAGGAAAGAGATCTACTGAATCAGTATGCTCAACAGTGACTCTCGATGGGTTCTACAAGAGCAAAGTTATCTGTGCTGCTGAATACATTAATTGCACATTGTGTGTGTGTCTGCCAAACCCAGTTGGTAGCACTCTTGCCTCCGAGACATAAAGTTGTGAAATTGTAAAATTTTGCCATTTATACCTAGATGTAACTTCTATACTTTTAACCCACTAACAAAATATGAAATTAGCCATTTTATGCCTAGATGTAATTTCTGTGCTTTTGGCCCACTAACAAAATGAAAAAGACAGGTCCTGGGAAATGCAGACACTAACAAAATGAAAAAGACAGGTCCTGGGAAATACAGATTGGCACAAAGCCAGTCGCTTCCTTATCTAAGCATTTTACAGGACAGGGAACAGTAACTCCTGCAAACCTTGAAGAAACTGTGACATTGTCTAAACTAGACACCATCTAGAGATAAGCTTGTTTTTGCCTGAATCGTTCCAAACTGGGACTCCTTTATATTATATTTTTCTAACCCATAGCCGACAAATGCTTGATATGTGAAGAACTAATCAATAGATAACATTTAACCTTGTTAGAGAGACATGGATTGAGTGATGTCACCATTCGAATAGTTGTTGGAACCCTGTGATTGGTAATACTTTTGTAACTGTCTTTGTGGGTATAAAAAGGCTGCATTAACTGACCACCGGCAGCTCATTCTCGTGAGTGTCCAATGGTCTACTTGGAGACTGTTGTATTCTGGGAATTAGCTCTTGCCGGCAAATAAGTTTTACATTTCCTTATCCACGGTGTATGGTCTGTTTGTAAGACAACGGTTCTGGGAACGAGTAAAAAATTACAACTTCACAAAGTTGTGGGTTCAATCCCTACATTGGGACTTTGAACTCAGTCTATCCTGACATCTAAATGCGGTGAGATGTTAAACTTACCTTACCTTTTCAAATAAAACAGCAGCTTTTTGTCAGACACTGCTGTATGTAAATTGGCTGCCATTTTCGTCTAGAAAATACAGTCATTGCACTTCACATTAAATCATATGAAGCACTTTGGTATGTATTCCCAACATAAAAGGCATTACAGGAAATGCAAAAATTATTATTATTTCTGACAAAAGGTCAGTGACCTGAAATATCAATGCGTCTATTGATGCTGCCTGACCTGCTGAGTGTTCCCAGCAACTTTTGTATTAATTTCAGATCTCCAGCACTTGCAGTATTTGCCTTTTACCTTACCTACAAGCCGTTTGGTTTGTGCTGAAAATTCCTTGCTCTGTTCAGTCCATCGTTCCTTTTCACCCGCCAGCCCACTGATCAGGGTGGACGCAGTCTGCATCTTGTGTCGGCAGCGCTCAGCATCTTCCAACAGTGTCTGAGAACAAGAGACCCAGAAGCTCCTTAACAACAGCAACATGTACAATAATAACAATAATAATTATAATAATCATGCATCACAGTATACCATGAGGTTTCACACTTAAATCCCTGGTGAAACAAGGCAGTGTCTTTGGAGCACTAATAGTTGATTGTTCCTTTAATAATAATCTTTACATTTGGTAGAGCATCTTTCAAGTCGAGAGGCCCTCCCAAAGGCGCTGGACAGTCAGTGTTTCGGACCAGAGCTGGGGTTGGGATCAGAAAGTGTGGAGGGTATGGAGGAGAAGGGGGTGATCAATGGCACATTCGAAGAGGAGGGTTTTGAAGTGGGACTTGAAGGAGGCTATGGAGGCGGCGAGGCTGAGGGAATGCGGGATGGAATTCCAAAGGGTGGCTGAGGCTTGCCAGCTGATGGTGGGGCCGGTGGGTTGGGGGACATAGAGCAGACCAGAGTCCTATATATATCTTATGTATGATATAATAATAATAATTCTTGCATTTGATATAGCGACATATCACGTCTTTTAGACATCTCAAAGTGCTTCACAGAATAACAACAACAACTTCGATTTACTGTATATAGCACCCTCCATGCCGGATGGCGTTTCAGATACTGTGTACTCAATACACTGTAAAGTGAATTAATTGTGTATTTGAGGATGAAACACAGCAGTGTTTCATCCAGCAGTGCATACAGCAGTGCCCCACACACAGTCATGGACTGAAATGGTCAATTTATTATCGTTTATCATGTGTGTGGAGTAAGGAAACTTGCCCAAGGTTTCTCCCTGCCTGGAATCGAACTCAGGTCTCTCACTTGCAAGGGAATCAATTCAGGTGCTGCAACAGGTAAGGCCAAGGAGCGAAGAAGGTGCGCAGTGACTTTTTAGACAATTAGATCAAGATGCTGGGAAGCAGCAAATTATAGTGAATATGCTGCTGTTGACATGGTGACGCAGCCTATATATGTCTACTTGTGTTGTCTCAGGGCAGGCAAGGCTTTATTTTCCGTAATTATTCTTCAATTATTTTCTTGGTGACATTTATCGTCTGTGCGTCAGTCGTTTTTTTACTATTTATGGTTTCTGTCATCCTAAAATCAAGAGACACCTCTAAAGTGGAACAACTATCATGGCTATCAGCTTCACAAAATAAAATTTATTAAATACACAGATTTTCTCTTTCCCTCAATCCCCATCCCACTCCTGTCTCATATAATTAAGCATCTCTTCTTAACTGAAACAGTATGTGTGTGTGATTGTGAAACAGTTTGGAAAAGCAGTTTGTTTCAGGTGATAATTGGTTAATACTCACTTGTTTCTTCATTATCGCCTTCTCATATGCTGCCTGTACAACATCCAGCTCTGCCTGTTTGTCATCCAGCTCTGCCTGTGCTTTTTGAAGATCTAACATGGCTATCTCCAGCCGGTTTTCCTGAATTACCAAATTAGCCTGAAAGAAACAGAACACAATAATCTGTGATCTGGTGTGATGCTTCATCGCGTCATCAAAATACAGTATCTCAAAGTGCTTTACAGGATTTTACTGTGAAGTGTAAGTGACTGTGTAGTTTAGTTTGAAGGTAAATGCAACAACCAATTAGAAATGATTGAAAGGTCTGACAAAAGGTCAACCTAAAACATTAACTCACTTTCCTCTCTCCATAGATGCTGCTTGACCTGCTGAGTGTTCCCGGCGACTTCTGTTGTTTTAACTAATTGGAAATGTCTACCCACATTGCAAAATCTGCAAAGGTTACTTGTCTGTCTTTCTGCAGTCTTAGCCATAAAATAATAATGTACTTATTATTAAATAATAAATTATAATTTATTATTATGCAATGATTATGCATTGATCAGTTTCACATTACTGTACCTTTAATGGCAACACTTCCTTGTTAATGGAAAAGAATGAAGCCATAGCCTTGGTCCAAGAGCAGAGTCCTGCCACGTTGCCACAGACTCTCTTGGCTGTTTCAATGTTATAGTCCGGCATTTCAAAGTAAGGCTGAAGCAAATCTACAACCTCCTCATTTATTGAGTCTTTAGGAAATTGCTAGGATAGTAAAATAATGTGGTTAATGAACATGGAACACTTCGCATGCCACCAATTTTAATTAATGCAGTTGCTTCTTTTTATGCAACAACATAATTTAAAAGAAATCTAAGACTATGATTGCTTGCAGCAAAATACATTGTTCAATCATCTTTCCATTGTGCTTTTTGTACCACAAGCACACTTTGGTCTCTTCATCCTATAACAATTGTCTTGCTTCTTCATCCTACAGCATATGCCCAGCAGTACCATTGGTCGCAAAGAATAACCAGTTCCTTGTGCCTTCTTAGGAAGAAACCAGCCTTGGGATGTTCTCTGATGTGTAATGCACTGTATAAATGGAAATTTGTCATTATTCCATACTTGTCTGGTGGGCATTAAAACACCAGCAAGTCCAGTGGGGAAAGGCAAGAGTTGGCTAGCAAGGTTTACTTCACTCCTAGAGTACCACCGGTAGCTGTTAATTATTTTCCTATTGATTAAGGTATCATCAAGACAGCTTTAATAAAGAGCTGGTGCAAGAAAATGTCAACAATAAAAGTTAATTTTGTAATGCTTCTGTGAATGCTCAAGCTGCATCATGATGGTCATTTATTACATCATAAATGTGCCGATAGGAAAACTTTAATTGATGCTGTCCTCTTTTTTGTAATAAAGCATGTTTGTTGAACACATGAACGCAACAGCTGCAATTTAGAATTAATGGTGTAAAGTACTCCATTCATGATGTCGGCTAGCTACATGAATCACTTATCAATTCAGCCCCAGGAATTATACACCCTGACATCACTTGGTAGATTCACTTCACATATTTCAGTGTTTTACTTATTCCACGCAACCGTTCCTCTTCAGAGGAGCAACAATAAAGATGCTGTGACTGAAAGGTGTACTTTTAAATGAAGACAATGAGAACAAAAAATCTGCAACTTCTTAAAAGCTTGTAATCATAGAAATGATCCCTATTTCTAGCCATCTAGAAAAATGTAGACATTAAGACATCCCACTGTATGTTACACTGCTCAACAATTTATACCCAATATCAATGGCACACCCAGAGGCCCTTAAGACATTCTTGTCTCACTCATCTGGCACAGGAGTGTTAGGGTGATGCTGAAGTGTGAGAACATCATTCTTTTTATTATATCACATAACTGGCAAAAAGCAGAAGCAAATTTGCTGGAAAACTGATCCTTCAACTACCTGGAGATTTGCCAAAAAGTTTCCTGCGGTCATTAGCTTCAGTGATTCTTGCCAGGAAGGTGTGGGGCAATTCTTCTCAGTATCAAATTTCACAGTGTTCACTCTCCTCTGGAAAAGGAGTAGTACACAGTCCATGATTCGCATGATGAGATGAGGTGGCCTGCCCAGGGTGCGGACGGTTGCGATATCAGAAGGCTTAATCGTCTGTTGGAAAAAGGGTGTGGGGGGGATGGAAGGTAAGTAAAGGAAATTTTTGATCGATGTCTTCACTTTTCGACCATGCTTTTGTGCCCCCTTCTGAGCTTGGGCCAAGCAGCTGTCAAAAGCATTTTGGGATGTCTTTCTGATGTGAAAGGTGCTATAGCAATTTAAACTGATGTTGTTGTTGTCATTTTCTAAAATTCTGCAACACTTACATTTTAAAACAAGATGGTTTTAAGACTGAGACTACGTTTTCCAAATCTCTGGAAATCCTACATTTTAAACTACGTTTTCCAAATCTCTGGAAATCCTACATTTTAAACTAGAAATTATCTGAATATTTTAGTTAGAGAATTAGGATAATCACAAGTTTACTATTTGAACTAAACCTAAATTAATATTGGCTATTACTACACTTGCTGTAGATGGCTTTCAGTGTTCTCTTTCTGGCTTCTTTCAACCCTTCTTTTAATCAGTCTATGCCATTGAGCAAAAACTATTTTTCTAATGCTGCAATTTTTTAATTAATGAAAACCAAGGTAGTCTTGGTAATAAGTAATTGAGGAGGGATTTGAAAGAGGCTCGGGAGGTAGAGAGACTGCGGGATGGAATTCAAGAGGTTAGGGGCAGAGTGGCTGAAGGCTCGCCTGCCGATGGTGGGACTTTCTTTCAAGTCCCGTCTCAAGACCCTCCTCTTCGACGGTCCCAACGGTCACCCCAAATACCCCCACTTCCCTCCAAGCATGCTCTATATCATATACACAGACACTCAGACTATTATAGTATTATGCACATACATTCACACTATGGTATATTTTTATACATGCACAGCACACTTTATTATATTATACAGATGCAGTCCCTCACATTATATTACATTGTTATACACAGAGTCACTCACGCACTATATCATATTACTGTATATGATTAGACGCACAATCTCATAATGTTATTATTTTGTGATACACAGTCACTCATACTCTATTACATTATTATATACACACATTCGCACTATATTAAGTGTGTGCAATTGGCTGACGCGTTTCCCACAAGTATACAGTCAATTCACTTTACAGTATATTCTGTGAAGTGCTTTGAGATGTCTAGAAGACATGAAAAGCGCTATATCAAATGAAATAATTATTATTATTACCCTCCCTGTCCCCGACCCCAGTTCAGGTCTGAAACAATGACTGTCCAGCGCCTTGGGACGCCCTCCTGACTTGGAAGGCGTTATTCAAGTGTAATTTTGTTGTTGTTGTTAAATGAATTGCTGATGATTTCTCTTTTTTTCAAAATTTAAGTTTCGAAATCTTGTTGCCGCCTCTGCTAAATCGTGGTCTGCATGAAAAGTTATAACATATTCCCCGTGGAGAGGGCAGAAAAGCCAGAAGGGCTATGAGTCATATCTGTTACACTGGTAAGCATGTCAGAATTATTTAAATTCATGCATTTGTGTATTTGCAAATTAATGGAAAAGGGTTTCTCTGAAATACCTTCTAATGATGTGAGATGACAATTACAGTCATGTCCAGTTATAACCTGATGGACTGGTCCATAAAAATGTTACAGAAATTGTGGTCACTGACATTAGTTCCTGTGTGCTGAGCATGCCTTTGACATCTGCCTAGTATGTGGGTGTTCTCATGTAATCATGCGATAAACAGAACTGTGCTATATCAGGCACCATCATAACAGGCTCTAACTGCAGGTAACTAACACTATCAAGGTGCCTACAATAAACAAAATGGAAATGTTGCTCAGGAAATGTAGCCTATTGATGCAGACCTACAATTAACCATCAGATTCATAGAAATTTCAGCATATGGTAAGACCATTCAGTCAATTGAGCTTGTTTGTGCTAGCTCATCCAACTGTTCTTATGGCCTTGCTCCACTCTGCCTTTGCGATCTCCTAACTCCCTGTTCGCTCCCTCTGCTCAGCGGGCTCCGGCCAGGTTCGTGTCCCATGACCCGCCCACCCCACCATTGGCAGGCGAGCCTTCAGCTACTCTGCCCCTAACCTCAGGAATTCCATCCTGCAGTCCCTCCGCCTCGCCCCCTCCCTAGCCTCCTTCATGTACCACCTCAAGACCCTCCTCTTCGACGGTCCTATTACCCCAAACCCCACCTTTCCCTGCACCCTCCTCGATCCCAACCCCAGCTCAGGTCTGAAACATTGACTGTCCAGCACCTTGGGATGTCCTCCCGACATGAAAGGCGCTATGCAAATGTAATTTTGTTGTTGCATCAATTCCAATTTCCTGCTCTTTTCCTGAACTTTTTATTTCTTCCTATTCAAATGTTATCCAATTCCCTTTTAAATGTTGGTGGGATCTCAGCCTCAGTAGCCATTTTGGGCCAACAAATTCCATAGTTCAGCGGTATTTATAAGATCCATAAAACACAGTATGTATTTGCTGGGTTCAGAAAATCTATCCGTCGTCACAACCAAGTACTCACTTGAAGAGCTGCCTTAGCTTCCTCTAGTGCGGGTTTTGCAGCCTCCAACTTCTCTTCAGCAATGGCCTTATCTGCTGATATACTGTCAACAATGGCCTGAGCTTTGTCCTTCACCTTCTGGACCTCTATCTTTACTTTTTCCGCTGCCTGAGCCTTCACAGTTACTTCTTTCAGTACCTGAAAACCAGAATTAAAAGTCACATAAAATAGGATTTTCATGTAACCATTTTAAAGTCAGACACTAAACTTAACTCCAAACTCAGAAGTCATTATCTAACGTAACAACACAATAGAGCAGACATCCGTGGTTGCAGAAGGCAATTTCTTAATGTATGATGGGATGAATTTTTTTTAAATCGATAGGGTAATTAATGACTGGAACAAGTTATCAGGAAGGGTGGTTGAGGCCACGGTGACTGACTTGTTTAAAAGACAGCTTAATGTTATAATGGATGAGACTCAGGTGCGTAGACTTGAAGATTGAGATCAAATTGGCCGAATGTTTTTCTTTATCCAAACCTCAGATTTTTGTCAGCACTTCATCTGTGGCCAGACTTTTTTTTAATGTCCAAAAGGTATTAGCAAACATCACAGCCAAACCAAATCCCATTCTCATATAAAATTCACCAGTAGTAAGTTCTGTAGGGATTCCAGGATAGCGATCAGGAAAGTGGCCAGTTCTCATTTCCCTTAAGCAAGGGGTTTCTGAGGACAATTGCGATGCCTTTACTGAAATCAGCTAACTCAGCACAGTGTTCTCATTAATATAAAATTGCTGCCGCCATGAAGCAGAAGATAAAATGTATATATGCCATCACATTGCTAGTCTGATGAAATAATCACAATTGCTGGTGGATAATTAATGCTGCTGTCTTCAAATCATTCAAACATGCTCCAGCAATGCATGCGCAAGTGGAAGAGAAGCATATTCCAGGCAATCTGATGAGCCTATTTGTGTATCCATTTAATAATGAGTTCCAGAGTGAAGAATCCTCACAGAATGTTATTGTACAAATCAATCCATCAACTTTTAGACGAAGGTTAGAATATGTGAGTTCACGTCCTGACATGGGGTTTGAACTCACAACCTTCTGATTCAGAGGCAAGAGTGCTACTGCTGAGCAAGAAGTCATACACTAGAAAAAACTCACCATGTCAGCCTTCTCATTGGCAACCTGTAGTTCCCTCTCCTTTACCTCCAACTCTTTACTGAGAGCCGCCACTGATTCCGAGGCCTCTTTTAGCTTCTTCAGACCAGTGTTCATTCTACAGCACAAAAAACAAACAGCAGTAGAGCCAATGAGCAAATACTTTTCAGAACTGCCTCCTTTCAGGGCTTTTTTTATTGTAAAAAAAAATGAAAAAATTAAGAAAACAACTTTGAGAAGTACACTCTCACACCTAAAAATGTTTTTGTGTTGCTTTGAGTTTTACTATCAGGCTATTCTTACAAAAGAAAGCTAATTATCCAGACTAATTGGGACCAGGCCCATAATGGATAAGCAACCTGTGCAGATAATACAAATTGACACCAGAGTTAACTAAAAAAAATTATAGTCACTGTAGTACTGTACCTCACTGAGCCAGGCTTTCTTCCTGACATTCTTTCTCTCACCACCCTCTCTTCCTCTCTCATTCTGCCTCTCTCTCTCCTCTCTCTCTCTCTATGACCATCTCTATCTGTGACTCTAACCCTATTTTGTGCAATCACCTTTTTACTACATGAAAACAAACAGTAATCTGCCTGCAGTGAATTTTAAATTTTACAAAACACCACTAAATTGTGCCCCTAGAAATTCTGTGTGCATCACACAATTCCCATGTCCCAGAGCCCATTACAGATGGGTGGACATTGAGATAACAAATATATAACTGTATATAAAATAATCCTTTCCATGTCAACTTCCTATTAATTCTTCCCCCAAGTAACCAAGGCAACTGACAACTATTCGAGAAATCGAGTGGTGAATGTTAGTTGAAACTAGGATTCAAATATGAATCTCCTAGAAAAGTTATTTAATTTCGGTCCAGAAATTCTGCTCCATTAAATGCTGACCTGTTGGCCATTGTTTGAACCTCAGAGTGTTTCTCTTTGTAGATGGCCTTATATCCCTGAATGAACGAGAGGTATGATTTAGGAGTTACGTGGGTAGATCGACGGTATCTCTGGAAATAATCCACACATTTCTCTGCCACTCCATCTTGGAAGGAGCCCATACACTGAACCACCTCTCTCTTCACCTCTGTGGTACAGTCAATTCCGTAAGATGATAGGAAATGCTCAGACACTGTTTAAAAAAAATGTAAAACAAAGGCTCAAATTTGTCATCTATACACACAATTTTAAAAATAAATTCCAGTTGAAAATAATCTTAATCTTGCGACTTTCATGTAAAACATCTCAAAGCATTTTACAGGAAATACTGAACAGTAGGCCTTGTGTTTTATAAGCAATTAAAATGAACTTTGAAGCAATTAAAGAGTACTGTATAAGGAAACTGCATGTTTTAATATTTGCCAGCTTTACATTGAGAATTTGCTCTATTTTCAACTGTGGTGTAAGTGGCAGGGCTGTAGTCGAGTCCTCCGAGTCCAAGTCCCTGGTGTCCGAGTCTGAGTCCCTGCCACTTTTTAATGTCCGAGTCCAAGTCCGAGTCCGAGTCCTCCATGTAAAAATTCACGCCCATCACCAACTTATACATACTAGAATTTCAGTCTTATACCTTGTTTTTATGTATATTGCTTGCTACGCTTTGTTTACAAGGGTTGGGTTCTTACTTCATGGCTTTATGCAATAAATTGACTCATTATCCCGAAGTTCAAGTGCTTAATGGTTTGGTTCAAGAATAAATTAAAATTCTATTTTTAGTCCCTGAAGTACAAGGAATATTGACTTCTCAAGTCGTCAGTCACTTGTCTGATAAAGCCATTGCACTGATATTCACTGAAATGAAGATTCACAAAATGCTAAGACAGTGGTATGCGTTCATTAATTTGAGGAAGGTAACGTGGTCGGGCATGAAAAACAAGTGTCTAGAAAGTTGATGTTAATCCTCTCCAAACATGCAGTTAAGCAGTAGTTCCGCAGTAACCTGTGCCTTATTAAATTTGTCTTTCGAAGTGCTTCAAATTGATAAGTTTGCCTAACTAAAAAATTCTAGCTCAACCATCTGACTGCAATTTAGAGACTTTGCAGTTTAAAGCTGACTTGGAACTAGTAACTTGGCTGGCTTGTGGAATACGCTTTTATTCAAACTGGTGGATGAGAATTCAGTAAATTCCTCTTACGAGTCCCCTACATTTGTGTGTTTTCTAATTCCGTTCTCCTTTCCTTTCTGTCTGTCCGTCACTCTGCTCCCTGTCTTATCTCTCCCATTGACTCCCACTGACTCTCATCTGTCTCCCGTCCTTTGTCTGAAGCAGATTTATAAAGTTAACCCAGAAGGTTAACTTTGGGTTAACTTTAAGAAGCAATAATCGAGTCTAACCTTTAATTTGGAGAGGCAATGATTCACATGGCACAGGCATGATAATAATAAGAATCCTTGCATTTGATATAGCGCTTTTCACGTCTTCTAGATGTCTCGCGATGGTGTGAATGGCCTCCTTCTGTGTTGTACAATTCTATGATCTCCAAATCCATGTAGATTTATAAATCTAAACCTTGTTTGGCAAATGTATTTGAAAAGGCCTGCCTGGCACAATTTTCCTGGAAATGCACATGTATGAACCCCAATTGAAGACAGAAGGATTGGGTTGGCTTTTGTGTGTTTGTATGTGTGTATGTATATGTCACTCCCTGTTCTCTCTCTTCCCCAACCCCCATTTGTGTCGAGGAAAGAGATTTTAATTATTTTCAAAATAAAACGTCTAGCTGCAGATTGCTTGCCTAGGCTTGTACTTGTATATATTGGTGTGTGACCGAGCGCTCATGAATGCTGCTGATCTGAGTACGAGTCAGTGCATTGCGCACAAAGAAGAAAATTGCAGGGATGGATGTAGGACTCGAGTCCTGGACTCGGACTCGAGACCGGTCTCGAGTCCTCATTTCAAAGATAGTAGAACGTTTTGCGGCGCTCGCGCTCTACTTTTTATGCGTATCTCTATGGGGCTAGATTTTTGTCTCCGTATATATTTCTACTACATAGACCTAAGATCTACCCCCAGTAAGGCCAATTTCAGCACATAGCGGTATATTATATGTGAGACTTCCACCTGTGTTGGAGGCGAGCGACAACTCCTCCAACCAGATGGATTTTTCTGTAGACTGAGGCCTACCCAACATAGTTCAGAAAATAGTCTTTATTAGATTAAATCTTCAAGACTATTAACATGACAAAATTTATCGTGATTCATGAATAACGCGTTCCGACAAAAGTCCACACACTTAATTTATTGTATAGTCTAATCGTAAATGAATATGAAACTTACTTTTCTTTATGACGTCGCTGCAGATGGTGTGTGAAATTCGATGTGGTGCCACACGTTTCAGTTATAACACATTTGCAAAACTTACATTTTGCATGATGTTTGTTCCCTCCTGTTGTTGTGAATTCCTTATGATCCGTGTACCCAATCACTCGGGACACGGCAGACATGGTGATGCTCGTACGCGCCGGGCAGGTAAGAATCAGGGAGGTTTCAGTGCGTAGCACGCGATATAAGCCTAGTACGGTAGCCCTGGTACAGTTAGTACACAAGACAATGTACAAAAAATACTCACAGAGTCTCAGAAATCAGTGTTACTACTCACACAATGGAACTGAAAAACGTGGCAATCCAGGGTATTGGATTTAAACGCGTCACTTTTTAAAGGGCTTTTTTCATTGGTAGAAAATTTACATGTGATAGATAGGAAGTAGTATCCCACGTGGGATACCGTGTCACAGTTCATTCACAAGCAACTTTCGCTGCGAGATTTCCGGTAAATCGGCCAGTGTAGTATTTGCGCGAACTGCAGAAAATCCTGCAGCTCGGCTCAAACCTGCCGGACTCGCGGCGGTCTCAAGCCCGAGTCCTCGAGTCCCTGCTGTCGAGTCCGAGTCCAAGTCCTGCACAGCCGAGTCCGAGTCCTTCAAATGAGGACTCGAGACCGGTCTCGAGTCCGAGTCCAGGACTCGAGTCCTCCAGCCCTGGTAAGTGGGCAGGGAAGAATGGGTAATCAAAGGTCCAAAATTTCTCTTAGCCTTAAGATCAAAGTCTCAATTATATAAGATTGGGCAGAATGTTGGAAAATTCTTAAATTCTACCTTCATTTGGAAATAATTTTTAAAAATGTCATCAGGTATCAGTTTGGCTCAGTTGGCTAATCTAGGCTGACACTCAAATGTAGTGAAAGATTCCACGTCACTACTCGAAAGGAGAATCGAGTTTCTTATGGCCAAAAATCACCAAATTGCATCTTCATTTCATTTCCATTTGTAGGATATTGTGGTGCAACTGACTACTGTATTCTCCTACAAATACACAGTCACTACACATTACAGTTTATCCAGTGGAGACTTTTGAGATGTGCTCCTGGCGTGAAAGGCGCTATATTAAATGCAAAAGTATTATTTTTAATTAGATATCTAAAGTTCTTTTTAAGATACATTTGAAATACTGGAGAAAATCAGCTTCTAGATAAAGACTTAATCTAAAAATATTCTAGCATTCTGTGTAAATCTTACATTTTAAGCAAAAATCTCCGCAAAGACCAAGGCTAAACATGGGGCCCTTGAATTCTGTATATGCACATTATACACAGAAACAATTGATACTCACTAGCCTCTGACTGCCAGTGACATTTTAAATGCGTGAATAATTGAATAAGACTTTCAAATGGTCTCATCAGCAGTGCTAAAAAGCATATTCATCTATTTTACACTGAACATTAGGTGTCGGGGCTGCATTTAGAGATGCTGCCCGATGGTAAAGGAGAAGATAAAAGCAGTACTAAAACAAGCCTGAGAGAATATAATGAACTACTGATATAGTTAAATTTAGATCAGAACTGGATTATAAAGCCAAACGCTATTCACTAACTCAGGAAAATAAAGAGAGCATAAGACCATTAGAACCTAGTCTTCATCCTTCGGGCAAGCAATATAAACATAACGAAAGCTTTCATTATATAGCGTCCGTCATGCAGGGTAGCTTCCCAGAGCAGTTAATAGTGGTGGTGTGTGACGGCAATCCAGGGGGAGGTGATCGTAGACACAGTCGAAGAGGAAGGTCTTCAGGCATGACTTGAAGATGGGGAAGAAGTGAGCAAGGCTGAGAGATTGAGGGAGAGTGTTCCAGAGTTTCAGGGTGTAGTGGCTGAAAGCACAGCCACCAAAGGCAGAGCAGAAGGAAGAGGCATTCAGGGAAGAAATACAAAGACATTCAGCTCTTACACTGAGCATATTTCACACCATTTCATTAAAGCAGACTCTTCCAAATAACCACTCTGGTTTCCAATGTCTAATTTGCTTAAAAGTGGATGATACATCTCCTGGGACACACTCACCGGCAATGAGAGCATCTTTGGGCCAGCGACTGAACCAGTCCATGGTGCAGCCTGAAATGAGGGCAGGAAACTTCAGAGCTCGATTCCTGAATCTTTCTCCCACTGGAGAAAAGCAAAGGACCACGTGAAGGTTCTGACGAACTCTAGTCATGAAGTAATCATAAAGGTTCTCATTGGTGGGTGGCCGGCGGGGATACTCTCTCTTCATGACAGGTATGAGGTCACTGGTGATCTCGTCTATTTCATCACGAGGAAACAAGTTGGAAACCTAAAAGTGTGACACGAGAGGTTAGGCTCACAGTGGCAAGCAAGGCTGAATCTTAGAAGTTTCTGGCTCCAGCTGCCTGTCCAGCAGAATTTGTTTGATTCAACATATGTCAATGTGTCTGTTTACTTAGCAAATAATAATAATAGTTAACCCTTGAAGTTGATATAGCGCTTTTCACGTCTTCTAGAGGTCTCAAAGCACTTCACAGAATATACTGTATTGTAAAGTGAATTGACTGTGTATTTGTGGGCAAAACGCGACAGCCAATTGCACACAGCAAATGGGAAGAAGGCCACAAGTTCTCTTTGACTCCAATGGTGAAACACCTGGCAAAGGCAGAACAAAGTTAACTCCACTCTCTTAGGCAGACTCAATGAATGAATATAAAAGCCAAGCTCCAGAACTTCATTGATGATAGGTCAGCCTGCAAAGCTGTTCACTGGGACCTTAGAGAGATAGAGATAATCCTGGGGGCAGCATTGCAAGCCAACAACATAGATGCATAGCGTGGATCTATCTGGACAAGCAATAGGAAGGCTACACTTACGCTTCGCAGTTTCAGATGGCTCAATTCCAGCAGCATTCCATTGGGCAATTTGAAGGCTTATTGCTGCCACTAATCTGAGCCTGAGTGCTCAGGCCAGAGGCTAGATGAATTTGTCTCCTCCATAATCAAGAGGAGTTGCAATTGGAAGCGTAAACATAAAATATGTTTCTAGGTTTATCAGAGACCCAACAGATTATAACAATTGGAAATATTTTGCCAACACAGTAGTATGGGGGTGGGGTGGTGGGGCATGGTGGGGAGTGGGACGGGCGCCTTCTACATACTGTGATGCATCGCCATCCACTAGCACATTATGCATCTTACTGTAAGCATTTTGATCAGCCAACAGAATACACAATGCTAAGAAGCTTGCTAAGAACTGATAGTGATCATTAAATAAAGACATGTAAGTTTGCAACAGATTATGCAGAGACTTACTTTGGAATCCAAACACTCGCAATAACAACAACAAAATTATACTTGTATAGCGCCTTTCAGGTCAGGAGGACATCCCAAGGCATTGGACACTCATTGTTTCAGACCCGATTTGGTGGTGGGGGGGGGGGGGGGGGAGAGAGGGATGGGTGGGATTAATTTAGTAGTTGCCGATGGGACCATCGAACAGGAGATTCCTGAGGTGGAACTTGAAGAAGGCCAGGGAGGCGGTAGGGGGCAAGGTGGAGGGACTGCTGGGTGAAGTTCCAGAGATTAGCTAAAGTGGCTAAAGGCTCACCCGCCAATGCTGGGGCGGGTGGGTCGAGGGATGTGGAGCAGGCCAGAGTCTGCTGAGCGGAGGTGGTGGGCAGGTTGATAAGGGGTTAGAAGGTCATGGATGTAGGGTGGGGCAAGGTTTGTGGAGGGCTTTAAATGTGAGGACCAGGATCTTGAATTGGATCCTCTGGATGATGGGGAGCCAATGGAGTCAGGCGAAGATGAAGGAGATGGGGTCACGGAGCTTGGAACGGTAGAGGACATTGGACACAGCGTTTTGGATCATCTGCAGCCTGTGGAGGAGCCTTCTGGAATTTGAAAAGTTTCATTTTGTGCAAGTGAATTAATTGCCAACTGTGAATGTAAGAACTGTGTGGAAACCATATGAGACTTGTTTCTGTTTTTTAGTTAAAAGGAATGATTGCATACCTCTCCTGATGACAGAACATTGTTCATGTATTCAAGGAACGACTCATCTTTGATCTCATTGTCTGTAAAGATAAAGGTGATGCCCTTGCCTTGATGCCCAGCTGTTTTGTATAAAACCTTCAAGTCTTCCATCAGGTTAGAGGTATTATATGATCTATGGAGTCAAGAAGATAACTGCCTTGAGCAAAAGAACATTGCATTGAACAAAGATCAGCTATCAGGCTTCGAATGCAGTAATGTTCCTCATCATTAATAGCACAGAATTCTTCCCTTTTTAGCTAAGCGATATTTCATGTAAATGAAGAATAACGTAGATACAGTCAAATCTGTTAAAGCAACCGCATCTATTCAGCAACCATCTGCTGTCAATAACCACCATGGAATAGTCACAACTGATTTCCCATATTAAACACCCTCTATTCCACAACCACCTGTCCAATGCAACGAGTGTCCATTCATTTTTAGCCTCATCAGTGTACAGACATCCCTTGCAGTGGCTAGTTTTAGGTGAGTTTAAGTGTAATTACTTAAGTTCATTCCCACGAGGTGTGCGAATTATATGGGAAATCTAAAACAAAGTAGTTTTTAAATGAGTAAAATAATTCAGCTTGTTTTCCAATCATGTTAAATGAACAATGCTTTGCTGTCCTGAACTGCAGTAGTACTGACAATGTATTACCAATTTCCACACGCCCGCATCTGGACTCCTAGTATATTTACCAACGCAGTGCTGAGCAGCCATTGTAATGCAGACTACTTCCCACCGCACATGTGAGGTCATCGGTTTGAAAGATATTTAGCAAAAAAAAATTTATATGAACAGAGGATAATTTAGAAAGTCCATATGGAACATTTCTAAAGATAACAGATGGGGTCTAACTCATGTACAAATGAATGGTTGACTTTGGTGGCAGATAACAATAGATGGGGGAGGATTTAATATGATTCAAGGAAATCGCTGGACATCTTGGTAATATGATCATGTATTTGATGTTAGCATACACTAACCCAATTAATTAAAGTCACAGAGAAATATTGGTCTTACCTTGTTAATGTGATTTGGAAAGTCTTATATCCAGCAATGAAGGAAGCAAGTTTGGTCAAACTCTGCTTGCCTGACCCACCTACACCAACCAGCAGTGCATTCCCACGAGGTGTGCGAATTATACGAGAAATCTAAATCAAATTATTTCATAAGTGATTTGAAATAATGCAGTTTGTTCCACAGTCTTCTGAAATGAACAATGTTGTCCTCTCCAGTACATTCAGATTTTTGCCAAAGATTCGGTATTTTGGACCAAGAGTGCAGTCTGTACAGCTTCTAGTTATCTATTTATGTGTACGTATAATTCATCTTTGCTAGATCACTGAATACTAACTGGTATAGAACATACAGCACAGAAACAAGTCAATCAGCCCATTTTTTTCCTTTCCTAATTTCAGCTTGAGCAGCTATTCAACCTTACATATCTGTCAAAAGCCACTTGGCAAAACCTCAATTAAGCATTTAAAGGACAATCACTTTACCTTCACCAAGTGAGTCATAGCATCCTTGAAACACACCATATCCAATCCTGCCCCGCGGATACTTTCATTATATTGCTGCAAGAACATATTCAGACGATCTTTCAGATGATCAAGACTCTCAATGGGCTCGTAGATCTTTGGCATCTCAAAGTCAGCATCTTCCGTTTCATCACCTACGTTAAAAATATTTAATTTTACTACTTTGTTTGGTGGGAATGAAGTTCCAAAAATGATTGGAAATGTTACGATTTCACCCAAATGTACTTTTCAGTTACAAGGACCACACATTTCTAAGTCAAGTTGGAGCATGAATATAACTGGTTTGATTAAGCGTTCACCTACAAAATGCACAGTAGCTATAATTTACTGCACGTCCTGTGAAGCATTCCGAGACACCTGACCCACGTGGAAGACGCAATATCAAATATAAGTAATATTACTTTCCGCTGTTACCTGTGGCTTCAGGAGCATCTCGTAAGAAGTCTACAAAGTAGGCATCAACTCCAACATTGACAACAGCCATTGCATTCTCCTTCAGTACCTCCTCAATGAGTTTTGCTAAAGTTCTGTCAAACCAAGCTATGTCGTCTGGGGTGGTAAAACGGTCAGCTATAATTCGCTTGCATTCATGTTTCCACAGCTCCAGGATCACCTAAACATATACAGAGGAAAACAACCATTTGCATTCATCACTTCTGGGACATCAGAGCACCAGTTAGTTATACAGTAGTTGAAAAATGGGATAAACAACATGGGATAACTATCACTGCCAATATCCACTCCTAGCCAATGGCTAACCACCAAGGGGCAACCTCCCAAACTTCATCTCAATGATTGAAACTAAAGCCCGTGACCTGGGCCAACATAAATGTGAAAATATTTGCCAAACATCATGGGGAAATTTGCAAAATTGCAGGGGAATTGTTGACAGATTTTGCAGAAAATGGCAGATAGTTGATTGATATTATTGAGGTATACTATACTTTACTACCAATATATATTTTTTCACTATATTGATAAAAACTAAACAAGAGAAAATAGCACATATTAGCTTGTTGCAAAAAAAAAGTTGCTTCTTTAACAAAAACAGTGTGCCTTTTTGTTTGGGGTTGGGTCAGGAGAAGGGTTAGGGTTAGAGACATACACTCATAGACACCGAGAGAGAGAAACACACATACACACTCAGGGGCAATGAGAATAAGAGACACTTACACAGAGAAATACACACTCACAGAAAGACATACATTCCTAAAAATAGACACATACTTACAGAGAGACGCTCACAAACACAGAGAGACACACACACAGGCACACCCACAAACACACAGAGGTGAGGGAGACACAAACATACTCACACAGACACAGGCGCAACATGACGATGGGGAAAGAAGGGACAAGATGAAGTTATAGAGGAATAATGTTCCAGAGTTTGGGGGTGTAATGACTGAAAGTCCAGCCACCAATGATGGAACGGAGGGCATGAAGGGCATGCGGAAGGCTGGAGCAAGTCGAGCGGAGGCAGGGGATGGTGAAGTGGGGGGGGGAGGGGGTGGGGAGGGCGGAGGTCGGACGGGTAGGGAAGTCCTAGGACGTGAAGAGATTTGAAAGTGAGTGTGAGGCTGTGAGAAATCGATCTGTTCAGCAATAGGCAGCCTGTGGAGCTTGGCTAGAACGGGTGTGATGGGGGTGTGGAGTTTAGTGCAGGTGAGAATCCAGGGTGTATTACGTTTACTTACATTTTCACTGCAGACAACCTCTGAGGTGGTGTTCAGCATTCCCTCCCATATCCTTGACAGGTCTCTCAGATTGAAGATGTAGTGAAATTTAGCTGGTGTGGGCAACATCTTCACTTTGGTTATCTGCCAAAGCCTGCGAGTCAATGGGACCAGCTTTGATATTACAATTCGCACCTCCAAAGGGAAGCCTCGTTGTGTACAGTAGTGACCAGTTCCAATAACACCTATAAAGTAAAGTTTGTTTTGGTCAGCCAAGAGGGTGTCTGACAAAAGTGAAAGCCCATCACAGGGCATCATAGGTATCCAAACCAAACAGAGCTGTATGTATCCTGCCTGGAACATGGAAATTCCAGAGATATTTATTGGAATAGAATATGTACTCTTTCCCTGAAATTACTTACCTAATTCCAGAGAGTATTAAGCACAGATATGTAGCAGCCAAGGCCAAGTGTATTGCTGGATTGTAACCATCTCAAGCCACATGCCATTGAAAATCTTGCCTGGCAAGCTTTCCTGCTGCTTGTCCAACTAGGACCACCTTAGAGTTTTGACTTACAGGATTAACAGAAATTGAGTGGGAAGAATCCTTTCCCCACTGACTTATCAGCCCTTCCATATCCTGCCAACAAGCCAGGCTGGCTGTACTGTCATCAACAGTGTCCTGGAATACTGCAGACCAGCCTGGCTCAGTTAATGGGACTACTGAGACTGCCTCAGAAATCCACTGGAACAACAACAAAATTACATTTGTATAGCTTCTTTCAAGTCGGAAGGACGTCTTAAGGTGCTAAAAACACGAAGAAATGGGAAATCAAGAGGAAAAACAAGAAGAAATGGAAAGTCCAGTGGAAAAGCAAGAAGTTGGAAATCCAAAGGAAATTGTAGAAGAAATGGGAAATCCAGGGGAAAAACAAGACAAAGTGAGATATCCAGAATAAGAAAGGAATATGAAGAAGAAATGTTAAATCCAGAGAAAAAGAGAAGAAATGGGAAACACAGAGGAGAAAAAAGAGGAAATGGAATACCCAGTGGAAAAAGAAGAAATGGCAATTCCAAAGAGAAACAAGAAGGAATGGCAAATCGAGTGGAAAAATAAGAAGAAATGGGAAGTCCACTGGAAAAATAAAAGTGAAAATAGGAAATCCAGCGAGAAAAGAAAAAGAAATAAGAAATCCCGTGGTAGTACAAAACTAAATGGGAAATCATGTGGAAAATGCAGAAGAAATGGAAAATCCAGAGGAGAAACAAGAAGAAATGCGAAATCCAATGGAAAAACAAGAATACGTGGGAAATTCAATGGGTAAAGAAGAAAAAAAGACATTCCAGAGGAGCATCAAGACAAAATGGGAAATCCTGTGGAAAAACAAGATTGAATGAGATCTCCAGTGGTAAAACAAGAAGAAATAGGAAATACAGAGAAAATTGAAGAAGAAATGGGAAATCAAGTCAAAAAATAAGATTGTATGGGAAATCCAGTGGAAAAACAAGACACAGTGGGAAACGAAGAAATAGAAAATCAATCCAGTGGAAAATGAAGAAGAGATGGGAAATCCAGTGGAAAACAAGACAAGGTGGGATATACAGGGGATAAACAGGACAAGGTGGGATATACAGGGGGGATATCCAAGGGAATCAGAAGAAGAAATTAGAAATCCAGTGGAGAAAGATGAAATGGGAAATCCAAAGGCTGGCTTGATTCTAATACTCCATTGCCAAACATTTCAACTCAGGACCAGTTCAGCTCAAAGGAGACTCCGCTCGTCTCCTAACCATCTCCCCAACCCCCCAAAGGAAGATGGGTGAGGAAGGCTAGTTGGACACAAGTATTATAAACCAAAACCAAAACATTTGCATTTTACTTTCCTCAATTGATTCAGTAATTAGAATTCAGATCAACCACCTGATGTGATCTCTTTTTCCTGAGTGTTTTTATTTCCTTACCAAAAATCTTGTCAATTGAAGCATTAGAAGGCAAGGTGCAGTTAAATATTGAAAAGTGTCTCTTCATACGCTGGGGTATGTCATTTCTGCCTCCTCCAGGATGTATCATGGCAGCCAGGAACTGGATGTCCATAATGCTAGTGAATTCACCCGGTTTTTCTAAGTTATAAAAACCATTTTGCTCCATCAGCTGTCGCACAATTTCATTGGTGACCTAAAATGAGAGCACATAAGTATACTGGTGGCTTCCAAGTTAAATACAAGTAAAAGCAACTTCCATTCTGAATACCAAACAGAACGTGACTGATCACAGCTACTGTGAGGCCAAGCACAATGCTCTTCCGCTGCTTCGGTGAACATCGTCATGAATATGATGGGTGCCTGCTGTGAGAATGGAACAGTTTTCTGCTTTAGGCACTATTGTTCCCATATATAGTACAGTCAGCTACAAGGCAAAGGCAAAGCAAGGCAAGTTCCCTCTATACCAGTGTAAAATCTCCATTTCCAATGACAGCAAACTTTGTGGCTTCTTTCATTAAGATCGATAATTTAGAGCCAATTTTTTGGTAATGTTTTCAGCCTTTGGGTTACACCTACTTGCAAAGTATTGAAGCACAGAGGAGAAAGGTCTAAGATAGAGCAGAATAGTATGCAATCATTATGCAAACTCCATTCTCCTCTGCTCATTTACTAAACATTCAAGTCCACCTTGAAAGTCTGTTTGATGGCTTACAACAACAACAACAAAATTACATTTATAGAGGGCCTTTCACGTCGGGAGGACATCCCAAGGCACTGAACAGTTAGGTCGGGAGTGATGTGGTTGCGAAGCCTAGTGCGGGAGAGTACACGAGCTGCAGAGTTCTGCTTAGTCTCTTACCAAGATGAGATAGAGATCTTGGAGCTGATAATACGTGTAAAAGCAATGACATTTTATTAGTTTTGCCCATTGCATGCTACTTATGATAATGCTAAGTAAATTCAAGACTTTTGAAAACGTCCTTTATCACTGCACACTAGTGTCCAGCGATATATCGACATATCGGTTATATCGGTATAATTTTTCATATTGATATGCCGATATTGGAAATTTGAATATATCGGTACATCGAAAAATTCGATATATAAAAAAATCGGTAAAGCACAAAACATCGGTATATAGTGTTTGGCGATATATCGATTATATCGGTATAATACAAACTTTTTCAGCATACCTTTTCGCCGGCATTGCAAACCTCCTGGACGTAGAGCACGCATCTCGGAATACGCGCGCACATCCAAATGTGCACGCACATCCGAATATGCGCACATACACAGGATAAAAAAACCTGGTGATATCGATATATAGGTATGTATCTATATGAGCCCATCGATATATCAATATCGGAAAAATTCCATATCGCCGGACGCTACTGCACACCCTTCTCTAACCTCCTCCAGTAAACTGTAGTCGTCGGCAACAGTCAGGCACTGAAGCACTGCACTGCAGCATCAGCTCGGACTGTATGTTCAGCCTTTAGTTAGGAGAAGGAAATTGTGACAGGGAAACATGTGCAGTTCAAATGAAACAAAATACATCAAAAGGAATTGTAAAAAAAAAACATTTTAAGCACCATCCATATGGGTCTCTTATATTTGAGTTACATGATCTGACAAGATCCAATAATATTAGTTTTATTAAAATATTGATGTACACCACTTTTTTTGATGATATGATTATATTTCAGGAAGTGTGTTTCAGAGAACTGATTTTTTGGACTCCGCTTGCAGATAGTGAACCATAATTCAACATTTAGTGTACTGCATTAGCTTAACTCCACATTAGCTTCAAAAAGTGAACTAGATAAATATTTAAAAAGGAAAAAAAAACTACATGGGCATGGAAAAAGGGTACGTGATGATTTTGTTTCTTGAAAAGGTATACTGTATTGTTAAATGTGTTAACGCATGTACAGTTATAGAGTTAAAGAGTCCTGGGCTCACAAATCACCCAAAAATGGTATTATTATTGTATTGTAAAACTGATCTGAAGAACACTGTCTTATTTTGTTCGTAAGCAGTGGGAATGGAAAGGTTATACTTAGGCTAAAGTGAAACTGAGTTAATAATCTGGTTGACTATGTGTGTCACCAAGAGGTAAAAATTTAAATTAAGAATCTGGTTGACTAAGGTTGTACCATGAGTGATACTGAAACAACATAAGGAATCTGGATGGGTAAGTTTGCCACCATGAAGTTTGCCACTATAAATGATTTAGGGGAATTTTTAAAGGTTCATTGGGATATGTCAGTTCGTGAATGATCAGATGTGACATATTAATTAATTGATGAAGACTTTTGAAGAAAGTAAAACAAGACAGAAAGTTAGAGGAAGCAGGAGTAAGAAGAAATGATAATACTTAGGGCTCCTTTGCACACTGAATTGGAGTCTTCCTATTTTAAGGTAAAAAAAATGAATGAGGTTTGTTAAAATGAAATAATGAGCTATTCCACATTCAGAACAAGGTTCAAAAAACTGCAGGAAATGTCTATTGTGGAACAAGCACAACTTAGTCAGTCTAACGTCGGTAGTGGGCAAACTTCTAGAGTCTATAAGAACATAAGAACATAAGAATTAGGAGCAGGAGTAGGCCATTCGGCCCCTCGAGCCTGCCCCGCCATTTGATAAGATCATAGCTGATCTTCTTACCTAACTCTAATTACCTGCCCTATCCCCATATTCCCTAATCCCTCTATATTTTAAAAATCTATCGGTCTCAGCCTTGAAAATGTTCAAGGATTGAGCATCTACAACCTTTTGGGGTATGAATTCCATAAATTCGCTACCCTTTGAGTGAAGGGACAAGATAGATCTTCACTTAGAAAGATATAGGCTAATAAAGGACAGCCAGCATGGATTTGTTAAAGGCAAATCTTGCCTTACAAATTTGATAGAATTTTTCAATGAGGTAACGGAATGGGTGGACAAGGGTAGCGCAGTTGATGTAGTTTACATGGACTTTCAAAAGGCATTCGACAAAGTGCCGCATGAGAGGCTTATTAGAAAAGTAGAGGCCCACGGCGTTAAAGAGACAGTGGCAGCATGGATCCACAACTGGCTGCGAAACAGAAAGCAGAGAATTGTGGTGAGCAAAAACCGAAGTTGCTGGGGAAACTCAGCAGGTCAGGCAGCATCCATGGAGAAAGGAAAAAGAGTCAACGTTTCGGGTCTACAACCCTTCATCAGAACTCAGTGGGTTCCTTTTGTGCCGTCAGATTCTATGATTCTATGAACTCTGAGAGAGCACCTACATTTAAACCCATGGCAAAGTTAACATATGTAGTAGATAGAGCTGGGACATTTGACCCTGAGTCGCTTTTCACAAACACAAGATGTGTATAGAGTGCTTGTCAATTGTATGGGAATCACAGGGAAAAATTTGAGATTTCGTTGACAGGCAAAATAATCAGTGGTCCTCAGAATTCGATGAGTATGATCAAGATCCATTGGAATAATCTTTCTGATATTTGGGTTCAAAAAGAATACAGGGGTAGGGGACTAGTTAGGTATATGTGAATCAAACAAAACCTTTTAAAAGGGAAAGATCCTGGATGTTTAAAATGAATAACTAACATAATTGTAGACCTGATCCCATTTTCAGAAAATGGACACAGCATATCAGGTGCTGTCCACACAGAAGCCATCTTCCATGTGAGAATATGAAGTGGTGAAGCAAATGTTTTGTCTTTGGGGTTAAAATTCATCAGACTTAGTTTCATCAATGTTCGTTAAGTTCCAGCAATTTCAGGAAGAAGGAAACTGCAGAAATTCCAGAACATCTTAAAGGTAGTGGGAGGAGTAATAATAATAATAACTGTCGAGATGAATTAACAATGTTTAACAACTGTTGAATAAAGGGCAGAGCTCAGTCATCCATCATTTGAAGATTCAACTTCGACTTTGTAATCAATGAACCCAAGTTTCTAGTCTGAAGCAAGAGACTTTTCATCTGATGCAATAGTTTTGCCTGCTGTTTGTGAATTTACCAAATGACTTTAATACGGACATTTGTCTATGTTATTGACCTGCCTTTGTATTTGTGACAATTGAACGAACAAACGTTACATTTTTTAATATTAATTAAAGAATTCTCAAAGCATGAGTAGCCAGTTGCCTTTGGTTCCTCTGTTCGCAGAGTCTTAGCTACAAGAAGGCTATGAGAAATAAGCTGGTTTAATAAGTGCGCATGTCCATTTACCTTCTGTAGTAGGTAAACGGGACTGAAATGATTGTTCTATAAGAGCCAACTCAGACAGATGGGGCCAAATGGCTACAAATTTCTATCATTCTATAGTCAGAGTTTATCTATTTGTAATTGTACTCCCTCTGTGTGCCGCTGCCAAGTATCCTTGCTTGTTGACAGTCCCTTCTTGTTTAATGTACAAAAACACATTAGGGATTTGTCGGTATTGTCTATGACCAGGGCACTTATCAGACTTCTGGCTTTCTGCTGGCTTTTAAGCAATTAGCTTTCTCAGCAGTTTTTGTGTGCCATATTATATGTTTGAAGTGCCACCAAATAAAATGGCTTGAGCCAGAAGAAGGAAGGGGACGCAAGAAAATAACTTAATAGCTATCTGTTTTAGAGAAGCAATATAAAGATATAATTTGGATTCAGTGGTAAGGACAAATTAATAAGGCAGAGAGAATGGTAAAAAGGGGAAATGAGGTAGAAGCAGAATTGTTTGGCATTAAACAGTAATAAAAAAAACTGCAATGTACTATAGAAAATATATATCTTACTCGGTTTATTTGTGTAGCTTGAAGTTAATATTGAAGTAATAAAGGTATTGTGTCATTTGAATACGATTATTAATGCATGTTTCGGCTAATGAGCTAAAAACATATAATAAGGCAGTATGAGTATTCTTTGTAATCCCCTCACTTGGCATCACCTGTTATTCATTTTCAATGCAGTCTTTGGGTTAATTAGTTAATGTACTCTCTATGTTGATAAGTCAATGCATGAGATTGTAACATCGTCTAACGCAGCTTGCTTACCTGATCTCCCCATTCATTAATCACTGGCATGTTAATATCATCAATGAATATGGTCATCTTCTTTCCAGCAGGTGGACCATATGTCGTGCCCATTCGTTTATCAACATAACTCTCAATTGTACGCTGCAACACAGACAACGATGATTCATCACTCTTATACTATCAGCATTAAAAACACTGAGAACATTCGATTTTGGCTTAGAACCAGTGCATTTATCACCAGTCTTGTCTACAGTAAATTCTCTGATACTTCATATCTTCATTTCCCCTCGGTAATGATAAATAAACAACATTTCACCCACAAATATACAATCGATTCACTTTACAGTATATTCTGTGAAATGCTTTGAGGTTTCTAGAAGAAGCGAAAAGCGCTATATCAAATGCAAGGATTATTATTATTTATCATGGGATGTGACTGGGGGGGTCTGCACAGCCATTTTGTGGTATGATGTTTCCTGAATTGCACTATTAGGAGGTCTACAAATGGATCAATGTGATTCCATCCTTGAAGTAATTGTTCACCATTTTTTTTACACACACACATTCCACATGCAGTTGAAACAGCTTGCTATTTAGGATAGCAACAAAACTGCAGAGACCTGTGGCATACGGGTTGCCACGAGCAGCAAAGGTAAAACTATCCTATCGGACTACTTTTTGCTTTAAGTCATGTGACAAAAAGCTATTGGGTCTGTAAAGGCACCAACTTTCCTAATCTCTAAACAACTTGTCTCTTCCCCTGAAGCACACAGAAAGGATTTTACTGCTTGCACTTAGAGAAGCCATGTTACAGCGTACACTTGATTTGACAGGTGATATATGGCGTAGCTGTTGGCAATGCTTTCCATGTTTCCTTGAACAGATATATTGCTGTCCTCTTGTATGTGGTGTATAAGGAGATAACACTAAGGAAGCCCAATATATCTTCCACATTTATTTTAAAGAATGTTATTAAACAAACTGCACCAGCTAAACACATGACTCGTAGGTTTAAGTTCATCTTTAGGCAATGCAAATTTTCTAACTTCAATGATCTTTCTCTTTAATTACTTACATAGCTAATTGTGTTTATATGCAGCAAGAAGTTATTATTATACGGAATTGTCTGACCTGAAACATAAGTGGTGTAGTAGCAGAGGAAAAGTTGAGACTCTTGGCAATGTGAGACTCGGGGTCATATTTTGATGTATATCCTTTGATGATCACGGTCTTAGCTGTACCCTGCTCACCGATCAGTAGCACAGCCTATGAGGAAAAGTATAAAAATGAGTTACATGAAACCATTACATCCTGTGCCTATGTGAAATGAGAAGCTCAAGAGCACTGGATTTCTTTAAAATCAAAAACAACACCAATAATTCAGCTTACGAAGACCTTAATAATAGGATTTGAATTGCTATTCGCAGAAGAAATTGTCAATAGCGAATCCCTGTGTGTCACAACCTCTGAAACTCTATCTGGACTCCGTTCTTGGGACTCCATTCTTGGGACTCCAATCCTAGTTTTGAATGTCTGTGAAGCTGCCATTTGAGTGCAATTGCTGGGGTTTGGCTCTGACCTAACTGGATTTTAATTCCTTTCATTTGCTCCATGCAATCCACTTAACCAGCCAGATGCCATTCTGCTCCATTTAAATCTAGCAGATTGGTAATTGTGCAGTTTTCTGAATATAGTATAGAGCATGAAACTTTGAAAGCATAATTTTACAGTAACACAAGTTAAAATAAGAATACTGTACAGTTGAAACGTTGAATCGAGCTTAGCTCATATCTGCAAATTGGCTCAGTGGAACCAAGGGCACAGAATCAACTAATTGCTGTTCATGGTCTAAGATGGAATGCATCCTACCAATGATGATTTGAGCTGAAGGTATCTGTGTGGGGATGGGGAGTAAAGAGAGATAAAATAAACTATAATATGTATACAAATCCTGACAAATTAGATGGACTGTGCAGAGGTAAAGAACGACTTCCCTTTTATCTAATAGTGGGCGGGAATATACTGTTTGCTCCAATTCTCTGGTCCCCAGCATCAGTCACCTAAATGTATAAATCTGAGTGGTTCAGTGTTAAAAATGAAACAATTTAACTCTGCACATGCCCCCAAAAGCAAACATGTGCAATTGGCCAAACCTGCTGATAAACACCAAAAGATATTCTCTTTGAATCTTCTATGGAAGGCTCGGTCCAATTTTACTCCTTCATCAGGTGACCATAATCTAAACAATGCTTTGTATCTGGCGTTCACTTCAGCTTGTGACGTGAACAATATTGCAATTCTTAGCTGAATTACTTCTGCGCCACATGCAACAACATTCTGGTTTACAACAACAACAACTTGCATTTATATACTGTTCTTCATTTGGGGTAGCGACCCGGAGCGCTTGCAATAGAAACATAGAATTAGAGGTCTTCTATTATACAGAAAGATGATGGTAATAAAACCCCAAATATAGATCTACACTGAGACACCGCAGGTCATACTGGGAAAAGTAAAGTGATTCTTTGATCTTTAGTTATTATTGAGACTTCACATACAAGATAATTTAAACACGGCCTTCTTGAGTGAAAATCAACACTATATCTCGAAACAAGATACTGTATACTTGTTTTACTTTTCTAGATTTAGAAAATTCTAGATTTATTTTTAACTGCATAAATGCCAGTCAATTTTGATTTCAGTGTATGTGTTTGGGTATGTATTGTGAGTGTATGTGAGTGTGTGTGGGGTGGGGATGGTGGTGGTGGGGGGTGTGCTGCAGAAGCACTTTAGTGGTTCAGTTGGTTGCTGTATTTTACATGCACTATACAAGTCACTTAAGTTTACAAGTTTACCAATTCAAGGATACCCCGTCCCCCACCCCATCTTCTGCAACCCCAGGTTCTGCTACGCTTCTTTATCCTACAGCAGACCTCTCTAGTCCAAAGAAAAGAACCACAGAGACAAATATATGACATTCAAAACATCAGAGTAAAAATGCACTGATGCAACCAAATTCTAGGAACCAGGAGTTGTTTTTCGTAGATAGAGACTGGAGTGAATCCCGGATTAAGAAACCTGGAGTAAGCATTCATACAAACAGTAGTACACCATTCGGCCCCTTGAGCCTGTTTCACCACTATATAAGATTATGGCTGATCTGTATCTCAAGTCCAATTACCCGTGCTAGCCTGATATCCCTTAAAGCCCTAACCTAACAAATATCTATCCACCTCAGTCTTCAAAAAAATTGAATGGATCCAGCATCCACAGCCTTTTGGGAGAAGAGAGTTCCAGATTTCCACTACTTTGGGTAAAAAATGGCCTAATTTCACTCCTAAATGGCAGCTCTAATTTTAAGCCTATGCTCCATGTTTTAGATTCCTAATTTACCCACCAGAGAAAATAGTTTATCTGTATCCACCCTACATTTTCCTTTATTAGTTTAAAAACCTCAATCAAATCACCGCCCAACCTTCTAAACTGAAGGGATTAGATGCTACATTTATGCAATCTATCCACATAATGTAAGCCCAAATGGGGTCTGACCAAGTTGACCCAGCCTTTCTGATCATTTTTTGTACCTGTGAGCTTTTTGTTTGTGATTTGTGTTTGTGGATACCCAAATCCCTTTGCTCCTCCACAGTTCCTAACTTCTCACAATTTAGAAAAATGTTCTGTTTTGCTATTTTTGGATCCGTATTAGATGACCTTACACTTTCCCACATTAAATTCCATCTGCCACAATTTTGCCCCTCATTTAATCACTCGCTTAAATGCCTTTGTAACTTTCTGCTCTTCTTTTTGAGTAGCCCTTTCACAGTACGAACTGCTCTCTCAGCTTCGCCGTTTGCCTGTGGGTACCTTGGCGAACTGGTGGTGTGTACGAATCCGTACTTCTCAGCAAACTGGAGGAATGAGGCTGAACTAAATTGCAGCCCATTGTCAGAGATCACCAAGTCTGGGATCCTGTGGACGGCAAAGATTTTTTTCAGGGCTCTGATAACGGTTGCTGAGGTTTGGCCAGATGAGAGAGATTTTATTTCTATCCAGCGGGAGTAATAGTCAACGACAATGAGAAAAATCTTCCCTTGATATTCAAATAAATCCATCCCCAGCCTTTCCCACAGACATGATGGGAATGATGCTGGCAAGAGAGGCTCACGTTGTTCTGGTCGGTGTTTGGCACAAGTCGAACATTTAGAAATCAGCTTTTCTAAAGTCTTGGAGAGACTTGGCCACCAAACAGATGTACGTGCTCTGGCTCGGCATTTGGTGCTTCCCAGATGGCCTTGATGGATGCAATCAAGCATTTCCAAACTCATTGTTCTGGGAATGACTATGCCGTCGTCATAAAGAAGAAGATTGTCGAGGACAGAGAGATGACTTTTACTTTCCCAGTACTGGCGAAGTAGTGGTGTGTGTGGCATGTAAGCAGGCCAACCACTTAAGCAATACTCTTTGATCTGCGCACACTTTTCGTCCGCTTTCTGAGCTGCAGCGATGTCAAGTAGGCGTTGTCTACTTACTGGTAGTGTATTCATCGTATGATTCACGAAAGTTTCAATTTCTGAAATCAGCATAGTGTCGGATTCATCAGGTGTGCCGACAGGAGTACAGGATAGTGCATCGGCAGTGTTTTGGTGTTTGCCTGGAACGTACTGGATTGTCGGACTAAATCTCATCAGACGAAGGCAGAATCGCAGTATGAGTGAAAGCATCTTATCGATTTCCTTTATCTGCAGAAGGGACACAAGTGGTTTGTGATCTGTCTCGAGGATGAAGTGTAGTCCTAGTACATAGTCAGAGAACTTCTCGCAATCCCAGGTTGCAGCTAGTGCTTCTTTTTCGATTACTGCATATCACTTCTCTGTGTCACTGAGAGAACGTGATGCAAAGTAGATTGGATGGTATTTTCCATCATCTTGGATCTGAAGAAGAACGGCACCAATGCCAGATGCTGAAGCATCAGTGGCAATGAAGGTTGGACGTTTCGGGTCGTAGTGAGCGAGAATTGCAGATGAAAGTAGCAAATCTTTCACATTTTGAAATGAACTCTGCTGTGCATTACCCCAATACCAAGCTGTCTCTTTCTGTAGCAGCTGGTGTAATGGCTCATTGATCTCTGCCAACCCAGGGACAAACTTCCCATGTTGGTTGACCATTCCCATGAATCTCTGGAGCGCAGTGATGTTTGATGGGACTTGATACTCTGCAATGGCTGTAGTCTTGCGTTGATCAGCATGTAGGCCTGCTGTGTCTATCACATGAGCTAAGAACTTGATGGAGTCTTTGGAGAATTCACATTTGTCATTGAGGGTAAGGCCAGCTTCGAGCAGTCGCTGCAAGACTGCTCTCACATGTCGGTCGTGTTCAACTTGTGTGGCACTGTGAATGAGAATGTCATCCATATGGCAAATGACACCATCGAGACCAATGAGAATACCAGACATTGTTCGTTGGAAAATCTCTGGTGCAGAACTAATGCAGAATGGTAGCCGGTTGAAGCAGTAACGACCTGAAGATGTGATGAATGTGGTCAGAATTTTTGAATCTTCATCAAGAGGTATCTGCCAAAATCCACTCTTTGCATCTAGCTTGGAGAAGATTCTACTTTTCCCAAGCTTAGCCAAGCTCTCGTCGACTGAGGACATAGGGTGAATCTCACGTTGTACACTCTTGTTGAGTTGAGTGAGGTCAACGCAGATGCAATAGGAACCATTTGATTTGGGCATGGTTACCATACCTGAGCACCATGTTGTCGGCGTATTGACCGGTGAAATGACACCCTGTTGAAGCATAGACGGAATCTCCTTTTGCGGTCGTAGTGGGTGAGGCACTTTTCTTGGTGTATACAAGCATACTGGCTTGGCGTCAGGGCACAGCGTTATGTGGTACGGTGTCTGAAGTTTTCCCAGGCCAGTAAACAATCCAGGATGTTCTGCTTTGAAGTTGAGAGTTGGTCTCTGCTTCACCTCATTTACTCTTGCGATGAGTAAGATCGACGCATGTTCGTTTACTTGAGTAGTGAATATCTCTGGTTTTGAATGACGTAGAATCGCTCAGTTATCTCCCTCTGGAGGTACAGCAGTTTACCAGTCAGCATTCCCGTCACTGGTAGTGGTGTGCTGCCTGGACCACGGAGGGACTGATTGGTCTCTTTGAGTTGTACTCCGGCTAGCCAGGGTTCTGTGTCACTGATGACAGAAGCGGTTGCCCCGGTGTCTAGCTTGAAGCAGGTGCGGTGTCCATCAACAGAGATACAAGCACTCCAAAAGTCGTTATTGCCAACGACCTCACCAAGGAATGGACGGTCATCCTCCAGTGAGTCTTGAACTTGATGCACTTTTGTGTTTTTGTGTTTGGATGTAGCACTGCGGCAAACTGCCTCAAAATGACCTTTCTTTTGGCAATTGTTGCATACGGCATCTTTTGCAGGACATTGTTGACATGAATGGCGTTGTCTGCCACACCATTGACAATTATCGGCCTTGGAATCTCGTGTTTGCTGCATTAGTTTGCTCGACTTTAAGCTGTTGTTGTTGGATGGAGTTTTGCGTTTAATGGCATGATCGATGCTAGTGGATCTGATGTCACTATGGACAATTTCATGTCTGTCTTATCTTGCCTCTGAATGACGGCATATGTGGACCGCTTTGTCAAGCACGAGGTCCGGTTGGGCCAGCAGAGTCTGACAATTTTTCATTCCAGTACACCCAGACAGAACAATTCTGTCTCTGATAAAGCTGTCCTTGAGCTCGCTGTATTGACAGTTATCCGCTAGTCTTAACAATTCTTGTATGAAAACATCAATGAATTCGCCTGGCACTTGTTTTTGCCTGTTAAACCGAGCCCTCTCCACGATCACATTTAATCTGCCTTCATAATGTTCAGTTAGTGCTTCTATAACTTCATCATATGTTGCAGTTTTCTCATCTATTCTGAGAGTGGTTATAATATCAGAGCAATCTCCCATGGAAAATAGGAGTGTGCTCACCTGTTTTCGGTTTTCTTTTTCGTTGAGACCTGAGGTGATGCGATAACATTCAAAATGATTGATCCACTTAAGCCACAATTCACATTGGTCTGGTCCATTTCCACCCTCAAACTTGCCTGGCAAATTAATCTGGGTCATCAGATGTGTAGCCATGTTGTGGGTTTAACTTTTGGACTGCTACTACCATGTTACATTCAAGATATAAAAGAGAGACCGTGGAGAGATCGACTTTCATGTAAGACGGCTTTTATTAAGATGGCCACATCCCATGCAATTCCATGTGCTACAACAGTGGCCACGAGAGGGTACTATAACCGTTACATATACATGTAAGGGCATAGTGATTAGCATAATCCTACAGAAGATATCTAAAGATACCTTAAAAAGGAGTGATTTGCAGACAGTTGAAAAAAATGCAGGTAAATGGCACTGAATTGCTCTTTCAAACAGCCAGCGCAGGCATGATTGGGCTGAATAGCCTCCTTATATGCTATAAATTCCAATGTTTATACAAAAAATCTCAAAAGGAAAAGAAGAACTGTATAATTTGCTATTTGACCTTTTCAAGTAAAAGGTTTTTGATTCTCAAACCTCAAACAATCTAAACATTTTTGGAATATTGAATCATAAAACTAGATGAATTTTAACTGCAGCTGCCTATAAAGGCAAAGGGTTGATCACTACAGATAGAAATATTCGCATTACATCATTATAATGGGAAAAAAAGTTGTATTTTTTAAGCAATTAGGACAAGGTATCCCAAGATAAGCACTTCAATTATTATTGCACGGGCAATAATATATTATCTTGATATATTGCATCATCAATACTATCGAAATAGAACCATTTGTTTGTTTTTCTGAAGATAGTAATCAACCCATTTCAATAACTTTATGCAACATCTTTCATGTAAAATAAATGTCTTGAAGAGCTTTACAAAATATAATTTTATGAACTTCAAATTTTTTTTAAAGGTTTCTGCTGTTACATTGTGTTACACAATTAAAGCCTCATCCAAGCTCCCTGACGCAGCCCTCCCAATACAATCTCAGCTGGGTTACAAATATCACATTATAATGAGGCTACAACATATTTCTTTATTCACCTAAAATAAGACTTTCAAGCTTCTCAACACATATATGTCAGGCTAGCAGACTGGTAGCACTCTCATCTATGAGTCAGAAAGTTGTGAGTTCAAGCCTCATGTAGGGACCTGGGAGTCATATAGTCTAAATTGACACTCCAATGCAGTGCTGGTGATGTGCTGCATTATTGGAGATGATGTCCTTCAGATTGTTACCTACAGTAGTGTTACCTACTGAACGTATTCAAAATACCCATATGCTTGTTATAATCCTCCATATAGATATTTGGACAGCCAAAGTCATAAAACAACTTCAATAATTTTGTTTAACTCTAATTCTACATGTGGGGGTAACTGTGAAACACAATTGATTCCACTTCTAAAAGAGATTGAGAAGCGACAAATTCACGAGTTTGTAATTATACGCCTGAGTGAAATTAACTCTCTGTACTATAATTCCCCACAGATTACAAACTAGTTCATGCATAAAATACCCTTGCCTTTTTGGTACATTTGAATCCAAACAAAAATATTTTTCTGTCTTAACTAAAAAATGCTTAATTCAGGAATTATATAAATTGCAGTTAAAATCAAAAGCTCTTTTGGCAGGTTCTGTGTATCATAGTCCATTTAAACTTATTCAGAAAATCAATCCAAAGAAAAGCAACAGAAAATTATATTTTCCTGTACTGCGCCCACTACATGCATGCCTTCGCTGAATATGTAAATAAAACATGGTTTGCTTGATAACAAAAGCACTATTAACATACTAATGAACTTCACACAGCAGATGAAATGAAGTTAGCCAACATTCATTAAAAAAAAGCTATTTTCATTGATCCAATTTATGTCCAATGGTCTACAAACCTAAAATTAGGCACAAAAGCGACTACAGATATAAAACAGAAATTCAAATTAAATGATCCATTCGTCTACCTTTCCCTGCTTTGCAATTGTGTGGATGAGGAAATCAGTCCTCACGTTGTCCACATTAGGCACGAGGATGGAGCCATATTCTGGAGTGCTGTCAGTTGGATAATAGTATTCCTCCACCCGTGTATTCCAATGCAACCAATTTCCTGGTTAAAATATGCATATTTACATAAATGCACACACACAAGAAGTCATTCACCGAGAACAACATATATTATAGTATGCTTCAGAACTGAAAGGTCAATTTCATTCCGTTTCATTTTTACTTGATCCAAGCAGTTGATTATAAGCTACCTTTTACTCCAAACCCCCTGCTATCTATGCATTGATAATTTACTTTGCTGGATATCACAGCGCAGTGTAAAGTACACAAAATGCATTTGATTCATTGGATTACACAACAAGAATGTATTGTTCTGCTGAATTCTCTGCCATAGTTAACATCATGAAAAAATGTGTCAAAGTTATTCAACAAACAACAACAACAACAACACATTACATTTATAGAGCACCTTTCACGTCGGGAGGACGTCCCAAGGCGCTGCACAGGAGGCGTGTGACCCGAGCTGAGAGGGGAGTGTTTGGGAAGGGGTGAAACACGAAGGGGAGGTAAAAGAGTTCGGGGTGGAACAAAAGGCACGATCGAAGAGGAAAGTCTTCAAACCGGCCTTGAAAGAGGAAAGGGAAGAAACGAAATGGAGGGATTGAGGGATGGCATTCCATAGGGTGGGAGCGGAGAAACTGAAGACCCGGCCTCCGATGGTGGGGCGGTTCAGGCGGGGGGCTTGGAGCAGGCCAAGTCCTGTTGAACGGAGGGTCCAGGTGGGAGTGTAGGGGGAGAGTAGATCGGTTAAATAGGGCGGGGCAAGTCCGTGTAAGGCCTTGTAGGTGAGGACGAGGATCTTGAACTCGATCCTCTGGAGGATGGGGAGCCAGTGGAGACAGGCGGGGGTGGGGGTTATGTGGTCGCGGAGGCGGGTGCGGGATAGTACACAGGCTGCAGAGTTTTGGATGACCTGCAGCCTGTGAATGGAGAAACTAGGGAGGCCGACGAGGAGAGAGTTTCCGTAGTCCAGCCGTGAGATCAAGTTCCTTGCCTTCAGTGCTGAAAAGCTCAATGTTTCTATGATTCTCAAACCAAAAGAATATGCTTGGAAATTAGTTCATGAGGACTGTAATAAATAAACCTTTCAACACTTCAAGAAAATAACATTTTCAAAATAGCTACAAAAAGACGGCACTAGTTACCATTGGTTACCTTCCAAAATTGTTAGCCCAGTTTTTACCATGAGAAGAATGATGTGTGACCGAAAGACATGGAAACAATAAGTCTTAAAGTAGATTCAGGTGAACAAATGATCAGTTCTCAGTTCTCAATTACAGTTTATAAATAAGGAGGGTAGAGTGAATATTATTTATCACATACCACAGTCCAACAAAAAACTTCCAGTACAGGGATAGATACAGCATGGTGACTCACAATCACTTGCCCACAAAACACAACTATCCTGAGTAGAGTTTTGAGACATCTCAAAGACGTGATAAGGCGCGATATTAAATGCAAGATTTATTATCTTATTATTATTATTATAATTATTGGGGTAACTCTGGTCCCCTAACCTCAAGGTGATATTGATGCATTGGAAGAAGTTTAGAGAAGAGCTAATTCTGAGCCTTAAAGATTTTAGGTATTTTGTAAGAATCAAGGTGTTAAACTTGCTTTCAATGGAGGAAAGAAAATGATTCAGGCCTTTAAAACGCTGATTATGTAGATATCAGTGAGCTGCCATGGTTGTAAGTACAGAGTTAGGTGATACAGATTTAAAATGAAGAAATCAGAATAGGTATAAGAATACATTATTTTCCCCATAAAGTGGTAGATATGTGGCACAGATGTTCAACAAAAGCACTCAGCACATATCTACCACTGCATCAATGAACTTCAAATAAAAACTGGAGAATTATCTGTCTGGATACTCAATGGTTGCTAAGACCTGGGGTATGGGAGGGACAGTAACATCTGTTTATGGAAAAAAGGGAAGGGTTAAATATTAGTAATGTGGTGTGAATGAATAACCCAGAGGTTTGCTTAATTACCATTGGAGATTTGGGCTTGAAGCACCATATATCTCTTTTCTCATTCAATTCTTTCTTGCGTTTTTATATTATATAAGTTTGGTGAGGAATAATAATAACACCATGAATAACAATAAATAAGGAAAGATCATTATTCTGAGGAGCTTCACTTAATGCATATTAAAAACCTGCACAAAATGCGTACAAACACACAGGCAAATAGGAATTTTAATTGACCCAGGGACTTTGAACGTTTTCTTTGGATATGGAAAGTTATTTACAAAAGCTTCAAGAACAACAGGCCTTGAATATCCTTTTCAAACTACGCTTCCCTGTGATCATCCCTTACGCAATACGTTGATTATTAAGTCCGTAACACAACTGGAGCATGCACAACTAGGTCGAAAGACTCATTACATTTTCATTTGCTCTCACATTTACCAGTCAACTAACAATAATAAAAATCCTTGCATTTGATATAGCACTTTTCACGTCTTCTAGACGTCTCAAAGTGCTTCACAGAATATATGGTAAAATGAATTGACTGTATATTTTGTGGGTAAAACGCAGCAGCCAATTACGCACAGCAATATCCCACATGGATTGAAGCGACCAATTTTATTGTTTTGTTTTTTGAGGGGTTATTATCAGCCAAGTGGTGTAAAGAGGCCAAGGTTTTTCCCCGGCCTGGAATTAAACCCAGGTCTCTCGCTTGCAAGATGAGTGCTCTAACCATTGAGCTACAGGACTCCACTAAATGCAACAATATGTAAAATAATAATAGTCCTTACATTTGACATAGCGCCATATCATGTGTTCTAGACATCTCAAACACTTCAAGGAATACACCGTAAATTTCAGGTACTGTACATTTTGTGGGCGAAACAGGATAAAGTGAAAAAAAAAGTAACATTAAGCAATACTACATTTGCTACTGACCATCTGACTGGACAACATAGTCAAACATTGTGTCCTCGCTGCCTGGTGGAATGTTTGGCAAGTCAAGCTGAACAGTCTCATAGGTCCGCAGCCAAAGCTCCAATTTCCTCCTGTCCTCCAACTCCAACAAAGCCCCAATGCTCCACATCAGTGAGAAAACATAAAGTCTCTCCAAATGCTCTCGAGTGACTTCCCCACCTTGCTCCTAAAACAGATTTGTGATCACCACATTAAATGCAAACTTTATATTTTTAAATTCCGTAAATTTGGCATCCATGGGCCACAATACATATCACCTTATAAACAAACCGGCAGCACTGTACGTGTTACTAATGTGAGAGAGATACACTAAAAAGCACCTCTAATTGACACAATGGGAAACTTCTCTAAAATGTCCTAATTCTTGTTATTCTGATGTAGTGACTGATATTTTCCCTGCCGAAGAGACCACTGGTTACAAACTGTTTAGCGAACAACAAACAAGGTCAACCACAATTGTTACATGAGTAACTTTACTGCAGAAGTAATTTATTATAATCTACACTTGCCTTTGGTGGAATAAGGCCATCCAACATGTTAATGCTTTGCATGATGACAAAAGCCTCCAGCATTTCCATTTTATACTCCAGTGAGTGGACACTGAAACGGTACAGTTCTGCAAAGGACGCTGCGTACAATCGCCTAAAAACCTCAGCCTCCTGTGAAGACCGTTTCTTTAGCCATCCCTGGAGTAAAACATTAGAAACAACAAAAATCTAAAAACGAATCACAGAATAATATTCACATTTTACCAGGCTGAATGAGTTTGCCAACATAATAATAATATAACAACAACAAAATTATATTTGTATAGCACGTTTTAAGTCAGGAGGACGTCCCAAGGCGCTGGACAGTCAGTGTTTCAGACTGAGCTGGGGTCAGGGATGAGGAGGGTGGACGGAAGGGAGGGGAGGGGGTTGACTGTCAAATAGGAGGGTCTTGAGGCAGGACTTGAAAGCAGCTAGGGAGGGGGCAAGGCAGAGGGATTGTAGGATGGAATTTCAAAGGCTGGGGGCCGAGTGGCTGAAGGCTCACCTGCCGATGGTGTGGCGGGTTGCTCGGAGGACATGGAGCAGGCCGGAGCCTTTGAATGGAGGGAGCAGATGGGTAGGTAGGGAGTTAGGAGGTCGCAGAGATAGGGTGGGGCAAGGCTATGGAGGGCTTTAAAAGTGCAGAAGTAAATTATTATAATAATCCTTGCATTTGGTATGGTGACTTCCAACTATGAATGTTAATGGTCTAACATATGGATTATTTAAGTTACGTATCAAAAAAACTTTGATACTCTAGTAACTTATTTATTGCACTGAAAAATTGGCAATAATAATCATCCTTGCATTTGATATAGCGCTTTTCACATCTTCTAGACGTCTCAAAGCACTTCACAGAATATACTGTAAAGTGAGCTGACTATATATATGTAGGCGAAAAGCTGCAGCCAATTGCACACAGCAGTGTCCCACAAACAGTCGTGGATTGAAATGACCAAATTATTGGGGGGTTTTGAGGGATTATTATTAGGTGTGTGGAGTAAGGAAACTTGCCCACGGTTTCACCCTGCCTGGAATTGAACCCAGGTATTTCGCTTGTAAGACGAGTGCTCTAAACACTGAGCTACAAGACTCTGCTATACAATACCTCAAGGATGGGGCTGAAGTTCAACACTGATGAACTCATGAAGACCATGCCATTGCGAGAGACTGTCGCGGGAGAGGCATTGTCAATATTATGAGGCTCAAACACAATCTTGCAGTTTGGAGCCATGGGAATGCGGTCACCATTCGCCAGAGTAAGGGTCTTGTTGTCGTCCAGTACAGAGTTCAAATTTTCAATCCAAATGGCATCAACAGGACCATCCAAAACAATCCAGATGTGCTCTCCTGTAATAAAACCAATACCAATTAAAACGTGGAGGAAACAATGTAGTGAAGGATGAGATCAGCATCCTCAAATTAAATACAATTGTACAGCTCATCATGCATTCTATATCAATATTAAAACTGTATTTTCCAGTATTCCTCCTATTATTTCAGTATTTCCATGTCCTCCCGATGTGAAAGGCACTATATAAGTGCAAATTTGTTTGTTGTGTTGTTGTATTCTGCATGCTCCTGCCCAGTTGTGTGTGTGTGGGGGGTGGGGGGGTAATGGTGACTACTTGAACTGAACTGGCTCCAAGGTGACATGCTTGCCAATGGAATATTGGTGTTGAGTCATTGGTGTTAGGTCTTGGTAATCTGTTTCCTGAGCAATAACCCAGGGCACAGCTGATGACAGCTCTGTCAGCCTAGCTCATTGATAGGACTTGAAGGGACAGATTACTAACTGGGTTCAGGGATTCTTCCCACTTGGCTCCTACATATAACACATCAAAAGGCTAAACTCTTAAGAGGTAGGATAATCTGAGCTGGACAAACCAAGCAACAGGAAGTTTGCCAGAGAATGTTGTCAATTGCAAGCTACAGTTTTATTACATTTAGTCTCCAGCAGTACCCCCAACATATCTGTTGGGGTCCCCAAGACTTGCATCTCACCAGCCTGTAGTTATCTTTCCCCTCCACTCCACTTCAACATCTAGCCCCAGCACTGCTGTCAAGCCAAGACTGTTAAGTGCCTTGGGGTTATATAAATGTAATATATAAATGTAATATTGCTATATAAATGTAAATTTGTAGTGTAATACTTTCTCGGAATTAGGTAGGCAGGGCGAGTTCCTCCAGGGAGAGTGCACATTTCATTCCAGACGCTGAGAAATGTCCATATGTAAGTGATATACATATGTGGAACTCTCAGTCTGGTGTGAACTCAAAATTGCATTTTTTTCATAACTAGTTCAACAGAATGTTTGTCCAGTTTGCTTAAAAACAAGTGCACTAAACTCCGAGGTCCTCATTTGATGACTCACAATGTCACCACACTGTTTATCAACCTTATTCTTAAACCTTCAAAGGGTTTGGAGCCAACTAGCCAACTCATTCTTTCTGATGAGAGTTCAAATTTATTTCAATTGTTGTACAGTATTTGTATTGTGATGGGACCCATTGAGTTACTGTTAAAACCACATCCTTAGCTGTCAATTCAACCCCAATTTACATTGTTTTCAAAGGAAATCGAACAGCAGAGTGTGAACCATGCTTCACATATTTTGTTCTTCACAGCTACGACTATTGTTTGTCTATCTTCCTTGTACCAACATTATCTCCCATAAAAATAGCATGACTGTCAGTGATAATCACTTGGCTTCCACACACTGCTGACCAGATTCCTTAAGTGCCAGTAAAATACCAGTAGCAGCAAAGAAAAACCATTGAATAATAAATGCACCCATTTCAAAATAAAACACAGCATAAAGCAAATCCATAACAATTCATATTACTTTTTAATGCTTATGCCTACCAGTTGCAAAAAAGTCTTAATTATTTTGGATCCATCTGTTTCTCTAAGAAACGGTCAGAAACAAACATAAAAGGTACATCCTCAAAATTTTATTAACAATCTTCCTCTGCATTGAATGCTGTGAAAAGCAACGTGTTAGCCCACCAGGGCCCTCAGATTTATGGAATATATCCATTTTAAATTAAGCTGGAAGAAAATCGTCCATTAACTTCAGGCTGGAAATTTTCAGATTTACAATTGCAGAAATAACAGCTCATTCTTTCAATAAATAAAAGAAAGTTACCGTAAATACCCGCGTATAAGGTGCACTCGCGTATAAGGCGCACCCCCCCCACTTTTGACCTTTCCTTGGTGAAAAAAACCCGAAGCATTTTCGATGATATTGCCGGCAGAAGGGAGGGAGACAGGAGAGACAGGTAGGGAGGGAGAGAGGGAGGCAGGCAGGCAGGCAGGGCAGGCAGGAAGGGGGGCAGAGAGGGAGGGAGGGAGAAGGGAGAGAGGGAGGGAGGCAGGCAGGGAGGGAGGGAGGGAGAGAGAGAGGGAAGCAGGCAGGTAGGCAGGGAGGGAGGGAGAGAGAGAGGGGGAGGCAGGCAGGCAGGCAGGCAGGCAGGCAGGCAGGCAGGCAGGCAGGCAGGGAGGGAGAGAGAGAGAGAGAGAGGGAGGCAGGCAGGCAGGGAGGCAGGCAGACTGGGTTTGGCAGAAGGCAGGCAGCAGGCTCAGCACTGAAGTCCGCTGCTGTTGCCGCTGCCCGGGCGGCCGAGGCCGAAGCCCCGTCACCCGCTTCCCCCCAACCGCCGCCGGACACTGACCAAACCCCGGCTGAAGGTGCGCCGGCCGCCCCTCCTGTTTACTGTCTATCTGAGGCTCAAAATTTCCTGTACCTGAGGAAAGGGCGCACCCCCAACTTTCGAGATCTTCCGACGTGAAAAAAAGTGCGCCTTATACGCGGGTATTTACGGTAACCCCCAAAATTATTTGAGTATTCTTTTGTTGTTACAAAATGAACTTGTAGTTCAAAGCATGTATGGTGAACATGCTCTGACACCTATCATTCCTGAGGCAACTGTCTCCCCAAAATACTATACACGTTGGCATTAAAATATTAATTGTGCTTCAAGTCACAAAGATGGTACTAAGTCACCTGAAATGTTAGTTTATATGAAATATACTTTAGACATACCTAGGTTTAAGAGAAAGAGACACTAACACCAACAATAACAACAGCAAAATTAAATTTATAGAACACCTTTTACGCCAGGAGGACATCCCAAGACGCTGAATAGTCAGGCCGGGACCCGAGCAAGGGAAAGGGCCACCGACATGGTTCAGTGCATAGTTCTTTCCCTTCTGAGTCAGGAGATTGTTGTACAAACCTTAATTTGGGGCACTGAACTCATGGCTGACACTTTAGTGCAGTGTTGAGGGAGGACTGCATTGTCAGTGGTTCTATGATTCGGAAAGACTCCAAACTGAGGTAATGTCTATCCATTTAGGTGGACATTAAAGATCTCATGGCATAATTTTAAAAAGAAGAGAAGTTCCTCTCTGAGTCTTGGTAGACGATCCCAAAGGTTAAAAATATTAGTCATCCAGTTAATGGCTGTTGTGGAAACATCAATCTACAATCTATCAATCTACAAATTTGTTTTGTGTAAATTGGCTGCTGTATTGGTCTACAAACATCGTCACTACTCTTATAGTAAGCAGTACTTTGGGATGTCCTTTGCTGTAAAAAGGCACATTTGGAAATTCAAGGATTCTAATTATTTTACTCAGCATGTGATAGTTTTATTCCTGGCATCAGGACAGCAAAATAGGAACACAAATAATAATCCTTGCATTTGATATAGAGCTTTTCAGATCTTCTAGACATCTCAAATGCTCCACAAAATATTCTGTCAAGTGATTTGACTGCATTTGTAAGCAAAACATGGCAGCCAATTGCGCAAAGCAGTTTCCCACAAACAGTCATGGATTGAATGACCAAATTATTATTTTATTTATTTTCTTGAGGGATGATTATCAGGCATGTGGAGTAAGGAAACTTATCCAATGATATGCCCTGCTGGGAATCGAACCCAGGCCTCTCGCTTGCTCATCTTGATAGTTTGTGAAAGTGAATCCTTGATGAGTATAAAAATATTACAAAAAGAAATAGAAGAGCTTTTTTTACAATTATTCTTGAACTTCAAAAATGTAACTACAGTTGTCATCGACTAGTATGGATGAGAAGGATTTTGTTTTTAAAAAAAAGACCATTCAAATCCAAGTTCCAAATTGGGCCACACTTAGCTGTTCAATAAATGGTCCAATTCAGTCAATCAAGAGTCAGAAACTCATCTAAAATACATCTTTGGCTGGAATTCTCTGTACCTGCAATTGAATAGCAGCAGTTAAATTAAGAAAAACAGCATTTGATATGGGGCCTTATCACGTAGAAATTTTTCAAAGCACTTCACAGATTTTTCTTTAAAGTGTAGAGAATGTGTAGGTTAACACCACAGCCAATTTTCATACACACAGCAATGAGCTGCCACAAACACCCAGGAAGCAAATTAACAATTTTATTTTGGGAATTGTTATCCATGACGTTGTGAGAAAATCTCTTCTCTTTCCAAATAGTGTCATGGGATCTTGATCGTCTACCTGAAAAGATTGATAGGACCTCAGTTTAACGTCGCATCCACAAAATAGCACCTCTGATAATCCATTGCCCCAGTGTTACATTTGTGTATCAGACATGACTATGAACTTAAAGTAGTAACATTCAGCCTTGAATAATTTTGACTCAAAGGCAAGAGTGCTACCATCTGGGTCAGGCTGACAATTGGTTCCTACTCATGTTTTATTCTTTGCTTACCTTTCTTTGCCCTGAGAGTTTTTCTCCACAGTGTTGAAAAGATGCCATCTGTCCAGTCATTTGTGGCTACATCTAGCCGGCCAAACATTTGAGGTGCAGTGATTGCCTTTGGATTCATTCTCATCTCACGATGTGGTTGTCCACAGTCTGAAATAGAAAGTAACAGTTAATTCTGCCCAGCATCAGATTAAGATCGAAAAATGCATCTAACTGTTTTACTAACTGTTATTTTTGATTTTAATAAGAAATCCCCCGGAAACAAACATGATCCTGAATTTCATTAAAGGCTGTTCGGCTTTCCCAAATTGTGTTGGGACTTTTCAGGCTAACCAAGAAACATCCGGAAAGCAAAACCCAGCTACAACAACAACAAAATTACATTGTTATAGTGCCATTCATGTTACGAGGAAGTCCCAAGACGCTAAACAGTCAGGTTGGAACCTGAGCAAGGGGGAGGGGCAAGGTAGGTGGAAGGGAGAGAGTTACAAGGGGAGGGAGAGAGTTGAGAGGGCAGCAGAAGGGACGATCAAAGAGGAGGGTCTTGAGACCAGCCTTGAAGGAGACAAGGGAGAAAGCAAGGCAAAGAGACTGTGGGATGGAGTTCCAGAGTGTGGGGGCAAAGAGGCTGAAAGTCTGGCCACCGAAGGTAGGGTGGGTCGGGAGGGGCACATGGAGCAGACTGAATGGAGGTGGTCGGCAGGTTCATAGGGAGTCAGCGGGTCAGAGAGATAGGAGTGGGCAAGGCCGTGATTGACCTTGAAAGTGAGGGCGATGATCTTGAATTTGATCCTCTGGGGGATGGGGAGGCAATGCAGCCGGGGGAGGGTGGGAGTAATGTGGGATTGCAGAGATTGGTGTGGGAGAAGACACAAGCTGCAAAGTTCTGAATGATCTGCAGCTTGTGAAGGGAAGAGCCGGAAGGCCGACGAAGAGGGAGTTTCCACAGTCGAGCCTTGATGTGACAAATGCATAGACAAGGATTTCAGCAGCCTGAGGGGTGAGGCAGTGTTGGAGTCAGATGATATTGCGGTTGTGACATTCAATAAATTACTATGTAAATTATTATGCATTTCACCCACAAAATATACAGTCACTATACTTTACTGTCATTTTGAGACAACTCAAAGGTGTAATAAGACACTATATCAAATACAAGAGTTATTATTAGTCAATTTGCGAAATGCGAAGGTAATTATTCAGTATACAGATGCTACATTTTGGACTCTACGCTTTGACTTATTTTGTTTATGTATTTGATTATCACATCCACATGCACTATCAACATAACCTTAAAAGCATTACTAACAGACTGATATACGCAAAGCATAATTTTTATTCCTTTTCCCAGATGTGACCTCTTCTCCCCACCTCCATCCCACCTCACCCTCCCCCCACCCAATTTCTCCAAATTGGATGGGACTGAAGTTATTGGACACGTTTAGCCACAGAATGACCAATGAATATGTGGAACAAGGTTGTCTCAGGCACTAGGAGCAACTCTTTTACCATGCACATAAAACCATAGGATCTTTAACAACCACCTGAGAAACAGGAAGATGAGACCTTAGTTTACATCTGCTCTGAAGAACAACATCTTAGACAATCCAATGGTCCCACAATACTGCACTCAAGTGTCAGTATAGGCTGTGAATTCAAATTCTGATGTGGAGCTTAAACCTTGGTTAGTCTGAAAAGTCCAAACAAAACCAGAGGTGAGAATGCTATCTACTGAACCAAGTCGGTACCTTGAAGGTAAAGTAAGTGGGGTACGTATATAGAGCCAAACACATTGTGATTAATAAAATGAGATGAGATATTATCATGTGTTGGGAAGATGAGTTTTTATTGGCCAAATGACAACCTTTTCTCATCCTCTGCTTCATATTGACCAATGTGTACCTTACCTGTCATGGCCTTCATTAATGTGTGGATGCAGGTTGTTTTACCAGCCCCACTGGGACCTAATGTCATCATTCCATGCCTGACCCTTTGAGTCTCAAAGAGCTGAATAACTTTTAGTTTCCAGGGAGGATGACTGACCAGTCCAGCTTCTTGAACCTGCCAAAAATATTTATTATCAGAGTATTAAAACAGCAACCATGAATTGTTGCATTCACCTCAATTTATTTTTCCTTTGTAGGAAATGGTAATTGTACATCTTTAGATGTTTCAGTTTATCAGGAGATCACAAGATCATTTTGAGAAAGTTGAGAGCTTTATTAAAAGATGACTATGTCTAACTGAACAGTTATAATATTGTGTTTTAAATAAAATCAGTCATAGAAACAAACAATTTTATGTAGTTACACTTCCAATACAGGTATCGATAAAGCTTTGTTGATGCCTCTAATTACTGTATTCATCACAATTGCTCAGGAGCTATTGTTGCTCACTGATACTGTTAAGAGCTCCAAGATGTCATCTTGTGTGAAGGACACTACTGTATATAAAGTTTTGCTGCAATATCTTTGAAATAACACAGTTAAAGTTTATCTTGAATTGAATTTCTACTTTATTTCTACTTGTGTAGTACTCGTGAAAATATCATGTCACCCAGTTCTAATCTAATCTAAATTATTTATCTGTTTCCAGCATCAAAGTCAGGGGGTCACTGTACAGTTTCCTTTAAAAGCAGCATTGTTAACTGTGAAAGGATTCGCACCTCACCACATGCATTTCCAGAATTTCTAGTAAATGACTCCTATAACCTCTGTATCTAGCCCAATAAAATACAGTGATTTAGGCAGGTACACCTACAAAGATGATGCCCACAAGCTGCACTTAACTGCAATTATCCATGAAGTGCTTTGAAACATTTATGTTATCGCCATTATGTCAAATGGAAGCATTTGTATCATTGACCAGGTAATAAGGACTCCATCAGGTTTTACCTGTTTGTTTATAGCAGCCTCCAGTTGTGGATATCCTGCTTTGTCCAGTTGAATACCAGGAAACAGGTCTTCAATCAGACTGAGGAAAAGTGGCTCATCTTCATCAATCTTAGTCAGCAAAATGCATTTCAACACAGATCAGTTATAGTGAAAATGCCCAGAAAATGACAAAAGAAATGCTCCTTTAATCAGTACTAGCCAGAAGGCAGTGAAGTGAAAATTGCATTCTATAATGTGTTCATTCATTCCTTGTTGAAAAATGTACCAAATAACTAAAGGTGTTGACTGGTTCACAGGGGCAAATCTTCCCCTCAATTCAGTAACATTGGGTGGATAGAAAACATGCAATGGAGTGTCAGTTAATGGAATGTGGGCTTAATTTAATAAATAATTTAACTCCAATATCACCATCAGTAGGTCAATAAATCCAAAGATGGCTTTGGGTCCAACCACTGCCATATAATCCAAATGTAGGGAGGGTATAATACCCTCAAATCTATTTATATCAGCTGATAGAATTAGCTACAATTTTTAACAGGATCATAACACATCACAAAGAGTAATTTTCCTCCTGTATATGAATTAGGCTTGAAACTTTAACATTTAAAGGAAACTTGGATGTTTAAAAGCAGCAATGCACTATTCAATCGTATTTTGTAAACAAGATACCTGATTAAATATTACAACATCATGTATATTAATCATAAAGATCAGGAATTGTTGCTGGTACAATATTCATATCATGCTAAAGATTCTCATGCAATCTTTAAATTGCTGATCTAAAAGTTTTCTTGATCTCCGTGCTTTACATACAGAATATGAAATTAACTGCCAGTAACTTTTTTAAAATACAATATAAATAAAATGGCAAAATGCAGGTTTTTGTAAGTTTTTTTGACATACACAAATGAAAAGTAATTTAAACCCTTGAAAAGACAAACAAAACCAGTGAAAGTCAATTATTAAACTGTACAAAATAAAGTGAATGTAACAGTAGCTAAAATTATTTTGTAATATGTCAGAGACTTACCAGTTTAGAGAGGTTCATGTCCCGAAGCACACGCATAACAATGGTAGACTCAGTGTCATTGGGGTTAGCTCGTTTTGCAGCTCCCAAAGTCCGTAACACTGATAAGATGTTACGCAGGCCAAAATCATAATGCACCTAGAGAAGACATAATCCACAAGTTTTGTTTTCCTCTCATTAATTTTCTTTCCGTCCTGAAGAATTAGATTTCTTTTATATACTAGAGACATGGTTGTATGAGAGGTTCTCTCCAATACTTCACCCAAGTGGCTATTATCCCCCTGTAAACCTGAGTGTAATACTGAGTTTTTCAGGTTATTTGACTATGTCAGGTCAGCCGACAACTGCTGTCAATGTTCATACACCTCCAGCAAGGTGCGATGAATAGTGACTAGGATTGGGAACTCTGACTTTCCTCTCCTTAAAACAGTTAGCAATGGAGGCCAAGTTCCCATGTGACCAGACCCACATCTCCAGCAGGGTAATTGGATTGGCATCGTGAACAGGAACTCCAGCTGGCTTTCATCTCTCTTAGCTTCAGTCCCATCCTCACCAAAAACTTGCTAACAAAGCATAACCCAGGCATCAGACCTGCTATCTTCATGCTCTTCATGGTTAGTCACTGGATATCATTTCTGACCCATGAGGAGAGCGCATAAGTGAAAATCTAATTAACCCCTCAAGATATAATTTCCTTCCAGCTCGGCACTAGGCACTGTCACTGTTAAGTGCTCTGAGACATTACTCTGTGTGAAGGGCTCTATACAAATGCAAGTTGTTGCTGTTGTTACCCGAGGACCTCATTCCTGAACCATTTGAGTATGGATTCCCATTGCAGTTTTCAGTTTAACATGCTTTAGGCATATATTTAAGTGAAGCAACATGGCATGAAATGCCACAATGTATTGTCTCACATATCGTGAGACATTCTGCTGCTGGTGATGTGCTATAGAAAGCTGCCAAGTGAGAAACATCTCCCATTTCAACAATGTTTCACCCAAAAGCTGGTCTCTGCAGCTATTAACCCTCTGCCTCTGCCCAGCTCCTACTGTAGCATTGCTAACTTTGATGCAAATGCAGGAACGCTTGCCATATCCAATGTTCAAGGCACCCACGCACTATTTATCCAGCAACACTATGCATTAGATTTGTTGAGTGAACATACACACACACACACCTGTTTTGAGAGCTGTTCCTCACACAATTTGTATAAGGTGAAGAATTTTCTAGCTAGAATTATGTTGTCAATAAATCCGCAGCTGGCAAGCTTGACACGAATGATGATCTGACGATCCGGCACCATCATCGCAACCGAGCGGAAGTTGATCTTCAGGTTTTCAGGCAGCTCTTGGCGACCAGCGTAGCCAGGGTTCTACAGGCCCACAGAACGGTGGCAAGTTTTTACAAGTGACATGGAAATAAGGTTATAACTGGTGGGACTGACATCACAATCAGCCACAGTGAATTTTTCCCCATTCAATATGTTGGTGAACACACGATCCCAGCAATCTGGATGTAACACCAACTGACAGGAAATACTCCAACAAATCACTCTGAGAATAGGGACCTTCCTCCAATTTGCCTCCTTCACCATAGAAAGCATCGTCCACTGAAGGTGAGGATTTGCAAACCTTTGGAACTGCCGGTCTCCACTTATAATAATTGATTTCACGAGTTTAATTGTAAATTATACATTAAGTGACAAATCCCTGTGTTCTGAGGATCTTCAGAGCCCATCTCCTCCTCTGCTAGGCCTCTCCCAATGTTATTGATGTAGGTGGAGCAGGCATGTGTTCCTCCTGGACTCAACTGAATCATAATCTTGAGGATTAATATCCAACGCATGGTACCAGTAAGTATCCACAATTTAACAAAAGCTGTATGATGTGTTTATTCAACTCAAAATTTAAGTGCAACATTTTGTTCAATCAGATACAATCTGTAATATTATTAAAAATAAATACTTTCATTCTGTATAGTGTTTTCCACATCAGGAGGATGCCCCAAAACACTTCACAGCATATACAGTACTGTAAAGGGGTTTGACTGTGTGCTTTGTGGGCAAATGCTGTTGTAATACACTACTCTACATATATCTTATATATCTACTTTGAGACGTCGATAAGATGTGGAAAGCGCTATATAAATGTAAGGAGTATTATTATATTATTATATTATTATTATATTATTATTATTACTCTCCAGTTGTGTTCCACGTAGTTCATAAAGCCCCTGTCTAAAATGAGACGTAGCACTTTCCAGTTTACTTATAACCGCAACAGCAACCTCTACTGCTAAACGGAGTTACAACAAGACACACTGAACAAGTGTTAACATAAATTTAGCAGCTGAAGAACAGCAGCAGTGAAGACACCGCCACACTGAGACGAACCTACAAATGTTAAAAATAGAATGTTGTATTTGAACTCAGGGCACAAGCGCTAATAACCACTTTGTGTTTGTGGGACACAGCTGCGTGCTACGGCGGCTACGGCTGTTCATCCACAAATATACAGTCAACTCACTTCAATTCGAATCCAGGCAGAGCGAAACTTTGGGCAAGTTTCCTTACTCCACACGCCTAATAATAATCCATCCCCAAAAATAATAAAGAGGTCATTTCATTTCAGCTGCTTGTGGAACACTGCTGTGCGCAATTGGCTGCCACAATTCGCCTACAAATATACAGTCAATTCACTTTACAGTATATCCTCTGAAGCGCTTTGAGACATCCAGAAGATGTAAAAAGCGCTATATCAAATACAAGGATTATTATTATATTCTGTGAAGCACTTTGAGAAGATGTGAAAAGAGCTGTATCAAAATGCAAGGATTATTATTATTATGTTTTCTCCATGCAGGATTGAGTCCTGTAGCTCAGTGGTTAGAGTACTCGCCTTGCAAGCGAGAGACCTGGGTTCAATTCCAGGCAGAGAGAAACCTTGGGCAAGTTTCCTTACTGCACATGTCTGATAATAATAATTAAAAAAAAACTAAATTGTTCATTTCAATCCACGACTGTTTGTGGGTCACTGCTGTGCGCAATTGGATTTTGCTCACAAAAATACAGTCAATTCACTTTGCAATATATTCTGTGAAGCTCTTTGAGACTTCTGTGGAGTCCTGTAGTTCAGTGGTTAGAGCACTTGCCTTAAAAGCATGAGACCTGTGTTTCAAATCCAAGCAGGTCAGGGCAAAACCTTGGGCAAGTTTCCTTACTCCACATGCCTAATAATAATCCATCCCTCAAAAAAAACTTATAATAAATTTGTCATTGCAATCCACGACTCTTTGTGGTTCACTGCTGTGCTCAATTGGCTGCTGCGTTTCGCCCACAATCATACAGTCAATTCACTTTACAGTATATTCCGTGAAATGCTTTGAGACATTTAGAAGATGTGAAAAGCACCAAATCAAAATGCAAGGATTATTATCATTATTTTTGTACCTTGCCAAATGCACCAAATTATAAATTGACTTACCATGGTGAGGAAGATTCCAAATTCGGCATTCATTTCTACAGAATCTCCATCCGTGAATATGAAACTCTTTTTACGCTCCTTCTTGCAGGTCAGCACTATAGCAATCTGTTGAGCAGCCACTGAGAGAACGGGTAGGTCAATGCGATTAAATTCATCAAAACAACCCCAGGATCCAGACTGTGCAAGACCTAGAGAAATAAACAGAATTGTCAACATGTTATAATAATACAGTACTTTGCATATAATATAATGCGCTTTCACATTGGGAGAACAACTCAAAACAAGTCACTAGATTTTACTATAAAGTGTTGTGTTTGTGTATTTGCAGCCAATTTGAGTAAAGCGATGTCCCACAAACAGTCATGGAATAAATTTTTTTATCATAAGGATTGATGGGTACGAGACCAGGAGAAACTCCTTTCAGTTTTTGAATAGTGCTGCAGGATAATTAATGTTCACCTCAACAAGCAGACAGTCTTAATATTTATTCTGAAGGCCTGCACCACTAACAAAGCAGAACTCTCTGTATTGGTGTCAGCCTGGAATATAGCTCAATGTTCTTTTGTGAGGCTTGAACCTACAATCAGAGGTGAAAACGCTACCAAATGAGCCAAGCTGTCAATTGGGTAAATCTCCAAGAGAGGGTTCAGACTCATATATCTGAGTCCACATCCACCTCTTTTCCAGACTGTAAGTTACCCAGAATCAATTACTGAATAACATGGTAAATCCTGGACAAGCACCGGGAAAGCATGCCAGACAGTGATATTAATGGCAAGTTGTACAGTTTTAGTTGGTTAGACTCCAGCAATATCCCAACCCACACTCTGGAGTCCCCAAGCCTTGGCTCTTGCCAACTTGCACCAAATATTCCCCAGAATTGGGTAAGCAGGATGAGTCCCTCCAGGGAGAGAGTGTGCATTCCATTCCAACAATCTAGTCTTGTTTCTCAATGGTTAGAGCGAGTGAGACCTGTGTTTGGAATCCAGGCAGGTCAGGGCGAAACCTTGGGCAAGTTCCTTACTCCAAAAAAACCCCAATAATAAAATTGGTAATTTCAATCCACAACTGTTTGTGGGACACTGCTGTACGTAATTGGCTGCTGCGTTTTGCCTACAAGTATACAGTCAATTCACTTTACAATATATTTGAGACATCTAGAAGACATGAAAAGTGCTATAGCAAATGCAAGGATTATTATTATATTTTATATATATACATAATTATAGATATATATATATAAAATTATATATATATTATTATCTCTGGGATTTCCATGTGTGGATGGGATGCATGGAAATCTCAGTTTGGTTTGGATACTCTTAAGCATGGTGATGGGTTTCCACATGTGTCAGACAACCCATATTGTAAACGTATCTTTTAGTAAAGAGTAAATCCATCATCAGCCTTTTCAGGTTGCAAATAAAATCTGTCTATTAAAGAAAATAGGTTCTTCTGGATGTTTATTGTTAAGGGAAGCTGCATAGTGTGATTAACTTTCTCCTTATGAAGATACACTAAGGAAACATAGTGATGGTTCCTATGCTGAGCTGTCACAGCACCACCATAGAGGGTGGTGAATGTATGGAATTTGTTACCCCAAAGGGCTGTTGATGCTCAGTCCTTGAACATATTCAAGACTGAGTTAGATAGATTTCTCATTTATAAAGGGATTAAGGGGTATGGGGATAAGGCATGTAGCTGGAGTTAGAGTAGAATACCAGCCATGATTGAATGGCGGGGCAGGCTTGATGGGCCGAATGGCCTACTCCTGCTCTTATTTCTTATGTTCTTATTTAACACACCCAATGTCCAAACTGCAACACTGATTCAATTTTCTCATTTTATCTTCAAAGGAATCACAAGTTCCAAATTGAACATTACTGCTATGTGTTTTCCAGAGATTGATGCAATCATGATTTAACCATTTGCAAATCACAATAACATTCACCACATCAAAAGCAAAATTTGTACTTTTTAGTATGTCAAGGAGAGCTGTGACTTTGATCATGTCCTGACTACCTTGTGCATTACTACCTTGTGGGGCTTAACTGTTATTCTAAATATACTGACAAACCAGTACTGATTTCCAGAGAACACTGCCTACAGTTAATGTCCTGAAATTGTGCATTACTACCTTGTGGGGCTTAACTGTTATTCTAAATACACTGACAAACCAGTACTGATTTCCAGAGAACATTGCCTACAGTTAATGTTCAAGCTACAATACAGAATCCAAAATAAAATTTGTATTTCACTTTGGGAGGACATCCAAAAGCACAGCACATCCTCACCCCATCTATCCCACTAGTTGCAGAGATCTCAGCTACCCTCTGCCCCTGCTCCCTGCTTTTTAAAGTCACTGGTTTTAAAAACCCTTCTAAAAATTCAGATTTTTGACATGATTACCTAGGATCACCTCTCCTACCCATTACTTCCCACTTCCTTAATCTTCCACACCATCCATGTGAAGGTCATCAGACATTACCTTGTGTGAAAGACACTATGGGAGTGCAAGTTGCTGTATATAATGCATAGACCAAGAAGACTTAGGAAAACTGATGTGTAATTGCTCAAGAACTCATAGCAAATCTGCACATTTAAGAATAATAATAGTTGTCTTTTGAATTCAACAGTAGCATGAGCCAAACCCTAGACAGCATATACGCATATAATAATAACAATCCTTACATTTGATTTAGCGCCTTATCATGTCTTTGAGATGCTTCAAAGCACTTCACAGAATGTATACACTGTAAAGTGAGATGACTGTATATATTTTGTAGTTTTGCGAAACAAAATATATATCAAGGTAGCAAGTCACTTGTCTGAAATGAATCAATCAGACCTTTAAAAATTCTCCCAAGGCCTCTGAAGTCCATCTGGTCAGAACAGTTGAAAACCACAACGTATTTCCCGAGGCACTTGCCCATGTCCTTGGTGGTTTCAGTCTTGCCTGTCCCAGCTGGTCCAGCAGGTGCTCCTCCCATGTTCATTCCAAGGGCCTGAGCAAGAGTAATGTAACATCTGAAAGAAACAAAAAAAGATTACTTATGTCTTGAATAGATAACCAATCTGCGAATAGGTCAGTCATTAAATGGTTTCATTTCATAATGGGTAGTCTTCTCTGGCACCATACCTCAAGTGTTGACGGCATCTCCATCCATAGATCTATGCTACATATCACGGAGCCAATATGGAACCTTAGTTCCTAATCCTCAACTGTCCTTTCTACCCGACAACCATGTTATGACCCAATCTGCCTTTCCTCACCTCCGCAACATTGTCCAACTGTCTCACACCACTGGCCGCCGAGACCCTTACCAGCATTCATAACATCCAGGCTTGACTAAGCAAACTCTCTGCTTGTTGGCCTCCCCAACTTCTCCTTCCATAGGCTGCCAATCATCCAGAACTCTGCAGCCCGTGACCTCTCCCGCAACAGGATCCATGACCCTATCACCCCCCATTCCTCATCCAATTCCACTTGCTTCCCATCACACAGAGAATACAGTTCAAGATCCTGGTCCTCACATTCAAAACCCTCCATTGCCTCGCTCTCCCCTACCCTGTGACCTCCTAACCCACTACCAACCTGCCCCCTCCTTCCGCTTAGTGGGCTCCGGCCTGCTTCATGTCTCCTGCCTTGTTGCCCCAGCAATGGATGGCAGGCCTTCAGCCACTCTGCTCCCATCCTCTGAAATTCCATCTAGCAGTCCCTCTGCCTCACCCCATCCTTTGCCTCCTTCAAGACCCATCTCAAGACCCTCGTCTTTAACTGCACCTGCAGTCACCCTCCCTTCCCTCCCCTGCCCTCCCCCCTTGTCGATCCTCAACTCCAGCTCTGGTCCGAAACACGGATTGTCCAGCGACTTGGGACATCCTGCTGACATGAAAAGCCCTAAAAGAACATCACAAGCACAAGAACATCATGTTGCACAAAGCAATAAAAGCACATGAGAAATAAATATAAACCAGAGTGCTCACAGCACCAACTTGCTAAGTGATAACCCGCAATAAAGGTGAGGATTAAACCAGATTAATATAAGATTATATTTCAGTCTTCATTAATACGGTTGCTATGACCTTATTAACATCAGGTTTTTGGTGGCACACAATGTACAATTACCAATGAGGACTTAGAGTGAGACAAGGTATCTTCACTAATAAACTAGCTGTGTAACTCAAAATCAAATATGGTTTTAAACATTCCATTAAAACTGCAGAATGAACCAAGGGAAGGACTCTGTGTTGACTGAGAACAGGTTCGGCTGCCAATTACTGCAGTAACTCCATCATTGCAAGCTATGTTTGGGTATTAGATGTAAGGATTAACATAATTGTTTTTCTGCTAATATTCACCTAGAAATACCTTTCCTTTCAACCAAAGTATATTAAAAAAAACTGAAATTGGTGATTTTATTCAGAATCCAACGATAATGTTCACACTGCAAAACACACTTTGCTAGACTGTGAGTTAAGTACCGTATATCTCCACATATAAGGCGCACCCGCGTATAAGGCGCACCCCCCGTTTTTGACCTTTTCTTGGTGAAAAAAACCGGAAGCATTTTCAATGATATTGCCGGCAGAAGGGAGGAGAGACAGGTAGGTAGGGAGAGAGAGAGGCAGGCAGCCAGGCAGCCAGGGAGGGAGAGAGGGAGGCAGGGAGAGAGAGAGGGAGAGAGGCAGGCCGGCAGCCCGGTAGAGAGAGAGGGAGAGAGGCAGGCAGGCACGCAGGCAGGGAGGGAGGGAGGGAGGGAGAGCGGCAGGCCGGCAGCCCGGGAGAGAGAGAGGGAGAGAGGCAGGCCGGCAGCCCGGGAGAGAGAGAGGGAGAGAGGCAGGCAGGCACGCAGGCAGGGAGGGAGAGCGGCAGGGAGTGAGGCAGGCAGACTGGGTTCGGCAGAATGTAAACACAGCACTGAAGTCCGCTGCTGCTGCCGCTGCCCGGGCGGCCGAGGCCGAAGCCCCGTCACCCGCTCCCCCCAACCCCCGCCGGACACTGACCAAACCCCGGCTGACAGCGCCGGCCGCCCCTCCTGTTTACTGTATTTCCGAGGCTCAAAATTGCTCCTCTACCTGCGTATAGGGCGCACCCCCAACTTTCGAGATCTTCCGACCTGAAAAAAAGTGCGCCTTATACGCGGAGATATACGGTACTTACACTCTGCTCCACCAAGAGGATTTTGACAGCAGCTCCTCTCTATTTTGATTTTCTACCTGCAGCTGTGCTTTCAATTTTAGATATTCTCTTACATGAATGGGCTAGTTAAATGCAAGATGTTGGCAGTCAGTGAGCAAAGCGTAAGTCTCCTGTGAATTGATCTCCTCATCTTCTGTTCAGAAAAAGCCGCCTCACCTGTCAGTAAGGGGTGTTATAACCAGTCTGTCTGTGCAACCCAGGAACTCGTTCTGGTAGATGAACCCAACATCTGTGATGTTGATCCGCATCTTGTCCGAGTCCTCGTTAAAGTAGAATCTGCACTGCTTCAGCCATTCAAAATCAGCAGGAGTTTTAACATGCAAACGGCACTGTAAAACAAAATGATATTGCTGACAAACACACATGAGGGATTTAACACATTCATTGTGTATCTGCAACATCTTAAATCCTTTTATTGTATTATGTTAAAAATTATGTTTATTATACTATAATAAATACTTGTATTGTATTATGTTAATTTATTATCAGTATTAAAAAAGAGGGGAATATAATTTACCTCGGGAAATATTCACCAACTCTACAATGAAAATTAACTTCTGTAGTGCCAAAAACTGAGAGCGTATTTGCTGACAGATATATTTTAAGATTTATTGCTTGTTATACTGAAATAAATTTCCTTTTAAGAGATGTTTAAGCTATATCTATTTAGTGCATGGGATAATGACCTAATGTACAGGGATTTATAACAATCTGTTTTGGGGTTGTTTATTTGCACCAAAGAGAGTAGATGAGAGCAAGAGAATATTTTTCTCGAACTATCGGGAAGGAGAAAGACTCCTCTCTAGAGGGATGCCATTCAGCTGGCCCCAGACCAATTGGAGTTGGCTTGAGACTGCTCATATAGAAGATCTGCATAGCCTACAGTGAGAGACTTCTGTCCCAGCAATCTAGCCGGGGTCCAACCCCAGGTGAAGGAAAGCACAACTCAAAGAACAGAAGTAGGAGAGACAGCAACTCTACAGAGAAAAGCAATAATAAAGATCAAAAAGGCAGAAAGGCAAGGCAGTTTGCAATACAAGTTGTGCCCGGGAGCATTACATTTGTTTCTAATGAATAACCATCATTACTGAACTAATTTATTTTCTTTGATTGCTTCATTACTTTCAAGAGCCAAGTCTAAGCTTATATGTTCCTTTGGTCCGTCCCACTCCCCACCCACCCCGGCTCAGCATCAGACTCCACCACTGTTCAGCATTCCGAGATGCCGCCCTGCATGAAGGCCGCTATATAAATGCAAGTTGTTGTTGTTGGTCAAATAAAGAAACTTTGTTAATACAGAGGTGAGCAAATTGTTTTAGATCTTACTAAGTCGTCAAAGATATCTCGCTGGTGCACATGGATAGTGATGAGGGTTTCATATTTCACCCGGTCGACGGAGCTCAGATCCTTTGTGGTCATGTCGATCAGTGTATTGAGCAAATCCAGGAAAGACTCGTTGGTTTTCGACATGATTTTACGATCCTGCTTGGCATTGGTCAGCGCCTCCTCGGAATCCTTTGTCCAAATCATTTGAATTCCGAGCAAGCCAACCTTTTGAGGAAAAAAATATTAATGAAGCTAAATGTCCCCTAAAAAGGCACTGTGCAGGGTTCTGAGACGCTATCTAGCATGAAGGCTGCTATATAAATGCAATGTGGTGTGCTTGAACATATGTTTTGAATAATACAATGTTCACCTGCGATAGGGGGGAGGGAAAGATCAGTTTAAGCAAGGATAATTTTTCAAATGTTCTGATACAGTGATCCTCAAATCTACTTTTCTCTATTTAATCCTCAAGAAGAATTTTTGTTGCAAATATTAATGGTAAAACCATCTAACTTTGAATTAGAGAAACAGTGATTAAAAAGGGCACCGTTTTGACTAAGCAGGCCAATTTGTAACAATAAAATAATTTGTTATCACATTTCATCATGTCAAATCTTCTCTCAAAGTGCCTCACACAGTGAGTTAGTTTGAAGTTTAATGACTATTGTTTTATGTACAACGGTGCATTACTTCTAAATGGATGAAAGCTCAGAAATGCAATGATTGAGCCTCTTTTTTATATAAATAATAAACTATATGTTAGAGTATTATTTGCTTAACAAGCCAGAGGTGAATAACAAAGGCAAAGTGTTTCTTTCAACTTTGATCATTTGTTTGCTAATAAATGATACGCTGCATTCTTGCAAATTAATAATCAAGTTTATATTCAAACTCACTTTCAAGGCCATTCAAGGCCTTGCCACCTCCTATCTCTCTGTTACGATTGATTATATGCTGTGCAATAGGGTCCGGTGATATGGAAATTTTCCGATTTAGATATATCGATGGGCTCATATCGAGATATACCGATATATCGATATTTTAGGGTTTTTCGTACTACGCACGCGCGCGCATTCGGGGGTGCGCACACATTTGGGGCCTATCTCCTCAGGAGGTAAATATCTCTCTCTCTCTCTGTGCCTCTCACACTCACTCTCTTCATCTCTGTGTTTTTCTGCCTGTGTCTCTGTGTCTTTCTCCTCTCTCACATCCCCCCCCCATCTCTATCTATCTATCTTTCTGTATATTATCATATCCCCCCTTCTCTCCCCCCGTCTCTCCCAGACCCCCCCGTCTCCCTCCCTCCCCCCCGCCATCTCTCCGCCCCCCCCCCCCCCCACCGTCTCTCTCCCCCCCTCGCCGTCTCTCTCCCCCCTGCCGTCTCTCCCCCCTGCCGCCGTCTCTCCCCCACCGTCTCTCTACCCCCCCTGTCTCTCTCCCCTCCACCCTCTCTCTCCCCGTCTCTCTCCACCCCCCCGCCGTCTCTCCCCCGCCCCCCGCTGTCTCTCCCCACCCTCCCCCTGTCTCTCCCCCCTCTCCACCCCCCTCCCCCCGTCTCTCCCCCCATCCCCCCGTCTCTCCCCCCCTTCCCCCTGTCTCTCCCCCCCACACCCCTTGTATACCTGTATATTGTATTCGAGGACTATGAATACAATATGGCGGCTTGCACCTCGATCTGTGCATTGTGTACAGAGATGAGCATTCTGGGTCTTGTAGTTCAGTGCGCGCACATTCCGACTTTTCAATATATCGATATTTTTAAAAAGCCTATATCAGCATATCGATATGAAAACTATATCGGATATAACCGATATATCACCGGACCCTACTGTGCAACAGTATAGTGGTTGGGGCGGAACATTATGGGTGAGCATAATTGCAGCGGGAGTGGGATGTTGATTGCAGAATTGTTGTGACTGTTAAGCTTATCGCCTAAAGCACAGTGCACAATGAGAGTGTTATCACGTGAAGGACGATGGAAGACAGCTGAGTGCTGGATCAGGTGCAGGAGAGTGTCGGACTGCGTGCAAAGCAGAGAGGCGAGTGCAAAAGAGGAAGTGGAACATGGAAAATGCATGAGGACTGAAAATGGTGTTCACATGGTGATCAGGTGCAAGAGGGGGGGGGGGGGGGGAGGGAGGGGGGGGGGGGGGAGGGAGGGGGGGGGAGGGGAGGGAGGGGGGGAAGTCCTCCAGTTAACTGGTAGTATTGTTTTGTAACGCGCCTATTACTATTGTTGTAATTTGGGTTACCCAGAAGGGAAACTGACTTACGAGCCTTTGCATTAAATAGACTTTGACTTTAGTTTGTCTAGTCTTTATCCTTAACATCTCCGACCTGCTGACTTCCTATCAACCTGCTCGCCTCCTCCGTTCATCGTCTGCTACATGTCTACCATCTGACCCGCCCTACCATCAGTCAGTGGCCAGATTTTTAGCTTCTCTGTCCACACACTCTGGAACTCCATCTCACAATCCCTTCGCCTCGCTTCCTCCCTTGCCTCCTGACCCTCCTCTTTGATCGTGCCTTCTGCCACCCTCCCAACTCTCTCCCTCCCCTTCACCCCCCCCAACCCACCCCACCCTTGCCCTGACTGTTCAGCACCTTGGGACGTCCTCCCGACGTGAAAAGTACTCTATAAATGTAATTGTGTACTTGTTATATAGACCATGATCAATCAAATCAATCAAATATTTGAAACAATATCAGATTCCCTTCCTTCGACAAACACTAGTGTTTATTTGATCTGTTAGTTATATTAAGAAATGCAACATTTTATCAAAACATACACTATTATTTTCTGAAACAGGTTGCAATGCACTGTTGGGCAGGGTGTGTGTGGGGCAGACAATAATGCAGAGCTTCAGGCATTGCCATAACCTGTCTGATAAATAATAAAACAAGCAAAATACTCACCCTGAGAATTGAGCACAATCATAGCATTATCTCCTTACTAAAACATTTATATTGTTTGCCTTTACTATATATTTTTAAAACTGGGAGGGAAATTGACTTATTTTATTTTTATTCAGAATAATAATCTTTGCATTTAATGCAGTGTACTGAATGTCTCAAGGACTTTTCAAAGCACTTGACATGATTCACTGTAAAGTATAATGAACATCTATCCTGAAGGCGATTGCAGCAACAACAAAAAATGTTGTGTGTGCTGTAACTGTCACAGGTGTTGTCCTTCTGGTGAAATGTTAAACTGAGGTCTCGCCTTGCTGTTAAAGTAACAATATTTAAAAACCAAAGGAAGTTTCTTATAGTGTCTTGGTCAATAATCCCTAAATATCCCTAAATAAAATTGGGTATTCATTGAATGACTGTGGGATACAGTTATGTGCAAATTGGCTTCAAGTATACGGTATCCTGTGAAGAATTTTGAGATGTCCCTTTACAGTATCCCACAAACAGCCATGAAGTACATGTGCAATTTTATTCATAAATTTTGATTTACAGATATAATTTTATATTTAAAGTACCATACAGTGGACTGTTTACAATTGAGATACTGTTCAGTCACAGTATCAGTCACGTACCTGGGCAGGAAAATAGTTAAGAAACTCAATCAGTTGGAAGCTGGTGTCCTGAATGCTGGCAGATGCTGAGCGAATGATGAGATGGAGCGATTTCTGGGATTCTATAAGTAAAGCATTCAGCCAGACTTCAACATTTCCTTCTGCCATGACAGGCTTATCCAGCTCAATGGTTTCAGCCTCACGTGAAGAAATGGCCAAAATACGGTCATACACCTGTTGATGCACAACATCACTGAGTAGATTCTTGGTACAGTACAGTCATTAATTTACTTTAGGAAAAGAAAACACACCCAGGATTGTACGTTTAAGTTAACACAATAGTGTTAATTGAAGCACTCGGGGATTCTACTCTGTGTGAGTGGCGCTATTTAACTGCAAGTTGTGGTTAATAGTATTACTGTATTATGTTCTGCCACCAATATCTCCAGTGATTTTAACCAGATAGAGTATCCCACTGATCAGAGGGTTACCTCAGGAACAGAGGAGGGAACTGATCTGGCCACACAATGTGCACCTTCTGTTAGCATGAAACAGAATGAATTGCGGCCATCAAGATAATAGTAAATAATAACAAGTAGCCTTGCATTTGATATAGCAACTTATCATGCCCTTGAAATGTCTCAAAGGGCTTCACAGAATTTATTGTAAAGTAGATTAACAGTGTAATTTGTTGACCAAAATGACAAAGTACCGCTGAATAAAGCTCACTATGGGCAGTCCTGCTGTCCTTAGACAATCTGCTACACCTATGCAGCCTTGTTTCCCTAATTCCCTAGTCCTCCATCACAAATTTATGTGTTGCCTCACAAGGTTTGCAGCAACACCCCAATTTGTATCATTTGAGGAAACATCTTAGAGAACTTGTACAAAGCAGCAGAGCTACAACAACTTGGGAGGCCAAAGTTAAAAAATAAATCGTACCCAGCTCAGAACAGCTGTTTAATTAAGTGGTCTTCTACAAAGCAAACAAGAATTTCATTACAGAGCTCTCATCTGATTTTTCTTAGCTTAACAAAGACAGTTGCAATCTTGGGAAGGAACAAAATTAGCATATTAGATATAAAAAGGTGTTTATTAATAGCTTGTAATATTTACTATGCATGCAGACGAAAATAGAAAAGCTTAATTTGAATTCACTATCCTACCTTTTCATGGAAGCGGACGTTTTTTATGTTGTCAAAAACATTCAGCAGGTGTGCCTGGATCGTGTGAGAATCTGAAGCTTGACCAAGGATTTCAAGAAGGGCCGGGTCAGATACAAAAAAGAATCGAGGGAAAAGCAGCCGCTTCTTCTCAAGGTATCTATAACACAACAATACCAACAATGAATGGGAGCTCCATAAACCCAAGAGGGAGGAAATCCTATTGAAACATGAGCTATTATAATAAGAAATGATAATAATTCTCGGATTTGATAAAGACACTTTATCGATGAGACTTAACAAAATGCATCACAGGCTGTAAAATGCAGTGACTGTAATATACAGATGAAGGAGGTCCTTCAGCCCATTTGATCTTATTCCTCTAGAATACCCACCCTACCCTCCTCCCATCACAGCATCAAGCCGCTTTTTATACAAGTAGCCCATTTCTTTTTAAATGTTGGGATTTTCCAGATGGATCGTAATTACATTTTCCAATTGTATACACGGTTATGTTTCTCTGTGAATGTAAATAATGTTGCTGGAATAAACCGTTTTGAAACCAGAAACAATAATTAACCTAACTGTAGACTTTGCCACATATTTACAATAACCAATTCAAGCTTAGACAATGAAACCAAAATCTGAGTTGGATCAGCTTGATTGAAACTAAATGAACTCGACTAGTTTAGACAGTTGAAAATGCATCCAGCAGAAAAATGGCAGCGGAAATGAAACCTTAAAAATGCCTCTAAGGACTTAATGCAGGGAACTCCATTGACTTCCCACTAAGACCCACTAAGAGGAATTCATGCTATACTATTGTCTTGCTCCTTACCCAGTCAGAGACTTCTGACAAATTTCCAATTGCTCCAGCAAATGAGGCAATAGCTGGCCCATGGTCTCATCCCCTACACAGCACTGCACCACACTGAGAGTCTCATGCGCCCGAGTCATGATCTTCACCCAAGATTTGTCAATGTTGGAGAAACGTTTGGCTTCCTGCAGTCAATAAAGTAACAATCAGGTTAGAAATGAGTGGAATTAAAGGTCATTAGGCAGGATTTCAGTTCCCTGTATCCATTTAATGTGAATGTACGTGTTAAATAGAAAGATAAATGATTCATACGAATAATTTTTTAACTACTTTTTTGGATGATCAAAAGCCTTCATGTCAATACCACTGCAATAAAGAACATTATTATTCTCTTATTTTATTGTTCTTTCATTATTTTCTGTTCCAATCTAGATTTCGTAGATTGTTCAACACCTTGAACGACATGACATCTTCTAGATGTGAAAGGCGCTATACAAATGTAAATATGGTTTGTATTGTTCAGATGTAGGTATCCACTTCAATGAGTTCTGAGAATGAAGTGGAGAAAAATAGAGGCATTTCCTTTTTCTAAAAAAGGGACTGAATCGATCAAAAGGATGTGTTTAGTCGTCCACCGCAATCCTCAGGTCATCAGTAGGTTGCCAGTCAGTGATATTAATGACAATCGGTTTCAGCTGGGGAGACTCCAGCGGAACCCAACGCACACTCTGGTGTCACGCTCTTGCCAACCTACACCTAATACATTCAGGATGATAATAAAAAGAATCCTTGCATTTGATATAGCGCTTTTCATGTCTTTTAGACGTCTCAAAGCACTTCACAGAATATACCGTAAAATGAAATGATTCTATATTTGTGGGCAAAACGCAGCAGCCAATTGCACTCAGCAATGTCCCACAAACAGTCCAAGGGTTCACCTGAATTGAATACAGGTCTCTCGCTTGCGAATGCTCTATCCACTGAGCTGCAGGATTCCACAATTAGGTAAGCGGGATCCATCCCTCTAGGTAGAGAGTGTCTATTCCATTCCAACAATCTATCTCCGAGATTTCTGTGTGTAGGTGAGGTACATGGAACACTGCTTGGATTGGATATTCTTAAGCATAGTGAAGGGTTTCTGTGTCAGACACCCACCTGATCAAAAAAATGGGGTCTGTAGGTATTGCAAACACGGCAGAGTTTTGCAGGTTTCACCAAGATGAGCAGTGATTTCAGCTTGGGAAAAACTAGCAATGTGCTCCAGGCACAATCGGGAATGTCTGAGCCTCCAAATCACGCTTTAGGTGGACATGGTCTCAATCTGCCGCCATGATCAATATCATACCTTTGGAAGTTGCTTAGCAATGTCTCCACCTACGAACACGGCCTCCAGGTAAATCCACAGGTTCTGTACGGTCATCCAGTTCTCAATAATGTCAGTCGTGTTTGAAAGATTGTGGACCCATTTCTGAATCTGAGGTTTGAATGGAGTGTTGTATCTGACAAATGAAAGAAAAGCACAAAAAAAGTCAAAATGACAATTGTCTCTGGATAAAACAGCATCTCCCACATTATCCAGAGTGAACCAGAACAGCGATGTGGTTTGGGTAGCAACATCAACAACAAAATTATATTTTAGCATTCATTTAGGGGGGGAGTGGTGGGGATGGAGTACTAATTTGAGCCGAGTCTTGTCCAACTAAGAGATAGGAATGAGATTAGGAAGATGAATGTTTGCTAAATGTGGTTCCTATACCCAATGGGCACGGCTATCAGAACAAAGCGTTCTTCATTATTTAACACATGCCATGAACATCCATGTCACTTCTCTGGATTTTTGTTATTGCATTTTGGCAACTTTCAGAATGCCCAATCCCACTCTCAAACTATCTATAGAGGTTCCTCAGTCAGTCGGAGAGGCAAGACTGAGGTTGGTGAGTTGATGCTTCCCATCCCTTGTATAATAACAAGATGTGCATTTGATATTGTGCTTTGAACGTCAGAAGGATGCTTCAAAGCATTTCACAAAATGTTACTATAAAATGTACTTTGTAGGTAAATATTGCAGCTTTGACCGCAGTGATATGTACAAACACTTTAAAATGTGTACAAGAGCAAACATTCTGAGAAGCTACTGATATAAAGGGTGCTATAGAAACACAAGCTGTACAAGCTAGATTTAATAATCCATTATGGGATGGTCACAAATATTTTGAACTCGAGCTGGAGACATATGTTACTGAACCGAATGCTTGAAAATGCTGGAGTTAAATAATAATGCGTACCTGTTACTCATCAGTGAGCCCAGGATCATCAAGCTGTCCTCCATGTTAGCAATAATTTCCGATGTACTGTCTCCCCTCAGCAGCAGTTCGCCCCGTGCTTTGAAGCTGGCGAAGGTGAATGTTTTGTTATCCCACTCCGCTATGACCTGCTTCAGTTTCTGCTCAATGTCCTTCTCTTTCACTGCACTGATGCAAATATCCTGCAAAAAAAAAGAGAATTTCAACAGGGAGCCCTTTATAATAATCATTTGTGCCACTGCAAGGTTAAACAATAATCTGATTATTTTTGTTATGAGGTTATCAAATGCAATGCTTCCTCAGTATTCCCCAGTCACATGTGTTGCATTGTATTGGGCAGTGAGCTCCCTCACATAGCCTCGGCCAGCTGTTAGGATATGGGCAGTGGAAACATGGAAAAGGACAACATAAAATTTTGCCTGAAGACACCCAAAGCCCGATACCCATTAGAACATTCTTAAATCAGTCCTAATTTTGAAATGCTTCACAGGAATTAATTACTGTTTCACAGTAAAGTGCAGTAATTGTGAGTTTTGGAAGCAAAAAGTGATGACCAATTGACACTCAGCAGTATCCCCCAAACAGTCATGAGATGAATCACCAATTGTAGTTGGGGGATATATGGCAGGACACTGGGAGAAACTTGCCAACATAAAACAATGCCAAGAGCATTGCATATTTTGATCTACAATATTCAGGCACCTCAATTTCTTCCTTGTATTTCAGAAGAGGTGCTTCCATGATGTTCCTCAGCTTAAACGTTTCACTTTCCACGTCAAAACTGTGCCCAGTGGTTTCTGCAATTCGTTTCCAATGCCGCAGCATCATGGCCTTGTCAGACATGTGCTCGAGGAGCGGGCAGCACTCATTGAAGTCATCAATGGTCTGTTTCAGTTCCAGATATGCTTGCCATTCTTTTAATGCTCGAGGAAGCTTAAAGCACCTGGAGCAAAATAAAAAAAAAAAATCACAGCTAATAATGTTGCTTGTTACGCTACGGTTACCATAATAATAATCCTTGCAATTTGATATAGTGCCTTATCATGTCTTTGTGGCATTTCAGAGTACTTTGAAGAATATTCTGGATAGTAAACTGACTGTATAGTTTATGGGTGAAACACGGCAGCTAATTCCGCACAGCACTGTTGTTATGGGCCAATTTAGTGACATTCCAAGCTTTGTGAATGTCACAAAGTAGCCCCCGATATCAGTAATAAACAAACATGTAGTCACCTGTGCTGGAATTCCTGAAGTTCACTATTGATTCTGTCTATGTTGACCTCTGACCACAGAATGTCATAGTAGCTGCTGACCGTATCGATCACATTGTTGTAGAGACTGTACAGCTTCTGAAGCAAAGCCAATTGTTTTCTGATATCCAGTAGCTGAGAATACTGAGTGACAGGCAGACCGAAAAGCTCCTCACCACCAGTGTACGTGATATACTTGCGAAATAAGTTATCAAATTGATTCTGGGAACAAAATAAAGTAATTACAGAATTTTGTTTGGGTTCATTCAATGCAATATTATTTTTAAAGCAGTTTACACAAGCGGAATTTGATTCTATAAACCAAACAAAGGCATAGTGGTGACACCATCACGTTGGTGTCAACAACAATAAAATTATATTTGTATATCGCCTTTCACGTCAGGAAGATGCCCCAACCAGTCACCAACCTGCTGTGCCCTAAAGCACTGAAATACTTGCACTGTGGACTCACCCACAATCCGGTTCTCGTGACACAAGCAGTGATCAGAGGCTGCGTGTCCCAAAGAAAGATAAAAATCTGTGCACTTTTGCTACTAAAGACTTTTTGTGACACTAGGTGCTAAGCATATCCTCAACGATCTCACACTATCCTCAAGGCACTATATGTGAGGCACAAACTATGGGGAGACTTCAATCAATCCAAAACGTTTTTTAAAGCAAGGTTTTTGTTAATGCAATTTCTACACAAATTCACAAGATTGGGGAATTTCCTTTACATGCAAAATAAATCCAGAACACCATAATAATGGAATCTGATATATGGTAAAAAAAAATCCCAATGGAATTGAAAAAAATTTGTATAAAATGAAAAGCTGATAACCCAGCAGCAATATGTCTGTCTGCATGTGGGAAAATCTGCTCCAAGGCACTCAGGGTAGAATTCTCAAAGGACCACGTGATAGATTGAACTGAGCATAGAAACAGGCCATTCAGCCTAACTAGACTGTGCCAGTGTTTATGCTCCACACAAACCTCCACCATTCCCAATCCCTTCTCCCAAACACCTCTATTTGTTTCTCTCTCATCTCTACACCATTTCAACAACAACTTGTGTTTATATAGTGCCCTTCACGCAGGGCAGATTCCCAGAGTGCTTAACTATAATACATCCTCTCAAATACATTGATGCTTTTCATCACTATCACAGTTTCTGGCAATGAGTTCCACCTTTCTTTTGAACAAAGAATTTCCTCCTAAATGTTTCAGATCTCACAATAGCAGTTTGGATAAAGCAGGTTCCTCAGCTCACCCGATTCCATCCCTCCCAAATACCTATTTTTCTGTCTTCCCACTTCATTAAGCTGCATTTATAAATGATTCCAGTGTCTTGGCCTCAACCACCCTTCAATCATTAATTATCCTCTGAATGAAATCTAATACTGATTATTTTATATTTACACCCCTTATTTTGGATTCACCAACAAATGTTGATTAACATCCACTATACTAAATCCTTTCATAATCTTAAACATCTTTACCAGGCCTCTCTTAATCATCTTATCTCCAAGAAACAAGCTCTAATCAGTCCAATCATTCTTGATAGCTGTATCCACTCATCCATGTAAATCTAAGTTGTACTCTCAAAGTTATGCAGCTTTAGTTTCAAACAAAGGCTACTGGTTACCAGAGAAGTCCATTCAACGCATCCAATTAATATCAGGATTCAATATTCACAAATTCTCATTTATACCCCAATATACTGTACCTGGAAAATGATAAGTCTGTCACTGGCATCCTGTGGTGCCAACCCAATAACCATTGGTCCATCCTACAGAAATGAAGCAAAATTCAGTAAATATTCAGTCTTCCCACTGTGTCATCACCATTAACAATTGTGAAAGTTTCCAATCTGAATTATATTATTTGCAACCAGATTGAAATTAAAGTTTAAATAGGCAATATATTTCCAGTCCTATTTCCAATTTGCAGATCCAACATGGATGTTTATTTTTGCTGTATACCTTTTCATAGTCTGCATAAAATTGACTGCAGTCTTCAACAAACGTCTGCACATTACTGATAAGGTCTCCTCGGAAATTTGGCTGCAAAGTGACCAGTTCATTCTGAATCTCATTTGCACGCACCAGCAGTTTCTCCCACGTGTAACGAAGGGTATCTACCTTCTCAATCTCTTCCTTGGCCACAAGCAATTCATACTTGTTTAATGTTGCATATGATTCCTATCAGTATGAGAAGAATCAGCTATTACCATTAGTTATTAGTTATGTGTTAACCCTAAAGATAGCACATTTGATGAATACATTCCTTGTGGAATGCACAACAACAAAAACGAAATTACATTTGTATAGCGCCTTTCACATTGAGAGGACGTCTCAAGGCGCTGAACATAGTAGAAAAACCTTATTAAGAATCCTCACTAAGTAAAGAAGTTGGGTTGAAAATTACAATATTTGATATGTTAATTTAGCAACAAATTAAATACAGAAGAAAAGCAAATCCAGTTTGCTTCACAAACATTTCTATATACTGTACTTCAACCTTCTCTAATCGAACCTGTAAAATTTCACAGCTCAATACATAGTGGCAGATTGTGTGGGAGAAATTACGTCAGTTGATTTGCTGAGTGGAGGGAGTGGGAGACAGTAAGGTTGCAGGAGGACACAGTGGTGTGGTGGGGTGAGGCTATGTAGGGAAATTAACAATAGTTTGGTATTGACAGAAGGCTTCAATCCTGTGCCTATTATTCTCTAACAACTTTCCCTCCTGGATACATGCAATTAGATAGTAGATACCAAATAAATGTATAGTCAATCAATGGGCTACCTCAATGGGCCCCACTTGAAAATCAATGGCAATCTGCTGCTCTCTGATTTCTTTGAGTGCAGCCATTGCTATTCGAATGTCATCCAAATCCTTGATTGGTCGATTCAGTTTTTTGCTGGATTCCTCTATGAATGTAAAAATATTCTCCATCTCGTTGCAGTATTTCTTATTACAATGTCGGCCTAAATAAGTTATCCAGGCCTTGGTTTCTGAAGTTAGTGCCATTTTAAGATCAGCTGAAATAAAACAAATGCAACACAATAAAGACTTGCTGATAGCAATTGTCAGATGAAATGAGTCCTATAAAAATGCAGACTACTCCATTTGGCCCAGACCAGTAATAATAATAATTAATAGTGAAACAAGAATCCTTACATTTGATATTGTGTCTTCCCTTGTAAAAAAAGTACCATGGTAATGATGGTAGTACTATGGTACTACCACCATTACCATGGTACTTTTTTACAAGGGTTATCACATTGTTGAAAAACACCTCAAAGTACTTCATAGCTTTTACTATAAAGTGTAATAACTCCTTTTGAAGGCAAACACGGCACCACATTTGACCACAATGACCCACAAACAGCCATGAAATGCATGATCCATTTAATTTCAGGAAGTTGTTGGTCCAGATATCTTAGGGAAAGCATGACAAAATCTAAAACAGATGAATTGTATTACTTTTTAAAAGAAAAATTCACTTGTGAAAGCATCAATGTTAGCCAATAATAATTAGAGTTACCAGTGTAAAGTGCGAGCGCTCCTACACAAATGTATTCAGCCTCAGAGTCGATCTCGGATTCCAAGTCTCGAAAGTAGAGAATCTGTGATTCAAACTCAGACAGCCGAGGATTTCCCTTCGTGAAGTCCTGAATGAACTCTTCCCGCTCTCTTTGCCAGATGTGATGATAGCATTTGAATTGCTCAAGAGCATTGAGCACCTCCTTTAGTAAAAGAGAAGCAATAAAAACAAACCCGATCTGAATCAATGCTACGATTGCACCTGCAATGCACTTCATTTGAACAACAAGCCAACAATGTGCTAGTTTATGTCACTCACCACCGCCAAGGATTTGTTTGGGTTTTGGAAATAAGCAAACAGTTCAAATAATCAAATTCAAATAAAAATGTGTTCTATCAGGAATATGCCACTATGGTACCATGTGGTCCAAGCCCTCTCTCCAACAAACTCCAACAAACTCTCACTCGCATCTCTGTCTGCCCCATTGAGTCTCTCTGACTTTCTAACTCTTTCTCGTTCTTAACAATATCTCCGCCTTTAACCTAAAAATGTACAACATAAAAATTCAAATTTTGCCTTTATTGTTGCATATGTGCTTTAATGACATAAGTGGCTATTGTATATGGACGGTGCAAGTATAAAAGATTCTGGGAAGAGTGACTTGCAGATTTGAAAGAGAGTGTGAAAGAGGTCGATTTGAAAGAGGTTGACTTGTAAAGTTTGAATTAAAGCAATAATTAAATCTACATTGTGTTCTGTGAATTAAATCATATTGCATGTATCACCTGTAAAACAAACACTTGTTTTGCACAATGGTGAAATTATCAGTATGTGTGTGAAGTTGGCTCTGAGATACTACCTGGAGTGAAGAGCACTATATATATTTAATTCAACTTGTTATAGTATTATGGATCAAGGCTCAGAATATCCCAAGACACATGCATCTTTGCACATGGGAAAACAGTGCTTTGTGCTGGTATTTTGCAGGCCCCACACTCAACAATCACTGAGGAATATAGATAAACAGACAAAGATTTGCAAAAGTTTACAAAGTGCATATAAAGAACATCCCACTATACTTCCAAAATGAGATAAAATTTTGAGTTTAATCATCAACAACGATAAAAATGGGGAATAATCTCAGATAACAAACAACATTTACATTGAAAAGCATAGAAGTCAACCTAATTAGTCTTAAGGAATTAAAGAGTTATCCCATCCTTCACAGAATCTTATCAGTTTCTCTAATTCTGAATATGACCTTTTAGAGTATTGTAGACTAAAGTACAGTAATTAGCTTTTAATAAACCTCACATAATTTGTTCCAAAATAATAATAATAATCCTTGCATATCTATCTATCTATCTATCTATCTATCTATCTATCTATCTATCTATCTATCTATCTATCGCCTTAGGCTATATGTTTCTGCAATTGTGTCCTCCTGACATGGATGACGCTGTGTCAAATCTATCGTCTATATATATATATAGAGAGAGAGAGAGAGAGATATATATATATATAGATACATATATATAAAAGCCTTAGGTATGTTTCCGCAATTATAACAATTAACTTCTAAAAGGAAAACAAAAACCATTACAGCTTAAAAAAAACAACAAAGAAAAACAACCCAGTGATTAAAGCTCACCTTTTTTTTGTAAACAACAAATACATTATTTTTTAAAAGTTTCAAAATATATGAATAAACGTGTTCAAAAACACTAGGCACTAGGTATGTTATGCAGGGGTATAGCTAGTTTGATATAATGCTTCACACGTCTTCTAGCGTCTCAAAGTGCTTCACAGAATATACTGTACAGTGGACAAAACGCGGCAGCCAATTGCACACAAGTGTCCCACAAACAGTCGTGGTTTGAAATGACTAGTTTATCTTTTTTCTTGAGGCATTATTATCAGACACGTGGAGTAAGGAAACTTACCCACAGTTTCACCCTGGCTGGAATCTCTCACTTGCAAGGCAAGTGCTCTAACCGCTGAGCTACAGGACTCCACAAATTACAGAATTTTACAGCTCAGGAGGAAACCATTTGGCCCTTTGTTTGTTGCACTTCAATTCTCTTCCTCCCCTTCCATACATTTACACAAATGCACATACACACACAGTCATGCAATTGCTCACACAAGTACACTCACATAGACACAAGTACAGATATACACACAAGTGTGTGCACATAAACGCACACATATACACCTTTTATATTTTTCTTTCTCAATCCCTTGACCGGATTGTTGTTTTTCCCCAAGCTATCAGCAGGTGCTGCCTTTTGCTGGTACTCTCTCCCCCCACCCACAATAAACATAAGAGAATTTTGAACCCCTTTATTCTACATATCTGCATTTGTGTATATTTAATATAACTCCCATTAGTAAACTCCCAACATAACCAGAACAGTTCTTTGAAGATGCAGCATTACCTTTTTAGTGGAATTGATGGCTGTACTCAGTACTGATACCAGTTTTATGATCTCCTTGTTTTCTGAAACACTTTTGTGATAGTTCCTAGGTTGGACAGATATGTGGAGGTTCACAGATGCAGAGATATCTGAGACGCTGCCGTCTGAAAAGAATAGAGAGTCACTCAATACATTACAAACAATCAAGCTAATTCTTGTTCCTCTGTTGATCATGCATATTTAAGGAAGATATCAAACTACGTTCACGAAACAATATATTCCAGATTTCACCAAACAAATATCTCTCAAGAAGAAGTGATTCTCAGAGGGAAGATCATCATCTAAGAACGTCCTGAAACCAGTGAATAATTAGCCAAGTAACTTAACATCTGTCAAGTCTGAGAGAGATTTTAGATTGCACAAAGTAGCACCTAATCAATCGGTCGTGAATTATGAAAGATCTTTTGGCTTGAGGAGGCGAGTAATTAGGATTCAAGATATCTGTGCTTGCTTGTTGTAGAATGCTGCTTGCTGACTGACCTGCATTACAGGTGTGCTCACCATTGATCATTTTTAACCCCCAATTTCATGACCTTAGTGACCAATTACTGGAATGAGATAATAAACAATTTCTCATTGCTCAGAAGCGTATTGCTCTTCCATTGAAGATCATCCTCTCCTCTGTCTCTAGGGCTTGGTTACTCCTTGTATGTTCCGGTGACCAGAATTATACAGGGTGACCAAAAAGCCGTGATACCATTGCAATTTTTAATGCACTGAACACTGTCTTTCAAAAATAAAGTAATGATTTGGTCACTTTGTATATGCAGTACTCAAGGTACAGCCTGACCAATTGGACAATTGGAACATGATGACTCATGATCTAAAGTCAGCCCAGCAATTTGTTTGCCTTGTTTATTGTTGTCTCATAACTGTCTGATACTATTAGTCAATTATTATTATGCAAATTATATCCCATCCATGGAGTACACGTGTTTCCTATTGTTACTTCCTATCTGTAATGTATTTATTTTTAATCGAGTTTAATTTGACAGTCATCATAATTTACCAATTTGGGAACGTTAATTGAATGGTGTGAGTTCTACATACAGTCATATGAAGTAAGCAAGAGGTCTGTTACCCTCTAAATCAGTATTTAGTATTACATCAGCGTTAACACAATTTCAACCCATCAATGCACAGGGACAGAATTTACTGTAAATTCCAGATTATTTTTTTAAAAAAGTAATATATCATTGATCAGTCCGCCATCAGGCTCAGCACAAAAGCAGCCGCAAATTGGGCAAAATCTTTATTTACAAAGTTCACATAATGTATCACAAAAAGTAATTGATATGTTCATGAAATTATCATGGAATAACAGATAAAAATGGGTTTTGCAATCGCATTCGGAGACAATGATCAATGAAACACATTTTCATTTGGAATCAGTCACCTGTGTAGGCCCACCAGAATAAATCATTATTTGTGAATCTGATGAGCCCAAGTAATTGTATGAAAACATAATAGAAAATTTGTTGACGGCACAAAGCTTTGTGGTCAGGTGGCAAGGACAAAGGAAGTTTTAATATACTCAAAGGAATCTGGACCAATATATAGTCTAAGAATTAATAGACTTAAATGTGAGTAAAAGTAAATACTGTACCAAATATTCATATAGTACTATGGAAGCTTGTCCTTTAGCTGAGGTGGAGAAAGAAGAGATTTTGAGATGATCACTGATCGTAATTAAAAATTATATGGATTTGTTCCTCAAATCATTCAAGTCCCAGGAAGTATTTGAACTTAATCATTACAAAATTGCATAAATTCTTGGCAAGGCAAATAATGGAATATGCGGTTTGAAAATCCACCTTATCTGATCTTGTAAAAATAAAACATTTTGACCTCACGTTTAAGATGGAAAGACAAAAATCTCTATTTCCCTTTGCATATTTTTGAAGGAAATAATTATTGTCATTTTTAATGTTTAACAGAGCAGCGTTACCGAGAACACTTTTAATTGCAGGTTCTGGGACTCCATCTTCAGAATCACTGTCCTTGCTGTCTCGTCTCATGGCTGCAATCTTTCGCTCATCCATTTTTTTCTAAATAAGAAAAAGCATATGTGAAAAGAACAGAGACAAACACTGAGGTTGAGCATCCTGCTGCTCAGTGAATAGAATAATTGAGCAGATGATTGGAGCAAACCTTTGAAATTCTCTCTTTACTCCACTGGCCAACACCTCTGGAGACAGTGACAATATACTCCACAGCTTTGTTTAGAGCCTGTTGAACCTCATCCAATGGAGGCACCATGGTTACATTGGGAATGGACAGTGTAATCTTTGTTCTAAAGATGGGCTGGCTTGACTGTTTTTGCTTGGTGGAGAGGTCATTTTCTATTTGGAAAAAACAAATGTTTTTGTTAATGTTTTAAACGTTATCTCATGTAATGCTAGTTTATTTTTAAGAACATAAGAATTAGGAGCAGGAGTAGGCCATTCGGCCCTTTGAGCCTGCTGTGTCATTCAATAAGATCATAGCTGATCTTCTTACCTAACTCTAATTACCTGCCCTTTCTCCATATCCCCTAATCACTCTATTTTTCAAAAATCTATCAGTCTTAGCCTTGAAAATGTTCAAGGACTGAGCATCTCATGAATTCCATAAATTCACTACCCTCTGAGTGAAGAAATGTTTCCTCAACTCTGTTCTAAAAGGCTGACCCTTAATTTTAAGACTGTGACCCCTGGTCATAGATTATTCTACCAGGGGAAACAGTCCCTCAGTGTCTACTTTATCTAGCCCTTTAAGAATCTTATATGTTTCAATAAGATCCCCCCTAATTCTTCTGTACTCCAGAGAATACAGCCCTAGTTTATTCAACCTATCCTCATAGGTCAGTCCCCTCATCCCAGGAACTAACCTAGTGAATCTATGCTGCACCCCCTCTAAGGCAAGTATGTCTTTTTTTAAATAAGGAGACCAAAACTGCACACAATACTCTAGGTGCAGTCTCACCAAAGCCCTATACAGTTGCAGCAAGACTTCCCTACTCTTGTACTCTTTATTTTGCTCTTTATTTTCTTATTTAAAAATGTTGGTTGTTCTGTCAGCTCTTTTCAAATTGATAACCTCACTGGTAGCCTGATAAATGTTCAAAAAGAGAAGGGAGTTTCTCCTTTTGTCTTGGCTAACAATCCTCCAAATAAAATTGGTCATGCACTTCCTGATTGTTTGTTGAACGTAGCTATATGCAGATTGGCTAGTTTGCCTACCAAATACAGGGTGATTACACTTACAGTATATCCTGTGAGGAGCCTTAAGACATCCTCTTGATATGAAATGCACTATATTCAACGGAAGAATGTTTTTATTTATATGAGCAGCACACCCTGTGTGTGGAGTGAGTGTGTGTGTGTGTTTAGGTTCTTCAAGTGTTGTACTGGTTCAAGGTCTCAGTGTCTTCACTCTAGTTCATATACTATTGTGTATAACATTACCTTGTCACTCATCCAAAGTTTACAAAAATGGTTTGAGATGCGGCTGGTGCTAATTTGTTCCCATGTTTGTCTACATAACAGTCATCTCTATTATTTACTGCGAGACATGCAATAAGGTGTATGTAGTGGCAGTCTGAGAGCTTGGATTCTGGAAATGGATTGAGATGATCATTAAAGCAGAAGAAGATCACCATACCGATAAAGTAAAGGACTGAGGATGAGTGGATCCTCTTGCGGATGGTTTCTAGAGCATTACGGGTGACCTTCAATAATGCATCCACATTGCGGTGGTTGAAATAAGACAATAGTTCTCGTGCTTCCTCTTCCAGTATCTCCATGAGGTCTCGCTTCTTCTTTTTGCTTCGGGGGGAAGGAGGGCTGCTGCTTACCTGGCTGGTATTCAGGGAGATGGAACGTTTCTCACACTTTGCTTCTTCTCCTGCAGTGAAACACAAATTGGTATCATGGCACTGCAGAGTCTCAAAGCACTTCACGGAATAAACTGTAAACTGAATTGACTGTATATTTTGTGGGCAAAACACAGCATCCAATTGCGCACAACAGATTCCCATCAGGAGTCGTGGAATGAGTGACCAAATTATTATCACTGTTCGGAGGGGTTGGTGGGGAGGGCGGGGGCAGCACGATCAATTGCTCTCGAGACCAGTTGAACAGTTATTGCGGCTGGTATTGCTGCTAACCATTTAATAAACTAGACCGATGTGACATGCCAGAATTTCTGACAATGTACTGAAATCACTAATGACATTGCATTTTTCATCTCAATGCTGGCTATTCGGTTGGAAAACATTAATGCCTTTTTTTCTTACCTTCATTCTTATCAGTATCGTTGCGCTCCCCATTTCCAGTGCCATCTTTGAACTTTTCCTCCTTCTCTTTTCCCTGAGGCTCCAAATCCAACAGCATGTTTATAAGCTCATTAGCTGCTTCCTCAACCAAAGAACATTTACAGTGCAGCATTTGGGCAGCCTTCATACACAATTCCTGTTGCAAACACATTGTAAGAGAGACACATTAGAATCCATAAATGTATACAAGTGTTCAGTTTGACAGCATTTTAGAAAACTATTGCTCCTGATTTGTCAGCCAGGAATTCAGAAAATCCTGAGCCAAGGAGAAAAGAGTCAACAAGTTTCACTCCACTGAGAGACCAAAAAATAGGGGGAAATTTTTCTCAAGCAAAGAAAAATAACCAATCTTTGAAATTAAGAATCCAAAACAAAATTCACAACATTATCATCAAACTTGGTGATGATTCAACTGTGACAGAACCAGAGGGACAAACCATGCTTTGGGAAAAGTCAGGTGGGGTCTCCCCAAGCTTGAAATGGCATTGGGGAAGCACATCTTGCAAATGGAACTGCAATTCTCATGGGCATCTTTACAAAGAGACGAGGGAGAAAGAGTTTGACTCTTGGTACTCATTTAACCTCCAACCTCTGGAGGAATGCAGTGGCTGAATGGCCTTACTGTGTTTCAAATCTGGAACCTCTGATCCCAAGTTTTGTGTTCAACCCTCTGAGCTTCCATGACTGTTGGTTGATAGGTCCAGTAGCAAAACACCTAGAACTATGAAGTAATGAGTCCAATCTGATCTGTATTAATAATAATAATAATCTTTGCATTTGATATAGTGCTTTTCAGGTTTTCTAGATGTCTCAAAGCCCTTCACTGAAATACTGGAAAGAGAATTGACTGTGTATTTTGTGGGTAAATGCAGCAGCCAAGTGCCACACAGTGGTGTCACACAAACAGTCGTGGATTCAAATGACCACCTTTTTTTGAGAGATTACTATTAGGCATTTGGAGTAAAGAAACTTGCCCAAGGTTTCGCTCAGCCTGGAAATGAACCCAGGTCTCTCACTTGCAAGGCAAGTGCTCTAACCCCTGAGATACAGGATTCAACAAAAAATAAAAATCATGCAAAGTGCAAACAGCAACTCACCTATACAATGGATTTGGTTTACATTTGATGGTAAAAAATACTTTTAATAAGCTTTACATTTGATATACCGCCTTATAATACCTGTGAAATGTCACCAAGCATTTCACAATATTCATTGCAGAATTATTATTTTGTAAATTAGTGCGGCAGCCATTTTGCACGCTGCAATGTCCCGCAAACACCCATTAAACGAATGACTAATTTTATATGGGAGATTGTTGACCAGGACGTTGGGAGAAAATTCATTCTCTTTTCAAATACCATCTTGGGATCCTCAAAGTCCACCTGACTAGGCAAATGTGACTTTGGTTTAATTTCCATTCAGAAGGACAGCACCTCTAACAATGCAAAGATTCAATGCCGAAACAAAACAGTTGCCCTTCTTTCTTATTTTCGAATTGCAGATGAAGTGATATTGGCACATTGTGCTGAAATTATATAATTTTTAAAATGTAATTCTTAGTTGCAAAGATTTTGTTTTCTTCACAATTTTTTATTTAAATTTGCACCCAAAGCACAGAATTTATGTTTCTCCTCCAACACCAGTGGATTAGTTATTACAACAATAAGATGGTGTTGAAAAAGCATTCCTGAGAAGAGTACTGTTACTGATGCCCCAATGCTGGAAAAAGTGCCTTGCAATGTTTTGCAAGGAATCCTCATGCAAACTTGTGGAAATTGAACTCCAAGAAGATCTCCAGCCAGACCCCAAATCTCACCCGTCAGTTTGTCGCAAAGTGTTCCTTCGAACAGTGCCAGTGCTTCAGAAACAAAATAACACAGTCAATCCACATTAAAGTATATTCTGTGTGACATCTGAACAACATGATAAGACTCTACATGAAATGCACAGATTATTATTATGTCACTTATTTCCTTGGAAGCATTTTTTCACCCACTTCAGTAGAAGAAAGCGGTGGTTGAGGTGAGGACACTAGACTCATTTAAGAAGTGGGTTGAGGCTTAATGGGAAGATGGTAGGGTGGGCATTCAGGAAATATGAGATTAAATGGGCCAAAGGGATTTCTTGTCTGTACCCCTCTTGTGATCTACAATTAAGTCACTTAAAAAGAACAAGCAGAGCAAATAGACATGATGCAGCTTTAAAACTAGCAAACACTACAGGAGATGAACCATGTGGATCTTTCATCTCAAGTGTGGATGCTTTTGGACTTCATCATCAATATAGCTGCACAATGTACATACCTTAGTCATCTGCAAAAATTCTTCACACATAATGGGCTCGCCCTCTGGCAATTTACAGAGCTGTGTGCTGCTCATATCTTGAAGCACTGCATCAATGCGAAAGTCTATCAGATCGTTCAAACGATCTATCAGCAGTTCAAGTTCCTCTACAGGAAGCCAGATACAAGTGGGGCAAATAGAATTAATAGTTATTATCAAACGTTATATAACACTGCGCTTATTTCCCGTAATATGCTACCACTCTCTGGAACCCCTTTCATGAGTCCCTTCACCTCACCCCCTTCAAGGTTCATCTCACAACTTTCTCCATGACTGCATGACTTTCTCCATGACCGCATGACTTTCTCCATGACTGCCCAAACCCACTTTGGCCCAAAACGCTCCCAAATCCAACCCCAACCTAGGTGCAAACCCTCAACCATCCAGAGCATTGGGATGTCTCCCGATACAACATGAAGGCACAATATAAATGCAGGTCACAGGTTCAATCCTTGGACTTGATGGGTTGAAAAAAATGGATTTTCCCTTCTTTGTTAATTCATGGCTAGAGAAGAAATATTAAACAAACAAACAAGTTGAAATAAAGTTCTAAATTTAGGAGTGCAGGAACACAGAGAAGCAAAAACAGAAGAGGCCATTCAGACCATCAAGTCTGCTCCACCAGTTTATGATTTATTGGTAAATCCTTTAATCCCAATACCCATCTTTTCACTTTATCACCTCTGCTATCTAAGAGTCTGGCTGCCATTTTGGTAAACAAAATCCAATCCACCTCAACAGCTTTCTGGAGCAGAATAGATCCACATTTTCACAAACCATTTGTGTGAAGAATTGCTGCTTGACATCTGATTAAAATGTCCTAATTCTGAATTTAAGGCCATTCCCTTCTGTAATAAATCTCTCTTTCAGGGGGAAAAGTCAACCCCCTGGTGCTCCAAACAGAACACAATATTCTAAATTAGTTCTGATTCAACAATTTGGGCCTTACTCGGGCCTTGAAAGACATTATACAGATGGAATTTATTGTTGTTGTTACTCTATGTACATTTACATTCTCCCTACCACCAACAAGTCATTTACTGCTAACCATTAGCAATTCTGTACAGCAATAAATATCACATTGAACAGTTGGAAGGTTGAAAACTTCTACCGCCTATTATTATTTGTCTGAACATTATTTGAAAAGATATGACTCAATAGAACAAAACAAGAGAGAGAAAAAGGAACAGACTTCCAGATGATCAAAAGAATACAAGTTATCACTCCACATGCTGAGTAGTGAAATTCAGTCAATTGAATATCAGATAAATGAATAGTTCGGTTTATTGAATAGAATTTAGTACTCCAGGAGATGAGTCTCCTCTTATGTTTAGTCTGGTTATATGACTAGTTTGATTTATTGAATAATTTTAACTGTCAAATTGAGTATTCATTTAACAGAATTTCACTGTAATAAGTCAGTCCAGTAGGTAATATCATGACTGTTCTAACCGCAACCCAATGAGAGCTATTTGAGCTTTTTATTATTTAGCAAGTATTGCTACATTATAGAAATTCAGCAGCATTTCACAGTCAGATGCTGTTATACCTTCACTACAACACGGATCCATTATTACTGAATAGGTGTAAGAGGACCATGGCACACAATCACAGTCCACTTCAGGCTTCCAGCGTTAACTGGCCAGCTTCCTGCTTATAGCGCACAGGTATAGAAGATCTCCCAGTATCAACAACATTTTAGCAACCCTCACTAGAAATTCAGCCACTACAGACACCGATTTTTTAGCCCCAAACCACTGTGTAAAAACAGGGCCTGATTGTATGAAGCATAACTAAAGAAATACTGGATCTAAATAGCTAGATTTGTAAATTGTAAATTCCAAAGTCATTTTGATTGACTCTCTGGAACGTTATTTGAACATCCACTTCTCGGAATTCAGATATACGATCGGCATCCAAGAGGTATTCAGGAGGGTCAGACTGCAGCATACTCAAGCATTTACAATTTTTAAATCCTATTGTGAATCTCACAATTTAGACACCGCTCTTATTCCTTGGTACTACATTGGAACAAACCACATTCATGACTCACCTAAAGCTCCAGAAATCCCATTCAGATACTTATCCACGTTCAGAGAAGTCCAATTGAGAGAAGTCAAGCCTGGTTGAATGGCGTTATCCACTTTGGCTAAATGAGGACCCATCAGTGGTTCAAACGCACTTTGGATTTTGGATCGCACCCTTTTATTTTCTGATAAAGCCATCTAAAAACATATGTGAAAAGGAAGACAACATTTTATCTTCAGGTAGATTGTGTTCCAGCTAAATGAACAGATACAGATAAAGTAGAACTCCTTTATTGAATAATCCGTCCGTCGTCCGTCCCCCTTCCCATCCCTACTCAGCTTCCAGCACTGACCACCCAATGTCCCACACTAAAAAGAGTCCAACTTGGAGGTCAGATCACTGTTGACTTCAACTCATGCAGAAATTGCCAATATTGTAACATAATAATAATAATAATCCTTGCGATTGATTTAGCGCTTTCCACATCTTCTAGATATCTCAAAGCGATTCACGGAATACACTGTAAACAACAACAACAAAATTACACTTGTATGGTGCCTTTCGTGGCAGGAGGACATTCCAAGGCGCTGTAAAGTGAATTGACTTTACATATGTGGGCGAAACGCGGCAGCAAATAGCAATGTCCCACAAACAATCATGGACTGAAATTACCAATTTATTATTTTTTTAAGGATTATTATTAGGCATGTGGAGTAAGGAAACTTGCCCAAAGTTATGCCCTGCCTGGAATTGAATTGCACATGTAAAACGTGACGTCAGCAGCAATCTGACCACGCAGTAGTTGGCCATTATTTTGCTTATAACACTCACTCATCTCTTTGGCCCAAATAAATGAATTATAACATATTTTTCCATGTGACCTTTTTGCAAGTAGTGCAAAGAAAGGTATATATTTAAGTTGTCACCTGGAGCTGATTGTAGTTATTTTTAAAAATATCTTGTTTCTGTTGAAACATTTTGGCAAAATGAGGAATTTCCAGACCCATCTTAACCATGCATTCCGTTTCACGTATCAATGTCAGAATTTGAGGATCAAAGTTGACAAACAGTTCTCCTGTTTCTGGGGCTTTCACTAGCAACGATGCTTGTAGTCCTGCTTTTGTGAATTCGATCTGGAGGTACGAGACGGAAAGAAATACACCATCATAAATCAAATGTGTTTTTTTGAGCTAACAAAGTGGTAGTAAACCTTTGATGAAAAGTGCACTTTGGTTCCTGTAACTTGTGTCGCAACCCTTCCATACCTGTGTCAACCAGCCCCTGTGGTACAGCATTTCAAACTCCAGCAGGACCTTTGCCACTTTGTTGTAATTGCGAATGATGCGTTTGGCATCTGCTGTCTGCAGGATGCTCGATTGCTGCTGGAACTGTTCCATTGGCTCCTGGACCTTATGGAAGAGTTGGCGTGCCCACAAAATCTTTCCCGCTATTGGCGGCATATCCCGGGCAACTGGTGGATCGTTCTTCTGTTTGGTATAAATCTTGGACACCATTTCAATGTCCCGCCCATAGTTCTGAAGGATCTTTTGGTACTTTTCATCCATGCCCAAGTCTGGTACGCCGAGTCTAGAAGGTAGCATAAAAATAAGCTTCAGTCGCCCTCACAGAAGACAACAGATGCTTGAATCAAATACACTCAGTTATGCTCTTACTCCTGCTTAAGCAGAAAAATGGCAACAGTAATGGGTGACATTTAGAACCATAGAAATGTACAACACCGAAGAAGGCCTTTCAGCCCATCCTACCTGGCTCTTTTAAGAGCAATCCTTTCAATCTCAATTGCTTGCCCTTACTCCAAAACCCTGTAGTTGACTGATTTTTAAGTACTGTATATATCAAGTTGCATTAAACGTACTTGCAACATGAAAACATTTTCTTTCAAAACAAATATTTTTTGCTACTATCCATTTTATGTGATAAATGCATCAGAGCAGAGAGAGCAAAGATAAATTATTTAAAGGCAAAGTGGCAAATATCATTTAAACTTGAATGAGTACAAAGTGAAGAGATTAGGCAATGAAAACAAACAGATAATACAGGGCAAATTGTGTGCAGGACATGACATGAGAGGGCTTTGAGTGTACTGCTGAATATGTCACTGAAAATATAAGCACACATTGTGACAGTAATTAAGGGAGAGAAAACAATATTGGAATGTGAAGCTAAAGTACACGGATCTTTCTTTCTCTAAGTTCTTTTTCTTCTTAAATTTCACTACAATGGTTGAAAAGAAACAAACAGGGAAGACGGGTTCAGATTCAACACTCCCTGGATTAGCACATAACCTGACAATTATTTGTTTGGATACAAAATCAGTCACAAAGCTCGATTCACATTAAACGATTGCTGGAAAGATGTTTTGTGTACAATTAAGTTAAAATTTACAGTTTACAGTCTGGACATTCATCAATAAAAATACTATAAACGGTTTTAAAATTGAGTTAGTCTACAATTGTATTATTGTAATAAGATTTTTCTTAGATAAGATCCATTTCATAGCATTTGATATTTCAGTGATTTGAGAGTCTTCCTGAGGTGGAAGGTGCTACATAAAAGCAACTTGTTGTAATATTGGCACTGCTTTTTTAACACAAAATAATAATCCTGCAATTATTAATAACAACTTTCATCCTTTTTTGGTCAGCTGGATGTCTGATACATGTGGAAACCTGTTACTATGCTTAAGAGAATCCAAACCAGCCACTTTACACAGATAAATTCCCAAGTTTAGAATAGAATACACACTCTGACCCCTCGAGGTACGCATCCCGCTTATTAACTCCAGAGAAAATTAAGAACAGGCTGATAAGATCCCAGAGTGTGTAACGTTTAATTAGGTAAAGCCACAAAGCTTGGCATTAAAAACACTGTCTGGCAACGTTCCTATTACTTGTCCAGCTAGGACCAACCTATGGTTTTGACTTCCCCAGTTAAGAGGAGCTGAGTGGGAAAACTCAACTCCCGCTGACAGGGAAGCCTTTCCACATCCCATTGATGAATCAGGCTGGCTAGTCTGGTTTATCAGACAATTAAGCAAAAGTAACCACCTTCCATTTTACTAAGTAGTTTTATGGAGGAGAAAGGTTTAATCCTTGAAATGATTTAAACAAAATTTGTCTGCAGGAAAAGTAACGATTGCACTTTACATTACCTTTCAAACTTCTTTAACACAGTCAGGGCTCGCTCTGTATTCTGAATTTTTTCAATCGAGTTTTCTGTGAATGTTCTCAATTGGGACTGTATGAGTTAATAACATTAAAGCTCAATGTTAGTGGCCTGTGCATATTAAAATGTTACAAGAAATCTGTATCCAAAAAGAAACCTTGTGCTTTAGCATAAAAAAGTATATTGTCCAGATAAAATCGGTCATTCACTTCCTGGCTGTTTGTGGGACATTGCTGTGCACAAATTGGCTGCCATGTTCAACTACAAATATACCATCATTACACATTGCGATAACGCACATTACAGTTAATACTATAAAGCAATGTGAGAAGGTGTTATATTGAATGAAAAGATTATTATAAAAGAAATATATTGGGAATGTGCATACCAGATATGAACTTGAATTATAATACTTAATAACTCAATCATTAGGTTCTTTATTGTTCTTGTAATTCTTGTGAATGGAAGAGTGAATGCACCCTTTAGTCAATGCATGGAGGTAAATGTGGCCTATTATGCAAGCTGGGTAAACCATGTGTAAATCAAAGTCTACTGAGAGCATCATATGTGCACTTAAGCATCCATTAATACTTACTGAAATGTTTTACTCTAATTGTAATATGTTGATAAATGCAGTCAATACGACAAAGCTTGAGCCCCTCCTCCTCCAAACAATCCAAATGGTTGAGCCCAAAGTTGCCCTCAACAGCACTGGACTTGCTGACTTGTGGACCCTTTGCGGAATACCGACATTATTGTAAAACTTTGAATTTTGTTTGTTGAGTTAGATTAGTATCCAGCAATCCATGTTCTGGAGGTCTAGCCTGTCCAATAGTGGCTACGATCATCTTTAGGTCCAATTACTTTAAGAGACTGGAGGACGGCACACTCAAAGTAGGTCTTGTTATTGATTGACTTCCCTGACCTTACTTTATCATAATAATAATCCTTTCATTTGATATAGTCCCTTATCACATTTTCAGTACATCTCAAACAATTCACAGAACACAATGTACAGTGAATTGAGTGTGCATATTTTGGGGAAAAAATGCAGCAGCTAATTGCACACAGCAGTGTCCCACAGTCATGGATTGATTGACCAAATTATGAATTTTTTTATTGTTAATTTTTGAAAGGTTTAGTGCCCCCAGAAAACCAATCCATCAATTGAATAACAACCGGGTTCCTACTTACTACTAGATAAACAGTGGCATGTAGAGTAAGGTAACTTGCCCAATGTTTCGAACCACCTAGGAAACAAACCCAGTTCCTCTTGCATGCGTGGTGCAGTGAGTGCTCTAATCGTTAAGCTACAGGACTCCGAGTGCCCTAACCACTTTGCTAAATAACCAGGACACATTCACATTTGTTAAACTAGAAATAGATTGGTTCCTAATTATTTCATTTTGTTTGTGTAATACAGGAATACTCACATGTAGATCTTTTACTTGTTTGCAAAACTCATCATAATCCAGGTCAAAATCAGTTTTCCTCTGATCTAGGAAGTTGTACTGTTGTTTTTTCAAACTAAGCACAATATTCTGAAACACATCAAAATTAAACTGATTAACTATCATGTTATACTTGGTATAAACTTTTATAACATTATGAAATCCCCATCCGCATTAGAGTGAGTCACAATAGCAGGTTGTGATTCCTGTGATAAAACATCAGCTGGCTTCCAGATCATTGGGGCATCAATTGTATTTATGAATGTTATATTACAAACATTCACTTATCAATAATCCAGCACTGAGAAGCCATGTTATAAATAAATCCAATCCCAGGATTCTGAAAGCTGTGCAGCTGGTGAACAGTTGCAGCAGCATTTTGTATTGATTGGATCTTGTGGATGATGGTACCGTACTGGAGAGACCAGCAAGGAGTACATTTGAAAAATCAAGGTGGAAGGCGACAAAGGCAGGAGGGTTTTTGTGGCCTTAGATTGAGGTAGTGTCAGGGGCGGGCAATGTGGTAGGGATTGAGAAAAGAGGACCTGCTCAGGGACCAAATGTGGGATATAAAGGGCAGCTGGCAATCATTCCAAATCCCAAAGTTGTGTACTGGTTTGATGAGTTTGAGAACAGTCAGATAAATGAGAAACTTCAAACATAAATAACAAAAACTGTTTCACTGATATTGCAACTGACCTGTAGTCTCATGCCCCATTTACAGAGTAACATAATTTACACCGTCTTATGGAAGTAAGCTTCTAATTGTAACTCTGACACCATCCCTCACACTTCTCTTCCACTGCAGTAAACCACACCAGTACCTGAAATTTGGTAGCTATTATTTCCAGTCCTTCAATCTTGGAGTCCTGGAGAGCAGAGTACATTGTTATGTTGCTGAACATATCTAGGATTTTGCTCAGACGCCTTTCAAATGTGTCAAACTTCCCAAAAATGTACATCTCACTGAAATCAAACTGTCTCTCTGCTGGGTTCTGTTCCAACTTCTGTTTAGTTTTGTGAAAGCAGCATTGGTATTCCTGGAATATAAATATTAATGGAGCTTGAAACAGAGTGCATCATTAAAAGGTAATTTACTGCTTTAAACACATATTGTAGAAATATTGTAGACTAAGGATAGGACTCTATCAGCATGGTACTCAGGTTCCTGCTATGAAATTTTCCAATGAGGTGATTAAACTGAAATCATTAATAGAGAGAACCGTTTGTTTGATATAGTCAATATTGCTGAGCCAGTGAAGGTAGGAAGGAGTCCCTAGAGTAAACAAAAGCGAAGGTGAACAACTGCTGGCAGAGATACATCTATTATATATAACATAGATGGATTTTCCATTCAAGAACAGTTTTGGGGCCTTTGTGAAAGAAATTCTGAAGATGCTCTTTATGTTCCAGGATTAGGCTAGTCCATCCACCCTCAAAGCTAAGAACATATGAGTAGGTGCTGGTTCTACCATTGTACAGAGATGTTTTTATGTTGAAGATATCATATTTGGAGATGTTCTTATGTATTTCCCACAAATTTCCCCAGGCAAACTTTAATTATCATTCATTTCTTTTTCAATGGATAGTGCAAACTGAACCAGTCAATTTAGCCCATAAACCAAAGGATGGAGAGCTGCAAAAGCCTTCTAATCAATTTTACAATTTTAACAATGACAAAGGGATAAAGCATCAGTGAAACACAAGTACCCGTTAAACACGATTGATTAAGGTTTTGATAGCAATACCACATTTGTTTTGAAAAAAAAATGCCCACGGAATCTTATATTATTAAACGACCTTGTAAAATTCTGCCATTACTTCATCAGATATAACTGATGGAATTTTGGACCCTGGATTCTGGGCTGGTTTGAAACTCAGACCCAAAATAAGAAGGTAGTAAATGAACCAGTTTCCTACATAAACAAGTACAGTAGAAGCCCATTTATCCATGACTCGATGCACCGGCACTTCTGTATAACCGGCACACCAAAAAAAAATGTCCCCATTCGATAAACCGGAACTTATCCGGAACAATAGCAGTGGAGCATTTGTAAATGCATAAATAATATTGCATTGGCATTCACCATCAAAACTACTTTCTTGTGCCCCCCACCCCTGCTGATAGATGCTGCGCTTGAAGCCATGATGCTGCGGTTTAAATTTACAGTCCAGCAACCCGTCCCAAAATGGAGCACACCATGCAGGTGAACAAAACGGAGTGTGTATGCCAATCAGGAATCTGGGCGTCTTGTTCGACCCCGAGCTATCCTTCCTCCCCCATATCCACTCCATGACCGGCACAGCCTTCCATCACCTCTGCAATATTGCCAGACTCCGCCACTATCTCACCCCCCCACCCCTCACACTGCCGAAACCCTCGTACACACCTTTATCACTTCCAGACTCGACTATGGGAACTCTCTCCTCGTCGGCCTCCCCAGCTCCTCCCTTCACAGGCTGCAGATCATTCAGAACAATGTAGCTCGTGTACTCTCCCGAACCAAGCTTCGCGACCACATTACTCCCATCCTCGTCCGTGTCCACTGGCGGTCACCCAGAGGATCGAATTCAACATCCTTGTCCTCACTTTCAAGGTCATTCACGGCCTTGCCCCTGCCTATCTCTCTGACCTACTGTCTCCCTACCAGCCTGCCCACACGCTCCGTTCAGCAGACTCAGGCCTGCTCCGGGTCCACCGCCCTAACCGCCCAACCATCGGGCCGGGCTTTCAGCCTCTCTGCTCCCATACTGTGGAACTCCATCCCACAGCCTCTCTGCCTTGCTTCCTCCCTATCCTCCTTCAAGGCCGGTCCCAAGACCTTCCCCTTCGGCTGCCCCACTAACTCTTCCCCCTCTCCCACTCTCCTTCCCCTTCGCCCTATTTCGACCCTCCCCCAGCCCCCACGGGTCCTGACCAGACTGTTCAGTGCTTTGGGACGTCCTCCTGACGTGAAAGGCGCTATATAAGTGCAATTTTTGTTGTTGTTGTTGTTGCAGCTAGTAAAGTCACACAACTTTAAAATCGCGCTGCTGCTTCTTTCACCCACCTGGCGTCCCCCATTCAAAAAAGAATCGCTGGATCCCAATCAGTAAAGGTGAGAAGCGCAAGAGAGCAGCCCCAACAACAAGCACTAACACAATACTCTGTGACTATCTGCTATTACCTGGTCTGGTGTGTGTTAAAAGAACTTAAATTTTTTTGTCGTGAGTTTTCGGCTGCGGGCCGCCCGAATATCTGGCATGCGCTTTAAACGGTCAGGTCCCGCGGGTGCCAGATGAACAGTCTTCTACTGTACTTGTTATAAAAGGTGAATGAATTTTAGGGCAGTGCAAGTACCTGGTTTAATCGAATGGCAGCCTTCAGCTTCTTCACCATTACTTCCTGAGGTTGATCCCAAATTGTGTTAGTCCCATTATTTGTTATGTATGCCTTACTAGCAGTTATCATCTGATTGGTTACCTGTAACACAGAACAACTGGGTCAAATTTTTCAAAGCATCGACATGCATGACTTGACTCAAAATAATTCACTTTAACTTGATAAGATGCAATCATTCTGTCACATTTATTTCAGACAACAACAACTGTTATACCACTTCACGTGGGGTAGGTCTTGGAGTGTAAAGGTGGCAGAGCTTGATGCCAAGCCCCGGAGAGAGGGCCGATTACAGTTTAGGTTCAGCATTAGTAACATATTATATCACCGCACTACTTGTTAGTTTATGCTCCTTTTATGCTGCTGGAGCAATTTGGCATTACAAAGGTCACATCTTTCTAAATGCCCATTCTAAGCATCTTCCCATCAGAGAACAAAGTATTCATAAATGAATCCAAATACAGTACCTGGCATCTACCACCCTTCCTGGTAACCTTAAAAAAAAAGTCAGTTTCTTCTTTATCTACAGTAGCCGTTGATTTGCATTTGTCTAGAGAACTATTTTCTGCTGTATGTCCTAAATTGCCCTTCACAACTTATGTGTCCTTGATATACGTGGAAGGCTTGCTTCAGGTTTCTCAATCCAGTAAGTCTCAATTATATCAGGAGAGAGAATAGTGGGAAACACTGCAGAGGAAATATTTCCTCAGATTATCAGACACTGAGTGAAGCACTGCATCTGCACAGAGGTGACAAACCAATACTGAATGTTGATAATTGTTTTGCATTAAACAGTCAAGAGTGCAACCACTTCTTCAATAACATGGAAAAGGCAAGATTTTATTAACTACAGATTTTACTCTAAAAATGTTTGCAATCAACTGTAGCAAAACTGCCAATGGCAAAGTTTCCATTCCGAGAGCACCTAAATAAGATTATCTCCGTCTACACTTTAACATTGATTTGGTCTGGGAAGCGCATGGAATCAATGCTGAGAATGTGGCATTATTTCTCCTACATCCTTCACCGCAATGATCCTGAAGAAAGGAAGAGCAATTAAATTCAAATAGGTATCATAGAATCATAGAATCATAGAATTTTACGGCACAAAAGGAGGCCATTCGGCCCATCTAGTCTGTGCCGGCTCTTTGAAAAGAGCGATTCAATCCCACTGCCCTGCCCGCTCCCCATAGCGGGCAGTTTCATGTTATTCATAAATAACATGAAAGTCGCATCAGCCCCTCACCTTCACAAATAAGGAGGTAATCTTCTCAGACGTATTGTAGTAACGGGAAATGCTGTGAATCATTCGAATTGCATTGATTAGCCCTGGGATCGCTTCCACCATCGAAACCTGTATTGTATATGAAATAAAATCCAGGTTATCCAGAATTCTGCCACCCGCATTCTTACCCGTACCAAACTTCACTCCCCGATCATCCCATTCCTTGCCAAAGTGCACTGGCTCCCTGTCTCCGAGACGATAAATTTCAAGATCCTCACATTTGTTTTCAAATCTCACCATTCCTCTGATTCCCCCTACCTCTCTGATCTCCTCTCTCCTCACAACATCATCCATTGCCTTCGCTCTGCTGGGTCTGGCCTCCTCCTTGTCCCTCCAAATCGTCCGCTCCACCATCAGCGGCCGTACCTTCAGCCACTATGCCCCAAGGCTCTGGAACTCCCTTCCTCACTCCCTTCGCCTCGTCCCCTCCTATTCCTATTTTCAGGTCTCAGCTACAGACCTTCCTTTTCAACCGCGCTTTCAGTCACCTTTTTCCCCCTCCCTCTGGCTCTGCCCCGGGATTCGTTATTGGGAAGCGCACTGAGATGCAATCCGGCATTAAGGACGCAATATAAATCCAAGTTGTTGTTGTTATATTAACATAAGTCTGTTTAAATGTTCTACATATCACATTTTGATGATGTGACATAATAAAGTTTACAATTCATAACATAATGCATAAATTCAAAGGGTTAACACTAAACTAAATATAGTTACGGGAGCCTATCCTATCATATCAGTAAATGGATATTGATGGTGAGATGGAAAGGCAGGTCAGATGAGTACTTAGCTGTCATATCAAAGTTCAACGTCCATTAATCAGCTCCAATTTGAGTTCAGGACCGATAAAAATAACAACAAATGTATTGAAAGCAGCTTGTGATTTTAAGTAGTTTGGTTGTATTATTAAAACGTATGCATTTAAAATGGGATTGTATTCACTGGAGCACAGAGGATTAAAAGGGGAAGAAAACAAAGTCTTTCGACTTCTCAGCAATTAAAAACCTGATATCACTGCCCCACAATTCAACTCTGTCTTTCTCTGAAAGTCTATTCTGACTTAAAATTCAAGATTGTACAGATTTTGGAGTGGGGGGAATTCAATTCAGTCTCACTTGGAAGCCAGTGTATCACAGCAAATAAAAAACTTCCAAGTTATGAATTTTCACAAATCTACACAATCTTAAATTGTAAGGAAAAATCCTTTGATAGGTGAAAGATTTGGTGGAATTGCCCTACAGGCCTAGCACTCAACCTGATAGTCAATCAACAGCACTATTACTGGTCAGATCTGTCACCCAGTTAATTCACCCTACAGGATACATGAAGGCGAGAAGCTACAAGTGATAGGAAAATAGAGAGTGACATAAAGAGTTAAATATAAACAAGGGAGCCAGTCAAGCAGATTCCAGCTACTTACAGGATCACTGTTGTACAGCGGATCACAGAATTTCTCTAATGTGTACAGGTACTTTACATTGTCTTTAGCCTCATTGGCTGCTTCAGTAATGCGGGTATCCAGCTCTCGCCAAGTCTACAATCAAAGCAAACAAGAAGGAAGCAAGTAAAGCAAATAGGAAATGACATTCATCCTACAATAAATTCGGCAATAATAATTGCTCCCTCACTTGCCTCATTCAAGGGACATGTCAAGACCCTCTACATTCGCTCTATACAATTGTAATATTGTATTGACAGCATTTTGTAAAGCGTACTTCAGGGGCAAATGCGGCAGCCAATTTCCCTCAGCAGTGTTCAACAAACTGCCATGAAGTGAATGACAAATTTTATTTACAATATATTATTGTTCCATACAATAAATAAGAGTCAGGTAAAGGAACCATTTTCGGTGAAGGGTTATTGGAATTTTGAAGGCATGCCATTATCATAAATGGCCAGTGCAAACTAATTGAAATAATCCTTGCATTCAATATAGCACCAACACATCATATTTACTGTAAAATAAACTGTTTCCATACCCAGGAACCAATTTGTACTATCGATATGTAAATAGTCATGACATTAAGTGAATTCTTGACCAGGATGCTGGACTCCATTCTCTTAACAAATAATGCCATGGAATTTTTAACAACCTCCTGAATAGGCAGATGGAACCGCAATTGAATTTCTCATCTGAAGGAGGCTCCTTCGTAAGAGCAAAGCTCTTCCAGCACTTTACTGGAGTGTCAACCTCGACTTTGGGCTCAAAGTACTGAAGTGGGACTTGAATCCACAATCATCCAACTCAGAGGCAACAATGTTGCCAACTAAGTCAGGTCGATACTTTGTAGCTGTGAGAAAGCAGAAATCTTATTTTCATCAGCTTGGATTAGGCTCTGAGATGTTATTGTGTGTGGAGGGCGCGATATCAATACGAGTTGCTGTTGTAGATTCACCTGGATGCCAGGACAGCATTCCAATCCTCAATGTAAACAAATCTCTGATTTGTGGTACTGTTTATTCAGCAACTTGAAAACTAAGAAATATACCTTAAGAAGTTTGGATTTTGCAGCCGTAAGCACACCGAGCACTGCCTTCACATCCTGTGCCTTCAGCTGATCCAGCAGATAATTGAACCTTGACATCCGTTTTTTCCAGTGATCCAACTCCGCACGGGGACCAAGATCATCGGCTTCCTTACGTAACTGGTCACTTTCAGCAAGAACCTAGCATCATAAGACAACTCCTCAGCACAATTCTGAATGGAATGCTAAAAATTATTCTAAAAAAGTGACAACTATTTAAAAAATACTTGGGTGAAAATTGCAACAATTCTTAACAGCTATTTAACACACTGAATACGGTCAAGGAACATTAGAATTTTTCCTTTACTGCAAACAACAACACCACCAAAAATTGCATTTGTTGAGCGCCTTTCATGTACGGAGGACATCCCAAGGCGCTAAGCAGTTAAGGATTAGGAAAATACGAGCGGGGTCGTAGAGGTTGGGCGGTGGTATCAGGAAGAGTGGAGTGGAAAGAAAGGGTAGAAGGGTAGCCAAAGGCATAATCAAAGGGGAGGGCTTTGAGGCGTGCATTGAAGGTGGCAAGGGAGTGAGCGAGGTGAAGGGATGGAGTTCCAAAGGGTGCCTGCTAAGCAGAGGGAGCAGGCAAGTTGATGAGTGGTTAGGTTGGAAATGTGGGCAAGGACAAGACCATGGAGGGCTTTGAAGGTGAGGACAAGTATTTGGACTCGATCCAGTGAAAGAGAGGGAGCCAGTGAAGCTGGGCGTGGTGGGGTGAGGTGGGGCGGGGTATGGGGTCACTAAGCCTAATCAATTTGGACAAAACGTTTTCATTTCCTCAAGGAAAAGCAGTGTTCAAAGATGGTTTAATACCCTCATAGAAGATCACACACAACCTTTTCTTCCGAAATAAAGTTTTGAAAAATGTTGCTTTAGAAACAGAAGAGCAGCATGAATTTAGAAGCCAATGTTAAAATCTAAACTTTCAGCTGTAAAGTAAGGATGGATGTTACTGTGCCATATGCACTGGAAAATACTCGCATGATTAACTTGTTTGCTAAAAAATGCCCCTATGGGAAATACCCAGGAGCTAGTTGCTTTATGATGACTCAATGTGGCACAGAATGGCTAAATTATAAATGTTGCCAAGGGTTAAGCACAAGAACAACAACAACAAAAATTACACTTGTATAATAATAATCTCAGTGAATAGAACTCAGTGATCAACTTGAGAAAGAAAGTGTATACAAAAAAATAAGAATCTTTATTTTTTTTAAATGAAAACAGAATGACTTCTTAAAATGGAACATCGCAGAATCCGAGTGGATAAATCTCTTCCTGCGACTGACTCCTGAACCAATCTCCAGCATCTCTGGTGGCCTTTCCTCAATAAGCATACAATATCATGATTAGGTCCTTATAATCTTCCCTTGGTTACCTATGCCCTCCTTTCCCCCAGGCTAGCCTCTCACACAGTTCTAATAGGATGACTAATAGGATGACTACAGCTTCCCCTCAACAGAGATGCAACAACAACAACAAAATGACATTTATAGAGCGCCTTTCACGTCGGAGGACAACCCAACGTCACAGATATTGTACTGTGTGGTGCGATACGTGCAATTGTAAAGTTCTGAAATGCTATGGAATTTCTCCTGATGTCTAGTGCTCCCTGAGCATCTCTTCGTTGTTACTGCACATCTCGAAATTTCCCAATAAACAATTAGAAAAAAGTAAGCTCAAGATCTCAGTCAGATGTTATATTCAGCCAGTGGTACTTTAGAGATGGATCATTATCTACTTTTGTAAGAAAATCTCTAGGTCCACCAATATTTAAATAATGGCCTTAATTTTTCTCCTTTTTTTGGATACACAGCACATGTGACACATCGCCACGCTTATCCACACATGTATCCCTACCTGCTCGATCTGCCTGTTCCAAACTTTCATGCACGCTTCAATCTTCTCCAAGGCCTCAGTGCTATTGGCTAGTGACATGTAATCTGGAGGGCCTTTCAGGATCTTCAAGTCATAAGTCTCACATGGTTTCAGGGTCACCTACAATTTAACAAAATACCACTTGTTCAATCAATGACATGCAAGAAAAACAAAGCAGCAAACAATAAGCAATGACTTGGGTGAAAGTTACAAATTCATTCAAAAGTTGAATACATGATCAATATCTTTTTTGATTTGATTATAGCTAAACTTGCCAACAAATTCTGGTGCAATCTGAAAAAGAAAGATACATGACTGCTTCACGGTCATTGGTTTTGGGAAGATGTACTCAGTATCTTAAAGTAATTTGGGTTCATTCAGTAACTTATGGTTTCAAGTCTACAATGGGATTTGAACTCAGTACAAACACTCTCTAGCAGTAAATCAAAGTTGTTGTTGTTGTTATCTAGAGACACCAGCTTTTGGAGGAGTTGAGGTCTTTGTCTGTCAGAAATGTGTGGTTTGGGGAGTAAAGGCAGGAGAAATTAAACATTTTTGACCAACAATCACACAGATTACTCTCTTCCAAAGTGTCCTCTACACAATGGAAACTATGATGCGTTGGTGTTGCTAGTGAAAGTTGTTTATGTCTAAAGATTAAAATGTATATGATGTAAAACAAATCTTGACATTGTTAAACATTGTCAAAAAATTTCACAATTTGGGGTTAATTACCATCCAAGGATGTAGACATGTGCAGTATTACAGGATTTGGAACCCAAGGATTACAAATATAATTTTGTTGTTGTAGTTTAGTTTCTAAAGTTGACAGCACTACACAACAATACCAAAATTGGATTTGTATAGTGCCTTTCACATCGGGAGGCGCTGGACAATCGGTGTTTCAGACTCAAGCTGGGGGTCGGGATTGGGCAGGGTGGAGGTTAGGGGTGATCAAGGATGAGATCGAGCAGAGTGATCGAGGATGAGGCACGGTCGAACAGGAGGGTTTTGAGATGGGTCTTGAAGGAGGCAAGGGAGGGGATGAGGTGGAAGAACTGCGAGATGGAGTTTCAGAGGGTGGGGCAGAGTGGCAGATGGCCCGTATTGCCTACACACAAGTATTGCCTATAAACCAGTGATTCTTTAAACTGATGAGGTTACTTACTTTTTCCATCAAACTTTCTTGAGCACCAGCCAGAATGCTGACAAAGCCATCCAGTGAGCTCAGGAAGTCTTGGCGCACAGTGCTGGTCTGAGCACTGCTCAGTTCACCCCAACCATGGTTCATTCTCCTCAAAGCAGGTACAAATACTTCTGACAGAAGGTGTTCTACAGCTTTCAACAGTCCGACATCAGAAGTGTCAAGGATGTTGAAATTTACATCCTATGAAAATACAGAGGCATTTAGCCGGCATTATTATTCACTGTATTCCTTTACCCTTTAAACTGCAAAGGATTGCCACCGCATGCATTATCTCACATATATCCATGAAATCCAGGTATTGCAAAAAAGGTTTTGTTAATTATTTAATTATTTTTAAGGAGCTTTCAAATGTGAAAGAAGGCCTTTTGAGCAAAGTATAGAGAACAGAACTGTACTCTGGTGAAGTCTAGATGGGGAGAAAAGGCAGCAAATGCATTCAGGGCAGCAGTAGAGGAGAAAAAAATAGTGAAGGGAATAATTTGAATATTTTATTCAAAGACTGGAAAACTAAACAGTATGACATAAACAGAACTTGAAAACTGTATGTTTGTTTTCTAAAGAAGCACTACTAAAACAAAGCACTTTAAAACATCTGACCAAACTTCGAACCATTCATTAGATCATCCATTTGACCGCGCAAAGGGTCTTGAGGTGTGGAAACCAATCCGATTGACACATATGGTGTTTATATAAAACTATTTCCTCCAGGGGGTTAGGAGAAGTGTTCAGGGTTAATTCAATTACCTTATGAACATTCTCTATAGTGATTGCTTTGGACGTACTGGCTCTCAGGAAAAAGACGCACACACCAGTAAGTGGGACATCCTTCCCCTCTGTCACAAATATCTTTGGTTTCTTAGTTCGTCCTGCGTTAGGATTCATGCCTGCTCCCAGGAGGCCTAAATGCACTAAAGAAACACAGTAAAACAACCATCAATTTTATTCAACAACTGCAAATCACTTCCAAATGTTTGCACTCTGCTTTGACATAAAAAGAGATAATCGAGTGGGAAAATGTTGTTTGTGGTATTCTGTACACCACATGTGTGGATATTCCTCAAAGTGAGACAGAAATACTCAGATCCACTTTGCATCATGTTCAAAGCTTTGGGTCCAATCATTTGAACAAATGTGGAGGACGGTGGGGGTGTGAGCGGGAGTCATAGAGAAGAGGGAGCTCTATAAAGAGGGGAGCATGGCACACAGAGCAAAACAAGGGAGAAGCGTGACTGGAAGAAGTCTGGTCCAGGTATTTGGGGGAGACCTGAACCATTCGAAGTGCAGAGTTAAAAATATCTCCAAATGTAATAATCATGCTTTTTTTATTCAAGTACTTGTATCAAAGATGTACAGTAAAATCTACCATCTATCCACAAAATATACAGTCAATTCACAGTACAGTATATTCCCGGTCCATCAGTGTCCTATTAACTTGTCTGGAAGATATCAAGGCCTGGGTCAGTGTAAACTTCCTGCAGCTGAACATGGACAAGAAGGAAGCCATACTTCTTGGCTCCATCAATGTCCTCCCTCCAGTGGTTCTAAACTCTTCAACCACCCTGAGCTTTCCATCAGATTCACTGAACCAGTCCGCAATCTAATCGTCCAGTTCAACCTCCAGCTATCCTTCCTCCCTCACATCCGGGTACGTCTTACTCCAACTTTGTCACATTGCCCGCTCCGACCAGCCTCTGGCTTGTCACTCGCATCAGCCCCACCAATGGAGGTCGCACTTTCAGCCACTGCACCCTCAAACTCAGAGATACTCTCCCTCAATCACTCCGCTTTGCTCCCTCTCTATGCATTTCCCCCCAAAATCCCCTCGGCTCTGAGATGCCTCCCAGTGTGGATGGTGCTATATAATGCCCGGCTGGACTATTCCAATGCCCTCCTCGCTGGTCTCCCCTCCTCCACAATCCACAGAGTCCAGCTCATTCAGAACTCTGCCACCCAAGTTATACCCCTGCCCCTGGCTCGGTCCCGGGATCTGCTATTGTGAAGCGCTCTGAGACCCTGTCTAGCATGGAGAGCGCTATATAAATCAAAGTTGTTGTTGTTGTTGTATAAGTGCAAGTTGTTGTTGTTATATTTTGTGAAGTGTTTTCAGGCATCTCAAAGACATGATAAACGCTATATCAAATACAAGGATTATTTTATACCATCTCTGTGAATATCCGTGGACTCTGTTAAATTATAATTCAGCGGAAAACCCCCAACCAATTCAGTTTTCAAAATTACAACTGCCTTCAAATTAGACTGGCACTGCGACCTCTAAAGAATGTATTCAATCCTGAGGTGTTAAGGGACACCTTAATGTCCTTCATGTCCTTCTGACATGAAAGGCACTATACAAATGTAATTTTGTTGTTGTTTTTGTTGTAATATCGTCCACAGAGGTATCTGAGCTGAGCAACAGTCAGGTGGAATTCGTCCACACTCAGGGGACTGAGTTTGTGACTATTCCATTTTAAATCTTGTATGCCTCTGTAAGATTCCCAAAGAGCTATCCATCTCCTTTCAAGACTGAAGAGCCTGGTATGTCAAATCACTTCTCAGAGGTCATTGCTTCAACTTTGAGGATGAGCCTTGCTGTTTTTCTCTGTAATATCAATTTGACCTTATTACAGTATAGGTAACCCACACTTAACGAAAGGGTTAGGGACTTCAAAACTCCTCGTTAAGCGAAAATTGCGTTAAGCGGGCAGGAGGGAGGTCCTTACTGTGTTTCCGTATATGAAAAAAATCGTTCCCAGTAATGCCTAGCGCTAACATTTGCAGTGTACCAGTGACGGCATAAGGTAGGTAGAACTGCTATTGAAGGCAGGGAGAGAGAGTTAAAGAGACTGAGACAGAGAAAAAGAGAGACAGACTGTGATTGAGATTGTGACAGCGATAGACTCAAACAGAGAGAGAGAAAGAGACACAGAAAGAGAGAGAGAGAGACTCACAGAGACGGGGACAGAGAGCGAGAGACACAGAGAGACTGGGACAGAGAGACAGAGAGAGAGAAAGAGAGAGAGCGCAACCGAGACAGACAGAAAGAGGGAAAGAGACACGGAGAGAGAGAAACAGACAGAGAGAGACTGGGACAGAGAGAGCAGAGAGAGAGAAAGAGACACACAGAGAGAGAAAGAGAGACAGAGGGAGACTGAGACAGAGACAGACTGAGAAAGAGAGAGAGAGAGAGAGAGACAGACATCCTGCCAGTTAAGATCCTCCCATACTGCAGTGCTTTCTCTTGGATTAGGTGGCTGCTGAAGTAAGTGTGTGTATATATGTGCGCTTGTGTTGTGTCGTCTTTCCTCCCACCTCAACCTTCAAGGCACAGTCCTTGACTGGTTCCACTCTTATTTGACCCATCGTTTACATTTTGTTTCTTCCAATGGCTTTTCATCAAACCCCCGCACAGTTTCCCACGGCGTCCCTCAGGGCTCTGGCCTCGGTCCCCTTCTTTTCACCCTTTACACGCTCCCCCTGGGCGACGTAATCTGCAGACATGGGGTAAATTTCCACATGTATGCGGATGACACCCAGTTGTACCTTTCTGCCTCATCCCTCAACCCCCAGACGATCGATGTTCTGACAGCATGTCTGTCCGACATCGAATCGTGGACGAGGGACAACTTTTTGCAATTGAACATGAGTAAGACCGAGGCCCTCCTGATTGGCTCAAGCCAGCGCCTCCGCACATTGGGCGCTGCCAGCCTCAACATCCAAGGCTGCACTCTCCACCTCACAAAGCCAATCAGGAACCTCGGCATCATGTTCGATCAAAAACTTTCCTTCCTCCCCCACATCCGCGCCTTGACCGGCACCGCCTATTTCCATCTGCGCAACATTGCCAGGCTCCGCAACTATCTTACCCCCCGCGCTGCCGAAACACTCGTGCACGCGTACATCACCTCACGGCTGGATTACGGAAACTCTCTCCTAGTCGGCCTCCCCAGTTCCTCCATTCATAGGCTGCAGGCCATCCAAAACTCTGCAGCCCGTGTACTATCCTGCACCCACCTCCGTGACCACAGAACCCCCACCCTCGCCCGTCTCCACTGGCTCCCCATCCTCCAGAGGATCGAATTTAAGATCCTCGTCCTCACCTACAAGGCCTTACACGGCCTTGCCCCATCCTACCTAGCCGATCTACTCTCCCCCTACACGCCCACCCGCACCCTCCGTTCAACAGGACTTGGCCTGCTCCAAGCCCCCCGCCCGAACCGCCCCACCATCGGAGGCCGGGCCTTCAGTTTCTCCGCTCCCACCTTATGGAATGCCATCCCTCAATCCCTCCATTTCGCCTCTTCCCTTTCTTCTTTCAAGGCCGATTTGAAGACTTTCCTCTTCGATCGTGTCTTTTGTTCCACCCCGAACTCTTTTACCTCCCCTTCGTGTTTCACCCCTTCCTAAACACTCCCCTCCCAGCTCGGGTCACACGCCTCTTGTTTAGCGCCTTGGGACGTCCTCCCGATGTGAAAGGCGCTATATAAATGTAAATTGTTGTTGTTGGAGGCTGCCGGGAGACAAGAAGCGCGCGAGATTTAAACTTTCATTATAGCGACCGCAGCCTTCACTAAGCGCATAGTGGGGTACAAATAGAAACTCTCGTTATAGTGAAGTTTCGTTAACAGGGCATTCGGTAAGCGGGGGCTACCTGTATCTTGTTCTCTCCTAAGATGAATGGCTTCCAATTTAGCAAAAAGTTACAATTCACTTTCCAGACCAAAGCCACAGTTGAACTGTCATTCTGCGGATTAGCCAAGCTAAGGCTAAGTAGCAATTGTTGTGCTACAATTAGGCCAAGCCCCATTGATTAGGTCAGTGTGGGGTAGGGGGAAATAGTTAGCCTGGATTCCCATCCTTGAATGCTGTCCAAAGACCTCGTCAGGAACATGCCCGTCAGCTCTTTCGGATGTCCTCTCAACATGAATGGCACTGTGTAAGTATAACTTGTTGTTTGTGGACATCAGAAACTATATAATCAAGCTTGACTGCTACGCCCTCAGAAAAGCCAGCCAAGACTCACTGCTGCCTGCCAATAAAACCATACCCCAATAGAATAAAGAGAGACAAACATCTTCAGGAAACCATGAAAGGATGTGAGAAAAATGGGGAAAGAAAAAGGGATGAACAGTTGATCTTGTTAACTAATGTAATAAAACAATCCATAAATCTACAAACTGCTGAACTGGGTTAATATATGTAATTAAATCAAAGCAAACAGTTTCCCAGGAATTGGAGATGAAAAGACAACAACTCTATGCTCCACTGGCCTTGGCTCACTATTATAAACAAGCTTCTCACGGGACTTAAACCTGACGAGACAAAAATGTGGGATGAGGCTTGCTGGCATGCAGTTTCACACAAGCAATTTAGTAGCAGTTTCTCTCAATTAGCTCCAAACCCAGATTCCCAGAAGCCAATGATGAGTGCACTAACTCAATCCCATTCAGATAGCAGCTCATTTACACTTTCCTCATTGAGACATCACTTTCCAGAGTAAATATATCACAATGTGTAGATACTGCCAAATATTTCTGAAGAAAATAAAAATCAGCAATATCTAAACAGATATCATATTTGCTCCACTCATTGCCTTCAGCCCGTTATGTTTCTTTACTCCATATGCCTAATAATAATCCCTGAAAAAGAATCAATAATAAAAGAAAATTGGTCATTTCAATCCAAGACTGTTTGTGAGACACTGCTGTGTGCAATTGGCTGCCGCGTTTCGCCCACAAATATACAGTCAATTCACTTTACAATATTCTGTGAAGAGCTTTCAGACGTCTAGAAAACATGAAAAGCTCTATATCAAAATGCAAGGATTATATAACTTGATTAAATGAATTTTTGAACTAACATAAATTACTGACCAGTTTAATGTCACTTAACAGAGATTAAGTATTCCCAAATCGTGAAAAAGAGGAACCCTGCTGTGATAAACATAAGGCCACTGAATATACAGAACTGTATCACAGAGCTGCTTCCACTCATACAAGGATCATAGTGGGTCATCATTCCCATGAAAAAGCATCTCAATAATGCACTAGCACAATATCCTGTTGGTTAATTATTATCTCATCTATGCGAAAGAACTTTCAGCAGCTAACTTGCACGCCTAAATACAATAATATTTTGTTATGTTAAAGGTTATCCATCTCTCACCTCTGGCCTCCAATTCCTCTATCTTCCACATTCTCTACCCATACATCCACCACCACCACCCTCAATTAGTTCCACCGTTGTAATGATACAGTGATGATTGATGCGCCTTTGAGCTTTCCTCTAAAACCTCTTCTCCCAAACTCTCAATATGGCAACCTTCTAGCTTCTTTTCCTCCCTACACTTTTACTGAGTTTAAATCTGTTGTCAAAATGTGGTATGACGGGAATTGAAAACGGTCCAAAGTATTGAACCTTGTGAAATCTTGCCCTGATGCCAAAGTATTGCTCCAAATTAACTTCATTGCATTTAACATAGCTTCTTGCACAGGAAGCATAGCAGCTTCACAAAATGTTTCACAGAGGTGGTCAAATACAGCATGGACACAAAGGAATTTTAAACGATTTTTGCTTTAACAACGTTTTTTGCTTTGGATGTCCTCAAATATGAAAGGCACTATGCAAATGTAACTTTCAATGGTGGTCTATTGTAAAATACTTCAAAGCATCCCTCGTAACATATTTTTGTGGAATTACATCAAAACAGTAAAAGTGTTTTAGGATGTAGTGGCTGAATGCGTGGTCACCAATGATGGAACGGAGGGCAGGAGGGACAAGCAGAAGGCTGGAGCCAGTTGAGTGGAGGCAGTGGTTTGAGGGTTGGACGGTAACAACAACAACAAAATTACATTTATAGTGCGCCTTTCTCGTCGAGAGGACGTCCCTAGGTGTTCCTAAGGCCCAAGGTTAAGCAGGTCGGAGAGTTAGGGAGGTGCCAGGGCACGAAGGGATTTGAATACGAATGTAACGATTTTGAAATTGATCCGTTAATAAGAATTAACATTCAATAAAAGCATGTCATTTTGATTGTTCATGATAAGAGAAGCCGCATTTGATTCACTATTGTATTCGCATTCTAAGTTCACATTTCAGTAAATCAAGTAATGTAAGAGACACTAAGATAATTGAAAATTGTATTGAGCAAAATTACCTCAAAGCATTACACTGATAAAGATTGTGCAAAAAACAAGTGAAAAATGTATCTGCAGTGTTAGGCATCTTAGAAGCTGTCCCACTAGCTTTCCATGGCAGACTGCCAATGAATGACGGGTCCAAAAAGAAACTAAAGCAATAATATAAAAGTTATCTTCATATAATAGTTCCATATATTATGTTACCCGTCTCAGTTTGTTCCATTTCTTGGTAATAAAACATGAGATGAGGAAGTCCTCCGGCAGCAAAAAATGCATCAATTCGTTCAATCTAGAAACAAAAATAAATCATTTCAGAACAGAATGTCTTGTACTCAGACTCCTCTTCAAATATACAACCTCTATGGCCATAAATAACAGGAAGATCCCTGATCTGATTTAGTTTTGATTTTGTTAACCTGTGCAGCAGTACAGGTGTTACAAATGACTTCAACTGGTAAGAAGAAAATCAAATCAACTAAGATTATTACTCCAGAGTGGATGAAAGTTCTTAGCTTTATGAACATTACAAGTAAATTTAAGATTGCAAAAACATTTTTGCAAAATTCTTAAATTCAGTCTGAATTTGGAAAACATTTTTCTGCAGTCCATTTTGAAGGGTTTGTTCATTAAAATAAAGGACAGTGATTATAGAATCCTTAAATAATGCTACAATTTTGCTGTATGTACATCTGTACATCAAATAATTTTACATTTAATAAAGTGTCTTGTGTTGTTACGCTGGCCCAAAGCTCTTGACAGGAATTGCTGTAAAGTACAGTGGCTGTCTTATTGTTTGTAGGAAAACACAGCTGCCAATTTGAGCACAATAATGTACCATAAAAAGCCATGCAGTAAATGACGATTTTATCTGGGGATTGTTAGCCCGGACAAGAGGATAAACACTAGTGTCCGGCGATATATCGATATATCGGTTATATCTGTATAATTTTTCATATCGATATACCAATATTAGAAATTTAGATATATCGGTATATCGAAAAATTCGGTATAAAAAAAATCTATATATCGCAAATATCGGTATATTGTGTCCGACGATATATCGATATATCGGTTATATCAGTATAAAGCAAACTTTTTCAACTTACCTTGTCACCGGCATTGCAAACCTCCTGGGCCTAGAGCATGGAATGCGCGCACATATTGAAATGCATGCTCTTATCAGAATGCACGCGCTCATCTGAATGCGCGCGCATGTGCAGTACAAAAAAGCCCAGTATATATCGATATGAGCCCACCGATATATCGATATCGGAAAATTTCCATATCGACGGACCCTAATAAACACACTTCCCTTTTCAAATACAGTAGTATCTCTGGATGTTTAACATCTACCTGAACTGGCATGGACTCAGATTTTTTTCTCAATAAACATGCAATGCAAAAGGCACAATGATTTAAAGGCCTCAAAAATGTCAGCCGCCACATAGTTGAAAAATTCAGCCCCTCAAAATCTCAATTATTGACACTCTACAGGCATATCCCTCCCACCCCACCCCACACATACACACAACTATACCCCAATGGTTGGGACTAATGTTGATGGTGTCATGAATTGACGTGCTGCTTAGCAGGCTTTCAACTTAGCTCAACAAAATCACGAATCAGAGTTAAAATTGTATCCTGCCAACCGGCAGTCCAATCTATATCCCTCAAGTGCCTCTGAGTAATCGGAAAAAAAAAGTTTCATTATTTAGTATGTTGCATTAATACTTGAAATTCTTATCTGATGATTTGTCCCTCGACAGGGTAAAGCACTTCCAGTAACATTTCTACTCACAGTACCTGTGAACCATCCAGAATAGCATCTTCCACCTCGGCTTTCTCCAGCCCAAGACATGAGGCCACAGCTCCCAGCATGTAGTCATGTCTGCCATCCAACTGGGCACGCTTGGCTTCCCTCTCCTCTTTCAGCTTTTGCTGTAAATGTACAATGTCCAGTTGTAATAAACTTAAACAAAAACTGAAAAGCCCTGGAGGATAACATTCTTATTGCTGCTCAGGGCAGAAACCTTGCCAACATGTGCTTTGTGTTTTTGATATTCCGTGATTTTCTTTTTTACCCCACTATTGTAAATGTCATCTCATTGAACTCCATCCAACTGCATTGAGCACTCAACATTTCAATCAATTTGATAATCTGAGGCTACGTTTGAGCATTTCCTCGTAAGAGTTTTGGAGCACAGAATCAATTGTGTTACTCATCTTCATTTGAAGGCAGAATGCCCCAAACTCCACTATAATAACTTTAAATAAGTCAGACTGCACACAATATTTTAAATATGATCTTTTCAAAATGAAAGGTTTTTTTTTCAACATTGATCAAATGCCCCCAAGATGCATCTTAGTATTTCACTAGCTTTACTGACAGCAGTTTCATGTAGGAATCTAGTATGCCATGGAGGGATTTGAATATGCTCGCACTTTCCATTATATGTTCACTTCACCTATGAATACACAGTCACTAAACTTTAGTTACAGTCAATTCACCATACAATATATTCTGTGAAGCACTATGAGACATCTCGAAGACGTGATAAGATAATATACCAAATGCACAGATTATTATTATTATATTATTATTTACGGTGAATCCTTTTACAAGTCTGGATAAAAATTGTTGTGAAAAAGCAATTAAGGAAGAAAGGCTGCTCCGTAACTGGAGCTTGTGTGTTTGTACCAGTTGCCATAATTCCCTAAATAGACCTAAATGTTTAATGGTGCAGCAAAAATATTTGTTCAGTATGTACCTTTATTTTAAAAAATTGCATTTGTCAAGTATTGCGGAAATACAATTTGATGAGTCATTGAAGAGAGAATGTTTGTATACATGTTGGGAACCTGATACCCAAAAAACAAAAGAAGACAAATTAAGTGCTCTGGGATGCTACCCCCTGTCAAGGGAACACATATATATGTACATAGATATATATATATATATATATACACACACACAACTAGAATCATACGGCACAAAAGGAGGCCATTCGGCCCATCTAGTCTGTGCCGGCTCTTTGAAAAGAGCAACTCAATCCCACTGCCCAGCTCTCTCCCCATAACCTAACAGACCTGTTCTCCCTAAATAAAGATCTAATTCTCTTTTAAAAGCTGTTATGGAATCGGCCTCCACCACCTTTTCAGCCAATGCATTCCAGATTCGAACAACCTGCAGAGTGAAAAAATTTCTCGGCAGCTCCCTTCTGCTTCATTTTGAAACTATTTTAAATCTGTGACTACGAGTCACGGATTCTCCCACCAGTGGAAACAGTTTTTCCTTATTCACTCTGTCGAATCCCCTCATGATTTTATAAACCTCTATTAGGTCTCCTCTCAACTTTCTCTGTTCCAAAGAGAATAAACCTAGCCTATCTGGTCTTTCCCCATAACTGAAGTCCCTCAATCCTGGTACCATTCTAGTAAACCTTCTTTGCACCCTTTCCAATGCCTTAACATCCTTTCTACAGTGTGGTGACCAGAATTGGACACAGTACTCCAGCTGAGAGTACACCTACAAGTTGTTGTGCATGTGCAAGTTTAGACTGTTACCTCAATAGAGCTAAGCGGTTCCCAACAAGCCCATTATTGATAAAACTGAGGCCAATGAAAGAAAATTACTGCAAAATTATGACAGAAAATGCATCAAATTAGTTTAACATTAATGAAAGAGTACAAGTTTCAAGTCTTTAGGTCAGCAAAAAGCATGTAATCTGAATGGCAGTCACCTTGCATGAAACTTTGTTTGTGCCATTTTCCATGAGCAACTTTGTGCTGGATAAATCTTACATCAAATGTCTCTTCCATCACTGGTGCTCTAAAATGTTTGCATTCTGCCAATATAGTGACAAAGTATTCACTTGATGTATGCCTGAGGCTCAATTATTCTGTTATATTGAAAGGGCACGATGAACTTGGCTCCTGCCACCTTGATGTAGTATACAAATATAACGTCACCATTCAGAAGTATCTATCAAGGGGTATGGAACCATCAACTAGATCAAACAATAAGATTACAGAGGTTAAAACCACTCACATACAGCAATTATTTTTTATAATATATACTATAGAGTTGAATGGTGGCTTGATTTTGCTCCTTGTTTTTGCCAACTACAAGCGTTGTCATGGCAGATTTCTGGAGCCAAGCAACTCTCCATCTTAGAACCATAGACATGTACAGCACAGCGCAAGGACATTTGGCCCTTGTTTCACATGAGTGTTTATTCCTCCATGAAGCCACCCATCCTGATTTCAACTCCCTGCTCTTTTTTGTACCCTCTAATAGCCCATCTTTATGTGTTTGTCAATATTCTTTGAATATCATAGTAAACTTCCACATGTATACGGATGACACCCAAATCTATTTCCCCTCCTCCATGTGCAACTCCCAGTCCACTGATGTCCTGTCAACTTGTTTGATAGACATCAAGGCCTGGATGAGCACAAATTTCCTGCAGCTGAATGTCGGCAAGACAGAAGCCATACTCTTTGGCTTCTGTCAACATCTTTTCTCCTCAACCTCCCAGGGCTCTCGCTCAGACTCACCAAACTAGGCTTCAGGTTCGATCCCCAGCTTTCCTTTCTACCGCACACCATTTCCTTACCAGGGCTGCTTTTTCACACCTCCATCACACTGCCCACCTCTGTCCATATCTCACAACCAATGCATCCAAAACCCTCGTTCACACATTTGTCACAGGCCTGCTGGACTTTTCCAATGCCCTCTTTGCTGCTCTTCCCATCTCCACCATATACAAAATTCAAACAACTCAAAATTCCACCGCCCGGATACTCACCCACACAACAGTCTGTATCCTCATCAAACCAGTCCTTGCCAGGCACCACTGGTTCCCAATTACTGAACTGGTCAAGATCCTGTCACACGTTTTAAAATCCCTTCATGCCCTTGCATCTCCCTACCTATCCAATGTGCTTACCCCCACCCCACCCCCCCAACCACTGCCTCCACTCGGCTGGCTCCGGCCATCCATTTGTCACTTATTGCTCCAGAGATGGTCGTGCCTCCAAACCTATGGTACATTCTCCCTCAATCCCTCCACATTGCCCCCCTTCTTCCCCATTTTCAAATCCCGCCTAAATATCTTCCTTTTTGATCATGCTTACAGTCATCTCACCATCTCTCTCCTCTGGCTTGGAGCCAGATTCTGACACTGTCAAACGTTTTGAGCCACTACACAATAAATGAAGGACGCAATATAAATGGAAGTTGTTGTTATTGTTTAGGTGGAAATTAAACATCCCATGGCATTACTTAAAAAAAGAAGGGAGTTTCTCCCAGTGTTCTGGCTCACAATCCCCCAAATAAAACTGTTTTTTCTCTCTGCAGTGTGCAAATCGACTGCTGCATTTGCCTACAAAACACTGAGTCACTGCAGTTTACAGTGTATCCTGCTTTGAAATGTTGTTTTGATGTAAAAGGAGCCTTATCAAATGTAAAGATTATTATTATGTATTTCCAGTTTCATCCTCATGAACGTACTCTGCTAACCCTTTCCATCAATCAAATTTAAAGTTTCATCCAAATCTGCATACCATAGCTGTGGTCTCAACAATATCTTATAAAGATTTGCTATTCTGTTGCCATATTAATTTTGTGGCTCAATTAATGAACCTAATTATTGAATGAATGATATTCATCAAGCAACAATCTGAGGTTACCAGAAGAACTTAACAGCACATTAATCTTTGAATATTAATTTTGTTATACATCGTACAAAACAGTCAACAAGAATAATGGTCATCCTAAAATACTGATTACCGTTAATTGTAGAGACTGTATGTATAATAAATTCTAATTCTAATCATTATATATCATATAGCACCTTTCAGGGGGTCAGGGGATCAGTACCAAAATTCTCTTTTCAACAACAACAGCAAAATTACATTTGTAAGGTATCTTTCACATCGGGAGGACATCCCAATGCACTGTGAACAGTCAGGGATCAGGATCCGAGCTAACAAGGCAGAGTTGAGAGAGGGCAGAGAAGTAGAAGAGTGGCTGAAGGCACGGTCGAAAAGGAGCAAAAGAGATTGTGGGATAGAGTTCAAAAAGGTGGCTGCAGAGAGGCTAAAAACCCAGCCACCTATGGTAGGGCAGATTGCATGAGAGACATGGAGCAGGCCAGGATGAAAGGGGTTAGAGAGATAGGAGGGAGCAAGGTCGTGGCAGTTCTTGAAAGTGAGGACAAGGATTTTGAAATCTATCTCCTGAGGGATGGAAAGCAAGTGGAGCCGGGCAGGGTTGGGATGGTGGGGTCACGGAAGCTGGTGCCGGGGAGGACACGAGCTGCCAAGTTCCGGATGATCTGCAGCTTGTGGAAGGAACAGTTGGCGAGGTTAACAAGAGAGTAGGGGGTTTCTATAGTAGTAATGAAGTTGTAATGAAGCCACGTATCAGGGTTTTAGCGGCCTGAGGGGTGAGGCAGTGGCAGAGTCGAGCAATGTTGCGGAGGTGGGGGAAAGCAGATGGCACGCATATGAGAAGAAAGGACAGTTGAGGGCCGAACAAGACGACCGGGATCTTGACTGGTTTGGTGAGGTACATCACCGATGGTCAGTGGGGTACGGAGGCATTGGTGCGAGAGAAACAGGAGGGCCTCAGTCTTACTGACATTCAGCTGTAGAAAGTTGGCTCTCATCCAGAACTTGATGTCACAAGGCTCTGGACTAGCAGTGTTTCAGATCCAGCTGGGGATGGTATCAGGGAGGGTAGAGGGCAGCGGGGGGGAAGGAGAATGACCAAAGGCATGGTCAAAGAGAAGTGTCTTGAGACAGGTTATTCTAAATTACTGATTACTGTTAAGTGTAGAGACTACATATATAATAAATTAGGACAAGCGAGGGGGCATGGCGGAGGGACTGTGAGATGGAGTTCCAGAGGGTGGGGGCAGAGTGGCAGAAGGCATGCCCTGGATGAGTTCTGGATTATCTGCAGCCTATTGAGGGAGAAGTCAAAGAGGCCAACAAGCAGGGAGTTTGCATAGTCAAGCCTGGGTATTATAAATGCGTGTGAATCATTCAAGGACAGAATCTTGAAGGTTGAGGTGAGAGGAGAGGCGGTGGAGGAGATTGAGTGGTTCATGGTGTCAAAGGCAGCTGTGTGGCCGAGGAGGATGAGGAACCAGAGAGAGCCCTGCTCACAGAGGACAGGATGTTGGTTGCCATCTTGACCAGAGTTGGTGTCCTGGGGTGAGGTTCATGAGTTGGAGGAGGTGAGCGAGGGGCAAGGGCATCAAGAGTGGTGGAGGAGAGTGAGTGAGGAGGATGACAATGTGGGTGGTAGGCCAGCAGGGGAGCAGTTCAGATGACTCCAGGGCAGCAGAGAAGGAGGTGAGATTTTTTTCCAGGGGCAGGAAGAGATGGAGGTGGTTTGGGCAAAGGTGGGGAGAGGGATTGAGAAGTTAAAGGAAATGAAGTGGTGATCAGTGATGGCTTTGTCTGTGATTGTGAAGTCCGAGAAACTGAGGCCCTGGGTAATCACCAGGTTGACTAAATGGCTATGAATGTGGGTAGCAGATATGAAGGAGAGGCAAAGTCTGAAAAGATAGAGCAGGAGGGGATGAAGTGAAGGTTGAAGTCGCCAAGAATGAGAAGGCATTCAGAACAAAGGCAGAGGGAAGCTAGGAGGCTGGAGACCTCATAGATGAAGGTAGGGAGGGTTCGGGTGGAGCGGTAAGGAGAATTTTGAGGGAAAGATTGGAGGGATGGAAGAGTTTAAGATGCTTGAACAAGGGGAATGAGCCAGAAGAGTATGGGGATAGAGCAAGTGAGGTCCTGGGGATAAGGGCTACATTACCGCCATGGCGGTACTTGGGGTTTGATGGGAGGTATAGTCGGGTGGTGTGGCCTCAGTGAGGGGGAAGATCTGGATTTCAGTGAGGGCCAAGATATCGATATTTTCATCAACGATTAGATCATTGATAGTCCGAGCCTTATTGCAGGGGGAGAAGACATTTTGTAAGCCAGGGAGGAGTGGACAGTTTCCAGGGTAATGTGTAACACGGGAGGAGACGATGAACTGCTTTGGCAAGGAAGGAGGGAATGAGGATGAGGGAGGAAGGTTAGCCCCTGGGATCTGGGTCCGGCAGGGCTTGCGGTGATAGTGAGCAATAGGGCAGACAGTGTGGCTGCTGCGGAGTGAGCGCAACGGAGGATTCCCAGGCTGGAGTAGAAAGAGGCTATGGGATGGTCACGATTTTCAAATCATACCTTGGAATGTTTAACATCCACGTAAATAGACACACCTTGTTTTAAAATCTCTCCCGAAGCACAGTACCTCCAGCAATGCAAGATACCCCAGGATACAATATCAGCCTCGGCTACCTAAATTTTTAAATCCTGTTCAAGGCTTCAACCTTCAGACTCAAGAAGTGAGAATGCTACCAATTGAGCTAGATGAACAACACCTACTAGTTATAGGTAAATACAGCTGCCAAACTGCAGATACCAGTGACACAAAGAGCCATAGGTGAATGACCAACTGATCTGGAGGATCAAAACAAAAACAGAGAACTGGGAAAACTCAGCAGTAAACGTTTCAAGTCCACGACCCTTCGTCAGAAGGGACCCATCGTGGACCCAAAATGTTGACTCACTTTCCTTTCTCCATAGATGCTGCCTGACCTGCTGAGTTTTCCCAGCTCTCTGTTTTTGTTTCAGATTTCCAGCATCTGCAGTATTTTGTGTTTTGATCTGGAGGATCATTTAGCTGGAGAAACTACATGGCTTCTTTAACATACACGTAAACAGGCGAATGAAACTTTTGGTTTAATGTCTCATCCAAACGATGGCACCTTTGACAGTTAAACAAAAACCTGTAACTAGACCAGTGGTGGCCAACTATTGGTGAGCCAATGAAAGAAATGTTTTCGATTGAAGCCATAAATCAATTAAGAAAATACCGAAAACAAACTACGAATTCACCAATGACTTCTCTAGACTAATGTGAATGTTTGCGGGCGACTTCTTGACCACCTCATGGACCAAAGATTGGCCACCACAGCTCTAGACAATGAGCTTAAAGACTGCAACTCAGGACTTGAACCCATTACATTCTGACCCAGACGCAAAAGGGCTACCAATTGAACCAAACTGACACTGTTACTGCTGTAAAAAAACTTCAAACTGTGACGAACTTAAATTACTGGTTCAAAAGTTCAGTTCAGAAAAATCACACTGTTTACTACATACTTTAACAGCAGTCCTCTGGCTGTTTGACATAACTGTATTCTGCGGAAATCCTTTGTTCTTGTGTTTCTTCACAGCAGACATCTTCACTTAAGCATTAACTCAAGATTACTAGACTAACAATCTTCAGCAGGATACCACACAAGTCTGTATAATACTTCTGAAAAAATCCATGACTTAACTCTCCTTATTATAGCAACTTCCTGTTATATAAAACAAAGTAGGCAACAAGATGCCATTTACGAGGACTGTACCACTGCCGTTCCATAGCTGTTTGGGGTACTGTGGCTAAAACAATCGCTTACGTTTTGTGACTCATCTCAATGCCCTGATCAAATCTCAATTCTCTAGCAGTTAAATAATGGGCTGTGTGCAGCAGACCACAAATGCATTTTCAATACCCGAGGCAGCTCGGGCTACTGGAAGGCAGAACAAATGAACAACAGCTGTTTTGTGTTCATTCTTTGTTCAAATTCAGTTCTCTTTCACACAGCTCGGCAGAAAGTGTTTACAAATGCCAGCTGTAGTATGTGTAAGTAATCACTTGTAGTTCAACGCTAGAGTAGTCTTACATACATTGGTTTGTATTCCTCCCAGCATCGGGCAACAAATTATCTGAGTTATTGATCCAATCAAAAGCACAAGCGATGTGATTATAAAAGAGTAGATTGGTCCAAGGTAAACCAAGACAAACAACCGAACAGCAATAACATGCACAAATGGCATCTTGTTAACCTTTTTAACAAGTACAGAGCAGTAGGTTGTAACAACACTGCTGCTTGGTAACTGGGTGAAGCCAATAAATTATCAGAAACAAAGCGAGCAAACAAATGGCATCTGACCTTTATCCCAGGGGCATTTGTAGTAGGGAAACTAATATTTTTGAAGATATAAAAGCACCCAAGTAGAAGAATTTTAGGCACTGAGTTTGTTGTAAAAGCAGCATTCACTGCCACCAACAACAAGCAATCAATTGAAAGTGAATCTGAACACACCAGACAGCTAAGACACTGTCATACACTACTTGTTATCAAAGGCCAGATAGGCATTGTAAAGTGATTTTAAGATCAATCAGTTGAAATCAACAGATTTAATTCAATGCAGTATCAGAAGAGACCCATGGCTATGACAAATATGTCCAGCAATAGAAAATGCTGTGCAAAAAAACCATTGTATCAGTGTTCTTTTAGAAGAAAAGGCTAGAACAGCCTATTAAGCTGTTCCATTAGTTTACTAGATCTTGACAGTTCTTTTAATTGCAATTGCCTGCCCTTTTGCCATACCTATTAATATGTCTACTACCCAAGTCTCTGCTTATCTCTTCTAAACATCCGACTGATTCAGCCTCTGCAACTTATTGGGTCAGAGCGTTCCACATCTTCACAACCCTCTGCGTGAAAGAAAGCTTCCTGATCTCAGTTCTGCCTGTTCTATTCACAATCACTGCTTGTTACGAAAGGCCATTTCAAAGTGGCATAGGAATTCTAATTTGATATTCATATCAACATCCAGTCAAAATCAACAGATTCAATTAAATAGAATGTAAGACAAGACCGATGGTCAATATTTGTAGGTACAGTAGAGAGCTGTGCTTACCAAACAGTTCTTTCAATGGCAAGCTATGTGGTTTTAGCTGGTTAGAATCCAGCAGTACCCCCAACACACACTCTGGGGTCCCCAAGCCATGGCTCTTGCCAACCTGCGCCTAATACTCTTCAGAAATAGGTAAACAGGATGCATCCCTCCGAGAAGACATTGTACATTCCATTCCCACAAATATTGCTGGCATTTCAATACATAAATATTTTGGATTGAATATTCCTTGATTTATGCCATATATCAGCAAATGAGGAGTTTACTGGGAGCAAACAGGTTACATGAAAGATACAATTCTTGGAAAGACGATAGAAGACCATCACTAACAATAATTAGTTTACTAATTAAATATTAATTTACTAATAATAAATATATTTAAATGCAAGGATTATTACATATTTTTATTAATAATTAGAATTATAATCCTTGCATTTGATATAGAATCTTATTGTTGAGACATCTCAAAGTCTTCTACTGAATGTACAGTCAAGTGAATTGACTATAGTTTATGAGCAAAACCCAGCAGCGAATTGAGCATAGTAGTGTCCCACAAACAGTCGTGGATTGACCAAATAATTATTTTTGAAGATATTATTACTTTCGACCACAAATATACAGTCAATTCACTTTACAGTATATTCTATGAATCGCTTTGAGACGTCTAGGAGACATGAAAAACGCTATAACCAATGCAAGGATTATTATTATTCTATTTATTACCCCCAGAAAATGATTCGCCAGTCGACTAACAACCGGGTAAGGAATTTTGCCAAAGATTTCTTCTCTCCTGGAAATCAAACCCAGGTCCTCTCACTTGTGAGGCAAATGCTCTAACCAATAATTTTCAGGACTCCCTGGATTCTATTACAGGTAATCTTGTTCCTCAAACATTCGTTCTGTATGTACAAAGAAGCAGCACGGTAAAGCAGGCCTTGCAACTCAGAGCATGTAAATCTTCAGGCCAGTTCGGAGCATCAGCAGAAACTCCCCTGTTATCTTGTATTAGCAAGTTAAACAATAAGTAGGCATAATTTTCTAGATCGTTGCTTTGAGGGTACCTTTGAGAGAACTCTCTACTCATATTGATTGTATGATTGTTTTAAGAGGCAATTAAAAAAAAGAGAAATCAGGTAAAGTATTGAAGGAAAGTAAGTGAACTTTCAGAAAATGTATGAGGCACTGACATTAAGTTGCACACATCCTTCTTTTCAAATAGTGCCACAGGATCATTAACGTCCACCGGACAGGTAGACAGGGCCTCTGCTTATCATCTCATCAGAAGAAAGACACCTCCAACAATGCAGCACAAGCCCGATACTGGATTTGAGTGTCAGCCTAAAAAGCTTTTTGCTTCAGAAAAAATAACCGAGTTCTTGTACTTTAAGAATTACTAAAGCTGCTCTGGTAATACATAAAGCCTTCTAATGATCATCATTAATTTTAATGTCACATTCTGTATTTGTTGCCCATGCTCCATTAAATTACTTGCGAGCTTTTGTCAGTAGGATATTTGTATTTCATAGAACGCTGTATTATTTAATCTTTGTAAGCTCGTATGCTAAATGCACTTTGCACTCACACTTAGTGTAACCTGAGAAAAAGGAAAGGTACAGCTGTAGCCACTCACCACTCATCTCAAGTAGTCAGTTACCTCGAGCACCCTGTGTTTCCATGAAAAAATAACCAATATAGAAAGAGAGTCAGAGAATAATACCTCGAAGTAATTATTCTGTAGTCTGTGTGTTTTCCAACCTTGAGAAGGGAGAATGTCATGGTACCAGATACAGGTGGCTTCTAGAAGCAGGATGAGAGAGGGGTCTTGATAAGGGATTGAAGAGGAAAACAGAGATAAAGAACCACAATGAGTAGAGCAAAAGCAGTTTCTGTGGAAAAGCTAAACATGGTCAGGGGTTGGCATGAGATTACAGTATAAACGCGATGAACACAATACATTGATAAGGACAGCAAGACACTGTCACTGAAGGAGAAAGATAATAATAATAATCCTTGCATTTGATATAGTGCCTTATCCCCTCCCCCATGTTCAGGTCCTGACCCTTGACCTTTCAGTGCCTTGGAATGTCCTCCTGATGTGAAAGGTGCTCTACAAATGTAACTTTATTGTTGTTGTTATTAGGTCTTGGAGACCAAAGTGCTTCTTTGAATATACTGTAAAGTGAATTGATTGTATACTTTGTGGGTGAAACGCGGCAGCCAATTGCACACAGCAGTGTTCCGCAAACAGGAATAAATGATCAAATTATTATTACTATTTTTATAAGGGGTTTTACATCGAGAAAAGCGATCTGCCAATTAACTAATAACCAGGTTCCTACTTACTTCCAAATAAACATAGGCATATGAAGTAAGGAAACTTGCCTAAGGTTTCACCCTGCCCAGGAATCGAACCCAAGTTTTCTCACTTGAGGCAAGTGCTCCAACCAATGTGCTACCGAACTCTACAAATATTGCATAATGTCATCAATGCCGTTTTGATTGAATAAATTACTAATATTGTTTTAATATCTTGCTGATCTGCCTCATTCTATTACATTATGAGGAACTCTAAGGCTTACATATTTCTTTTCTTCCATTGGAAATCTAAATAAATTATAATACTTGGTTTTTAATACAGTTTTTTATACAGCCCTATCATGCTGAATCATCTCAATAAATTTCACGCAATTTGGGTTATTTTTAAGTGCATCGACTGTTATTATATAGGCAAACCTGCCAAGAAAGTGTCGCAAACAATAATGAGATGAATGATCAATTAGCCTAAATTTGGATGAAGAAGTACTCCCTGTTTTATTTTGAAATGGTAGCATGGGATCATTAATATTCATGGAAAGATGCACACAGGACTGTTTAATGTATAACAATGCAGCATTTCAATACTGAAGTGTCAACCTAGATAACGAGTTCAAATGATAGTTTTGGCCTTCCGTATGACAACAGAATCAAACTAAGCCACAATTAAATTAGATTCATATTTTACATAAAACAGTGTTAAAACATATTGAAAACAGCGTCCATGGACTTGATAGCAACCAGTTTTGTAACATTTTCAATTTAAACCATAGCCCCATGTTCTTTACTTTTCTATTTCCTTGTTTCACAAGTTTCTAATCTCCTACCAGCTTTCTTTTTCACCTTCTTGCTTTTATTGTTATGTTAATACTACTTATTGCCTCAAACTTCCTAATTTTCCTGCTTCAGATTTTATTTTCTTCTCTCTTCAGCATTTCACCAACTTTGTTTCCTTGCTTTCTCTACCAGTTTCCTTTTATTTATTTTCTCAGTCTCCCCCTTGTACTGTACTTTGTACCTGAAATGCTCTATTTAATGAGTATACCAGGCAAATACTCATGGTTCCAAGATGTTTGTCTGAAGACTTCCTTGCCACATACATCATTTAAATTTTAATATAGACTCGAGTACAATCTTGATGACGAAAAATCATTTACCCTTACATCTGCGGTGGAAAAAAAAGTCACATCAGTTGATCACAATGTTAGCCACTAAACAACAACTTGGATTTATATAGCGCCCTCCACACTGGATGGCACCTCAGAGCGCTTCAAAAGATCATTTAGCAAGAGCTAGCACAATAAAATAGAAGAATAAATTCTAGCCATGACACAGGGTGGAAATTAGCTTCTGATGCTTTTCCTCTAAACTAATTTCCTTCTTAATTTTCCACCCTATGGTAAACTATTTCTCACCGGTATTCTCTTACCATAAAGAGAACCTTAGGGCGTCCTCCTGATGAGAAAGGCACTGTACAAATGTAATTTGTTGTTATAACCAGGTCTTCCTCCACTTTGCACAGAGGCTAAATGGGCAGGAGGGAAAGTAACCCAATCTTATATCCCCATTGTATCTCATCAAACCTAGTACTCCATCAAATTATCCACCTCCGTCCATACCTCACAACGAACGCACCCAAAACCCTCATCCATACCTTTGTCACTTTCTGGCTGGACTATTCCAATGCCCTCCTCCTCACTGTTCTCCCCAGCTCCAACATACACAAAATTCAATTAAACCCCAACTGCACTGCCCAGATACTCACCTGCATAAAACTCCGTACCCCCATCTCACCAGTCCTTGCCAGGCTCCAATGGCTCCCAATCATTGAACTGATTGATTTCAAGATCCTCTCACTCATTTCCAAATCCCTACCTGCACCTGCCTACTTATCCAACCTGCTTACCCCCTCCACCAACCAATGCTTTGGTTTTAAGCACTCTGAGACACTCTGAGGAATTTATCCGGTGTGGTTGGCGCTATATAAATCAAAATTGTTGTCGTTGTTGTTGCTTCCGTTCGGCTGGCTCCAGCCTCCTGTTTGTCCCTCGTCCCCTCCGCTCCACAGTTGGTGCCTGTGCCTTCATCCACTATGTTCCAAAAACTCTGGAACTCTCTCCCTCAATTCCTCTGCCGTGCCCTCTCCCCCCCTCCTTCAAATGTCGCCTAGAGACCTTCCATTTTGATTGTTTTTACGGTCATCTTCCCTCTCTATCTCCCCTGGTTTGGGGAGATATTTATCCGCGTACTGTCAAGCGCTCCAGGATGCTACCCCATGTGGGGCACTATATAAATGCAAGTTATTGTTGTTGTTGTTGTTGTTATATGACACCAGCGCCTGATTGATGACTTTCCCTCCAATTTTTCCTTCCTTAGTTCAGCACCTCTATGTAGTCATGCAACTGAATTTATAATTACAGTATAATTATAATCCTTACCTTTGATATCGCTCCTTCCATATGGGGATGACATGTCAAAGCATTTTTCACAGGATGCACTGTAAAGTGTGGTGACTGTAAATTTTGTAAGTGAACTCAGAAGATAATTTGCACATAATAATGTTCCACAAACAGTTATGAAGTAAGTGAACAATTTTATTTGGAGGATTATTGTCCAGGACACAACAACAACAACAAAATTACATTTATAGGACATCGAAGACACTCCCTTTTCGAATAGTGCCATGAGACCTTAACATCCACCTGAACAGATGGGGAACGGGTGGGAACCCGTTCAATGTTTCATCCGAAGGACAATGCCAACACATTGCACCCCTACCACTGCATTTGTGAGTCATCTTAGACTACGTGAGTTCAGGCGCAAGACTTGACTCTACAACCTTCTACAACAGAGGAGAGAATGCTGGCACCCGACTGAACCAGGCTGACACAATAACTGACCAATATGAGAGTTTTCAGATGCAAACCAAACTTACACAACAGAGAATAAGAAGGCATGTTGATCTTCCACTATTCTGCAATCCTCCAATATCATCTCATTTTACTTTACTTTGCTCTGACATTACGTTGACCACTGATAATTTGTGATGATGCACAAGTTTAAGTTTATTTCTGCTACAAACATTACTATATATTCTCAAGATAAATTACATTTCAAATCAGTTATAAAACTAATAATAATCATTGCATTTGATATAGCGCCTTATCATGTCTTCAAGACATCTCAAAGCACTTCACAGAATAAACTATAAAGTGAATTAACTGTATATTTTATAGGCGAAAACAATTCTAAATTACCTCCGCATAGAACATTCATTTTCCACATACAAAAAACAATTCCGTGTCAGTCAGCCCCAAGAATGGAATCTTATCATTGAATAAAGTATGGTTTTGAGATATAGGTAGAACATGGCACTGAAGCAGTACAGAAAGCCATTAAGAAGTAGCTACACCACAGAATATAATAAAACATTGCAAATGGAAAGAGAAGTACACTTTTGGTATAATAGTAATAACCCTAACATTTGATATAGTGCCTTACCATGTCGTTAAGATGTCTCAAAGCACACCACGGAATGTACTTTAAAGTGAATTGACTGGATATTTTGTGGGTGAAATGTGTAGCCAATTGAGCACAGGAGTTTCTCATAAATAGTCATGGATTGAGTGGCCAAATTATTATTAATTAATTATTTAGTTACTTAGTTAGTTAAGGGATTATTATCCCGGAAAGTGATCTGCCAATCGGGAACTGGGTTCTTACCTACTGCTAGGTAAACAGAAGCGTCTGGAGTAAGGAAACTTGCCAAAGGTTTTGCCCTGCCTGGGAATCAAACCTGGGAATTCTCGTTTATGAGACAAGTGCTCTGATCGATATGCTACAAGACAACACAACGTTTCCGATTTGTGAGTTAACTTAATTTTTAGCTCAACATAGGTGGAAAATAATTTGTGGGGCTGGCTGGTTTATGAATGGAATCCATATTTATATTAAAGTGGCTGCATTTTATTTCTGGAACATTAAATACTTTTAGGAAGAATCAATGTTATTGTCTAATAACATCCAGAATCCAGCAGGCACAAGATCAATTATGAAAGTGACTTAAAATTAAACCTAAAATCTAAAGCATTCGTATTGGTCTGTCAACAAGGTCACAGTGGGGTCTAAAGTGCGACAATTTCAACAGGATTCCTTAAGAAAGCAAAATATGAGGCACGTCACATGGATCGTAGGATACCCACTCCGAGGCTACCTATTTTCGGAGTTCCGCGGCTTGTCTTGGCGCTACGTGACATGACGCAGTTCCGGTTACTGGAAGGAGTCCCCACTCAAATGCCATAATTCAGCAATCCCATTAGAAATCATCATTTACAGGCAGAGAGACCAAAAAGTCATGATACCATTACAATGTCTAATAAGTCTTACAGAAATAATGGATGTTTTTTTTCTTAAGTAATAGCGTAGATTCACAGCATCGTGTTGACTCTGTATTCGATACAATCAGAGCAGGAATCACAACAATGGGATCCCCTTACTGCAACCTTCATATCTGTGCTCATTTTTAAAATATCTATTTAAAGTGCCATGACTTTAAGAAACTGTAGTCATATATAAACACATAACATACACTGGGAGTTAGTTTACCTTCAGTACTCTTGTAATACTTTGCCTCCAGAGATGCTTTCTACCTGCTCTCGACATCATATTGGAATAAAATGTTGTGTTGCTTGCAATGCAGCCCACATCTCCATTGAAGTGAGGTCAGGCCAGCAATGCCTCAGTATTCAAACTGGTGACTTCAGATTCTGCTACCAATCTCCTCAATCTGAGATTAATAGTGAAGCTATTTAATCAGTGTGCGGGCTCAAACAAAAACAATGATACGATACGTCGGCAAGGAAAGCAGCAACTTTAAATGTTTTGATTGCTTTTATACTCAAACGCTACAGTGCAATACGCCCACACATTCCAGGCTGTCAAGTAATACATAGTGGACTGTTTGCCAATACACAAAAAAAAGTCATAAGCCTACCTTCACTTCTAGGATCCTTTAAAGACTTTCATGCAGGTGTTTACTTTCTGCTGAGTTGATTTCATAATAGGCAAATCCATTAGTCATGACCCAGCGCTTCCTTTCTCAAAAATAGAAGCGTAGGAAATGTTAGGAACACACAATCTGTATGGCGCCTTTCTCCACTAGGCCATTGTTGCAGTGGTGTGATTTACAGTAAAAGTTCATTTATCCGGCACTCAACCAACTGGACCGCTCAACCAACTCGTATCTCCCAATACAATTCACCATTCCAGCAAACGGATCTCAAACCGGAGCCATCCAGGACACTCGCAAGTATGCTCACTTTGCACTTGCATGCAATGCATGCACATGCGCACTTATTAAACTTAACGAACGCTGGAATTTTTATTTTAACGATCATTTTACCGAGTGTGCTGAAATGCTTTATTGGTAAGTATCCATACAATATTCTGTTATTATTTAGTCTATTTTTAAAATGGTATGTTTTAGAATAAGTTAATTTTTTGTGTAGGATTTTCAGCAACTTGCCGCCCGAATATCCAGCACAATCAATTAACTGGCACCGGTCAGGTCCCAAGGGTGCAGGATAAGAAAGCTTTTACTGTAATTAGTTTTTGTGAATATTTTCGCTTTGTGCTCATCAGTAGGGGAGATATCGTGCTGATGTATCTTAAAACTGAACTCTTCTTGCACTTTCAAAAAAGAGAAAGGAGATAGAAGGTTCTCCCAGCATCCTGGCCAACAACCCCCCTGATAAATTCAGCTGTTCATTTCATGACTGTTTGCAGGATATTGCCATGTGCAAATTAGGTACCTCATTTGGCTAAATACTGTAATACAGTCACTAACTTTAAATCGTGTGAAACTCTTTGAGACACCTTGACGACATGATAAGGTGCTGCATCAAATACAAGGATTCTTATTATCAAGAACCTATGTGAGACAGAGGGAGTTTTTATAAATAAAAAGTCAAAAATTCCATGTAATGTTGTTCTTAGATGTCTGAATATTAGTGTTTAGGATATATTTTGATTTGTAAGTATAGCCAAATAATAGACAACAACAACAGGGAATTATATAGCACCCTACATGCCGGATGGCGTTTCAGTGCGTTTCCCAATAACGGATCCCGGGGCCGAGTCAGGGGGAGGGGGAAAAAGGTGACCGAAAGCATGGTCGAAAAGAAAGGTTTTTAGCCGAGACCTGAAAGTATGAAGAGAGGAGGCAAAGCGAAGGGAGTGAGGAAGGGACTTCCAGAGCCTAGGAGCAGAGTGGCTGAAGGCACAGCTGCCAATTGTGGAGCGGAGGATTCAGGGGCCAAGGAGGAGGCCAGATCCAGTAGAGTGAAGGCAATGGGTACTATTGTGAGGAGAGGAGGTCAGAGAGGTAGGAGAATGCAGAGGAGTGGAGGGATTTGAAAACAAGAGTGAGGATCTTGTGACGCAATCATTTTAAAAATATGAAAAGACAGGACACATATAAACACAGTCTTGTGCCACACTTAAGAACTCACTAATGAATATGGTAATCACAAGATTGGTTTGAATGAAGAAGGCCCTTCATCCTTCCAGGCAACACACCATACCATCCTGCCATCACAACATCAAGCTGCTTTTTAAATGAGTCCACTGTCATGGTCACAACCACCCTTCCCAGCAACCTGTTCCAGTCCCTTTAATGGTCCATACTAGATGTGCATTATTGAAGAAAATGTGAAGATTAGAACATTGTTTTCACAAATTCTCAGAGGCCCACCTTCATTCTGAAATGAGTGTAAACCAGATTGATTCCATTGGTGACCCTCACTAGAAGAATGCTCATAATGCCAAAATGCAGCAAAATGAATTGCAAAATCAGTTTTCCATAAAAATTGATAAGATGCTTAAATCTTGATGTAGTCATCATATGCACTCCTAAAAGTAATAGGGCCAGGTCCTGGCTGCCTAGTTGTTGTGGAGTCCAAGAACACTGCACCCATTGCTGCATTCATCCAGAAACTCCTAAATATACTTCAAAAGCAATGTGATGTAGTCTCTTGAAGAATTTGGATGATGCCTTCAAAAACGGTCAAGTCAGAGTTTCCAATCTATGACCCAATCCATGACCCTTTACTTGATGTTGGATCAGCTTTAAACCCCTGCACTCTGTTCACCAGTTTGATCTTAACATTCACGCTTGCTTAAGTTCATGCATGAGCTGAAGTGAAAATATTACAGATTTCCAGCAATTAAGAATAAAGCTAAAAGTTATCACAAGTAGAAACAAAGTCAATAATATGTACTCAATGAAGTGGCTGCTGTATTGCGTACAGGTTCCTTTACAAAATGAAGAAGCAATAAAAAAGAAATTCCTGCTTATCATGTGACCATGAAGAGATCATGTTTTATGATGGGAAATTTTCCCAGTTTCAAGGGAAAATAGGATTTCTGTAGTGAAACTGGTGACAAGCTGAAATCTTTGAAGATCTACGTTTACCAGGTATGTAATGAAATTGGGTATGACTATTGTAGTTCAGAGTTGTTGCATGCTACCTGTGCACTGTTTGTTTCATTTACAAGCAGCCGCTCACTTTTTAAACTCGCTTTAGTTGTTGCTACCATCTACGGTGCCTTTGAAATGGATCAAACATTATTCTAGTATTCAGCTAACGTAATTGGTTTGGATAGAAAGCGTGCATTCTCTTCCAACTTTGAAGACAAGTTAATTTTTTCATTGTTTAAATGCTTCTGATGTGTTTTGCAAATGAGGATTTTAAAATTCAACTTTGCCATTGAATGCATGAACAGTGGTCTGACGTGTCAAACTGGACTTGGGTCAAATACTGATATTGGATGAACTTTGCTGATCAGAAACAAAAAAGAAAGATCATCCAAGGAAACACTGAATTTTTTTTTAATGATTTATTGCAACAAATGTCATGTTTGAAAACTAAAACATACAAACATACATTCTGTTGCAGACTTTTACTTGCATTGCTGGGGAGTAATACTGGACTATTTCAAATTGATAAAGTTCATAGCAATATGTCTATGTCTAACCTTCTGGTTAACAAGAGATAATATTGTTAACTTTCTTTTGGAATGCATTGTGTTTGAACAGCCCTACCTTACAATGACCTGACTGTTGTTGGAGAGTATTGTACCTACTGCAACAGAAAATGATGAACAATGTGTTGACAGACTTCCATTGATCAATGGCTGTTCGATCCAATTCAGATGGAAAAATTAACACAGTCCTGTGACCTGGATAGCTGTTTTAGTGCCCATTAAAATGATTTTCTATTCTATTTATTTTCTGTGTATAACAAATCAAACAAGTTTGGTGTTAAAAGTTCGGCTTCCTGTATAATATATAGGGAGAGGCTTGAAGGGGTATGTGGATTAGGCAGGGCCATGAGATTTAATTTTTCTCATTGTTCTATGAGCGTTGTGGATTCAATGAACCAAATGGCCTTCTTCCGCACTGTAGATTTCCATCTTTAGCCAATCACATTGTATCTCAACGCTAATAAGTGCATCAAATTATCCCATTTGCAAAGCTCATTTGATTTTTTTGATGCCAACTGTTCGAATGATTAACACATCTTACAAGAACACAGCAAAGCCCAGAACTAGTATTTTAGTTAATGTACATATTATTATTAATAATTCTTCTTCATATAGCACCTTTCAAGTCAGGAAGCCATCTCAAAGAGCTTCACACAATAAAGTGACTGTATATCTTGTGACAACATAACATGCACCCTAGCTGCAGGTTGGGATCAGAAAGGGGTGGAGGGCAAGGGACAGTGGAGGAGGGAACATGACCAAAAGCACAATCTAAAAGGAAGGTCGTGAGATGGCCATGAAGGAGGCAAGTCAGTGGGTGAGGCAGAGGGGTTCTAGAATGGAGTTCTAGAAGTTGGGGGCAGAAAGGAATACTGTATAATAACAATTATATTAATACCATATATCAGCTTCTTTCAGGAACCTCCCATGAAGGTCACGGTTCTCTAATTTCCAGTTAGAATTTAAGTTTATGATATGGATCACTAACAATGCAGAAAGAAAATATTTGATGAATGAATCAATATCCTTCAATGAGATTAATCGATACATATAAGAGAAATACATCAGGTAACAAACATAGGGTGTGCTTGTTTACATAGTTGTAATTTGATCATAATGAACAAAGTGTGCATGTAGCTGTTTGTTTTTTTCACCATGCCAGCAGTTGCTTGGCACAGGGAGAATGCTAAACGAATCACTGGTCTGATTCAAAAAGCAATATTTTCATCATTTGGCAGTTAGATCATCCTGTAGGAGGCTTAGTTGGTAAAGGTGATGCTATGTGTGGCAATGAGCTGTAATAATAATTTGATATAGCTCTTTTCACATCTTCTAGACGTCGCAAAGCACATCACAAAATATACTGTAAATTGAATCGACTGTATATTTGTGGGTGAAACGTGGCAGCCAATTGCGCACAGCATGTCCCACAACCAGTTGTGGACTGAAATGACCAATGTATTATTGTTTTTTTGAGGGATTATTATCAGGTGGATGGAGTAAGGAAAGTTGCCCATGGTTTTGTTCTGGCCAGGAATTGAACCCAGGTCTCTCACTTGAAAGGCGAGTGCTCTAACCACTGAGCTACAGGACTCCACACCACTGAGCTACAGGAGTCCACAATTTAATATAAGAGGTACATTCTGCATTGCATGAGTGACATTCCCATTAAGTTAGTGACAGCTCACATTATGTACACAATGTATTATGTACACCTTTATTTACAGTGTGGCCAACCAAGTGAACAGTGTTAACTTAAATGGCACTTTGAACCAGGTGAGTTTGACACCCCTGCAATAGTTACATGTGATGATGAGGCAATCTAGATGTGGCAATACGGCATTTTTGATTAGTCATTAAAAAGTAATAGATATCATTGTTACGCATATGATCTCAACACTCATATTTGCACAATGCATATATGTGTACTTTGAACTTTATGTGCATTTGTTGGTAAAGTAGTAAGAGAATAAGCAGTATGTGTGAGTGCTTTTTGATCGTTATGTGCACTTTGCTTTCTTGGTTGCTGCTTATTAGTTATCTGCTAAAATGGTGTGTAATTCAGGTTAAACTCTGGGTTTCAGCAGGAAACACTAGGAAACATGAGCAATATTGTATAGACAGAGGAGTTTTCACCATAACAAAAACCACTGGGAACACTCAGTAGGTCAGGCAGCATCTATGCAAAAAGGAAGAATGAGTCAACGTTTCGGGTCCATGACCCATCATCAGAACTGGGGCATGTTGGGAGGGAGAGGCTTTTAAGGACTAACAGAGAGGGAGAGGCAGGGCAAGGAAAACAAATGAGAAAATAGGGCAGAAGACAGGAGATGTTGGATTAAAGAGGTGTTAATGTTGTAAAACAAAAAGGGGGAGATTGTAACAAAACTGGAGAGAAGAGCTGTCAGTCAACAAACTCCCAAATAAAAATTTGTTTTATGCCTATTTTGAGACATTTTTTGCCTGCAATTGTCCTGCCTACAAATACACAGTCATTCCACTTCACAGTAAGCCCTGTGAAGAGTGTTGATTATAATAATATTCCTTGCATTTGATATAGCACTTTTCACGCCTTTTAGTTGTCTCAAAGCGCTTCACAGAATATACTGTAAAGTGAATATATGTTGGCAAACGCGGCAACCGATTGCACACTGCAGTGTCCTACAAACAGACGTGGATTTAAATGATCTATTTATTTTTTCTTTGGAGGGATTATTATTAGGCATGTGAAGTAAGGAAACTTGCCCAAGGTTTTGCCCTGACCTGAAATTGAACCCAGGTCTCTCACTTGTAAGGTGAGTGCTTTACCCATTGAGCTACAGGACTCCATGATTCATCCTTCCAACATGATAAGGTGCAATATCAAATAAGATTATTAAACTACCCTGCGTGGAGGGCGCTATATAAGTGCAAGTCATTGTTGTTATTATTTATTATATTGTTTTATATAATGTTTTATTGAAACTTCCCCGCACCTTCCTTGTAACTTGCAACAACTTATTTGTGTCAGATTGAGGAATGTCATACAATATGCCGAATATCAATGCTTTCTGATTCTTTATCAAATCCAGGAAAGCCCAGGACTTCTGAAATAAGTGCCAAGACTGAAATATCCCAAGACTCCATTATTCTCAGAGATAAATATAGTAACAATAATATACTTCAGTACGGAAAATCTGTACATACAAAAGGCAATAAATAAACAGCACCAAGGCCATAAAAATAAATGATGCTGGTACTTAAACCTCAGTCAGACAGTTATAACCTCAGTTATTCCCTTCGAGAATAACAAAAGTAACACTGTGTATTTAACATCAAATGGTAACTGCAAGGGCTAGATTGCATAGATAAAACATATTATTGCTGTGCAACAGAAGCTTAAAAAAGCAGTGTTTGCTTACTTAAATTAACCCGCAGTACGGTAAACACTGTAAATCCACAGAACTATCTATTGCTGGCACATTCTGAATTCCTCTGCAAATTTCTGATTCAAACTATAAAGCAGATCATTAAACAGCATGAGTTTATTTGTAATACATCTCTTAACCACAGGGACATTTGAGCTCATAGGCTGCAATATAATGCTGGGTAGGGCTGCATTGTTGAAGGTGCTATCTTTTGGACCGGACATTAAACTGAGGTCCCATCCGCTTTTTCAGGTGGATGTTAAAAATCCCATAGTAGAATTCAAAAAGAGAAGGATATTTTCTCAACGTCAGGTCTAAGAGCCTATATTGTCCAAATTGACATTCCAAACCAACACTGGGGCTGTGGTGCATTGTTGGAGGTGGGGTCCTTCAGATGAGACATTGATCTCAATCTGCCTGTTCAGGTGCATGTTAAATACCCTGTGATGCTATTCTCCCAGTGTCATAGCCAACAATCCCCGAAATAAAATTGCTCATTCACTTCACGGCTTATTCATGGGGCATTACTATTGCTATAAGGTATAATAGTAATCCATCCAAAAAAAACAACAATAGTAAAATTGGTCATTTCAATCCACGACTGTTTTTGTGGGACGCTGCTGTGCGCAATTGACTGCCACATTTAGCCCACAAATATACAGTCAATTCACTTCACAGTATATTCTGTGAAGCACTTTGAGACGTCGATAAGATGCGAAAAGCACTATATCAAATGCAAGGATTATTATTACTATTATAATACATACCATTTTACAGACATCCTCCTGATATGAAATGTGTTATACCAATTGTTAGACTTACTATTATATAAATGTAAGCTATTGTTGTTCCCGTGATCTTAAAATGGCCAAATATCAGGTAATCAGTTCGCCGCTGATGTACCTTTCATACTGTGCAAACACAATGCACAGGGCAGGGGGCGCGGAGAAGCCAAGCTGGCCAACTGTGCACACATACAGCATTCCCTTTGCATTACAAACCAACCAGCTTTGTAATAAAGCGTTATATATCAAGCAAGCATTTATTTCCGATTATAATAATAGCTTGCATTTAAATGGTGCTCTTAACCCAAGATGTCTCCGAGCGCATAACAGTGATGCAGGTGGATGAGGAGAAAGGTAGAAGCGGAAGGGGGAGGTGGCCATAAATTGCAGTCAAAGAGGTAGATTTAATATCCACCATCACTTCTCCTGTTTCCCAGTTGTAGAGAAATGCTGTTGGGTTTAATATTCTCTGATTTTATTTTAATCCTCCTATTGATTTATTTTGAAAGTTTGGTTTGGTTTAGGAGGGAATGCTTCGGAAATTAAACTAGGGCAGAATCCAGCTATGAGGAACCAACAGAGTGTGGGAGGTGAATTAACATGAAGCACTCATGATAAAGTGGTGCTGGATTAATGGTGCTATCCCTGCTGGTGTTAATTCATCTTCCTTACTTTGTGCCCTCAAACTGTTCAAACAAAAAAAACTATTTGAAAGATAAACAAAAAGACTAGAAATAAACAAAAAGAATCCCAAAGTAAATTCTGTCACTGATCTTTAAAGGGTTCAAAGCATTTTGTTCACTAAAATATCTACTTTTCCATTCTCCAAACTTATATTTGCTTCTTCTAAACACCCATTATTATTGCCTTCAACGGATGACAAACTAACCTTTGCAGATCATGGTGTACTGCTATATTTCAAAGGCCTATTTACAAAGCCAGCAGTTCTTTTTGTTACCATCGCCAGTTCCCTAAACTACGAGGAACTGAGAGAAGTGTTTCATAACCTGCACATGGTGTCACAAGAACAGTGAACACAACTAGTACCGATGGCATTATTCTAAAAAAAGTGGGGATTTCTCAGTATCCTGGCCAAAATTCCCCATATAAAGTTAGTCATTCACTGTTGTTTGTGAGCAAGTAGGCTGGATATCATGGGATCTTTACAAAACACCTACAACATTTTCACAGTCACTGCACTTTAAAGTGTCCATTTGTACAGTGACTACGTTATCGGTCCTTTTGATGAGACGTGAAACCGAGGTCTTGTCTGCCTGTTCTGGTGGACGTTAAAGATCCCATGTCACTATTCGTAAAAAGCTGGGAATTTCTCCTGGTGTCCTGGGCAACAAACACCCCCCCAAAAAATTGATTACTCCATCCTTGTTTTGTGGGGCATTGCTGTGCACAAACTGACCGCTGCATTCACCCATAAAATACACACAGTCAATCCACTTTACAATACAACGTGTGAAGTGCTTTGCAATGTCTTAACGACATGATAGGGCAAAGATTGTTTTTATTATTATCCCTTATTATCCCTTTGAAGTGCTTTGGTATATCCTCCCATTGTGAAAGGTTCTATGCTAAATGTGAGGATTGTTATCCTCACGGAGGATTGTAAGCTCCAGGACCTCATCACTCAATTCTTGCCCGACTCCATTGGCTCCCCATCATCCAGTAGATTCAATTCAAGATCCTGGTCATCACTTTCAAAGCTCTCCATGGCCTCGCCCCACTCTACATCTGCGACCTCCTAACCCCCTACCAACCTGCCCCTCCCTTCTGCTCTGCAGATTCCGGCCTGCTTCATGTCCACCCACCCCACCATCATCGGGCGAGCCTTCAGCCACTCTGCCCAGCCTAACCTCTTTAATTAAAAAAATTAAAAAAAATAATCACCTCCATGAAACCCACCGCGTGTTCATTGGACCCCATCCCCACCCCGCTCCTCCGCACCCAGCTCCACCTTCTGGCCCCGCTCATTTCTGACACCATTAACCTTTCCCTCTCCTCAGGCACCGTCCCTACCTCCCTTAAAACAGCCACCATCACCCCTATCCTGAAGAAACCCTCCCTTGATGCGTCGCAACCATCAAGTTATAGACCCATCTCCAACCTCCCGTTTTTATCCAAGGTTCTTGAAAGAGTGGTTGCCTCCCAGCTCCGCTCTTTCCTTTCAACTCACTCAATCCTTGAACCCCTCCAATCAGGTTTCCGCCCAATTCACAGCACAGAAACTGCCCTGGTTAAGGTTACAAATGATATCCTAACCGCCTGTGACCAGGGCTCCCTCTGCCTCCTCGTCCTCTTTGACCTGTCTGCTTCGTTCAACACAGTCGATCACACCATCCTCCTCCAACGTCTTTCCTCCCACCTCAACCTTCAAGGCACAGTCCTTGACTGGTTCCTTTCCTACCTGACCCACCGCCTACACTTTGTATCTTCCAACAGTTTCTCCTCAAACCCCCACACAGTTTCTCACGGCATCGCCCAGGGCTCTGTCCTCGGCCCCCTCCTTTTCACCATTTATACGCTCCCTCTGGGTGACGTCATCCGCAAACACGGCGTAAATTTCCACATGTATGCGGACGACACCCAGCTGTACCTTTCTGCCTCATCCCTCAACCCCCAGACCATCGATGTTCTGACAGCATGTCTGTCCAACATTGAGTCCTGGACGAGGGACAACTTCCTCCAATTCAACGTGAGTAAGACCGAGGCCCTCCTGATCGGCTCAAGCCAGCGCCTCCGCACATCGGGCACTGCCAGCCTCAACATCCAAGGCTGTACTCTCCACCTCACAAAGCCAGTCAGGAACCTCGGCATCACGTTTGACCAAAAACTCTCCTTCCTCCCCCACATCCGTGCCTTGACTGGCACCGCTTACTTCCACCTGCGCAACATTGCCAGGCTCCGCAATTATCTTACCCCCCATGCTGCCGAAACATTCGTGCACGCGTACATCACCTCAAGGCTGGACTACGGAAACTCTCTCCTCGTCGGCCTCCCCAGTTCCTCCATTCACAGGCTGCAGGTCATCCAAAACTCTGCAGCCCATGTATTATCCCGCACCCGCCTCCGCGACCACATAACCCCCACCCTCGCCCGTCTCCACTGGCTCCCCATCCTCCAGAGGATCGAGTTCAAGATCCTCGTCCTCACCTTCAAGGCCTTACATGGCCTTGCACCGCCCTATTTAACCAATTTACTCTCCCCCTACAAGCCCACCCGGACCCTCCGTTCAGCAGGACTGGGCCTGCTCCAAGGCCCCCGCCCGAACCGCCCCACCATCGGAGGCCGGGCCTTCAGTTTTTCTGCTCCGACCCTATGGAATTCCATCCCCCAATCCCTCCGTCTCGTTTCTTCCCTTTCCTCTTTCAAGGCCGGTTTGAAGACTTTCCTCTTCGACCGTGCCTTTTGTTCCACCCCGAATTTTTCGACCTCCCCTATTTGTTTCACCCCTTCCCATATACTCCCCTCCCAGCTCGGGTCACACGCCTCCTGTGCAGCGCCTTGGGACGTCCTCCCGACGTGAAAGGCGCTTTATAAGTGTAATTTGTTGTTGTTGTTTAATTACATCTTGCAGTCCCTCCACCTCGCCCCCTCCCCCCCCCCCCCCCGTGCCTCCTTCAAGTCCCGCCTCAAGACCCTCCTCTTCAACGGTCCCATCTATCACCCCAAATCCCCTCCTTTCCCTTCACCTTGCCCATTCCCGACTCCAGCTTGGGTCTGAAACATTGACATTGGAACGTCCTCCTGATGTGAAAGGTGCTAATCAAGTGTAATTTTGCTGTTGTTGGTGGTGGTGCTATTATTTAAGAGAGGTTGTAAACAATGCTCCATCAAGGTAACTTTCACATCAATGTACACACGGGTTCCCATTCTCTTCAGTGAATAAAGGAAATTAATTACATGAGTTTAATCTATCATTATTGCACTTCATAGACAAGAATCAATTTATTTCAATTATACAGAGAACAATTTTTTTTTTTTTTAAATGAATGGAACATAGGAAAATATTCCTCTCTGGTACATTTCATTAGGAAAGACCACTATTCCAATATCTTTCATTAGAATAAGAATAATAATTGAAAACATTTGAAGTGCTTCATAGAGTTTTACTGTAAAATGTAGTGACTGTGTATTCATATGAATCTGGTCTTTCTGTTGCATTTTCAATCTTAAGTAACCATCAACTTTATGATCAAATTTTCCATGTTCCAAAATACTTTGTTTTTCACTATAACCACAGTGAAAAACAAATTGATGAAAAAGATTTTTAAAAAACATCAAATTCTGACTGTAAATTCAAAACTAATGGCAGTGGATAAAAGCACTTCACAGTACAGTGTTGCATTTTTATAGCATATTTAAGTTTAAAATATCTCAAAGCATTTTACAGTCATTATTATCAAGTACTATATAGTAACTGCTTTTGTACTCACACACACAACATTGCACCCACAGCAATGTGGATTCCTGTAGCTCAGTGGATAAAGCACTCGCTTACAAGTGAGAGGCCTAGGTTCAATTCCAGGCAGGTTGAAACCTTGCGCGAGTTTCCTTACATCACAAACCTGATAATAATGCCTCAAAAAAACAATAATAAATTGATCCACTGTTGTGGGACACTGCTGTGCACAATTGGCTGCTGCGTTTTGCCAACAAATATACAGTCAATTCACTTTACAGTATATTCTGTGAAGCGCTTTGAGACATCCAGAAGACGTGAAAAGTGCTATATCAAATGTAAAGATTATTATTATTAAACAGATAGAAGGTAACTAACAGATTAACCTAGATTGTTAGTCAAGGCTTTGTGAGAAACTCCATTTTCTTTTGGAATTGAACCAAGGACCTTAGCTGGCAGTCTGGACCTTGGTGTAAAGTTAGATCAAAAAGACAGCCTCTGACATTCTATCATTCCCCCCAAGTACTGAATTTTAGTGTCAGCCTGGAGTTTAGAGGTTAAGTCTGGATTCAGAGGCTGCCAGGTTTGCTCCTGAGTCTTTGCTGGCTCATGGCATGTCTGCTGACCTCAGTCTGAATAGCATTTGGCCTCAATTCCCCTGGCCAGGAAATACGTGCAATCATGGCTCCTTCCTCTGATCACTAACAGAGATTATTGAATGCCTCCCCCTATTATTCGAATGATATAAAGATTTGAAGATACTAATTATGGTGCCCGAGAGTACATGGGCCATGTGTCAATGAGCAGGATAACATTCATGTGATATTGATCACTGTTACGGTTGTTTCTCCTGCCTTTGGTTGGAATGTAATATGTATTTGTTAAGAAAAAAACATATACCCACTCCCCCAAAAGCTGTATTAAACAAAGCTAATGAAGCAGCTTATATGAAGGTCAGTGTGATACAGAGTTTCAAACAAAGTGCAAAGCCAACATCTGAACAGCAAAAATTAGTCTGTACAAAGCTCAGTTTACTATCCAGGGTTTCAGAAAGGAAAGGAAACATAAACGTTCTTGAAAATCAATAAAAGATTAAAGGTAATTAGATATAGACACTGGCAGGGAGATATTCCACGTGGGTCTAAATTTACTCTTTATGTAAAATTTTAAGAGTGTCCCGAACTTCATACATTGTTGAATTCAGTCTCACAATAATAATAATAGTAATAAATAATAATAATCTTTGCATTTGATATAGCACCTTAGCACGTCTTCAAGACATCTCAAATGCTTCACAAAATATACTATAAAGTGAATTGACTGCATACTTTGTAGGTGAAACGCAGCAGCCAGTTGCATACAGCAATGTCGCACAAACAGTCGTGGACTGAGTGACCAAATTCTTATTTTTCATTTTGAAGAAAATGTTACGCCTGAAAAAGCAACCTGCAAATGACTGTCAACCAGGTTCCTACCTACTGCTAGGTAAACAGAGGTGTGTGGAGTAAGGAAAGATAACTAATGATTTTGCCCTGCTTGTGAATCAAACCCAGGTCCTCTTACTTGTGAGGTTAGTGCTCCAACCACTGAGCTACAGGATTGCACAGGACATATCTTTGAACCAACTTTGCTGTTGTTTTTAATACAAACATACAGAAAAACTGTTTGAAAATTAAAGCTGTATTACAAATCTGCCATATTCTCAATGCTCTAAGTAGCTGTTTGTATAGAGTACAACAACAACAACAAAATTATATTTAGAGTGCGCCCTTCATGTCAGGAAGACGTCCCAAGGTGCTGAACAGTTAGGTTGAGAGCCGAGCAGGTGAGGTCGGTGTAGGCGGAAGTAGGAGACTAGGAGAGGGGGGAGAGTTAGGAGGGAAGCAGAAGGCACAGTTGAAGAGGAAGGTCTGGAGACAGGCCTCAAAGGAGGGAAGGGAGGAAGTGATGCAAAGGGATTGTGGGATGGAGTTCCAGAATGTGGGGGCAGAGAGGCTGAAAGTCCGGCCACCGATGGTAGGACAGTATTGGCGGGGGACACGTAGTAAGCCACAGCCCGCTGAACGGATGGGACCGGCAGGATGATAGGGAGACAGTAGGTCGAAGAGATAGGCGGAGGCCATCTAGACCACCATGGATCGAAAGTAAATCTGGACCCACATAGAATGTCTTCCCCTAGATTGATCAGTGGTCAATTCCTGCCTGAAATGTACTTATCTGCACAAATTTTCATTGGTGCCCAAATTGGAAACTGATAAACCAAAATGTTTTCTAATTGATAGTTCCACAGGGGGACAGTGGCCTCAGAACCTGGGTGAGCCTCAAAATTTCAAATTTGACTTGCATAAAAACTTGACTGCATCAATTAATATTCTCCATGTCTTGGTTGGTTGGTTGGTATGTGGAACTCTGCAAGCAGTGCATAGTTCATGTTTTGCAGAGCACTTAAATTCTATCCCCTCAATATCAAAAAATGGCTTTCAGCAAAATACCCTTAGTAAAATTGTGGGTAGTAAATAAAGAAGTGGAGGCTCATGTGGAGTATAAACACCAACATAGACTAATTAAGACAAATGTTCCGTGCTAAATCGTTCTACGTAATTGATCTGTTGAGACCTGCTACTGACTGTCATATGTCTGCAGCTCACAAACTCACGCTTTCTACGTACTGTACTGAGGAAGCAAATTAAGGTTTTCAGGAATTATTACAGGGATACCAATTTCCTCTGTGTTAACCAGATACTTTTTCTGTACAGGTAAATCCCACTTACCGAACGCCCGGCCAACGAAAGTTCACTATAACAAAGGTTTCTATTTGTACCACTTATCTGCTTAGCGAAGGCTGTGTTTGTTTTATCAAATGTTTACACACACTTTAAATCTCGCTGGCTTCTCGTGGGCAGTATTTTCTGGTTGGCCAGTATTTTACCGCTTAAGCTCCTCCCATATTGTACGGACTGCACTGCACTGCTTCGTGGCTTCAATAATAGTAAGTCGAGGACTGTCTGTATTTTATTGTTTATTATTGTATTTACTGACCTTTTAAATATTTTATTGTTGTATTTAAAGTTGTGTAGCCTTCAATAGCAGTTATATATCTACCTTAGGCCTTTGCTAGTACAGGGACTGAGGCTGAGCGGGTTTTCGTGTTTCTGATGTCTGAAGTCCAGAAACGCCTGAGCCCAGGTTCGGGTATTTCTGGACTTCAGAACGCCAGAAGCGTGTCACGAGTCCGGAAATGCCTGGGCCCAGGTTGCAATATTTCAATGCGATGACTGTGAAGACCTGGCCTGGAGCAGGTAGGATTGGTGTTTTTATTCTTGCAATTTTTGTCACATTCCGGAATCCGGATCTCCAGATTTTGGAACTCCGGATTTTGGCTGCTCAACCTGTACACCAAAAATGTTAGCGCTAGGAACCGCTAGGAACTAAACTGATTTTAGTGGGGAGGCTCGGGTCAGGGCGGCATTTTGGCTGCGGCCAAATACAGTAATACAGTTAAACTCTCGCTTAACAAAATTTTCACTTAACGAAGTGTTTTAAAGTCCCTAACCCCTTCGTTAAGCGGGGTCTACCTGTACATATATTTGCATGCTTTTGTTTCATTCTTCATAGACCATATGTGCAAGCCTGTTGGGGCCCTCTAGTGGATGAGCCAAAAGACACAGAGTCATTTCCACAATGTACAGAACTCCATTTCCCAGTTAGGTATTACTGCAGTACTGAACAGAAACCAAAACATCTCATATTTCCCTGTGACCTCTGTCCTATCACGTGTCGGGCTCCAATAGCCTGTCACCCCATCCGCGCTTGGCTGCATTGGTTCCCCAACGCCCATCGAGTTTTAAGAACCTCACTCTCACCTTTGATACCTTCCAAGGTCTTGCTCCAACCCTACCGACATGACCACTCCCTTTGCTCTGTGAGCACTGGCCTGCTTCATATTTACCATCCAATTCATCCCACCAGCAGACTTTCAGTCATTCTGACCCCACTCTCTGGAATTGAATCCCGGAGACCCTCCAACTCCCTCCTTCCCTGCCATCTATCAAGGCACATTTCAAAAATTTTCTGTCATCTTTCTCCTCCCCACCTCCAACTCGGTGCCAATCCGGCACTGTGAGCATTTTGAGACATCCTTCCAACATGAAAGGTGCAATATAAATGTAAATTGCATTGAATTTTCTGAATCAGTATATCAAAAAAAGGAGGCAGAGAACATCACACAGACTTTCACAACACATCTCCAAACAGCTCCTTCACTCACAGATTACTAACAGAAATGTGAGAGATTCTGGCGCCAAGTAACATTCCTGGGTGCCGAGAATATATTGTGAAGCACACCAAGTACATACAGTGCCATACTGTTCATTTGTACAGTGTTCCAGGATTCAGAGGGCAGCTGTGAGCACCCAATTTGAGCATCGATTAGCTGGACACCTTTATTCCAGAAACCTAACTACAATACTGTATTTTGAAACAATTCTGAGAAAATCGCTTCTTCCCGAGGAGCTTTCACCAAAACAACCAGCTTTTTATGGCGAAAACCAACTGACTTTAGGGGTAACAACTAGTAACAACTGACTTTAGGGGTAGCTCGGATGGTGTAGTGAATAGAGTTGCAGCAACAAAGCTTACGGTTCAAATCCAGGGTTATGCTGAGTTTGTTGGATTCATCCGGAAGTTAACTTAGTCCAGTCTTTCCATAGGTCAAGGAAGGTAAAACCAGACTTTCTGCTCACGTCCTCTGCATCACCCTCTAGTGGTAGTGGCATGTGTGGCAGCCAGGTGTGATACCCTCTATAGACTAGTGGCTTGCCAAAACTCACCACCGAGGCTCACACATAAACAATAGCAACCTGGGCGGGATACTAGAAAAGGAAACTAGGGTCTATGGAACCTTACCCCAACAAGAGGAGGTCAGACCAGGCACACAGAAGCATATGCCAGATAATTCGGAAAATAATTGGATACACTTGTTGTAAAAGAAAACTGGTTTTAAAGACTGAATAACAACAAAAGCTTGGATTTATATAGCACCCTCCATGCCAGACGGCATCTCAGAGAACTTCACAAAACAGATCCCGGGGCTGAGCCAAGGGGAAGGGGAAAAAGGTGATCAAAAGCACGGTCAAAAAGAAAAACCACAAGAATTGCAATTGAGACTTTGTTATAAAATGCTAAATTTTCAACCAAAGAAACAGTAGTAAGCAGATGATTAAAGCTACCCATTAATGTTCTTTTAATTAAATACCCTTTTTGAAAATACTTCCACATCAAAGCAAAAATATATCTGGTACGCTTTTACTAAGTTTGATGCGGATTGTGGCTGCAGTACATTGCACATCCCACGAAGAATATTTTGAGGAAAATATCACTAAATAAAACCTAGACTATTATTCGTTAACAGAAACAGGATTGAGACATTCACTTGCCTTCAATTGAACAATTTCTTGATGGGAGATAGAAGAAAGTTTTTGCAAGCAAAAAGGCATCTGTCTTCCAGGGGCTTTCTTCTTTTCTTTAAAAAGAACTGTGTCTCGCAATGTTGCTTGTTTCACTTTCTTCAACATCAGATGAAGGAAGTCTGAAAGAGCTTTTCCACACCCATACTGCAACCCAAACTCTTTCTTTGCAACTCTAAAGTGACTATCAACACAACCACAACCCAGACACAAGTCAGAGCTGTTGCTATGTCAAACACAGAGATTATCAAGTCTTCTTTTCAGTAAAAACATCAACCCATTTTCAAGTCTTAAAAACGTTTTAAAAATTACTCAGCAACAGTCAAAATTAACAGCAACAACTGGCCGACTTTATTGCTTGACCCTATCACATTTATAGCCTTGTATGCATGAGCTTGATGAAATGGATGCATTTATTTTAGGATTCTCTGTCCTCTCGATTGGCTTCATGAAACCAGCCTAGTGTAAAAACGGCAGCAATAAAACAGACAAAATCAACTTTGAAAAATGGTGAGAACTTTCTATCCTCTGCCACTATGCTCATAAATTAACCAAAGCACAAATTACTTTTGTGCTAGCCGGGTGTTTAAATAGTGAGGGAACTTTATGAAGCTTCAATCCAGATAGCCCAAAAGGTCACAGAAATGCTCAAGTTATATATGTGATCAACAACTTTACTGAAAGATACAATTTATTTATTTAAAGAGATCACTGGCTCAATCTGCTTCTTAATAATGTAATAATGTAGATGTAAGTAAGCATAACTTTTGTTTGATCAAAGTGTAAGCATGTAATTGTTTCTATTTGTTATTGATAGCACTGTAGCTGCAATATACTTAAAACATATAGTGAATTAAGAATATTTTGCCAATAACAATTTTAAATTCACCAAGTTTTTTCAAGAATCTGCATCTTCTCAGAACTGCATCACCAACTACTGGATAAGCTTATACACCTGCAACCCATTTCACTGCAGTAAAAGATGCTAATTCACTGCAGTGATATAATTGTACACATTCTTTCTGTCTGTACTTCAGGATATCTAGTGTACCTTGGTAATGAACAGATTGTAAATACGCTAACACAACACATTATAGCAACAATTTGCACGTATATAGAACCTTTCAAGCAGGATGATTCTCTTGAAACACTTCCCAGATACACTAGGAAACAGTCAGCAGGAAGCAGAGAAAGAACATTGTAAGACTGTTGATCAAAGCCACGATCAGAGTGCAGATTTTGAGACATTCTCTTGATGTGAAAGACATTTACAAGTGTACACTAGGGTCCGTCGTTATGGAAATTTTCTGATTTCGATATATCGATGGGCTCATACATCGATATTTTCGGGGTTTTCGTACTGCGCATGCGCGCACGTTGCGAGGTGCGCGCACATTCGGGGCCTATCTCCACAGGAGGTAAATATCTCTCTCTCTCTGTGTCTCTCACACTCACTCTCTCCAACTCTGTGTTTTTCTATCTGTGTCTCTCTCCTCTCTCACATCTATCTATTTGTCATAGATATATCTATCTATCTATCTATCTATCTATCTATCTATCTATCTATCTATCTATCTATCTATCTATCTATCTATCTATCTATCTATCTATCTATCTATCTATCTATCTATCTGTATTTTATCACATCCCCCCGTCTCTCCCCCCCACCCGTCTCTCTCCCTCCCGTCTCTCCCCCCCCCCGTCCCATCTCTTCCCCCGCCTCCCGGTCTCTTTCCACCCCCCCGTCTCTCTCCCCCCCGTCTCTCTCCCCCCCGTCTCTCTCCCCCCCGTCTCTCTCCCCCCGTCTCTCTCTCCCCCGTCTCTCTCTCCCCCGTCTCTCTCCCCCACCCCGTCTTTCTCCCCCACCCGTCTCTCTCCCCATCTCCCTCCCCCCCACCACCATCTCTCCCTCCCCCCGCCATCTCTCCCCCACCCGCCGTCTCTGCCCCCCCGCCGTCTCTACCACCCCCACCGTCTCTCTCCCCGTCTCTCTCCCCCACCCCGCCATCTCTCCCCCCCCGCCGTCTCTCCCCCCTCCCCCCGTCTCTCCCCCCTCCCCCCGTCTCTCCCCCCCTCCCCCCGTCTCTCTCCCCCCACCCCTTGTATACCTGTATATTTTATTCGAGGACTATGAATACAATATGGCGGCTTGCTCCCCGGTCTGTGCATTGTGTGTAGAGATGAGCATTCTGGGTCTTGTAGTTCAGTGCGCGCGCATTCCGATTTTTTTCGATTTCGATATATCGATATTTTTAAAATGCCTATATCGGCGTATCGATATGAAAATTATATCGGATATAACCGATATATCGATATATCGCCGGACCCTAGCGTACACTGTATTGTAATGTAATTTTGGCAGTAAAGTTCCAGAGAGTAAGAATCCAGTAGGTCATAATAAAATACAGGTGAAGACATAAACATAAGTGGATGAATGTCAGTGCTTGCTGAATGAAGGGAGTAGCCGGATCAGTATGGTTGAAGAAAGTCTCCAAGGTAGGATAATAACAAATAATCCTTGCATTTGATATAGTACTTTTCACATTGTCTAGACGTCTCAAAGTGCTTCACAGAATATACTGTAAAGTGAATTGACTGTATATTTGTGGGCTAAGCATGGCAGACAATTGCACACAGCAGTGTCCCACAAACAGTCATGGATTGAAATTACCAATTTATAAAAAATATTTAGGGATTATTATTATGCATGTGGAGTAAGGAAACTTGCCCAAGGTTTCGCCCTACCTGGATTCGAACACAGGTTTCACGCTTGTAAATCGAGTGCTCTAACCACTGAGCTACAGACCTCCATTACAGGATGGAGTTGCAAATCTATGGAGGGGATTACAATTGAGAATGAGCAAATAGTGTGATAAACCAATGAAAATACAACTTGAAAAATGAAAGAAAACTCCACCCACCCCTCACCGCATTCCTCACCAGGCTGCACTGACCCCTGTCACATACAAACCCATTCATGTCCTGGCACTTCCCTATCATTCAGATCTCTTCCTATTACCGCTCTCCCACTCTTCTGCGCTAAATCCAGCTTGCTATGGCTCTCCACGACCCAATTATTGAGATTTCAGATTCTACTTCCCTAACCTCTAGAACTCCCTCCTGCTACATCACTGTCTCGCATCATCTCTATGTCTTGTTACGTCCCATCTTAATACCTACTTCTACAACTATGCCTATAGTCACCGGCCCTTTCCACCCACTACCTGCCAAGTGGTTGAGCCAACAGAGTGCCAGCCACCTATAGAACCATACCACAGCATGATTCTTGAAAAACTGAAGAAAAGGGAAGGACTTTTTTTACTTTCAAAATAAAGTGGCACCAAACATTTTTTGTTTCAAACATCAATCTTTAAAAATGCGAAATGATAGTTGAATGACCTTGTCTGCTTCAAATTCAGCATTTATTTAGGGGGAAAAGAATGAAATTTGCTAATAACCCAATTTAATGAGATTTCAAATAGATTCTCATCCAAAACTAAAAGGCAATGAGCTTGACCATTACAAGCTAATGGACTGAATACATTTCTATTTAATGACTATTACTTTTTGTCAAAGAAGCTCCTATGTGGTTTACTTTCTAATTAAATATTACAGATGGCTTCCAACAACTCCTTCAGAGACAATAATTCACTGCCTTCAGCACAGCTTTAAATTATGTTTTGTTCCACAAAGTTTTGTTCCCAAAATTAAAGTTTTGAAGCCAGTCAGGAACCTGGGTGTCTTGTTTGACCCTGAATTGTCCTTTCTCCCCATCTGTGCCATGACCAGCACTGCCTTCTACCACTTCTGTAACATTGCCAGACTCTGACACATTGCCTCACCCCTCAGGCTGCCGAAACCTTCACCCATGCATTAATCACACCAAGGCTTGACTACGGAAAGTCCCTCCTTGTCAGTCTTCCCAGCTCTTCCCTTCACAAGCTGCAGATCATCCAAATCTCTGCAGCTCGTGTCCTCTCCCACACTAGGTGCCGCGACCCCATCACTCCCACCCTCACCCGGCTCCATTGGCTCCCCATCCCCCAGAGGATCAAGTTCAAGAAACGTGGGTATGTTCAAAATGGTGACAAGACTTGTTTAAGAACAAAGCAATCTCATTGTGGGCGAGATCCTTACCTCTTTAACCAAATAAGCCAATATTAGAACTCCCAAGTAATAATGAGTGGATTGAATCTTCAAGCCATATACCATGCCATTCAAATAATAGGCTCCATTCAAATAATAGGAAGACATTGATGAGTGATCTAGAATTCTTCGCTTTTCATTGAACCTCAAAACACAAATGGGAATTCAGAGAAATGACACTTTGAGGTCAGCTTGAAGTATAACATTGTCAAGTACTTAGCATTGTGAGCTGTGAAAGCAAGCCAATAGTGTTTAGTGAACGCCTGGAAGCTGCTCCAGGTGGCTGCATTTGAGATAGTATAGAGAAGAGACCTGCATATGTTGACCCAAGAAAAGGGCACATAAAGAATTTACAATAATGGTTTCTGGCTGCCAAAAATAGCAAACGTTACACTTCAAGCTGTCCTGAAATTGTACTTCCTGAAAAGGCTATTTTTTCCCAAAAAAATACTCCCTTTCCTGATGACAGAAGAGATTATTAATTTGTACCAATCAGCTGGGTGGTACTTGATCTCAATGGGGAAAAAATAAATTGTTTTAGAACAGTAAATTATTGTCATGTCTGAAAACTATTTTTGTAGGCAAGCAATTCTGGCTATTTGGTACAAAGTCCCCCATCCAGTCACGTAGGATTATTGCCCAGGATTTCTCTTTTCCTATAGTATCGTGGAATCCTTCATTTGAAGAACAGGCAGATACATCTCTATTTAATGTTTCAGACAAACACTGATACCTCCAACAATTAATTCCTTCCCAACTCCACACCGGTCTGACCTGAATTGTCAATCTAGATTTTGAGCTCAATTCTAAACTGGACCTTAAACTCACAAGTTTCCGATTCAATTTTCTACCCACTGTGTGTAAAACCAGAGGAAGTCTAAACTCACAGGAGGAAAACAGCTTGAACAGTTTACACATAACAGCATAGTACAGAAATAAACTCAAATCCCATTTAGGAATAATCTGAAAAATCGAGACATGATAAAAGTCGTTCCGAAATCTAATCCCTGCAGAGATGAGTGATATGCAAAAATTGCAGTAGACTCTCAAGCAATTCACATAGAAAGAGAGACGAAGAGAGAGAGAGAGAGAGAGAGAGAGTAGAATCCCCTATCTAGCAGCAGCTGAAAATACAATCAAACTGCTGGCACATCATGTATCAAGCACTTCAACTTGACATTGAAAGCTTTCAAGTTGAGGTTTTCTTGATTGCTTGCATTGTAACCACTGACTACTTTTAGTGGTTGTACAAAAAACAGTATGATTGTTTTCATAATAAAAACAGAAACAAAACACAACTCGTTAGCTTTAACTTGTTTCAAACATGGCTGCAATGGTAATGGAGATCAATGGTTAAATTAGATAATGAGGTAGTATCTTCCATTAAATTCCACGTTGTGACAGGAAGTATAAGTAAATTAAACCGATTATGTGATTTACCAGATTGAATTGAAATAAATGCTTCCTCTTCACGACCCACTCTTACAACCATTGTTTCGTTTAAATACTGAATATTCATTAGGTGAGATTTGGTTGGAAGGCAAACTGGTTTTGCAAACCTTGTGTAATTAAATACTTAAATATCAATAATAATCCTTGCATTATATATACCGCTTTTCACATCTTCGAGACCAGTGGTTCTCAATCTTTTTCAGTAATGTACCACTTGTTAATTTTCAACATTATCGTATACCCCCACCCAACCACATATACACACAATTACACAAGCCCCTCATTCCACTTGCATTTTATGATCAAGCTATTTTATACAACAAAATAACTAGCACACATAAAACAAGGGGAATAACAATTAAATATACAATTTAGAAGGCTATAAAACGCTAAATAAGAGGGCTAAATAAATCAATGTACCGCCACCTGTACCCCCTGGAAGTAATTTTCTACCCCCTGGGATACATGGTTGAGAACCGCTGTTCTAGACATCTCAAAGCGCTTCACAGAATATACTGTAAAGTGAACTGACTGTGTAGTTGTGGGCAAAACGCGACAACCAACTGCGCACAGCAGTGTCCCACAAAGAGCCGTCAATTGAAATGACCAATTTATTATTGGGTTTTTTGGGAGGGATTATTATTAAGCGTGTGGAGTAAGGAAACTCGCCCAAGGTTTCGCCCTGCCTGGAATTGAACCTAGATCTCTCGCTCTCGGGATATACAGTATTTCTGATTGCTATCTAGCGACACTATACAAAATTAGCATGTATCAGGTGATCCAGGATTGATCTGAAGCACAATTCCATCCATAGTCAGAAAGCCTGCTGACAATGTCTGTCCCGGTTCACACATGAAGATCACCCACTTGAAAATATACAAGAGCCCCCACCTACAAAAGGTTAAGACTTTGAGAAGATAACAGAAATGAAATTGAGGAGAAAAAGATCACCACCACCACCTGTATGACACTGTGCAGAATACGCTAAATAAGAGAGCGCAATAAATCAATGTACTGCCTGGGGTACATGTACCCACTGGAAGTAATTTTGTACCCCTTGGAGTATATGTACCTCTAGTTGAGAACCGCTGCCCTAGAGTTCTCAAACTATGGGATACAACACCTTGGGACGTCCTCCCGACATGAAAGGCTCTATACAAATGTAATTTTGATGTTATTTTGTGTTGTTACACCGTCGTGATGAGGCGTGCGCTTGCTGATGGACTAGCTATATACCTCCCAACAGGCCTGGATTTCCCTACATCCTAGCAAAGCCACTCCAACAACCGATACCCGCAACAAGAAGATAACTAAACCAAACACGCGTCCCGCCACAACAATCCCTGTAACAACAGTGCGGAGGGGGGAAGGGATTAACATTAAGACTGTTTGATAAGGATGCAGAAGGCAGGCTCTGGTATTATGTTTGTTTAGTTTTATGATTTACTAAATGTCTGAGCAGTGTTATTTTAGCTGCTGAGATTTGTATTCTTTTTGAACAGAACACCACACGAAAGGTGCATTATGAAATAAAAAGAGTACTTTTGACAATCATACTCTTACTGGAACTATATTGATCAAAGCCTTTCAAATGTTATTTTAAATCAGATTCATGCAAAGTACTGGATATGAATTTTAGCTTTTTGTGTCGTCTTGGTAAACTATGCAGAGTCAATGACAAAGTTCGAGAGCTCTTGCTCCAAAAAAACATTTTACAAAGTGCAAAAGTGACATCTAGCTACAGAAAGTAAGTACTGCAGGACAATTGACCACCTAAATGTTTGACACTGTGTAAATAATAATGACAATCCTTGCATTTGCTATAGTGCCTTATCATGTCTTCAAGACGTTCCAAAGCAGTTCACAAAATATACTGTAAAGTAAATTGACTGTATATTTTGTGGACGAAACGCAGCAGCCTATTACTCACAGCAGTGTCCCACAAACAGTCACAGATTGAAGTGACCACTTTTTTTTCAAAATAATTATTACCCCCAGAAAAGCAATCTGCCAATCGACTAATAACTGGGTTCCTACTTACTACAATACTAGGTAAACAGAGGTGTGTGGAGTATGGAAACTTGCCCAACATTTCGCCCTGTCAGGAATCGAGCTCAGGTCCCCTCACTTCGAGGCAAGTGCTCTAATCCCTCAGATACAGGACTCCAAAATTATGTATTTTAGTCACGCTGTTATATTCATGTTCTGATCTACCACAAAGCTAGCACTGTACATTGTTAGTATACCTAGCTTGACCATTAAGTCACCTAATAGCAACAAACATCCTGCAAAAAATGTCTTTTCAGAAAATAGTTTTGAACGACAGTTACTAATTCAGAGCAAATTAAATTATTTAACAATTGGGCTACTTATAAAGATATAAATTCAAACAAATTGTCTGTTAAGTTAGGGCAGAAAACATGATAAGCTAATTTTTTTTAAATACAGTTACCCCGCCCCAACCACGCCCTCTACAACCGCGAAACTCACGCATCCACAGTTTGCTAAATGTGACAACCCTTGCTAACTACGCAATGGTTATTGCTTAACCCTCGCTTATCCACGGGTTTTAACACTAACACTAGTGTTTGGCGCTAGGAACCAGTTGCATCAACGAGCTTTGCGCTAGTGTCTGGTGCTAGGACCCAGTTGTGATGTCGCAATCAACCAGCGAGATGTCGCTTCTCGCTTAGGATTAAGGTAAATCTCCGTTGATTTCTCTCTCTCTCTCTTTCTCTCTCTCTGTCTGTGTCTCTCTATGTCTGCAGATCCTGGCAGCCAATGCTCCCAAACATGTCAACCACCAAACCATCTTCTCCGTTGATTTTTCTCACCTCCGTGTCACCCACTACACCTTCTCCGTTGATTTCTCTCTCTCTCTTTGTCTGTGTGTAGATCAGTCAGTCAGTCAGACAGCCTCGCGGATGGCGCTCAAATTTACTCCCCCTATCCCCATGTATGTTATAACTGTATGTGTTTTTTTGTGTTTAGTTCTAAGAAACGCAAACTTACTCCCCTTATCCCCATGTTTCCCATAGGGCCCTGCATTTTCCAACTGCAAAAAAGCAAATGTACTGTACTCTCCCTATCCCTATGTTTCCCATAGGGCTCTGTATTTTCAGGAACGTATCCCCCGCGGTTGGGGAGGGGTACCTGTACATTGATAATAGTGGCAACATGTTGCACTGTTGTCATAAGTGTACAATGGGAAGGCTTTTTAGTTACTAAATATGTATGTTATTCACATGCATTTCCTATGCGCATCACACTCTGAAACCATGAAGCAAATGTCCTCAGGTGTTACAGTAGGAAAGAGGCTATTTCCTCTGCAGCTGAGGAGCCTCAAGAAAGCAAATCTTTTCTTCAAACAAAACACAAAGGCTATTCACTATCATTGACTCATCCTTTAAGAACCCCGGTTTCAATATTTATTTTTCAAGCATTGCTATTCTCTCTCTGGATACTGCTAGCAAAAAGATGAGGAAGCTGGAACTACAAAGAATTTGCGCATATGTGTCTGGAAAGTCAAGTGTCAATTTAATCTTACTATTCTTTCCAATTAACTGGACAGAGCTGATTTGGGGGGAAAAACAACTCATTTAAAACTAGGACAAATCTTTGAAATTTAGCTTATAAATTTAGCTTGGAATTTTGGACAGCTGAAATATGCTGCAACACAATAATAATCCTTACATTTGATATACTGCCTTATCACGTCTTTGAAACGTCTCAAAGCACTTTACAGAATATACTGTAAACTGAACTGACTGCAGACTAATCTGGGCGAAACTTGGCAGCCTATTGTGCATGGCAGTGTCCCACACAGTCGTGGATTGAAGTGACCAATTTATTATTGTTAATAGTTTTCTTAAAGGAATTATGAAGTCTGGAAAAGCCATCCGGCAATTGGCTAATAACCAGGTTCCTACTTACTGCTGGTAAACAGAGGTGTGTGGAGTAAGGAAACTTGCCCAACACCGCGTCCAACCCAGATTTCTCATTTGCGAGGCGAGTGCTCTAACCATTGAGCTACAGGACTACAAATCATTACATTGAAACAATAGAAAAGTACTTAAAGAGACATTTTTAAAATCTTGACAACATAACAGTACCATATGTTTAGGAAATGCCATTCTATGATTACTATTGCAATTGATAATAGTATCTTCCATGTCTGGAGGACATCTCAAAGCACCATGCAGGATTTACTGTGAAGTGTAGTCATTGTGTATTTGTAGACCAATTGCGGCAATAAATTCCCATAAGCATCATGTGAACGACCAATTTTATCTATGGGTAAAATAAATAGTGTTGACCAGAAATCCGTTGCAAAAAGAAGTGGTGTCATTATTCATGAACACAAATAATTTACCCATAAAATAATAATCCTTACATTTGAAATAGATCTTTCACAATGGGAGGATGACCCAAAATGCTTCACAGGATATACTGTAAAGTATAGAGACCTTGTGCATTTTGTGCAAACACAGCAGCCACTACTGTGCACGGTTGTGTCCCACAAACAGCTATAAAATGAATGACCAATTTTTATTTGGGGGAAAGATAACCTTGCAAATGCTTGAAGTCTTAGCTCTGACATATGACAGTTCAATACAGTTTGGATACAGGCATTGGGCAGTGCTACTCTGAAATGTTGAGGCTGAGATTGCATCTGACCTCATACAATCCTACAGCACAGAAGGAGGCCATTCAGCCCATTACAATATATTCTGTAAAACTCTTTGCGACATCTCAATGACATTAGGGTCCGTCGATATGGAAATTTTCCGATTTAGATATATCGATGGGCTCATATCGAGATATAACGAAATATCGATATTTTCAGGTTTTTCATACTGCGCATGCATTCCGGGTGCGTGCGCATTCGGGGCCTATCTCCTCAGGAGGTAAATATATTTATCTCTCTGTGTCTCTCACTCTCTCCATCTCTGTGTTTTTCTGTCTATGTCTCTGTGTCTCTCTCCATCTCTATCTATCTGTATATTATCACATCCACCCCGTCTCTCCCCCCACCCGCACTCCCCGCCGTCTCTCTCCCCCCAACCCCCCCGCCACCGTCCCTCTGCCCCCCAGCCCCCCAGCCGTCTCTCTCTCCCTCCCCCCCCCCCGTCGTCTCTCTCCCCCCACCACCCCCCCCCAGCCATCTCTCTCCCCCTCACCCCCACCCCCAGCCGTCTCTCTCCCCCTCCCCCCCCAGCCTTCTCTCCACCCCCACCCCTTGCATACCTGTATATTCTATTCGAGGACTATGAATACAATATGGCGGCTTTGCACCTCGGTCTGTGCATTGTGTATAGAGATGAGCATTCTGGGTCTTGTAGTTCAGTGTGCGCGCATTCCGATTTTTTACCTTGATATATTGATTTTTCGAAATATCGATATTTTTGAAATGCCTCCATCGGCGTATCGATATGAAAATTATATCGGGTTTTAGCGATATATCGATATATCGCCGGACCCTAAATGACATAGTATATCTCCGCGTATAAGGCACACTTTTTTTCAGGTCGGAAGATCTTGAAAGTAGGGGGTGCGCCCTATACGCAGATACAAGAGATTTTGAGCCTCGGAAATACAGTAAACAGGAGGGGCGGCCGGCGCGCTGTCAGTCGGGGTTTGGTCAGTGTCCGGCGGGGGTTGGGAGGAGCGGGTGACGGGGCTTCGGCCTCGGCCGCCCGGGCAGCGGCAGCAGCAGCGAACTTCAGTGCTGTGCCTGCTGCCTGCCTTCTGCCGAACCCAGTCTGCCTGCCTCTCTCCCTGCCTCCCTGCCTGCCTGCCTCTCTCCCTCTCTCTCTCCCAGGCTGCCAGCCTGCCTCTCTCCCTCTCTCTCTCCCGGGCTGCCGGCCTGCCTCTCTCCCTCTCTCCCTCCCGGGCTGCTGGCCTGCCGCTCTCCCTCCCTCTCTCCCTCCCTGCCTGCGTGCCTGCCTCTCTCCCTCTCTCTCTCCCAGGCTGCCGGGCTGCCGGCCTGCCGCTCTCCCTCCCTCCCTCCCTCCCTGATTGCGTGCCTGCCTGCCTCTCTCCCTCTCTCTCTCCCTCTCTCTCTCCCAGGCTGCCGGGCTGCCGGCCTGCCGCTCTCCCTCCCTCCCTCCCTCCCTCCCTGCGTGCCTGCCTGCCTGCCTCTCTCCCTCTCTCTCTCTCTCTCCTGGGCTGCCTCTCTCCCTCTCTCTCTCCCGGGCTGCCGGCCTACCTCTCTCCCTCTCTCTCTCCCATGCTGCCGGCCTGCCGCTCTCCCTCCCTCTCTCCCTGCCTCCCTCTCTCCCTCCCTGGCTGCCTGCCTCTCTCTCTCCCTACCTACCTGTCTCTCCTGTCTCTCTTCCCTTCTGTCGGAAATATCATTGAAAATGCTTCAGTTTTTTTTCACCAAGAAAAGGTCAAAAACGGGGGGTGCGCCTTATACGCGGGTGCGCCTTATACACGGAGATATACGGTACACATTAGTAATCTGCTACACAACACTAAATATCTCCTCATTCCACACTTTGGTTTGATTGTCAGTGAGCAAATAGCAGCTCTGAAGATGTTCTCTTGGTGTAAGCTGTTCCAGAAATTCAACTTACCATAAACCTAATGGAGCCACATTAATATCAGTTTGATGCACAAGTGAACTAAAGTGGTTGAACTGGATTTAAGAATGGTAAAAAAAATTGTACTCTGTGCAATCCTACCAGCAATCCAAGCAAAACATTTACAACAACAACTTCCACATATATAACACCCACCATGCCAGGTGGCATCACAGAGCGCTTAATATTGGCGGAACCTGACCCAGAGTCGGAAGGTTTTCAGGCAAGACTTGAAAAGTAGGAGAGGGGGCAAACCAGAGGGATTGAGAGAGAGTGTTCCAGGGATTAGGGGCGTAGTGGCTGAAAACATGACCTCCAACGGTAGAGCAGAAGGTGCGAGGGATGAGCAGGTGCCAGTCAAGCAGAGGCTCCGGGTGCTGGTTTGGGGAGTGAGGAGTGAAGAGAGGTAGGGCGATGCCAGAGAGTGACTGGATTTGAACATGATGGTGAGAATTTTAAAGTCTATCCATTCGGTGATGAGGAGCCAGTGGAGCCTTGACGAGAACCGATGCCTACAAATTATCTTAAGAATGCAAATATTGCATCTTCATTAACTAAACCTGTGCTATTACTTTCTGGGATTAGGTTACCTCAGTGCATCCCACTACACGGTGGAGGAGATTGGGGTTAAGGGAAGAGTTTACACTTGATTCCACACAAACAGAAATTTTCATGCATCTCTGAGACTCTCAGTAGTTTTAGGCGTGGTGATAATTTTGCATGCATGTCAGATACCCAGCCAACCAAAAACAATTCTATTAAATGTTCCTTCCACCTCAAACAATCCCAGTCAAACAAATTCAATTCCCTACTGCACAGCGATCACCTAATCCATCATTGAAGTTGATTACCCTGCTAAAGGTAGTTATTTCCAATCTCTTATACCATGCTGGAAGCAGCCCAGATACCATCACCCCACACATTATTTATTTGGTTGTTTAGACTATGGCACTGTATCATTTATTCCCGGATGTAAACCCACAACTCGACTGACTCCTTACTTTTTCCTCCAATAGGATGGAGAATCTCTTTGTAGTTCATAGAAATGAATGCATTAACACTTTGTACGAAGCAATAGACTAATGGTAGAAATCCCACTTAGGTCGAGATTTACTCTTATGAAAGAGTGCACGGAATTTGGCAAATTGTTGAATTCACTTTTAACTTTGAGGCCCATTTTCTGTTCTTCAATGAACATCCGGCAACGCAGGCATGAAAATTAAAAGGCAGCATTTTAAGAGCTTGACAATTTTCTGGTTGTTATGAAATGTGAAGTTAACAGAGCAAATCCAGATGAAGGTGGGAATTCTACTTTACCCACATGTGTAAAGTCTGGCAAATACAAAATGGGTCAATCCGCCACCGTTTGCGGGACACCGCCGTGCGCAACCGACTGCCACGTTTCGCCCACAAAATGCGCAGGTCAATTCGCTCCACGACAGCATCTTCCGTCAAGGGAGACGTCTCAAAGGCGCGATCTCAAATGCGAGGGTTATTTTTATCATTATTACACCATTGTTATTAGAGCGAAGCGCAGATAGGCAGAAGGCAGTTTGGACCCACCTTGACCTCCTTGATGCTCTCGGCCGGGGGTCTGGGCTGAGACTCTCTGCTCTTGAAGCGCCCGGCTCCTGGTTTGAGGGACAGGGTGGCTGGACTGGTCCTGGTCCTGGTCCCCGACCACCCTCGCCTCTGCTCCATCCTCCCCGAGCTGTCACTTTTATTGATGGTCTTTACTGACTGACTGGCTTTTGCTCCTCACTGGCACTCTGCCTGAGAGTCGCCACTTACTTTTGTTTGGTGGAATGGAGTGGGGGGGGGGTTACTTTGATACTGAGCGAGAGAGGAGGGGGAGGGGGGAGGCTATAGCTATGCTGCTCTCTCTCTCTCTCTCTCTGAGTCTCTCTCTCCCCAACACAAAGCTCCAGTTACTCTGTCGCCATCAAGATGGATTGAATGCAGTCGGTGTCTCTGTGTCCCGTGGGGTGGGAGGGTAACTTCTTTCTCTCTTTCCCTCGGTGTTGGACTTCGCTGCACCCACCCCGGCACATACAACAGGGACGGTCTCCAGGCAACGGCGCCTCTGCAGGGGGTCCAGGGCTGGGGGTAAAGGGACAGGCAGATCAGCAGCTACAGGCACTCAACCAGCGAGCGAGCATCTGGCTCGTGTGTCGGGCTGTGTTTGGGTTCACGTCTCTGTGTGTCTGGCTGTGTGTTTCTCTGTGTGTGTGTGTGTGTGCAAAGGAAACTTTGCAGATAAAACGTTCATCCCGAGCAAACTGACACTATTTTCCTTTTTAAAGCCCTGCCCTGCTTCTTGAGGGTGGGGAGGAGGTGAGAGGGTGTTTGGCATCTCAACTTGGTATCATTCAAATCACAGTGTTTTTGAATTATTATTATTATCATTATTATTATTATTATTATTAAAGTGGTAGGGCTAAGAAACTGTATATTTCTTTTTTCCCCCGACTTGGCGATTTTCTTTGGGTCAACTGGGTATCCCATAAAGCTAGGAAAACAGTCACTATGCTTACCAGCCACTAACTTCCTGACAGTTCCATATATACAGTGCAATATACACTAAACTTCCCTCACAACATACACAGTCAAACCACTTTACAGATATCCTGTGAATGTTATATCAAATGCAAGGATTATTATCACACTTATGTACAGCCTTTCCCATCGGGGAGATGTCCCAAAACACATAAATATAATAATAAATATATATTTAAATATAAATATGACAATTTCTGTTTTCCCACTGCACTCATAAACAGCCATGAGCAAAATAGCCAATTAATCGGAATGACTGTTGTCCGGGACACCAGAAGAAACAGTCATTTGTTTTGAATATGGTCACAAGGATTTTTAATAACCAGCTGAACAAGCAGATAAAGCCTCGGTTTAATGTCTCATCTGAAATGATGACACACCAATGCAGTGTAGGCTTGAAGGAGTTCATCCTTCACATAGGACTTTAAATTGAGGTTGCGTGTGCTTGTTCAGGTGAATCCATCCTTGGCCGCTTTCTTTTATTTACATCCTCCCTCTGAGCAATGCCATCCACAGATATGGATTGGGGCAACTTTCACACTTATGCGGATGACACTCAAATCTACTCTTCTCCAGCTGTGACTCTAGATCCACTAATTTCTCTCCCTTGCTTGTCAGATAGCAAGGCCTGGATGAGCGCAAACTTAATAATATAATAATCCCTGCATTTCATATAGCGCATTGAGTCCTGTAGCTCAGTAGTTAGAGCGCTTGCCTTATAAGTGCGAGACCTAGGTTCATTTCCAGGCAAGGCAAAACCTTAGGCAAGTTTCTTTACTCCATGCGCCTAATAATAATCCTTAAAAAAAAGCAATAATAAATTGGTGATTTCAATCTATGACTGTTTGTGAAACACTGCTGTGCGCACTTGGCTGCCACGTTTCACCCACATTTATACAATTCACTTTACAGTACATTCTGTGAAGTGCTTTGAGACGTCTAGAGAATGTGATAAGTGCTATATCAAATGCAAGGATTATTATGTAATAACTTTATTATATAATTAAGATATTCCAAAGTACTTCATAGAATATACTGTAAAGTGAAAAGACTGCATATTTTGGGGGCAAAACACTGCAGCCAATTATGCACCATTATGTGGATTGAGTGACCAAATTATTACTTTTGGGGGAGGGATTATTATTCATGGCAAGTAGTCCACCAATTGACTAATACTTGGGTTTCTATTTACTGCTAGGTAAACAGAGTCATCTGGAGTAAGGAAACTTACTAAAGTTTCACAGAATATACTGTAAAGTGAATTGACTCTATATTTGTGGGTGAAACGCGGCAGCCAATTGCACACAACAGTCATGGATTGAAATGACCAATTTCATTATTGTGCTTTTTTGGAGGGATTATTATTAGGCGTCCCCAGTGTCCCAGTCAACAATCTCCTAGACAAAATTTTTTATTTATTTTATCCCTGTTTGTGGAACGTACCGGTGCCCAAACTGGCCTGCACATTTAACTATCAAAATACACAGTCACTGCTCCTTGAGATTTCTTCCTAATATGGACAGCACTATATCAAATACAGAGATTATTGTTATTACTGAAAAAAATCCAAATGGTTCTCTACCCAGCAAGCATAATGTCTAGTTAGTTCTTGCATTCACTTATCTTCTAATCACCAAAATGGACCGAGCAAAGCATGAATTGGCACACTAGTTGAACTGCATCCAAAACTGCCTTTCATTGATTGATTCATTGGAAGAAATATCAGGCACCAAATCTGGTTACATAATCAGGCCAACTGGCACAATCTCAACTAAGCAATGGCTTCTTCAGACAAGCACCTAATCTACTGAACAAAATAAGCGGACTTTATTTGAGCTGAAAACAAGATTTGCTTCTTTATTGTTTTGTTTGGGTATTTCGTAAATGCACTACATCCTGTCCCAGTGATTTATATTGGGCCAGCACCTTGGGATGTCCTCCTGAGGTGAAAACACTCTAAAAATGCAATTTCGTTGTTGTTGTTACAGTGATATTGTCTCAAAAACTAGTTGAATAAAAGATCATATTAGCCATGTTTTGGAAGGTCAAGATACTTATTTGGTTGCCATGTTGTAACATGAGAAAGCTTGAATTTAGCTCAGCAGAGGTAGAAACCTGAGATCAGCTCAACAAACACATATTTCAAATTTACCCAAAGCCTCCTGAAAGGCTCATTATTTTTTCCAATACATGTCAGATTTAACTCCACTATTCCACCTCTTGAGGAGTCTTGTGTCACATCTAGTTAAAGATAGATTATATAAATATAGAAAATTCCATTAGAATTACAAAGACAAAAGTCATGTCAAAAAGATTTATGAAAAATCTTTGCTTTCCAGTAATGATGAAGTCCAGAAAGTACACAGCAACTGATTTCTTCCTCCTTTCCTCAAAACTCCCAACTTTTCACCAAAAAGTTCTTTCATCTCACTCACCCTTTCAAAATGATTCCAATATTTGATTCCTGTAGCGTAATGGTTGGAGCAAGAGGACCTGGGTTTGATACCCAGGTGGGATGAAACATTATGCAAGTTTCCTTACTCCACTCGCCTGTTTAACCACTCATCAGTAGAAACCCAGTTGTTAGATTGCTTTACAGTGGTAATAATCCCTTAAAATATAATCATAATAATTTGATTACTCAATCCATGACTATTTGTTGGATACTGCTGTGCACAATTGGCTGCCACATTTTGCCCACAAAATATAGTCAATTTACTTCACAGTACATTCATTGAAGCACTTTGCGATGTCTCAATTACATGATAACGAGTTATATCAAATGCAAGGATATTGTTATTAAATTTATAAATTTATTCCTATTGTAATATTAGTCATTATTATTCCTCTGAGGTTGAAGCTTTCAGCAATTTGCGGTCAACCTAAAATATTTAAAATTAGTTGAATTTATTTCTAATTAAGAACATAAGAAATACTTGATGAAAAAAAGTCCATCTAATTCATCTTCCACCTTCCAGGCAGTCGCATGCAATTCCTACATCATAATAAAGAAACAGAGATGAATCCGCACTCTGCAGAGGTAATTATTAATTATTGCATATGACAAAGCACTTTATCATGCTGTCAAGATGTCTCAAAGCACTTCACAAGAATCACCATATAATAAAAACTGAAGTCGCTGGGAACACGCAGCAGCTCAGGCAACATCTATGGAGAAAGGAAAGTGAGCCAACGTTTTGGGTCCATGAACTTTGTGTTCTGTCAAAGGGTCGTAGACCCAAAATGCTGACTCACTTTCCTTTCTTCATAGATGCTCCCTGACCTGCTGAGTGTTCCCAGTGACATCTATTTTTGTTTTAGACTTCCAGCTTTCTGCAGTATTTTGCATTTTATCACCAGATAATAACTAATACATTTAGCCAGGACACAGAGAGAAGTTCCCTACTCTCCTTTCCAGTATTACCATGAGATCTTGTAGCATCCACTTGAATATGCAGACAGAATTTTGGTTTAACATCTCCTCTGAAGGATAACACCTGGAACAATTCAGTGCTCCATCCACATTGCATTGGAGTGTCAGACTACAGTGAATTCAAAAGTGCCCATGTGGGGCTTGAAACCACAAACTTCTGACTAAGCCAAGCTACCACTTAAAATGAGCGATAACCAATTTTAGACTGGACGTTTTAAGAAAGCGATCTGAGTTTTGTAGTCAAATTGCTATGGCCAGCCATTCATGCATATTCTAGTCTGAACAAATACACAACATTTACCTAACAATAGGATCAAACCAGCACATTGGAAATTGGCAACTGCTGTACAATTTCATTGTTCTGTGAGCAAACGTTGGCTTTCATTTCTGCTTAATCTTGGCCATGGCTCCCGCCATAAATTAGATTTGGGTGCAAATCACAAAATATGTGCATGTGTGTATGTTGGGGGTGTTTTAAAAGTCTGTGTTACAACCTTCTCTTGATATTGTAATTCTGGATTGCGGTGCAGTCTTGGAATTGTTTTAATTATCTAACCAGGGCCTTTTTGAATCACATATCACTTCTCATTCATCTGAAATTTTATCGAGGTATGTTGTTTTTTAATGGATATGTTGACAGAGGAAAGTACGATTTTAATCCAGTGCAAATTGGTTAAGTCTCATTTAGTTTCAAACTCATTCTAGAAACGTAAGAAAGATAGTTTTGCTTTTTTGCTTAGAACAAAATGTCAATTGAGTTCAAAATACTGTCGGGTACTACTGAGCCATCCTGGCACATCAACAGTATTTGGAGGAGCAGGCCAATAATTGAAAACAGGGATAATTCTTGCTTGGCTCCTGCTAACCTTGCAAGCCCAAGCCCTAAAGACTGGAGTAATGCTCGCTGGACAAGCAATGGCAGTGAGCTGTTCAAAATGGAAAAGAGTTTCTTCAGTATCCTGAACAACATTCTTCCCAAATCATTTTAAAATAATTATTTTAACTTTTAAATATTGCTGTTCGCAAATTGGCTGCCACATTCGCCTATAAAATACACTACCCATTATAGTACAGTTTACAGTATATCCTGTGCAGGGCTTTGAGATGAAACAAACTTGCATGAAAGGCACTATGCCAAATCCAAGGATTATTACTATAAAAGGATCTTCAAGCCTTGGTTCTCACCAACATACAGCTGATACTTTCTGGAATTAAGTAAGCAGGATGCATTTCCATCAGGATACACTTGGGATGAGGTGGCTTCAAGGTGACATGTTTGGCAACAGAATGGCAGAATCAAATCAAGACTCTGGTGGTATCAGTAGCCCAGTTCCTGAGCCAGGCAGGTCAAACTGACAATCCCTCCCTACCCAGGCTCATCAGTAGGAGTTGGGCAGAGCAAACCAGATACCAGGAACAGGTATTCTTCCCAATTGGCTCCTGTTAGCCTGCAAACAAAAACACCCATGAGTAGGGTGTCCTAGTTGGGCAAATAGTGGGAAGCTCGCCAGACAGCGATATCCAAAATAAATTGGTTATTTCAATCCACGACTGTTGTGGGGGCACTGCTGTGTGCAATTGGCTGTCGCGTTTCGCCCACATACACAGTCAATTCACTTTACAGTATATTCTGTGAAGTGATTTGAGATGTCCCCCAATCTAGCCCAGCTGGCTAACCATGCCTCACTGACCCCCTGCAGCTGCTCCCAGTCAGCTGCAGTAGTCAACCCGAGGTGCTTGCCCAAAACAATCCCATCCCTGACCCCAACTATCCACTGCTCCCTGACCCCAGCTCGGGTTTGAAATAATGACTGTCCAGCGCCTTGGGACATCCTGCTGATGTGAAAGGCGCTATACAAGTGCAATTTTGTTGTTGTTATCATTGTCTAGAAGACAAGGGCTTTGTCAAACTCAAGTACAGAATTATTATTATTATAATAATGGCAACCTGTGTTTTTCACTGGTGAAGACTCCTGCAGGACCCCACCCCTGACACACACTCTGGCATATCCTGGACTTGGCTCGTGTCAACCTGTGCCTAACCCAGCGCCTTGGGTCGTCTTCCTGACATGAAAGACGCCACATACAGGTGTAATTTTGTGGTTGTTGCTGCCATACTTTTCGGAATTTAGGTAACAACAACAACAGCAGCAAAAATTACATTTACAGAGCGCCTTCCGCGTGGGGGAAGGGGGAGGACGTGCCAAAACGCTGAGCAAGATGCATCCCTCTGGGAATGGGGGGAGGGGGGGTAAGGGGGTGGAAGAGAGTGAGAGAGTGCGCGTTATGTTGTGTTGAGGTATTAACAGTTAAAGAGATGTGAGTTGGTGTGACTGAGCCTGTGGTCTGCTGACTGTAACCCAGGAGGGTGGATGCCCACAGGTGGTGATGGGCACAGACAGGCAGACCAGAGCTGTTAGGTGGGGGGGGGGGGTGACGTCAGCAAGGGGGGGTGTGGCATGTGCCGGAAGTGTCGGCGGCCATTTTGATGGTTGAGGAAGTTGTGAGGAAAAGAAAGTTACTTTGTGTTTGTGTCGAAGCCGAGCCATGGCCTCCAACGGGACTGCCCTGCAGGTAGCTACACACAGAGAGACAGGCTCACAACACAGCGCAGGGAGAGGGGCCCCGGACACTGAGGCTGGAGGGAGTGAGATTCTATATATATATAATGTATAACACACAGAGAGGCCAGGACAGGGAACACTAGGCCAGAGAGAGATAGAGGGGCCGGGATGGTGTAGGCGTGAGAACAGCCCCCGAGAGAGAGAGAGAGAGATACTGCCGGGGGGGCAGAGATACAGTGCGTGTCAGGGGAGAGAGAGTGTGTGTGTCGGGGAGAGAGAGTGTGTGTGTCGGGGAGAGAGAGTGTGTGTGTCGGGGAGAGAGAGTGTGTGTGTCGGGGAGAGAGAGTGTGTGTCGGGGAGAGAGAGTGTGTGTGTCGGGGAGAGAGAGTGTGTGTGTCGGGGAGAGAGAGAGTGTGTGTGTGTGTCGGGAAAGTGAGTGTGTGCGTCAGGGGAGAGTGAGTGTGTGCGTCAGGGGAGAGTGAGTGTGTGCGTCAGGGGAGAGTGAGTGTGTGCGTCAGGGGAGAGTGAGTGTGTGCGTCAGGGGAGAGTGAGTGTGTGCGTCAGGGGAGAGTGAGTGTGTGCGTTCATCAGGGTGAGTGTGTGTGTCAGGGGAGTGCGTGTGTCAGGGGAGTGTGCATGTGTCATGGGAGAGTGAGTGTGTGTATCAGGGGAGTGTGGTTATGCGTGTTGGAGAGTGTGTATGTGTGTAAAGAATAAAATATTCACATTTTGGGGTTTCAAATGAATTTGTGTACAGTAAGCATATTTTGTAATAAAACCTGGAGAATCATGATTTTTGAAAGCTAACAGCTTAATTTGTTTTGTTAAAGTGCCTTGAGACATCCTCCTGACGTGAAAGTGTATCAAACCCATCTTCCCACACTCCTTCACCTTCCCCTTCCCCCTACCTCGACCCTCCCCCCCCTCCCGCTCGGGTCCCGACCTGACTGTTCAGCGCTTTGGAATGACCTCCTGACGTGAAAGGTGCTATATAAGTGCAATTTTGTTGTTGTTGTTGTAGGCTTTCTATAAATGTAATTTTGTTGTTGTTGTAAGCTTCAACATTGGTGGGCGGACCATCAGCCACTCTGCCCCAACCCTCTGGAACTCCATCTCGTAGCCCTCTACCTGGCCCCCTCTGTTGCCTCCTTCAAGACCCATCTCAAAACCTGGCTCTTCACCTGTGTCTTTGGTCACCCTTCTTGCCTCCACCCTCCCCGATCCTGACCCTCAGCTCGGGTCTGATACACTGACTGTCCAGCACTTTGCAACTCCTCCCAATGTGAAAGGTGCTATAGAAATGCAATTTTGTTGTTGTTTGTGATTTAAGGCTTATTAATATAGCCATAGACTGGTAGTTTTATACCATATGTAAGTACTTTTGAGATATCCTTCTGATGCTATATAATCGTAAATTGTGTTGTTTGTTTTGTAGAAAGGTATAGACCTTGCAAGTAAGGCTGCTCTAGAAGACAAAGCAGAGAACTATGAAGAGGCCTTACGTTTATATCAGTGTGCAGTGCAGTATTTCTTGCATGCGGTCAAGTGTAAGTAATTTTATTGAAGTATTGCTATTAATAGGTTGCCGATAACATTGTTCTGTTGTGCATATCTTTGACGTGCTTCCACCTGACGGTTTGTGATTTTATGCAAACCTTCCATTTGTCCAAATCTATCTTAGTCAGTAGCAGCAATTGAAGACCTAATAGTGTATGCATCCATGGATTCGTCACATCGAGGCTTGACTGCGGAAACATTTATGTAGCGCCTTTCACGTCGGGAGGACGTTCCAAGGCGCTGAAACAGCACCTGATATTCAATATGTTAACAGTATCTGACACTCGGCAGAGTAAAAAAGTGAATAAAAAAGGGAAGAAGTGGTGCCTGTGATCAGTCTTTGAAAATGGCAAAGAGCGATCTCTTTCTGGAGAAAAGAGTTTGCATTTGCATCATACAGACTCCCTGAAATAGTTGTTTTAGCCTTTTAATTATAAAGCAGGAACAACAAAAACGGAACTGAGGAATATTACAGCACAGAAATAGCCCATTTGTTCCATCAAATCTACACCAATGTTTCACCACATGAACCAAAAAAAGTATCTTGCTTGCTTTGCATAACTTAATAAAGCCAGTAAAATATAGTCTTATTATTTAACTATAATACTTCATAATCTTGAAGACCTTTATCAGGTCACTTTTTAACCTTAACTCTACTTTAAAAGAAAGCCTAACTTCTTAATTGAAACCCTTTGTCTCTAATAAAATCAGTGCAGTAGTGAATCTATGCTACTATTGTTTTCTCTTACTTTTATATTCAATCTATAATAAGGTGAGTATTGCACACAATACTCCTAACTTTAGCCTAACAATTGTCTTATTAGTTTAACATTTGCTTTGTAGACAGACAGCTATCTGATATGCTGATATGTGTATGGGTCTTAAAACCATCTAAACCAGATAGATTACGCTTACGTGTGTGACCCATGCATGGTACACTAAAACCTTGATAATCCGAAATTCAGTAACTCCCGAAAAACCGACAAGATTTCAAAATACATACAGTATTAGATAATTTGCGATTTGTCCTGCAAATCTCCTGAAATTTGGAACAGCTGCTTGCAGTTCACACTAGCGCCGCTTTGTCAACCAATGCTGTGGGTGGAGCTTGAGCATTTTCTTGGCTTCGATGCTGTGTTTACAGCTCATGTGGTTTATGGGGTGGAGCTTCCCCAGCCTTATATTCTAAATACTGGCAAACTCCGAATTCTGGGAGGTGAATGAGACCAATCCTACCACTGAGGCCTTTGCGTTGCAAGGCTAATGGGAGCCAAGTGGAAACTTCCCCCCAGTGCTTGGACTACCTTTCCAAGTCCCGCTGACAAGCTGGTGAGGCTGAGTACTGTGGATCTGCTTGGCTCAGGCACCAGAGTACTAAAATTGCCACGGATGGTTGACTAGATTCAAACATCCATTACCATCTCAGTTTCAAGGAGATTCAACAACAACAACTTAAATTTATATAGCAGCCTCCACATAGGGTAACATCTCAGAGTGCTTAACAGTGGCGGAGCCTGTCGCCTGATTCCATTTTCTCCCAATAATTAACATTACATTGTTGAAGTACAAGAAAGAGATTTTATCATAATAAGAATCTTGCATTTGATATAACTAATTTCACATTGAAAGGGCGTCTCGTGACTCTTTGTAGGTTTATCATAAGTTAGTAGCGATTGTATTTTATAGGCAAAAACAGCACAAATTATGTCCAACAAACAGCGTTCAAGTGAATGATCACTTTTATATAGGGAATTGGCAACTGCCCCTTAGCAATAATGTTAGCTTATAACATTTTATCCTCTTAATTTTAATAGAATGTAAAAAAAACTAAAATAATGCTGGATTTTATTTCTTTTAGATGATGTCCAGGGTGATAAATCCAAAGCAAGCATTCGAACAAAGTGTGGAGAATACCTGGACCGAGCTGAAAAACTGAAGGAGCACCTGATGAAAAAACAAAATCCTAAAAAACCCGTTGTTGAGAATCAGAGCAACTCGAATGATGACAAAGGGTACGTATGTCTTGTGGCCAGCCAGGTGTCTGATACATTCAGAACCATGCATAACAACAACAAAATTACATTTGTATTGTCTGTCCAGCACCTTGAGACATCCTCCCAGCGTTTCACACTGGGCGGAGGGAGCGGGCAGGTTAGTAGGTGGCTAGGTGATTGCAGAGATAGGGGAGCATGAGGCCATGGAGGGCTTTGAAGGTGATGACAAGGATCTTGAACTGTATCCTTTGTTTGATGGGAAGCCAGTGGAGTTGGGCGAAGGTAAGGGTGATATGGTGATGGAGCCTAGTGCGAGAGAGGGCACAAATTCTGAATGATCTACAGTCTGTGGAGGGACGAATTGGGGAGGCCGACAAGGCAGGGAGTTTGCATAGTCAAGAATGGATGTTATAAATGCAAATATGAGAGTTTCGGCGGCCGGTGATATGAGACAATGGCGGAGCTGGGCAATGTTGCGGAGCTGGGGGAAGAAGGCAGAGCAGGTCACGGCACGGATGTTTTATGAGAAGGATAGTTGAGTGTCGAACAAGACGCCAAAGTTCCTGACTGCCTCAGTGGGATGGAATGTGCATCCATGGATGGTGATGCTGTCAGCATCTGAGGTGCAGGGTGCTGACACGAGCTGATCAAGAGGGCCTTGGTCTTGTTGACATTCAAGTGAAAAAAGCTCTCATCCAGGACTTGATGTCTGAAATTTTTTTTGAACCAGATAGTTATACTATAATAATAATAATCCTTGCATTTGATATAGCACTTTTCACACCTACTAGACGTCTCAAAGGATTTCACAGAATATACTGTAATATAGGGTCTGGCGATATATTGCTAAAACCTGATATAATTTTCATATCGATACGCCGATATAGGCAATTCAAAAATATCGATATATCGTAAAGTCGATATATCGAGGTAAAAAATCGGAATGCGCGCGCGCACACTGAACTACAGGACCCAAAATGCTCATCTCTATACACAATGCACAGACCGAGGTGCAAAGCCGCCATATTGTATTCATAGTCCTCGAATACAATATACAAGTATGCAAGGGGTGGATGGGGGGAGAGACGGCTGAGGGGGGGTGAGGGGGAGAGAGACGGCTGGGGGGGAGGGGGAGAGAGATGGCTGTGGGGGGGAGGGGGAGAGAGACGGCTGGGTGGGAGGGGGAGAGAAACGGCTGGGGGGGAGGGGGGGAGAGACGGCTGGGGGGAGGGGGGGGTGGGGGGGGGAGAGAGACGGCTGCAGGGGGAGGAGAGAGACGGCTGGGGGGGAGAGGGGGAAAGAGACGGCTGGGGGTGGGGGGGGGGGGGGGGGAGAGAGATGGGGGTGGGGGGTGCAAGAGAGGGACGGCGGCGGGAGGAGAGATGGATGGCGGCGGGGGGGGGGGTGGGGGAGAGACGGGGTGGATGTGATGATATACAGATAGATAGAGATGGGGATGTGAGAGAGAAGAGAGACACAGACAGAAAAACACAGAGATGGAGAGAGTGAGAGACACAGAGAGAGAAAGATATTTACCTCCTGAGGAAACAGGCTCGAATGCGAGTGCACTCCGAATGCGCGCGCACTCCGAATGCGTGCGTTGCGTGCACATGCGCAGTACGAAAACCCCCAAAATATCGATATTTCGGTATATCTCGATATGAGCCCATCGATATATCTAAATCAGAAAATTTCCATATTGACGGACCCTACTGTAAAGTGAATTCACTGTGTATTTGTGTGCGAAACGTGGCAGTCAATTGCACACAGCAGTGTCCCATAAACAGTCGTGGATTTAAATTATCAATTTATTATTGTTTTTTCGAGGGATTATTATTAGGCGTTTGGAGAAAGGAAACTTGCCCAAGGTTTCACCCTGCCTGGATTTTGAACCCAGGTCTCTAGTTTGCAAGATAAGTGCTCTAACCACTGAGCTATACCACTGAGTTATACAAAACATAACAAATATTCATGTTTTATACATCACTAATAGATGTTGCTGTGATCTTTGATTTATTTCTAAATATGCCTATTATCAGCCTTACTCAGCTGTAGCACTCTCACCTCTGAGTCACAAGGTCATTGGGACTTGAACTTGTATAGTCTAAATTGACACTGCGATGCAGTGCTGGTAGAATGCTGCATTGTCAGAGTTATGTCCTTCAGATATGATGTTAAACTGAGGTTCTGTCTGTCTGTGTTCAGTTGCACATTAAGTATCTCATAGTATTTGAAGAGAGGGTGTCCTAGTCAACAATACCCTAAATAATATTGGTTATTTGTTTCATGGCTGTCAGTGGGATATAGTTATGTGCCATTAGTTTACCATATTTACCTACAAATACACAGTTATTCTTCACAGTAAACCCTGTGAAGCTCTTTGGTATATCCTCCCAACCTGAAGAGGCATTGTGCTAAATGCAAGGATTCTTCCCCTATCTCCACAGGATATTTTATTGCTGTGGTTTTTAAATTCAATTGTGTTGTTCTCCTGTGTCTATTGAATACAGAACCCAATCACCACACTTAGGAGTATTCAAATCTGACTGAAAATTCCAAATACAACAACAACAAAATGACACTTGTACAGCGCCTTTCACGTCAGGAGGACGTCCCAAGGCACTGGACAGTCATTATTTCAGACCTGAGCTGGGGTAGGGGACAGGGAGGGTAGAGGGTAGGGTCCGTCGATATGGAAATTTTCCGATTTAGATATATCGATGGGCTCATATCAATATATATATCGATATTTTCGGGTTTTTTATACTGCGCATGTGCGCGCATTCGGGGACTGTCTCCTCAGGAGGTAAATATCTCTCTCTCTCTGTGTCTCTCACACTCACTCTCTCCATCTATATCTCTCTCTCTCTGTGTGCCTCTCTGTCGGGTCTCTCCCTCCCCCCCACCGGTCTCACCCTCCCTTTCTCCCCGCCCCCCTTGTATACCTGTATATTGTATTCGAGGACTGTGGCTTGCACCGCGGTCTGTGTATTGTGTAGAGATGAGCATTCTGGGTCTTGTAGTTCAGCGAATGCGCAAGCATTCCATGCTCTAGGCCCAGGAGGTTGCAATGCCGGTGACAAGGTACCAATTTTTTTTATATATTGAACTTTTCGATATATCGATATATTTTAAATTCCGATATCGGCATATCGATATGAAAATTATATCGGATATAACCGATATATCGACGGGCCCTAGTAGAGGGAAGGGTGGGGATTTGAGGTGACTGATGGGACCGTGGAAGAGGAGAGTCTTGAGGCGGGACTTGAAGGAGGCTAGGGAGGGGGCGAGGCGGAGGGACTGCGGGATGGAGTTCCACAGGTTAGTGGCAGAGTGGCTGAAAGCTCGACCACCAATGAGCGGGCAGATTGGTAGGGTGTCAGCAGGTTACAGATGTAGGGTGGGGTGAGGCCATGAAGGGCTTTGAATGTGAGGACCAGAATCTTTCATTGACATATGCCACCTATACATGGAAAAACCTGTTTCTGGAATGGAATGTGCACACCCTCCCCAGAGGAATACACCCTGCTCACCCACTTCAGGAGAGTATTAGGCACCGGTCAGCAAGAGCCGTGGCTTGGAGAGCCCCAGTTATAAGTTTGGGTACTTTAGGAGTTTAACCAGCTAGAACTAATAGCTTGTCATTGAAAGCACAGTTTATTTACCATGCTTCCTACTGCTTGTCTAGTGAGGTTCACCATTTGGGTTTTGGCTAGCAGGTTTAGTGGGAGCTGACTTCCAAGTTCTGCTGATGAGCCTGGCTTGTTATCAGTTGTAGTTCTGTGAACCCATCTGGCTCAGGAAAAACAACTTGGAATTACATAGCATCCTCCACGCCAGATGGCATCTTAGAGCGCTTCACAATAATGGATCCTGGGACCGAGCCAGAGGGAGGGAGAAAAAGGTGACCAAAAGGTCAAAAAGAAAAGTCTTTAGGCACGACCTGAAGATAGGAAAGGAGTAGGCTAGGCAAAGGGAGTGAGGAAGGGAGTTCCAGAGCCTCGTGGCGAAGTGGTTGAAGGCAAAGCCACCGACTGTGGAACAGAGGATTTGGGGGACAAGGAGAAAGCCAGACCTGGTGGAGTGAAGGCAACGGGTACTGTTGTGAGGAGTTAGGAGGTCAGAGAGGTAGATGGGTGCAGAGGAGTGGAGGGATTTGAAAACAAAAGTGAGGATCTTGAAATTGATCCGCTCCAAGACAGGGAGCCAGTGAAGTCTGGCAAGGAACTGGGGTAATCAGGGAGCGAAGTTTGGTTCGGGTGAGAATGCAGGTGGCGGAGTTTTGAATAACCTAGATTTTATGAATGGTGGCAGAGGGGAGACCAGCGAGGAGGGCATTGAAATACTAGCCGAGAGGTGACAAAAGTATGCACCATGGTTTCGGCAGCTTTTGGGGTGAGATATTGAGACGGGAGATGTGTCGGAGATGAAAGAAACCTGGTGGTGAGGGACCGGATGTGGGGGAGGAAGGATAATTGGAGATCAAACCTGAGTTTTAGGGGCAGGTCGGGTAGGTGGAGGAGGCGAGAACCTGAATTGCCACAAAGGATTGACTCAATTCTGACATTCCATTCCTAAGCATATCAACTTTGACTGAGTTCAGCTCCAAAGTCACCCAGCCTACCAATTGCCTTCTTAAATTCAGCTTGCCAACAACATTAAATTACAAAATATACCCACTTTCCAAAATATCAGTAAAGCTACATACTGAAGTTTAAGTTTCAAAAAAAGTTGACATCCTCCTGAGGTGAAAGACGATATCAAATCAGTTGTTGTCGATGACATACGTCACTTGCGTAACTCCTCTGAGTTTGGAATGTCTTTCGTGAGTGGTTCTTGCCTTACCTCTTAAGCAAATGGCAGAATTCAGACATTGTAATCCAACATTAGAGTTGCAGCAATTTTCTCACATATGACTAAGCATTTTATGCAATAGTTTTCCAATCACCGTTTGCTGTTTTCTGAAGATAGAGACTTATGGAATACAGTACTATCTTTACAAAGGATTAATAGCTGAATGGCATCCCTCAGTGTTCAAGGAAGTTTGAAAAAATAACAAGGGCTAACAATCAGCAATACACCCTAGATTTATAAGGTGTGTGGCGTTTTGTATAAAATAAACTTTCCGAAAGTGCCAATTTAAACAAAATAATTGAAGAAATGGCAATTATACTATTATATTTGCGGAAATTTGCATTTGAAAACTTCCATGCAAATATCCCGCCAGCCTTTGGCAACTCTGACTTCTTCCTTGTGGAAAATATTACATAGCTTAAACATTGTATTGTAACAGCTTGGCTCAGTTGGTAGTAGGGAACGGCGATATGGGAATTTTCCAGATATGGATATATCGGTTGGCTCATATCAAGATATACCGAAATACCGATATTTTCAGTTTTTTCATACTGCGCATGCGCGCACATTCGGGGCCTATCTTCTCAGGAGGTAAATATCTTTCTCTCTCTGTGTCTCTCACTCTCTCCATCTCTGTGTTTTTCTGTCTGTGTCTCTCTATGTCTCTCTCCCTCTCTCACATCCCCCCCCATCTCTATCTATCTGTATATTATCACATCCACCCCGTCTCTCCCCCCCCCCCCCCCCCCTCCCCCTCGCCGTCCCTCTCTCGCACCCCCCACCACCGTCGTCTCTCTCCCCCACCACCCCCCAGCCGTCTCTTTCTCCCTCCCCCCCCAGCCGTCTCTCTCCCCCTCCCCCCAGCCGTCTCTCTCACCCTCCCCCCAGCCGTCTCTCTCCCCCTCTCCTCCTCTCCCCAGCCGTCTCTCTCACCCTCCCCCCAGCCGTCTCTCTCCCCCTCTCCTCCTCCCCCCAGCCGTCTCTCTCCCCCTCTCCTCCCCCCCCCAGCCGTCTCTCCCCCTCTCCCCCCCCCCCCCCCAGCCGTCTCTCTCCCCCCAGCCGTCTATCTCCCCCTCCCCCCAGCCGTCTCTCACCCCCTCACCCCCCCCCCCCCAGCCGTCTCTCACCCCCCTCCCTCAGCAGTGTCTCTCCCCCTCACCCCCCCCACCCACAGCCGTCTCTCTCCCCCCACCCCTTGCATACCTGTATATTGTATTCGAGGACTATGAATACAAGATGGCGGCTTTGCACCTCGGTCTGTGCATTGTGTATAGAGATGAGCATTCTGGGTCTAGTAGTTGATTGTGCTCACATGCCGATTTTTTACCTCGATATACCGTTTTTCGATATATCGGTATTTTTAAAATGTCTATATCGGCATATCGATATGAAAATCATATCGGGTTTTAGCGATATACCGATATATCGCCGTTCCCTAGTTGGTAGCACTTTGCCTATGAGTCAGAAGATTGTGGGTTCAAGCTCCACACTGAGACTTGGAACTCATAAAGTCTAGGTTGGCACTCCAATGCATTGGATTGCACAGATGTCATCCTTTGGATGAGACTTTTAACTGAGGTCAAGTCTGCATTTCAGGTGGACATTTAAGATCCATGACACTCTTCAAAAATAGGAGTTTCTTCCAGTGTTCTGGTCAACAACTACCCCGAATAAAATGGATCATTCATTTCATGGATATTAGTGGAACTTTGTTGTGCACAATTTTTCTATTCCATTCACCTACACAATACACTTTACAATTTATCCTGTGAAGCACTAAGAAATGTTCTCCTAATGTGAAAGAGACTGTATCAAATGTAAGGATTGTAATCTATTGTATTTTTAAAAAATGGTCTTCATGAGATGTTCTGTGTTCCTTTCAGCGGGTACTTATTTTATGGTTTGGAGTACTTATTTCAGGAAAGTGCTGTAAATGTCTCATTAATTATGATAACCTTCCAAAGATGTTTAGATAGAAAGAGCATTTTATAGCATCTTATGTTTATTGTGACGCCCTTCATAGGTGATTACTTTCTCGTGACTTCTTTCGCAAGCAAAGCTTCTCTATTAAAGAAAGATGCCTGAAGTCTGACAGCACTGTTTGGATAAAGAATGTTAGGAAGTGGATCTTCATCTCCAGTTCCTAAATGGATGAATTGCGAGCATTATTTATTGAATATATTCTACTATTATGTACTAAAAAAAATTGTTTAAACATTTGCCTTGTTTACACTTTTACTCTAGGAATGACAGTGATGGAGAAGCTGACAATTCAGAAAAGAAGAAATTACAGAACCAGCTGCAAGGTGAATCGACCACTAGTACATTTAGAAAAGTAATTTGTTTTGGGGATGTGTTTTAAAAATACTGTGACTAGAACAATCTTGCTTTATACTCCCCAAAAATGTAAGTGGTCTTAGGCCCGTTTGGGTTCATACCGTAATTTTTAAGAACCACAAAATTGTAAATTTTTAAATTTAAGATTGAAGCTTAGTTTTGAGGTTGCTTTTGTTTTTAATTTTGTTGAAGTTCTTGTTCAAATCCCTGTTTAAGTAGAATATGCTGACCTCACTCAGAGAAAGCGTTGATGGAGATTTGATTTCGACAGTGCGCAGGTTGAGTTTGTATAGGCCATGTGAAGCACTCTGAGCTGATTATGGTATTAGTTTTAATTCAGTTCCCCTACAGTATAGGAGCTCCTCCATGATCACCTTGCAGAGCTTTAGATGTCTTGTACCAATTAAACCTGTAAAATTGCCCATATTTAAACCTAAATTTATAAAATAGACTTAATGGTCAGTGTCGTGTCAAAATTTGGATTCACAACTTAAACATGAATGCTCGAGCCAAGTGAGTGATGCCACCCAAATCCACTAAGATATCCTCATTTGCAAGTGCCGCATAATTTGACTTGCATCATGTAATCTCTGATGCTGTATCAGGAATTGAGATTCGCTGATTTTAATTTGCAAAATTAAGTTATGAACATCACTCGACTGGCAGTGATGTCTGCATTCACTTTACAACACGCAAGTTGATGATTTCTGTAGGCAAAATTGGTGAAATAATGGGGAAAAAATGTACAACATCTATTTATGTGTCATGTTTTCTTTTTTAAAAAAATGAGAAGCAAACAATATATAAAAGTAATTCAAGGAAATATGTAAAACTTGCATATTCATCAAATGGTTTTAATAAAAGGAGTTGATTATAGTTCTTTGTAATAGTTTGGAATATTTAAAAATATTTTGATAATGTCAGTCTAATGGACTTTATCTCATAAATAGTTACTGTATTTTTTAATTGTCTAGGTGCCATTATCATGGAGAAGCCAAACATTCGATGGGATGATGTTGCCGGTCTAGAAGGTGCCAAAGAAGCACTTAAAGAGGCTGTCATTTTGCCCATTAAATTTCCACATCTGTTTACAGGTTAGTAACATTGCCCATGTTTTTCACAGCTTCTAGATATCACGAAAGTGCTTCAGAGAATATACTGTAAAGTGAATTGACTGTATATATGTGGGCAAAACGCAGCAGTCAATTGCGCAGTGTCTCACAAACAGTCTTGGATTGAAATTACCAATTTTTTTTGGAGAAATTATCAGGCGTGTAGAATTAGGAAACTTGCCTAAGGTTTTGCTTTACCTAGAGTCGAACCTAGGACTCTTGTTTGCAACAACAAGAAATTACATTTATAGAGCGCCATCCACATCAGGAAGATATTCCAAGGCGCAGAATAGTGAGGGGTCAGGATCCGAGCTATGGGGGCAGGGTTGAGATGGGGGAGGGCAGAGAGGTAGGAGAGCATGGTCGAAGAGGAGGGTGTTGAGACTCATCTTGAAGGAGGCAAGGGAGGAACAAGGCAAAGTGATTGTGGCATGAGGCAGAGAGGCTGAAAGCTGCTGAATGGCGAGGGTGGACTGGTTGATAGGAGGTTATAAGCATGTCAGAGATGTAGGAGGGGCAAGGCCATGGAGGGCTTTGAAAGTTAGGACAAGGATCTTGAATTCGATCCTCTGAGGAATGGGGAGCCAGTGTAGCCAAGTGCGGGTTGGGCTGATGGGGTCACGGAGCCAGGTGTGGGAGAGGACACGAGCTGTAGCGTTTTGGATGGTGAGTGCTCAAACCACTGAGATACAGGACTCTTTCCTACTCCAGGAAGTCACTCGAAATGGAAAGCAGGCAAATACGATAATGGACCATCTCAATGAAGTTCAATCTAGTTCTTACCAGTCACCTTTAGTAAGTTACAGGGCATAGTAATTGAGATCTGTGAAGAGGGATGCTGCTAGGACTCAGTAATTATGGTATTGATGAGCACCATTAATGTTAATCAATATATGTTCTTACACTGAGCTGGCGATCCACATGCAAACAATGTGCTGTAACTGGTTAGTGTTAGACCTTCTTCGCCCCTTGCAAATAATGTCAATTTTTGGTGCATTCTAAGTTACGTATTATTCTAAATTACTACCCTCTGTGTATAGTAATACTGTACTTCCTGTACCAGTTGTGAAATTGCCCATTGCTACTCTAAACCTATCCCCTTTTTGTTGTGTTCCCATGGGATATCTGAAAGTTATATAACCTTTCAACTACCTGTATTAACATATTTTGAGCCTTCCTTGTAAGTGACCTCTTTATGATTTTTTAAAATAGACCTAGTAATGTTCCTAGTTTTCTTTGCTTGATAAGATCATCTCCGAAGATGACTATATCTAACAGTACTTTGGAAATATAATGAGTTCTCTTTGTATAGGTAAGCGAACTCCATGGCGAGGAATCCTCCTTTTTGGTCCACCAGGAACTGGCAAGTCATATCTGGCAAAAGCTGTGGCAACAGAAGCAAACAACTCAACATTTTTCTCAGTCTCTTCCTCTGATTTGGTATCAAAATGGCTTGGAGAAAGTGAAAAGTGAGTATCTAATGTTACCTTGAACAAGTTTCCTTGCTTCACATGCCTGATAATAATTCCTCACTCAATCCACAATTGTTTGTGGGACACTGGTGAGCACAATTGGATGCCGCGTTTCGCCTACAAAAATACAGTCAATTCACTTTACAGTATATTCTGTGAAGCATTTTGAGGCATCCTGAAGACGTGTATCAAATGCTGCCGAAACCCACCCATGCATTTGTCACATCTAGGTTTGACTATGGAAACTCCCTCCTCGTCAGCCTTCCCAACTCTTCCCTTCACAAGCTGCAGATCATCCAAAACTCTGCAGCTTGTGTCCTCTTCCACACCAGACTCTGCGACCCCTTCATTCCAAGCCTTGCCCAGATTGGCTTCAGAGGATAGAATTTAAGATGCTCGTCCTTGCTTTCAAGGCCATCCACGTCTTTGCCCTCTCCTGTCTTTCCGATCTGCTGACTCCCTACCAATCTGCCTACTCTGTCCTTTCAGCGGGTAGTCTGCTCCATGTCTCCCGTCCGACCCTCCCTATCATTGGTGGCTGGGCTTTTATCTTCTCTGCCTCCACACTCTGGAATTCGATCCCACAGTCTCTCTGCCTCGATTCCGCCCTTGCCTCCTTCAGCTGTACTCCCACCTTTTTGCCTCCCTTCCCGATACCCTGCCCCTCCCCCCTGCTCAGGTCCCAACCCCTGACTGTTCAGCACCTCGGGACATCCTCCCGACGTGAAAGACGCTCTAATAAATGTAATTTTGTAGTTGTTGTAGTTACCCAAGTATTATTCCATGCTATATTTTAGTTTGAATTAACTGCAGTAGATTGTTAATTCAGTGTTTACATTTTGTTTTATCTAGATTGGTAAAGAATTTATTTCAGCTTGCCAGAGATCATAAGCCTTCAATTATCTTCATTGATGAGGTTGATTCTCTTTGTGGCTCAAGGAGTGAAAATGAGAGTGAAGCTGCAAGGCGTATTAAAACTGAATTCTTGGTTCAGATGCAGGGTAAGCGTCAGTGATTCTGTCAGATAGGAAATGGCCTGGTTTGTTTCAAGCATTTATAATAAGCAGTGGAATATAAGAAAGACGAGAATCGGGAAAAGCTCATTGACTTTTTGCTTCTGCAGAGAATATAGCTTCCATATCTATAGAGCATTTGTTCAGATATATCTGTTTGTGGCCTTCATCCTAATTCCTAATAATTCCATCCTTCAGATGAGAAATTAAACCAAGGTCCCATCTGCCTGTTCAGACGGATCTTACCATTGCTCTATTCAAAAACAGAAGAGTTTTTTCCTGGTGTCCCTGCCAACAATCCCTCAATAAAATTGGTCATTTACTTCATGGTTGTTTGTGAGACATTACTGTGCTTGGCTTGTTCGTCCACAAAAAACAGTTAATCCACTCCATAGTATACTTTGTGAACCATTCTGAAACGTCATCATGGCTTGAATGATGTTATACCAAATATTAGGATTATTTTATTATTAATACAAATGGAGGCAATTCCACGCATCTGTTATTATGTGAAACAGAGAAAAACGAATTTCTAGGTTTCCTTGAGTCTCATTCTCTTATTCTACACACACAATTCACTTTAAAAAAAACTATATGTTACACTCCTCTCGGTATTTACAAAAACATCTACTGTACCCTTCACATTATCTTTATTCGAGTGAAAATAAGTTCATTTCTGTGTCTCATATAACATCAAATGATGGGCAGAGATATCAAAGGGCTCTATTGTCATTTTAGATGATTGTAGGAAATCTTTGAATTACTCAATTTCAGTTTGACTAAGTAAAATGTTTTTAACGCTAATGCAAATTGATAAAAAGGTTCACTGCACTGACAAATATAATCTTGTTAGGCTATGCAGCATTTGACTTACCACTACGTCATGAAACTTAAAGTTTTGACCAGCTTCATGACCAACTAAAATAGAATATAGTAAATACTGAAAAATCCTTGCTTAGGAGATAATCAATGTGGAGACTAAATCAGTGAAGTTGTAATAGCTTTCTCATGAATTATCTATGTTACACAATTAACTATCAGCAATTTTTGGCAGGAGTCGGAGTAGATAATGAGGGAATCTTGGTTCTTGGAGCTACAAACATTCCCTGGGTTCTGGATTCTGCTATAAGGAGAAGGTAAAATATCCCTGCAATTTTATTGTACTGTGTGACTGCCTGAAAATAATTTCCTATGTACTGTATTACTGCTTAGGAAACATGTCGTGACTGCCAAACGGCTTCCAAATGAAAAATTGTTGCATTATATTATCATTGACAGATAACAAAATTACATTTGTATCGTGCCTTTCACGTCGGGAGGACGTCCCACAGACAGACAGGTTATTTAAAGTGGTGAACTGTCATTTCCTTGGATAATGTTGGACTGCTGGTACGGATACAGAAACCATTGTGCTTATATTTTTTTAAAAAAACACGTTTTCCATGATTAGATCCACAATAGCCACCAACTTTGTTCAAAGTGAGTAGGATAGAAATACATCACTATCTCTTGCAAGATGCACCCTTCCTAAAAAACAAAGTTCACTGCTGTCACCTTAGTCAATAACAACTTTGATTTATATAGCGCCCTCCACTCCGGACGGCATCTCAGAGCGCTGGGTAGTATTTGGATAATTGAAACTCTCCGTGATCAAGGTTCTGATATTCAACTTTCTATTTCGCAATCTCCCTCATCTGGGGAAAAAAACCATTGTCTGCACTATGTTCTGCTCTTATCCAATAAGTTTCAACAATATCCAAGAAAAATCTTCCTTTTTTTTAAATCCTCAACTTCAATCCAAACTGCCTGCCTTGCCTGTCTCGGTGAAACACACTTGTGTGGCTTATTTCAGTTGTCAAAAAAAATCTTCCTGCTTCCACATTGCAACTATCCCTCCTACTTTGCTCTACTTTATTTCTGCTACAAATTCTACCCTCCAGGTATCTTGATCTCAGTCAATGTCTTGCTTTAATAAAGTCCTGCGCTTCACCCATGGCCTAGGATTCGTACTGGTTGCTGCAACACTTATCGATATAGACTAGTAGGTAGCAAATTCAATACATGCAATGTTTGGCAGGATATTTGATAGGGACTGGGACAATAGTTTAAACACCACAATTAGAGTCCTGTAGCTCAGTGGTTAGAGCACTTACATTACAAGCGTGAGACCTGTGTTCAAATCCAAGCGGGTCAGGGCAAAACCTTGGGCAAGTTTCCTTACTCCACATGCCTAATAATAATCCCTCCAAAAACATTTTTTAAAAATTGATCGTTTTCAATCCACAACTGTTTGTAGATACTGTGCGCAATTGGCTGCCATGTTTCGCCCACAAATGTAGTCAATTCACTTTACAGTATATTCTGTGAAATGCTTTGAGACATCTAGAAGACATGAAAAACGCGATGTCAAATGTAAAGATTAACAACTAGAACAGGCTGCTAGGAACTGCCCTGGTTGAGGGCAGTTTTTTTGATGCTCTGATAAGAAGATGGTAGATAGGCTGGCTATTCTGGAAGAATGATGTTGAATGGGCGAAAGGGCCTTCTTCTTTTGAACCGTTCTTGGATCTTCAAGTCTCACTTGTTTTTCCATTCGTTTTAAAGTTTTCATATTTAATCTAATTCGCTCTCCGCATTCTTCCTTTTAAAATCTTATCACTTCACACTTATCCTCAATTCATCTGCCTTCTATCTGCCAACTCACTAATCTGTCTATTTATCGTTTGCTTGGTCCTCCTCGTAGCTAGCTCTCTGATCTTGTGTTGTGAGTTGGTTGTGTTTTTTTTTATCAGTGCCTGTACAATAACTAGTTTATTGTATCCTGAAACTGCTGTCCTCCTACAGGTTTGAGAAACGCATCTATATTCCACTACCCGAGCAGGCCGCTCGCAGTATAATGTTTAAACTGCACCTTGGAGTCACCCCAAACAGTCTGACTGAAGAAAATTATCGGACACTTGGAAGTAAAACAGAGGGTTATTCTGGAGCTGACATAAGCATCATAGTACGAGATGCCTTGATGCAACCAGTAAGGATAGTTCAGTCAGCTACACACTTCAAGAAGGTAAGATACCCCAGGAATAAGGTGATGCAAAGGAACACTAAAGTCCACTTTTAATCAAAAAAGCTAGGTTGGAGGGGAGAATTTAACATACAATAATCTGGGAAAATCTAATGAAAATCAAACAGGATTTACTTTGAAACATCCTCTATATTCAAATTTTAAAAGTTGTGTACCTGGAAATTAATATACACGAAAAGCCAGTTTCCATAAATGTCGCAATGCAAGTGCAGTGCTGGAATTGATATTGCAACAACGCCAGACTAGGTGCAAAATATGGCCACCCAGAAAAAAAAAGTTGTAACAGTTACATTTGTAGGAAAATCCTTTTTAATTAATTAACCAAAAAGTGTTGTTTAACGAAGATTTTTTGGTGGTTACGTATTCTGCAAGGAAAGATGCAACCATTATATTGGCAATATATAGAGGCTGTAACAAAACAGCTTTCAGTCACGTCACAAATTTTCTTACTTGCATTGATCAGTGCCTAATTCCTCATGGCAAATATTGACCTATGGTTTATTTCCATCTGTGCTTTTGATCACTCCCACCTCCCCCACCCCCACTCTCATCCACTCACTACCAACATTCACCCACCACCAACATCTATCTGCTCCCCCAGCTCAGGCTCCAAGGCAGCTCTGTGAAGCGCTTTGTGTCATCCCCCCAATGTGAAAGGCCATACATTGTTGTATCGTACTGCCAGACTGTGTTCAGCTGCTAAAGGTAACCAATGGAGATCTGCAGTGAACCACCTCCCTTGTTTTGTTCTCAGTGCAAATTAGTCAAGGTGAAGTTTGGCTTTTAGATCAGTTATGTTGGTAAAGCAGTTCAAGGGTTGTTATGAACTCATAGCTACAACAAGAAATACCGGTTTAGCAATACGCAGCATCATGTTGCTGGCCGAGAGTGCAAATTCATTTTTCAATGAAGGGTGTGATTGTAAATGTAGCACCAATGTTCTGCATCTTAGTAAACATTTAAGCTTTGTGTTTTGTTTTTATAGGTCCGAGGTACTTCAACTGTAAATCCTTCTGTAGTTGTGGAAGATCTTCTAACCCCATGTTCACCTGGTGATCCAAATGCTCTGGAAATGACCTGGAATGATGTTCCAGGGGAAAAACTGTTTGAACCTGTAGTGTCGATGGCAAGTGCCTTTTTTCTTATAGACCATATCTTTCTCCTTGTAATTCTGATGATTCAGTTCTTGCCTTCAGAGTTCATTTTAGAGGGGAAAAAAATGTAAGTTTAAAATTGCTTTAAATGGATGACAGAAACACCTGTATGTTTGTTTTGTTCCCTCTGTTGGTTTGAAATCTGTTGAATCTTCAGTTCACTTTGGTACAAATATGGTAGTATACACCGATAATAATCTTTGTATTTGGCACAAGACCTATAGATGTGCACACAGTGTGTGTCGGCCTGGCTCAGTTGGTAGCAATCTCATTGCTGAGTCAGATGGTGGTGGGTTCACATCGGATTTTGAACTTGTATAGTCTAGGCTAACTAGAGTGTACCAAAGTGAACTCCAGTGCAGTGCTGGAGGAGTGCAGCATTGTCAGAGATGATGTCTTTTACATGAGTTATTAAACCAAAGTCCCGCCTGTACAACAACAACTTGCTTTTATATAGTGCACCTCACGCAGGGAGCGTTCCAGAGTGCTTGACACAATGCCGGGCAGCGGGAGAGATGACTAGATATGGTCAGTTAAGTTGGTTGTCAGACATGACCTGAAGTTGGGGAAGCAAGGCTTATTCCCTAGCCCACGCACTGTCACGTATGGTGTCCCACAGGCCTCTGTCCTGGGTACCCTCCTCTTCAATCTATGTATGCTCCTGCTCGACAAGGTCATCCACAGGCATGGGATCAAATTTCCACATGGATGCAGATGACACCCAACTCTACCTCTCCACCTCCCAGCTTGAATCTAGGACAGTTGTTGTCCTGGCCATTTGCCTGTCTGACAAGTCCTGGATAAGAGCCAACTTCCTCCAGTTCATTGTTGGCAAGATAGAGGCCCTCGTGCTTGACTCCTGACAGTGCCTCCTCACCTTAGCTGCTGACACTATCAATATTCATGGCTGCCACTGTTTTCATCAGGTCACGGCTTGACTATGCCAACTGCCTGTTCACTGGCCTTTCCAATTCTTCCCTCCGTAGACTGCAGATTATTCAGAACTCATGGCCTTTTGCACCAGGCTCCGGGACCTTCCATTCTTGCCCGGCTTTCCTGGCTCCTCGTTCCTCAGAAAATTGAGTTCAAAACCCTCTTTCTTACTTATAAGGCCCTCTACGATATTGCTCCCTTCTATTTTCGACCTCAAAACCCCATATCAGCCTTCCGATCAGAAGACACCAGCCTGCTTCTGTTCCCCTGGACTTCCCGCCCTACCATTACTGTTCAGGCATTCAGCATCTCGCCCCCATCCTCTGGAACTATCCCGTAATCCCTCCACATCCACCATTTTCTTGCCTCTTTCAAGTCCTGTTTGAAGACCTTCCTCTTCAATCGTTCCTTTGGCCACCCTCCCAACCCCACCTTTCTTCCTCCCCTTCTGACCCCAATATTTGAATATGAGTGTGAGGTAGGGTCTGGCAATATATCGATATATCGGTTATATCCAATATAATTTTCATATCGATACACCGATATGGGTATTTTAAAAATATCGATATATCGAAAAATCGGAATGCGCGCACTGAATGCTCATCTCTATACACAATGCACAGACGGAGGTGCAAGCCGCCATATTGTATTCATAGTCCTCGAATACAATATACAGGTATGCAAGGGGTGTGGGGGAAGAGACGGTGGGGAGAGAGAGAGATGGCGGGGGGGTGGGGGGGGGGGAGACGGCGGGGGAGGGGAGACGGGGGGGGGATGTGATAACAGACAGACAGACAGACAGATGGGGGGTGTGAGAGAGGAGAGAGACACAGACAGAAGAGCACAGAGATGAAGAGAGTGAGTGTGAGAGACACAGAGAGAGAGAGATATTTACCTCCTGAGGAGATAGGCCCCGAATGTGCGCGCACCTCACGACGCGCGCGCATGCGCAGTACGAAAACCCCGAAAATATCAGTATATCGATATGAGCCCATTGATATATCTAAATCGGAAAATTTCCATATCGACGGACCCTATTGTGAGGATCTTGAAATCAATCAAGAAGAAAAGGGAATTTGTTCTGATGTGCTGTCTGAACAATTTCCCAGATAGAATTGTTCATTCACTTTATGGCTGTTTTGGGGGGAAAATCTGTGGGGCATTGCATTCACCTATAAAATACAATAACTACACTTCACAGTAAATCATTTCCAATGTAAAGGTGCAATACCTAATGGAATTAGAATAATTATTAAATATATTAATAGTATCAAATAATCAAATAATTATTAGAATAAATATATGATTAGAATAATGTCTCTAAGGTGCATCAAAGTAATTCATGTTAAGTGTTTGTGTTTGTTTAATTGTAGGCAATTACAGTAGCCAATTTGCAAAATTCTGTTTTCTTTTCAAATAATGTAATGGGTTATTTTACATCAACCTGAACAGCCAGATGGACCTTCATTTAGCTTTTCCTCCAAACGATGGCACCTGTGAGATCACCCGTGCAGTCCTTCCCTGATATTGAATTGTTGTGTTCAGCTACACGATGAGCTCACATACATAAGCATCTTTCAGTAAAGGTCCAATAAATCTTAGATTTGGTTTTCAGTAACAGATTAGAGAATATTCAATTTTGTGGAAGTTCCTAATTCTTGGGTTTGTTTATAATTATTTTTCAATTTCTAGTATGATTAAGCCCTAATGATTAAAGCAATCCTCGCAAGACAAGCAGCCAGAAGCTTGCCAGATACTAGTACAATCATGAAAATGCAATTATGCCAGAGCCATAATAGAGTCACAGGGTGCACAGAAAGTAATCTTAGCATTTTATAATGCAATTCAGGCAATTCATTGAGCGCTAAAAACATGTCTTATGTAAAATTCAGTTTATATCAGTAGCTTCTTAGGAAAGTGTTCTGATCACTTGGACTGATTAATTTGTTTTAAATTAATTATTGATTGACCTATTTCCTTTATATTTTATTCCTTATCATATTTTCTTTAACAGGCTCACATGCTACGATCCTTAACAAGCATAAAACCTACTGTTAATGATGAGGATCTGAAGAAATTGAAGAAATTCACAAACGACTTTGGGCAGGAAGGCTAAAGCAGAAAAATTTCATATGCAAAATATTTCCTTTTTTCTGTACATTTTTTCCCTATTCACTTAAACTTATGGCAGAGTGAGTATTTTTTCCATCACTTTGTGAAAGTTCAAGCACTATTATGTTTTTGAGATCACGGGACTTTATATACAGCTTGAGTGGATAATGATTTATATATTCTATGTATACATTTGCCTATGAATGGACCATCTCTCACTATACAGTATATGTATTATAAATAAATTGAGAGAAATCCAAAATGTTATCAAGGGTTTACCATGGATTTTCTTTAAAAAATATTGTACTGATAGGTTGGCTATATCTTGGAATGCAGAATAATGTTGAATGTTATAGCCTAAATACTTTTTGAATGGGGCATTTTAAACATGCTATTTGCACATTAATTCTTAAAAGAATACTACTCATGGGCTTGATCTATTATAATCAGTTGTGCTCTTAAAATTCCTGACTGATCCTGTACAATGAAGTAATTTGAGTTCTTGTACATAAACAATCAGTCATTTGTATCCAAAGCATTACTTTAAAGTAAGGAGCTTTCACAGCACTAGCGATTTTTAAAAAAAAACATGTTTTGAGGGTTTAAGTAATCTGAAATGTTTGCATTTTTTCTCTTAATTTCTGTTTGTAAATAAAGCTTATTGGAATTCACCTCACTGTGAACAGAATTTTTTTTAATGTTTTGATTCAGTAAACCTTTTTGAAAAATGTAAAGAAATAATAATTCTTGCATTTAGTACAACCCTTTTCACATCAGGATGATGTCTCAAAGCACTTTACAGAATTTTCTGTGAAATGAAGTAACACAGCATCCCAATTGCGCAGAGCAATGTCCTGTAAGCAGATATGTAAGTTTTGATTGATTGATATGAAACAAATGAACAATTTTACTGAGGAGGAGATTGTTTATTGCAGGGATTAACAATAATAATCCTTGCATTTTGATACAGTGATACACATCTTCTAGACATTTCAAAGTGCTTCACAGAATATACTGTAACATGAATTTACTATTTGTAGGCGAAACGCGTCAGCCAACTGCATATAGCAGTATCCCACAAACAGTAATGGCTTGAAATTACCAATTTATTATTTTTTGTGAGGGATTATTATTTACCAGGATACCCAGTGAAACTCCTCTTTTCCAATGGTACTATAGGATTTTTAAATGTCCACCTAAATAGGCAGACGGGATCGCCATTTAAAATCTCATCTAAAGGACTGTACCTCACAATGCAACAGTGGTTTGAACCTAAAATTTTTGGACTGAGGGGTGAGGATGCTACCTCTGAGCCAGGCTGATGATCAACGAATCAGAGGAAGCAATGAAAGAATTGACACAATAATTCCTACCACCAAGAACAAGCAAAGCACATCTGGGGTAATCATTGGTCAACATTGATTCGGGTTGTGGAAAAGTTCAGACTCTTCACGAGATCCTTATCACTGGAAGAGAATTGCACGCTACTTCAGGTGTGAAATGAGTGATCCTTCGCCTCTACTGTTTGGGGTTCGTGCCCAGTGAAATTACACCAAAACACTTGGTGATTAGTAAAATGCTCTAATAATAATCCTTTAATTTGATATACGGTAGTGCTTTTTATATCTCCTAGATACTTTATTCAGTCCCACAAAGCATAAATATACATTTCCGCAGTCGGAACGTTTGACGCAAGCATACACGTAAACCTTATGTAACACATTGATAATATGTAAATATAACTAATAACAAAGTATAATATCCCATACTCTGAAGATATCTAACCACTGAGCCTCAGTACTTGGACCACCAGGGGTAAACAAATTAACCTTACCCCAAATTCAAATCTCAAAAGTTCCTGAGATTCAGAGTTTTGGTATTACTAATGTTGGAGTGAAGAGCTAGTTCCAACTCTTAACCTCAAAAACTCCTGTAGAGCTCTACTCCCACTTTTTTATACGCCTAATGTCCCCGGTGACTTTATCCCTGCCCAGTTCTTCATACTTTAACAATTTGGAAATATAAAACTCGTTAACTCCACTATCTTCATTATCCTTTGACCAGAAGACTCCAACAGGGCCACATAACTTATCAACTCCCAGAATTTAACACAAGAACTGTAAACAAAAAGCACTTAACTAACATTTTACCTCTTAAGAAAGATAAACAGATCGATACCTCAATCTTAACATATGTAACAGACCATCCAGCTCCGATCACCTGCAACCCTTTCCCTAAACCCAAATATTCATCATAATCCTTAACTACCTCACAGACTCATCAATCGAAAGAACATGCATTTTTAGACTTTATCACATTTATATTAATATTCTTTACAATAATTATTGTAAGTATGGTGACATTTTCCATCATTTTGATTTGGACAGTCTCCTAAAGCTACTGGCAGAAAATAGCAAAATTACGAGGGAATTGTTCTGCAGGTTGGCTCAAGATATGTCCTCGGCAGTTTTATGCTAGATGGGGCCACTGCACATGATTACAGAGACTACACTAGTTTTTTTTACAATGATCTTCATACTGAAATCAGGTGGTATCTGAGTTTGAATTGTTGAAATTGTCAGCTCTCATTAAACTCTTGGCACGTGGTTTTAAAGAAAGGTGTTGTAATGAACAGAGACTTTGCCTAAGTCCCTCGCATTGAACAACTGGATTAAACCCACAGTAACATGACAGTAAATTTGTTCTGTAATTCCACCTTCAAATTCCAACTAAAGACCTTCCTTTTTGGATTGTGCGCACAGACACCACCACCCCCTCCAGGCATCAACCCCCACCCCCCGCCCGGCTCGTTGTCAGATTCCGTCACTGTGAAGCGCTCTGGGATGCTACCCCACGTAAAGGGCACTGTATAAATGCAAGTTGTTGCTACACTCCAATGTTCCAATGTCATTTCTGTGGTAGGGTTTCTGGAATTGCTCAGTATCAGTACTAGAAGCGTGGTCTAAGCAAAGTTTTATATAAATTTATTGGCAGTTTACATGTGGGGCTATGGAATTTTTTCTTCATTTTTAGGTTTCGGGCCTAGTCCAACAATTGAATTTTGGATAACCGATAAAACAGGGATTTACTGTATAATCACATTTGCAGATATAAACAGCAGAGGGAGCCGGTTACGGAGGAAATGCAGTATAACCCATTAGGTACAGTACTGAAAAAGATGTAGTCAAAAGTTTGGAGTTGCTTAAACGGATTGAATACAATCTGAATTGTATTTTAAAAAAATCATTTTCACTCTACTTATTTCCACACACAATTAACTGTTCTGCAGAATTGTTTCATGGAATTTGCACTTTTATCTTAGGAAGCTGGACAATGCGTCATTTATTTATTTACCTTCAAGAGCTGTTATCAGATTAAAGAGTATACCAGATTACTGTTTAGATCCACAAATGCCTAAGAGATGAACGATCAATTAAAATGGGCTGTTGACTGGACAAATTAAATTCTCTTCCCTGGGAAATGGAGGGTGGGGTGATGTAAGTGGGATCTCCTCGAGAACTGATTTAGCTCCAATATGACATGCCTGGCACTCTTCCTCTATCCGTTTGCCTTGCCTCTTCCTTTCCCATTTTCAGGTCGCTCCTGAAGGCCTCCCTATTTGACCGTGCCTACGGTCACCTCCCCCTGCCCCTGCTCATAGCCATGCTCCGCCACTGTCAAGCCCTCCGGGACGCTACCCTGTGTGCGGGCACACTATAAATGCAAGTTGATGTTGTTGGAATTGAGCCACAATGTCTGTGGTAGTCTCGCCAGGAAGTGTTAACTAAGAATGCCCCAGACAGGGTGAAACCTTGGACAAATTTCCTTACCCCACATACGTAACAATGATCCCTTACGAAAAAAAAATTATAAAATTGGTCACTTCAATCCACGACTGTTTATGGGACACCAGTGTGCAGCAATTGGCTGCCGCGTTCCATCCCCAAATACACAGTCAATTCACTTTACTATTTTATGAAGTGCTGTGAGACATCCAGAAGACGTGAAAAGCACTAGATCAAACGCAAGGAAATATAGTCACAGAAATCGCTGGGAACACTCAGCTTCAGGCAGCGTCTATGGAGAAAGGAAAAGTGAGTCTATGTTTCGGATCCACGACCCTTCGTCAGAATCACTTTTCCTTTCTCCGCAGATGCTGCCTGCCCTGCTGAGTGTTGCCGATGATTTCTGTTTGTGTTTCAGATTTCCAGCATCTGCAGTATTTTGCATTTTTGACATAGACAGTCAATTCACCTGGCAGCTTATTATACAATAATAATAATAATCCTTGCATTTGCTATAGCGCTGCTCATGTCTTCCAAACGTCTCAAAGCCCTTCACAATATACTGTAAAGTGATGATGATGCTGATTGTTATTATTTGAAAGCAGCAGTGGTTGATTGAGGCTGTGGTTTGCGATTGATTGATTGATTGATTGATTGATTGATTGATTGATTGGTTGATTGATTGATTGACAGCAGTAATCACACCAACAGAGAGGACTACAATTCCCACAGTTCCCCGGGAGGAGGAGGAGGGGGGGGGGGGGGTCGTTGCGGCGCATGCGCAGCTGCTGGCAGTGGGTCAGTTGGTGGTTTGCTTCAGGGCGGGAGGACGGTCGGTCAGACATTAACCACAGCCCCCTCCTCCTCTCCTCTCCTCCTCCTCTCCCCTCCCGGGCCTCCGCTCTGCGTATAAATGTTCTCCCTGGGGGAGGGGTTGACTGTGTGGAGCGACTTCTCGGGCTGGAGCCCTCTGCTGCTCGTCATGTTGCTGGTGGTCGGGGCCTTCATCGTGGCCTTCGTGCTGCTGCTGTATATGGTGTCGCCGCTCATCAGCCCCAGGCCCCTGAAACTACACGGGGCCCACGTCGTGGTGAGTGGGTGGCAGGGACAGGCAGAGAGGGAGAGGGACAGGGAGTGAGGGACAGGCAGAGAGGGAGAGGGAGGGAGAGGGACAGTGAGTGAGGGAGAGGCAGGGAGGGAAAGGGACTGTGAGTGAGGGACAGGCAGGGAGGGAGGGAGAGGGACTGTGAGTGAGGGACAGGCAGGGAGGGAGGGAGAGGGACTGTGAGTGAGGGACAGGCAGGGAGGGAGAGGGAGGGAGAGGGACAGTGAGTGAGGGACAGGGAGGGAGAGACAGGCAGGGAGGGAAAGGGACAGTGAGTGAGGGACAGGCAGGGAGGGAGGGAGAGGGACAGGGAGGGAGGGACAGGGAGGGAGGGAGAGTGACAGTGAGTGAGGGACAGGGAGGGAGGGACAGGCAGGGAGGGAGAGTGACAGTGAGTGAGGGACAGGCAGTGACGGAATGAGTGACAGTGAGTGAGGGACAGGGAATGAGTGAGAGAGAGTGACAGTGTGAGGGACAGGCAGGGAGGGAGGGACTGAGTGAGTGTGAGGGAGGGAGGGAGGGAGAGAGAGTGACAATGATGGAGGGAGGGAGGAAATGACGGGCAGTCAGTCAGTCAGTGAGCGAGCGAGCGAGTGACAGGCAGAGAGGGAATGAGTGAGGCGATGAGTGAATGAGACAGTGAGTGAGGTAGGCAGTAAAGGGGGGAGGGATGGAGGCAGGCAGTGTGAGTGAGGCAGCGAGTGAGTGAGTGAGGCAGGCAACATGTGAGTCAGGCAGGCAGCGAGTGACTGAGGCAGGCATTGAGTGTGGCAGGCAGTGAGTCAGGCAGGCAGGCAGACAACAACAAGAAAATTACACTTGTATAGTGCCTTTCACGTCAGGAGGACGTCCCAGCGAGTGAGTGAACAGGCAGCGAGAGAGCGAGGCAGGCAGGGAGCGAGGCAGGCAGGGAGCAGTGAATGTGAGTGGCAGGTCGTGAGCGAGGTCCTGCCAGCGCCGCCAGGTGCCAGCAAACAATTGGCAAATTCTGTAAACAGAGAACAGAACCAGGTACATAACATCCCCAGGGCTCCCTGGCCTATGCTGGGCTGTTTTTTGCCCAAATTTATGAATATAATATTTGGTACAACAGATTTCCAAAACAAATGCAGAATACAACATCTTCTTTTCCAATTTTCCTTGCTCCCGAAAAAAACAGTTGTTTACGATACGTTTTTTCACCACACACAGGTTTTGTACACATTGTTTGGAACACTCCCTTTAAAATAGCCAGGAGTCATCCCCGTGTGCACCACATCCATGTAACAGGCCCTCACACACCTGGGGTCCCCAAGCTGGGAGCCACCTCACACCTGGTCTCTATCTCTCGCGACCCAGGCTTGGGCTTTTTTTTAATGCGTTTCACCGCAGCAGCCACGGTGGATGTACCTTGGGACCATTCACCTTCGCTGCAGTTATTCAATTCTGCTTCAGGTCACGCAGAACAGGCTCGAAATACCACACCGGTTTAAAATAGGAAAGGCCTGCCACAGCACTTTTAACAGGGAAAGCAAGTTTATTTCTATCGGTAAATTAATTTTGAGCCTGTCGAGCCCTATATGAGTGTTTTGTACCAGAAAGTAATGTTGTTGGATTGTTGCAGTGGTTTGGATTGCAAGTTAACCAACCACTGCTTTTTAAAAAAAAAACTCTGGGTTGTTTGAAACAGAAGTAATAAATGTGTAGCAATAATTGCATGATATTGCCCAAAATTTGAAGAGCACAGCAGGCTGAGTCAAATAGTGTACTTAGGATTGTTTTGTAATTGTTTGTATAATTCTGAGCAAATGCTTAAAATGCTTTAAAAAAAAGTCTGTGACAGACCAGCAGCCAGACTGCTTTTTTATTCTGGAATTCAAAATTTGTCCCTCCCACAGAAAACCCCCCATAAGATTTAGATACTGTAGGGTAGATTATATTACAAGAGTCACGTTTCATATGAAAGTCTTCCATGCATGTGACCCTATTTTGTGGCTAGGCTATTAAAAACTTGGGTATGCAGACTGGTGACAGGAATTATGGTCTATCTTGCTATCGCTTTCCTTTTCTTTGAGGCTGGGTGGAAAGGATTAGCGGGAACAGTCAGATTATATACAGTCGGGTAACAACAACAACATGTTATTATTTGTATAGCATCTTTCACATCGGGAGGACATCCCAAGGATAACCAGTGATCAAAACTAGTTTTCAAACTAAATACATTTGTTATCCTGGGAATGGAAGTTTGTTTATGTTTCATATGTGGAGGAAGACAAGTAGACAAGTTGCTTTGAATGCAACTTTTTCACATAGAGAAAGTTTAGAAATGTTATTGTGGATTTGAGTAATGGATACAATATGTGTTTCAAGATTTATATACCAAGATCAAATAATTCCTTGCAGATGGGAGTAGGGGGTGGCCATTCAACAACAACTGCAACAACAAAATTACATTTGTATAGTGCCTTTCACATCCGAACGATGTCCCAAGGCGCTGGACAGATAGTATTCCATACCCGATCTGAGGATAGGGATTGGGAAGGGTGGAGGACGGGGGGAAGGAGGTTGATTGAAAGCACAGTCAAAGAGTAGGGCCTTGAGGTAGGTCTTGAAGGAAGCAAGGGATGGGGCGAGGTGGAGGGATTGTGGGATGGAGTTACAGAGGGTGGGGGTAGAACGGTTGGTTGAGTGGGGGAGGCGGAGGACGTGAAGCAGGCTGTAGCCTGCTGAGCGGAGGGAACGGGCGGGTTGGTAAGGGGTTAGGAGGTTGCAGAGGTAGGGAGGAGCGAACCCATGAAGGCCTTTGAAGGTGAGGACCAGTATCCTCTGTGGGATGCCAGTGGAGTTGGGCGAGGGTGGGGCTGATATGGTCACGGAGCTTAGTGCAGGAGAGGACACATGCTACAGAGTTCTGGATGATCTGCAGCCTGTGGAGGGAGGAGTTGGGGAGGCTGATAAACAAGGAGTTTACATAAGCAAGCCTGGATATTATGAATGCATGTACGAGAGTTTCGGTAGTTTGTGGTTTGAGATAGCAGCGGAGCCGGGCAATGTTGTGGAGGTGGGTGAAGGCAAAGCAGATCCCGGCATGGATATGAGGTAGAAAGGATAGTTGCTGAAATAAAATTCAGCATCATTTATTAGATTGTGGCACATTGCCTTGGGATGTCCTCCCAACGTCAAAGGCGCTATGTAAATGTAATTTTGTTGTTGTTGTTTTTTAATTCAATTTCTTCAGCTTTTCTCTATATCTTCATACTTTATGTCCAAGTATCTCTCACATTTACAACATATTGGCTGCTGTATCTTTGCATTTGATGTAGCACCTTATATTGTTAAAACTTCTCAAAGTACTTTACAGGATTTACTGTAAAATGCATTCACTTGGATTTTTTGAGTTATGTATTAAGTTCAGGTTAAAGGCATACCACTGAAGATCGTATTCCTAAAAGAAGCTTATGTGATCGTACTTGTGCCTTAATCCAAGCTGCACCGCTGACTTCCTTCCAAATTTACGGCTCCTCCTACCAATTCGATGTGGCTCTTTCTTTGTACTATTCCACTTGATATTTTTCCCATTCTATCTTTCTGCATAAAATATTCTTCTTTGGTAATGTTTTTCTGAAAACACATAAAGATGTACCTTTTCTTAGTGATTTTACATGCCTGGGCACTGACAAATGTCCATAGCACTTTTGCAAAATGTATTTCCCAACATGGAACTCAGCCCATTCTAGAGTTGAGACAGGCAAGCTGCAGCCTGATTAGCACTAAATCCCTTTCGCAATGTAGCTGCAATGTTTAAATTATATTCTGGTCAGAGAGTATCCAGATGCAGCTTTTCTGATTCACTTAAATGTCCGTGTCTCTGACACTCCCAATTGGTTCACTCTTTGCACTGGGACATTAGCCAATTCCTTATTGCTACCATACTCGTTGGCGTTTGACCAATATTTTTGCCTGTTTTAGGAAATACAAATCTTAAGTTACCCACAGCTTCATCATCAACTTTACCATTGTACGTGAGTTTTTTTTTGTCAAGTTGGAAGAATTGTAGACAACTAATAAATATTTTTTTTTAAAAGAAATCAATTGAGTGGAAAGAAAATGATCTACGTACACTATTTAAATGGTAGTCATAAACTTAAAGATGTTTTGTTCAGCGTTATGTAATCGGCATGTGTTTAACATTGTATTTTTGTGCCATGTTACTAAACAAACCATAGGTTAAACTCTTATGTGTTCTTACTATTGTTTAATTCTCATTTGTTTTTATTGTACATTGCAGAAAGATTTGCTACATAGTCTATTTCATTGTTGAAAGAGAATTTTAGTTTTTTAATGCTGCATATTTTAACAACAACAAATTACATTTGTATTGCGTCTTTTATGTTGGGAAGATGTCCCAAGGCGCTGGACAGGTACGAAGTATTTAAGTACAATATTAATTTTTACTTTGGTAGGTGACTGGAGGATCTAGTGGTATTGGAAAATGCATTGCCATAGAGTGCTTCAAGCATGGTGCTTTTATAACTTTGGTGGCTCGGAATGAGGTACGTGAGTGGTTGAATTGATAATTTATCAGTCTTGAATATTTTCATAGTTTCTCATAGAAAAATGTTTGAGATGAAATGTTTCTGCCTAACCCTAAGTGAACAGGTTTTTATCTGGAATTACAAAACTGATTCTTTCGGTGTTTTTATGGGGGGAAGAGGGAAAGTATTCTGATTATTGAAATACTGTCCATTTTCATACTTGTCCTGAAAACTGACTATGTTGTGAGGATCAAACAGAAAAGAAAGTGTTAATTTATTTATTGAAGAAAGGTAGCTATGGTTTCTTCCCCCCACACACAATCGACTAACGCCTGGTTTCCTACTTTCTGCTAGGTAAACAGACATGTGTGGAGTAAGGAAATTTGCCTAATATTTCACCCTACCTGGGAATCAATTCCAGGTACCCACACTTGTGAGGCGAAAGCTCTAACCAATATATAATAATAATCCTTGCATTTTGATATAGTACTTTTCACATCTTCTGGATGTCTCAAAGTGCTTCACAGAATATAATGTAAAGTGAATTGACTGCATATTTGTGGGCAAAACACTGCAACCAAATTCGTACAGCAGTATCCCACAAACAGTCATGTATTGAAGTGACCAATTATCTTTTTCTTGAGGGATTAATGTAAGGTGTATGGAGTAAGGAAACTTGAACAAGGTTTTGTCTTGCTGGGAATCCTACCCAGGTCTCACTTGTGAGTGCTCTAACCACTGAACTACAGGACTGCACATTATTCAACGCCACCTCCAGTAGGTTTGGGGGAACAGGATGGAAAGGGTTAGATTTCACTTATCCGGTCAGGTCAGTGAGTGATATACATGAAAAATGGACAGAAGAGGTTGCATCAGTTATTGAGAGGTAAATACTACATATGATTACAAGGAAATTCTTGTTCCATACCCACTGAGACAATTAATTCAAAACTTTGGATACTCACCCGCAAAATACATTGTATCCTCATCACACCGGTCCTTGCCAGGCTCCACTGGCTCCCAATTACTGAACAGATCCAATTTAATATCCTCTTGGCTGCTGTGTTTCGCTCACAAAATATACAATCAATTCACTTCACAGTAGGGTCCGGCGAAATATCGATATATCGCTAAAACCCGATATAATTTTCACATCGATACGCCGATGTAGGCATTTCAAAAATATTGATATACCGTAAAATCGATATATCGAGGTAAAAAATCGGAATGCGCGCACACTGAACTACAAGACCCAGAATGCTCATCTCTATACACAATGCACAGACCGAGGTGCAAAGCTGACATATTGTATTCATGGTCCTCGAATACAGTATACAGGTATGCAAGGGGTGGGGGGTGGGGGAAGAGAAGGCTGGGGGGTGGGGGGGGGTGAGGGGGAGAGGGACGGTGGAGGGGGGGGTGAGGGGGAAAGAGACGGGTGGGGGGGAGAGGGACGGCTGGAGGGGGGGTGGGGGGGGGAGAGAGATGGCTAGGGGGGGGGTTGGGGGTAGAGAGATGGCTGAGGGTGGGTGGGGGGGAGAGAGATAGCTGGTGGGGGAGAGAGAGATGGTTGGAGGGGGTGGGGGGGAGAGAGATTCGGCGGGGTGGGGGGGGGGAGAGGGAAAGAGATGGCTGGGGGGTGGTGGGGGGGAGAGAGACGGCTGGGGGGTGGTGGTGGGGGAGAGAGACAGCTGGGGGGGTGCTGAGGGAGAGAGAGACGGCGGGGGGGAGGGGGAAAGAGACGGCTGGGGGGTGGTGGGGGGAGAGAGACGGCGGTGGGGGGGAGAGAGACGGCTGCGGGGGGGGTGGGGGGGAGAGAGACGGCGGTGGGGGGGAGAGGGGGTGGTGGGGAGAGAGACGGGTGGGGGTGGGGGAGGAGAGGGACGGCGGGGGGGGGGAGGGAGAGAGAGACGGCTGTGGGGGGTGGGGAGGGAGAGGGACGGTGGGGGGGGGGTGGGGGGAGAGACGGGGTGGATGTGATAATATACAGATAGATAGAGATGGGGGGGATGTGAGAGAGACACAGAAAACACATAGATGGAGAGAGTGAGAGACACAGAGAGATAAAGATATTTACCTCCTGAGGAGGTAGGCCCCGAATGCACGCGCACCCGAATGTGCACGCAGCGTGCGCATGCGCAGTACGAAAAACCCGGAAATATCGATATTTCGGTATATCTCGATATGAGCCCATCGATATATCTAAATCGGAAAATTTCCATATCGGCGGACCCTACTTCACAGTATATTCAGTGAAATGTTTGGAGATGTCTCAAAAACGTGATAAGGCCCTATATGAAATCCAAGGATTATTATTATTGATTATGATATAGCGCCTTATCACATCGTTGAGACATCTTAAAGCGCTTCACTGAATATATTGTGAAGTGTGTATTTTATGGGGAAACACAGCAACCAATTGCACACAGCAGTTGCAAGGGATGATTATTGTATGAACTTTTATCTCCATAAACTTCCTAAATAATATCAACTTTTCTCCACTGCCACCTATCTCTTCAACTCGAGGGTGGTTTATTCTGAGAAGTGCTTTTCCCATTGCTAATGGGAGCTCTTGTGATTGTTTACCAGGCTGCAAGTCACCTGATGCACACAGAGCAGATTGGCCTCCCTCCTCTTGGTCCGAGATGAAGATACTGTTCTGATTTGTTTTGTGTGTGTGCTCTACCCAATTCCAACTCGGTCCTAATTCAGAGCAATGCCAAGTTTTGCGAATGTTCAGTATTTGTTTCCAGTTGATAAATACACATTGCAAACTACCTGCTTGTCAGCCTCCCCAACTCCTCCCTCTATAGCTGCGGATCATCTAGAAATCTGCAGCCCCTGACCTCTCCCACACCAGGCTCCATGACATTATCACCCCCATCCTCAACCGACTCTACTGACTTCCCATCACACAGGATACATTTCAAGATCCTGGTCCTTACCTTCAAAACCCTCCATGGGCTCGCTCCCTCCTACCTCTGCGACCTCCTAACTCCCTACCAACCTGCCCGCTCCATCTGCTCAGCGAGGTCTGGCCTACTTCACATCCCCTGCCTCGGCCACCCACCATTGGCAGGCAGGCCTTCAGCCACTCTGCCCTCACCGACTGGAACTTTATCCCGCAATCTCTCCATTTCACCCCCTCCCTTGCTTCCTTCAAGAGCCTCCTCTTCGACCGTGCTTTCGATCATCCTCCTTCCCCCCTCCTGGTAATATACAAATGTAATTTTGTTGTTGCCAATAGTATAATTCCCACTTCTCTATTATTTTGGAAGATTTAACTTGTCCAACCTAATGAGTTATCCAATTTCTTTTAAAATATTATTCATGCATGTCCTCCCCTCTTTCCTGTCTTGTCTTTCTCCTTTCTACCGCTCCTTCACACCAGCTGTATTGGTGGCTCTTAGAAGCAAGTTATTGTGAACCCTCTTAGTTAGAGGTAGCTACGGTATATAGCAATGCAGACATGTGAAAGAGAATGGATTCAATGAGGCTATTACAAATGACTAGGTTGGGTGATGATTTAAAAAAAGATCTATTGACATGCCTGCAGAATGGTTGTTTACTTCTGTGTAGGAGAACACAGAAACCTACTTATAATAAGTTTGTGCATCTTTGTTATTTGACTTGAACAAAGTAATAACAGATTGCAGTGTTTTATGAAACTTCTGACAAAGGAGAATTCTTTCCATGTTGGGTGGTGAAAGGGGGTGGGAAGGAATAATAATGTTTGTTATATAATAGAGATTTTGTGATGTTTCGTGATGTTTACTGAAAGTCTAAAAGAAACATCAGAAAAATGTGTCAATTTTTTACAATCTTTTTCTCTGCTTTTTAGGGCAAACTTCTGCGGGCAAAGAAGGAAATTGAAAAACATTCAATTAATGACAAGCAGGTGGGCGTAGCAGACTTTTAAAAAATTCTGGTGATGATATGAATCCCTTGTGATTTAACTAGCCCTTTTGTTTTTTGAGGAGTTTCATAGTTCACTGGTATTTTGTTGAAAGGAAGCAATTAATTTAGGATTGGGGAGGGTGGGCATAGTCTTTTTTCCTCTTGGCTGCATTAATTGCATAATTGAGCAGGTATGATTAAAATATTTGTTTCTGGCTGGTCAGAGCAAGGTAGATTAAATTGTACTCCGAAGCTAATTGATATCTGTTTGATTTAAGATGATCTGAATGGAACCCAAGTGTGTCTGAGTAATATTGTCTTGTTATTGATAGCTTTTTAGTTTTGTAGGGTGTTGCTAGTTAAATTATTGCTGGTTGTGGTGTGGTGGGAGGGAAGATGTTGTTTCCCTGTCTTCTTTGTTTTAAGCTTGTTCACTCATAATATACCTGGGTTTGGGAATTTGGGTATGGAACTCATGCACTTTATCCCTGCCCATCCCACTATAGATCATGCATCTGTTACATTTAGAGCTCCTTCCCCTGTTACACAGAAACTAATTTAGTATAGATAAATTTAGTAGAAAGTTTAAATCAACCAATGGTGTTATCTGCTCCAGTTGGCTTCTTAAATCATGGTATTACAGATCTTTGACGCAAAGTTCTGGTAAGCAAATTGAACAGTTTGGTTCTGAGTGCCCACACTGCCTCATTTCCCAAATCCTCTTTGAGCATTCAATGTCTTCTGACCATTTCACAGGTGGTGCTGTGCATCTCTGTCGATATATCGAAAGACTATGGCCAAGTTGCAAGTGTAATCAAACAAGTAAGTTTGCTTTCTTGACTTTTTGTTTTAAGGAAAACACATGTTTCGCATCTGTTCCAAGAGATCAAGGCATTTAAATATGACTCAAGTAGTTCAGCCTCAGGGACATTTCCGCTTGGCTATCTTCCCCCTACTGGATACAACATAAATTAAGTGAAAATTAAACTCGCCAAAACATATATGCTTTGTAATCAAGATATGTATTCCTTTCTGGGAAAGTCATTCTGTATTTGTACATTCTAGAATGCCACAAACATTATAGTTGACCATTTAAGTAGTTTGCAAACTACTGCCGTGTATTTATCTACACAATTCAAGTAAGGAAGGCAAGATCTAGACAGCAAGTGACTACAAGATTTATTATAATCCTTCATAGAGTGCCTTTCATGTTGGAAAGTGTCTCAAACCACTTCAGGGGTTTATCTGTGAAGTTTAGCAATTGTATTTTGTAGGAGAAAGGGACAGCCAATTTGCAGTGTCCTGCAAACAGTCTTGAAGTGAATGATCAATTTTATTTGGTGGATTGACAACCAGGCATGAAAACTTGCCTTCTCTTTTCAAAAGTGCTAAGGGATCTGTAACGTTCATCTGGACAGGCAATCAGAACCTTGATTTAACATCTAATCGGAAGAATTGTATGTCCCAACAATGCAGTAGTCGCCAAACAATGCACTGCATTGGAGTGTAAGCCTAGACTTTGTGAGTTCAGAATACCAACTTGGATATTGAACTCACAACCTTCTATCACAGAGAAAAGAATGCTACCAACTGAGCCAGGTTGATGGTAATTGTAGTGTGCATCTCTTTGAGATGTATCAAATGTATCAGATTGTTGGTTCAATTAGGTCAGCTCAAATGAATGGTAGGAATCTCTAACTTTCTCAGTCAAATCTGACGTGTACTGAATTATTAATAGTGTAATCCTATTGATGCTTTACTGGATCACACTAGGCCCAGGAGAAACTAGGACCTGTGGACATGCTCATCAACTGTGCTGGGATATCAGTTGCTGCAAAGTTTGAAGATATTGAAGTTGGCTTATTCAAGGTGAGCAATTTTAGTGTCCTGTAAATGTTAAATTATTTTGAATGCAGCAGTACTGTATTTAGGAGCACTAGATCAAACTGACAATTGTTTTCCTCAATCTTCTTCCAAACGCTCCCCCCACGCCACCCCTGCTCCACCCGACATGTTTGACACCCAAAGGTGTTTGACCTTTTTCCTTCTCTTGACTCCCAAGCCTACTGGTTGCTCTCCTGTATCTCGCACAGAGGCCATTATTCATGTATGAATGTTGCCTGCAAATGTTTTGCAGGCTGTTCCAGTCTCTGCTTCAGTCTGTATCTGTTTTGCCTCCCCTCACCACATAGCTGTGATGTTTATCAGATGGGAATTCTTAGCTGACCTTTTTTAGTGGTGCAGCCAACAATTGTTTTAATAAAAATTAATGTTATCATAAGGTGTTTAATTTGGAATAATCTTTTTTGAAGAAAGATTAAAGCTGTGTAATCTTTATTACTTAAATTGCTATATGATAGGTACTTAAAAAAAATGTGTTTATTGTCTTTTCCCCCCAGGGGTTAATGGAGACCAATTACCTAGGTAGCATTTATCCTACAAGAGCAGTCATTCACACCATGAAGGAGAGGCGGCTGGGAAGAATTGTGTTTGTGTCTTCCCAGGCTGGACAAGTGGGATTATTTGGATACACTGCTTACTCTCCTTCCAAATTTGCTCTGCGTGGATTAGCAGAATCACTGCAAATGGAGGTAAATCTTTTGATGTGACCAATTAATTGTGATAATTTTTCAGGGATACTATTGCCAGAGTTTTTTTTAAGCATACCATATGTTTTCTCAGTTACTGTGCCAGCATCTAGACAGTTGCAAATAAATTGTTGGTTGAGAGAGGAGATGGGGATTAGGCTCTCATAGTTTATCATGCTACCTTATCCTTCCTTTCTTTCCCTTTATAAAGTTAAAGTCCAATAGTGCATCACCAATGATCCAGAGAGTGCATGCTTCAGCATCCACTGCAGTCTTTACTTTTTTGTGTGATTCTCTTGTCATTGGTCATTGTAACATTTCTTGCATTTATATGGCACTTTTCGCATAGTTTAACATCTCGGATTGCTGCCCAGGGACTGCGTCATGCACTGAGCAAGGGAGAGGAGTGAGGTGACAGTCAGCCATAGAATTCAAAGATGTAGAATTTGAGGCATAAGCTGTCCAGGTGTAGAATTCAAAATACAAATGTGTGTGGACTCATTAAGTTTTTTAAACGTTTTTTAAAAAAAGCATGGAAAGTTTTGGGTTCTATAAGGCTGTGGTAATATAGTTGAATTAAGTTTTAATTTGCATTTTGTTTTACTGAAAGCATAGTTTTCAATTTGGGGAGTGGTGTTAATTCTCTTTCACAGCCACCCCCCTGGAGATTTGTTGCTTAATTTATTGGGTTTATTTGCAATTGTATTTATTACTGGAATTCTTTTCCACATCTCGTTATTGCAGCACTTTCACATTTTAAAACATTTCCAGTACATGTTTTATTCCAATTTATTTTGGCTGATTGAGCTTCTCCATCTTCTAGATGAATTGGTCTTTCACCTCATGAATATTCATCTAGAAGATGGAAAATGGACTTTGTACCACATTTTTGCAGTCAGAGTAGATCTTTGAGCAAGACTGAAAGCTGTTCAAAACCAAATGCTCCCACTTTTTGTAATCGTATTATAACCTTGTTTCATCTAATAAGTTTGAATTTTTTTTTAAAAAGGCTTCTATTTTGAACAGGCCTCAAATTAATATTCTCACTATTTTCAACCCTATTCAGTGCTTGATATTGATTGAATTTTTAACTTTCCAGGTAAAATCTTACAACATCTACATCACAGTTGCGTACCCTCCAGACACGGATACACCTGGCTTTCAAGAAGAAAATAAAGACAAGGTAAACATTTCTTTTAGGGTTACTTCCCTGCCTCCTCCTACCAGCTCATTAATTTACCATAACTGATTCAGCATATCTCTGAAAACAGAGTTGCAGGCTTCCAGTAATGTGGGATTCAAACCAGCAATCCAGTCTTGAGTCTCAACGTGGCATGTTGAGGCGCTGTATCAGATGCACAGATTTTTATAAGTGCATCATGTGGTGGCTTTACCAGCTAGGCTATTTGAGTGCTCTTGACCTATACTTGAATGTTTGAGACAGAATTGTAGGTCCTTTAGATGGAAAGTAGTCCATTAATAAGTAGAGCGGATTCTCATTATTCCAAACCTCTTACTCTAACCCACGTTATTATCCCAGCTGAAGCTTTGTTATACTCAGGAGTTAAAACCTTAATGGGTTGATCTGAATAAGTACTACTTTGCCTGCCTGTTGCTATCAGTTTGTAGTGACAACTATTATAGTTTCTTGCTTCATTTCTGAAGGTGTTTCGCCCTCAAAATGCACTCAATCGACTTCACAGTAATTCCCGTGAAGCGCTTGGAAATGTAATGATGCTGTGATAGGGTGCTACACCAATTGCAAGAATTGTTATGTTTCAGAATTAAGTATTGGAATTAAAAGTGAGAAATTCTCACTGAGTCAATTGATTGGGTTCCTGGGCCGACAGAATTTCCATATATCCTTCTGTCACTACAACTAAAATGCCTATTTTCACATGCTTTCTTTCTTGGAAATCATTAATTTAATATTTGATTCTACAGCCTTTGGAGACCAAATTGATCTCTGAAACATCAGGATTATGCCAGCCAGACCAAGTGGCAAAAACTATTGTAAATGATGCTGTGGTGAGTGTCTGTTCAGAGAAATACTATTGATGCCTTATGAAAGGGAGGTGAATTTCACTCACATACCATTCCTGAACTCAGGCTGAGAAAGCACAGCGAGGAGGTGAGTCACTCTTCTCTTCCCATCTCACTCTCCCTTCCCCAGACCCTCTCACAAGGTGAAGGAGAATAAAAAGGCAGTTTGACTCTCTTCTGGGTGTCTTATGGATCTCCTGAGTTCAGTTACAATTGTATTGGCAGAGATGAGAGGAGTAGGCTGTCTACTCACCTTAAAGATTGTGTTTGTAATGTTATAATGACTATCGTCAAGTCAAACTCACTTAGTTAATTTCCATCCCTTCATAACGTCTTCTGTGACTGTTGCAGATGAGGTATTTTTACTATGATAGTTCTTGATTATCATAGGTGGACAGTTTGTAATGGAAATATTGAATTGATGGCAATGCTCTTGTTGTAGAACTGTCACCTTTGGCCACCAACTATTTCTTTTGAGTTCTTTGATTTGGGGTCCATGCAACTGGAGTCTAAAGTGCAGTCTTTTCAAGTGGGATTCCTTAATTAAGAAATTTGAATGTGAATTCTTTACTCTAACTGGAAGTATGCCACTTTGACTTGCAGGAACTGTGCTTTGAAAGTAGATTGATTTTGGAGAGAGTTCCTATGAGTTGGATGACACACTCTAGGTCATTTAATTATGGAGTCCTGTTTGAAATGAACAGATTTCACACTCGGTTCCTGAATACAGTATCGAGTATCATAGAATTTTCAGCTCAGAAGGAGGCCATTCGGCCCATCAATTCTGTGCTGGATTTTTGAAAAGAGCTATTCAAAGTCAATCCCACCCCACGATTCTCTCCCCATAACCCCGCAAAGCCGTCTCACCAAAAATAAATGTCTACCTCTCTTTTAAAAGTTGTTATTGAATCGGCCCCCACCACTCTTTCAGGCATTGCATTCCAGATTCGAACAAACTCGCTGCATGAAAATTTTCTCCTCACCTCCCTCTGCTTCTTTTAGAAACTATTTGAAATCTGTGACCTAGAGTCACTGATACACCCAAGTTGTTCCCTGTTTACCCTATCGAATCCGCTCAAGATTTTGAAAACCTCTATTAGGTCTCCCCATAACCTTCTCTTTCTTTTTTTTTCCCTGTGCCCCTATCACTAGCATGGAAATTTTAACAGCTCGATTGGTCCTGATGGGTATATGTTGTCTGCACTTACCTGTGGTATGTCACCTGTCACCAGTATTACAGAAGGGCTCCAGCAGGTATGTGCACATTTGAGACTACACACTTTTTTCAAAGATATTTTATTGAGACTTGAGTAAAGTTGATAATGTGATTTGTTTTCTGCTAACAAAAAAGTGTGTGCATGTACCCAAATGTATTTATTTCCTTTTATTCACCTGTCAACTCCTGAGATATTCTGAAATCTCACCACTTTTGTCAGCCTAAAGATTTGGTTGTGTGCCTCTTTCAGCTGCACATGCAGGTCGTCTGACGTGGTTTGTAGTGTTCTCCTTTGCCTTCCTCTCCAGATAAACCTTGCAAGCTATGGGGTTTTAGTTATTTAAACTGCGGCAGTATCCCAACACACACTCTGGGATCCACATGCATTGGCTCCTGTCAGTCTGCACCTATTACCCTCTGGAATTAGGTAAGCAGAATGCTTCCTTCCAGCGAGAGAGTGCATATTCCAATATGGGAGTTTCCTATTGTAAGTGGGTTGCGTGGAACTTTGGTTTGGATATTCTTGTGCATGGGGATGGTTGTTTGCATGTATCCGATACCCTGCCAACCAAAAAAATGAAAAGTCTGAAAGGACAGACAAAGAGGAAGGACTTGAGCAGACCTTGAAGGTGACGAGGAAAGAGACAAGTCATAGGAACTCCCAGATAGAGTCCCAAGAATTGCGGGTAGATATGCTGAAAGCCACACTGCAAGCAGTGGATGGAGCAGGGTATGTGAAGCAGGCCAGTTGGTAGTGTTTGAGGAGATTGCAGAGGTGGATTTGGGCAGAATCATGTAGTGATTTAGAGCTAAGGACAAGGATCTTGAACTCAATCTGCTGGTGGAAGGGAAGGGAACCAATGGAGCCAGACAAGGATGGGGTTAGTAGGCTCATAGAGCATGGTGTGGATAAATGCACAAGCAGCAGAGTTCTGGATAGACTACAACTCGTGGAGAGAAAAGGTAGGTAGTCTGGCGAGCAAATAATTGGTGGAATCTCCCTGGATTTGATGAATGGTTGAACTGGTGTAGAAAAGTTCACAGGTTTTCACTTGTACAACACCCTTGTTTCTTCTCTGAAATGTGCAGGAAAGTAGAATTGCCCGAGAAACAATATATCAGAAATACAAATCTCTGCTCTCGGGGAGATCTAGAGGAATTGAGTAGGAAAGCATCAGATTGCTAGTTATCTCTCCATTTGGTCATTCTAAGCAAATGTCTGCCATCTAATTGTGAATGTTGGCAATTGCAAAGGTTATTGGATGAAGATCATGTTTTTAAACAATGTGTTTACAGCAAGTTGCTTTTTTTAAAATGACCTCACGAACAATGGAAAATGACCTTTCTAAATTTGACTACTTTTGTCAAGATGAATCTGATTAATTGTCTTTGCAAACTTAGATCCTCTCATGCATCCATATGCTTTAACCAGCACTTTGCCCTCCTTCCTTCCCCTTGTTTTAAATCTTCTGTGATGTGGTGAGAGAAAATGGGCCACTTGATGACTTCAGGTAGTCGAGTGACCTAGTTGTGTTGTAAAAGTTTCTGATTTCGCAAAGCAAAACATTTTGTTTAATGAAGAACAGATTTTTCAAATTTTGGAAGCAATATTTATGTATTGTCTTAAATTTTGTAGTCATGCTTCATTTACAGTCATTTTTCACCAGTTAATTGATGGCTCTTATTTCCTAGATTAATATTTTCCTAGAAATAATAATAATCCTTGCATTTGATATAGCACTTTTTATTTTTTTATTGTGCTTCCAGAAGTAAAAAAAAACTAGTTAAATGCATCTTAAATTTTGCATCTACCTTACTTCCAACAAATCGTCTTATAATAATAATCCTTGCGTTTGATACAATGCTTTTCATGTCTTCTAGACATCTCAAAGAGCTTCACAGAATATACTATAAAGTGAATTGATTGTATATATGTGGGCAAAATACGACAGCTAATTGTGCAAAACAGTGTCTCATAAACAATCGTGGATTGAAATGACCAATATAGGGATTATTATCAGGTGTGTGGGGTAAGGAAACTAGCCCAAGCATTCGCCCAGCCGAGAATCGAACCCAGGTCTCTTGCTTATACGGCAAGTGCTCTAACCACTGAGCTCCATGACTCCGCACATAAGGGTATAATTTCAATTTATCCTAACCTTTAGCTGAGTACTCAATGCTAGATCAATGTGTCACTTCCACTCTGATTCCTTAATTGGTGAACTTCATGGTGTTGCCTTGGAGTCCCATCCACTGAACATTGTCATTGAATTTAGGAGTTATTAGGGCGATCTGAACTGAATTTGAATTGTATCACTGAAGCACAGTGCTTTCATTCACTAACTCACTCAGTTAATTCATGAAATGCATATACAGTACTGGACAGATATGTGGATTTGCAAATGTGCTAAAAGTCAAAATGAATTATTAGATGGAAATCTGACATATTTTAGAGGGGGCAATTCAACTAATTCTTCATTCAACCACAAAGTTGAATTGGAAATGTTCTACTTATTCTAACTGACTATTGATAGACATGTTTCCATTGTTTCTGCAGATCGTCACCATGGGCCTTTTCCGCACGATCGCCCTGTTTTACTTGGGGAGCTTTGACAGCATTGTGCGCCGTTGTATGATGCAGCAAGAAAAGAAAGATTAATCATAATCTAGGGGGTGTCCAGGAACAGACTTTGGGAGATAAACGGTTGAGAGATGTTTGATGGACAGGTGTTTTATTCCTTGCCCTGCCGTCCTTTATGTTGCTTAGTTGGGTTTGGACCTTGGGGCAAGGGAAGACTTCCACATGCAAGTTAAATGCATGTTGCCAAGATGATTCTGGTGTTGCCTAGAATGGAATTGTAATATGACATAACCTGGATTGATATGGAAGGCAGCAAGTCATGTATGCTTATGGGTATACTCAATTATTTTATTTTGTATTGTGCTGATATTCTATTTTTGTCATCGACACTTTCCCCTGTGTTCAAACTAAAGACGAAAGTCCTGCATTATTTCATCATATCTATCACTGTTGGCTTCTGGTATGTTACTAGTTTTCAGAGGAATTAAATATGTCAACGTTTTCATTTCTATTCAAATAGCCTGCGCTAGCTTTTGCTTCAGGCCTTCCCATCCTTAAAGCTAAATAATTTATTTAAAAATAATCCTGAATTGGTTTGCTAGGGTTGAGATGGGAAGGGAGAAACAAGCCTGCTAAACAAGCATGCTATATTTCACCAATCTAGTTCTGATGTTGCCTGGAAACCCAATGACAAAATTTAGAGTCGGCGTGATTGTGGAAATAAGTACTGTATAGTAAATTGTTAGGAGAGGAATTTTTTTTGGCTTGGGTGACTAGTGCACTGAGTTACCATTGTTTTCAAACAAGGAACCATGTCAAAACTGAGTTCAAAAAAAGTCTTCCTTAAGATTCATAGCCCTAAGCAACAAAGTGAAGAGTTAATGATTTGGGTTTGAAATGAAGGTTCAGAAATATAAGCAGGAGTACATTAATACTTTATATATTTGTTTTTCTGTCAGAAAGTTCAACTCTAAATTCAGTATTGCATTATGTCATTCTAGGCTGCTGGAAAAGTAATGTTTCCTCTGTTGGTGAATTGGTTTAATGGTAAGACCTCCAGCAGCCTTCTAATCCTAAAGCATTCATATCCAGAAGTTTCCTTTTTTTCATATAAAGTCAACTTGTTGAGGCGATCTTATTGATCCAACAAAATGTTGGTACAATTTTTTTTCACTATCCATACTATTGTTTATTTAAACCTGAGTTCAATTGTAATGATTGTGCCAGTTTAACAGCTTTATCATAGATCTTAGGACATACATTTGTATTCTAATTTGTGAGATTTACAAAACAATCTATAAATAGTGAATCCTAGATGTGAAAACAGCTGACCCTCTGGAATACAGCTCAGATGCCAATCTCTGTGCTTGACTTCTGTGAAGTTGGCATCTTAGCAAGTATTGGGCATGGTCCATCCGAGATTCACCAATTGCAAATCTCTCAAATCAGCACTCTGCTTCTTGCATGAGCAGGAATGGAATGCGCATGTGCAATCTCATTTAGCATTTGTATATGATACCTTTGGAGTTGAAGTGACAAATGATTTAACTCGGATTAGTTCTGCGATTTGATGAAATGGCCTTGGTGAATACAGTGATTTGAATAAACTGGAATTTTATGATTGACTGCAACACTAGTTATGGAAGAAAACAGATAATTTCTATGATTTATTGCGTGGGCTTGCACCAGAAAAATATCTTGGGGAAATTGGCAGGGAGGGGCGGGTGGAGGGCACGGAGAAGTACTATCGTGTTTATGAAGAATGAGTAAAAAATGCTAAAACTTCATCACATAATAATACAATAATTACTAATTGTAACTTGGAGTAATATTTTTCAGGTGCCTACAAGAGGTAACCAGTTGTTTCTGAAATACCATCATATAACTGTAGATTTAGTTGCTCCCTTTTTCCTGGATCACTGATAATTAAAGGAGGTAATTCTAGAATATAATCAAAAGTATTTTGATTATTGAAATTATCTAAATATTTTTCTAGAGAGATCAGTAGGCACAGTCTTAACACGTGAATTCTTGTTTTCAGTGATGTCTTTTTTTTGTAAAACATGTGCATTCCTGGTTAATACATTGCGCCTTAACGAGAATAGATCTAGTTTGTGGGACACTGCTGTACACAATTGGCTGCCGAGTTTTGCCCACAAATATACAGTCAATTCACTTTACAATATATTCTGTAAAGCGCTTTCAGACGTTGATAAGATGTGAAAAGCGCTATATCTAATGCAAGGATTATTATTATTATTTTTATTTAAAAGAAACAATACTGCAAAATTTTAAACGTATTTAAACACAGCTTTTAAAAAAAAAAGCAAATGTTGCTCAAGTGTAACCAAAATTGAATGGGATATGAATACAACATGGGAAAATCGTAAAGGATTTTTAAAAAACTGACCGACTGAAGAACAATGTTTATTTTCTACCTTTCAAAAACTGCTTTTTTCCAGGAGAGTTCACTGATTACATCAGGAGCTCTAGAGTAAATATTTCATCCCTTTGGTTTCCTACAATTATACCTTCTGAGATGGTCATTAATCTCTTGATTTTGATATTATGGTTTCAGTGTGTAAAACCAATATTTAAAGCCATGGCAATGATACTGAGTAACTATTGTGTGGACCCAAATAATCCTTACATTTGATATAGCGCTTTTCATGTCTTCTTTGTGGGAGAAATGCAGCAGCCAATTGCGCACAGCAGTGTCCCACAACCAGTCATGGATTGAAATGACCAATTAATTATCGCTTTTTTTTGAGGGATTATTATTAGGCGTGTGTGTGGAGTAAGGAAATTTGCCCAAGGTTTCGCCCTGCCTGGAATTGAGCCCAGGTCTCCCACTTGTAAGGTGAGTGCTCTAACCACTGAGCTACAAAATTCCACGTCAAATACCCAATGAGATTGGTTATAATCTTAGATTCTGCTCTTTCAACTACACCTGGTATGTCTAAATGATTCTGTGTTTGATGTATGTAAAATGCTGAAATATCCTAGTTTGTCTTTTTTTCCGCTCAAATCCTGTAACTGGCTTATGTGAATGGCTCATCTTTTTCTGAAACAACAATTTGAATAACTTCTTCCAGGTGTGTGTATCTTTTCTAAGCAAATATTGCAACAATTGGTTAATTTATCAACCCACAGTTTTCCAAGTTATGTGGCTTGGTTTCCCACCATTGGGACTTGATGGAGCTAAAGTAGAACGTTGATCTATAGGTGCCTATGGGGAAAGTTGTACTCATTATTTTCTGTGTTGCTTTTGCAAGAGCCATAACCTTTCTTAGAATAATCGATTCTCTTTCTTTCCCCCCACTAACTTGTACTGAACATACAATCCTTGTGATCTTCAAACCAAATAGATGTTTAATCAAGTAGCTGATTGATATGTACAAAGTATTCCTATCAGCTGGGTGCTGTACTAGCACAATAATATCCAAGATGCTAAATCCACCCATTTATCAGCAAATAGTCTGGGGAAATGTTCATTTTTGGATTACAATTTTCTTCCAATTCCCAGCTAAACCTCTCAACACTTAATATATTTGAGATGTTTCTTCCCTCAACAGTCTGCTTTTCTCAGAGGTTAAATGAAATTTATTTGTATTGATTGTCAGCTTTTGATTATATACTGCACACTACAGACACTACAGTGTGTGTGTGTATATATATATATATATGTGTGTGTGTGTGTGTGTGATATTTGCAATCCAACTTTTACAAGATTTATAGTTTCTTGTAGAAATGCTTGATTGTAGAAAAGTAATAAGTTTCCCCTAGTGCTTTGCTTTGGCAACATCTCTGGCTTTTCTCCATTTATTCCTAAGGGGCTGTCTGAGGCTGCTAAAGGGAGTATTTTTTAAAACTGATGAAGCCCAATTAGCAGTGACTGAAGTTGGATTTCCCTTGTTGTGCCATGGCAGTGTCTCAAGTGCAGGTCATAAGTCTTCTGCAGCTCAAATGAATTGTGTTTGATTTTTGTTTTCATTATGTTGGAAATTGCTATTTATGCAGTGACTGAATACTCAAGTGTGCCACAAACAGCAAAATGTGTTTTGAATGCTGATTTTTAGGTTTTGAATATTCTCCAATCTAACATACATTCTTTTTCTTCCTCTCTGTGTCATTTGCATAAGAATATGCAATATATGTCATTTCCAAACTGCCTTGGTTCATTGTTATGGAATAAAATATCCTCACATAAAACGTTTAGACTAGAGTGATCTAGAATAAAATGTACAATTAACCCCTAACTCTAAAATATTTGTGTTGTGGTCTTACAGGCTTTCTGCCCAAGATGTAGAGAGTTGATAACAAAGAGTAAATGCAGTGAGAAGGAAACTGCAAATGGCACCAAGCCTTGTCTGGGTTTTCTTTGCACCCTGGACCTGTCCAGAATAACTTCCATATTTCTCCATTTATTGCTATTGGGAGGAAAGAAATATGTCAAAACATTTCAGGTAATCTAGCAAATCCTGAAGGATTGGTGGACTGCACTTGTCTGAGGCAGAAGCTGTGAAGACCAGCTCAATTTTGCTGAGTGTTTTTGATGTCATAAATAAGGTACTGTCAACTACCCTCCCTCGTGCTTGTAGTGATCACCTGCTTCTTCAGGTTGATGTGAACTGTTCTGTAACATGTGATGAGCAGCTGATTTGTGCCCTGTATGCCTCTATTCCATTTTATTTATCTTGGGAAGTCCTCCTGGAGTGAAAGGCGCTATACAAGTGTAATTTTGTTGTTGTTTTTGTTATTTGCCTGCTAGGAAATGTGGAGAGCGGCATGCCTGAGCTGGCTTTTAAAATAAATTTTCCTCCCTCAGAGGCTCAGGTGAAGCATTTCCCAAGATGACCTACCTGAGATTTGGGAGCTCACCAGATGGGGAATGAAGAGGGAGAACCAGTCACTCATTTTAGTCTAGCAAACGCATGCCCCAACTGCCAGCCCAAACAATAGCTCAATATTAATGTCCACACACACACAAATGCTCTCTTAGCGCAGTGTTGATACAAAACCATATCAGTTTTGCACATGTTTATTCACATGACAAACTAAGAAACTTAGTTTAACCCACCAGAAATAACCAAGAATTATAATAGTGCTCCTCAAAATATTTTTATATGGTTACTTTAAAGGTGTATAATATATTTACTGCTTTATGCTCTTCAACCTGTATTGCTGAAACAATAAAAGAAATATTGGATGCTTTTCATTGTGGTAACTTTATTTCAATCAGTTAAAATTATAATAAACTTCCCAAGAAGAAAAGAAATTTTCGAGTAGATCAGGTCATTATCAGAATGCTTTATAATAATAATAATTATATAATAATAATAATAATCCTTGCATTTGGCATAGCGTGTCCTTAATAATCCCTCCAAAAAAATCAATAATAAAATTGGTCATTTCAATCCACAACTGTGTGTGGGACACTGCTGTGCGCAATTGGCTGCCGCGATTCGCCCACAAATATATACAGTCAATTCACTTTACAGTATATTCTGTGAAGCGCTTTGGGACGTTGATAAAATGTGGAAAGCGCTATATCAAATGCAAGGATTATTATTATATCTTCGAGACATCTTAATGCACTTCAAAATATACTGCCCACAGCACAGAGACAGCACTGGTCAAAGTCTAACAACATTTTAAACATCTGTGGTCAGGGCTCTCTGCCTCCTTGATGACACCATCCTCCTACACTGCCTCGCCTCTCAGCTTAATCTTCATGGATCTGCCCTTGCTTGGTTCGACTCTTACCTCTCTCACCATCTCCACTTTGTCACCATGTCTCTAGCCCAATGCACTATCATCTGTGGCACCCCCCAGGGCTCTATTCTTGGCACCCTACTTTTTAACATCTACATGCTCCACATTGGTGGCATCATCCACAGGTCAATTTCCACAAACAAACAAAACTTACATTTATATAGCGCCTTTCACGTCGAGAGGACATCCCAAGGCGCTGTACAGTCAGGTAGGACAAGAGCAGGGTGGGAAGGATCAGGGCAGGATAAAGCATAGTAGGAAAAGTAACTATATTAGTGGGCGAAACGCGGCAGTCTCCCACAATCAGTTACGGAAGTGGGACTAGGGGCAAAAGGGGGTAAAGAAGCAAAAGGGGAGGGGTCGAGGCAGGGGCAAGAAAGGCAGGAAAGTCGACTGTATACTTGTGGGCGAATATAAGTACATATAAGTATGTATATCTTATATGTAAGATGACACGTAACTCTCATCTCTCTGCCTCTCCCCTCGATTCCAGAACCACTTGATGTCCTGTCAGCACACTCCACCTCATCAAGCCAGTCAGGAAGCTAGGTATCTTGTTCGATTCTTATGCCAATGCCCTGCTTGTTGGCCTTCCCAATTCCTCCCTCCATAGGCTGCACACCATCTAGAACTTTATAGCCCATGTCCTCTACTGCACCAAGCTCCGTGACCCCATCTCCCCCATTCTTGCCCGACTCCATTGGCCCTGCCCATCATTCAGAGGATTCAATAAAAGATCCTGGTCCTCACCTTTAAAGCCCTCCGTAGCCTTGCCCCCACCCAACCTCTGCGACCTCCTAACCCCCTACCAACCTGTCCGCTCCCTCTGCTCAGTGGGCTCCAGCCTGTTCCACCCGCCCCACCATCAGCGGTTGAGCCTTCAGCCACTCAACCCACAACCTATGGAATGCCATCCTGCAATCCCTCCGCTTCGTGGCCTTTCTGGCCTCCTTCAAGTTCTGCCTCAAGACCCTCCTCTTCGATGGTCCCCCTCCCCTCCTCACCAATCCCGACCCCAGCTCTGGTCTGAAACACTGACTTTCCTTAGATGTCCTCCTGAAAGGCACTATACAAATGTCATTTTGTTGTTGTAAAGTAAATTGACTATAAATACTGTAGGAGAAACACGGCCATCAATTGCCACACTCGTGTCCCACAAACAGCTGTGAATTGAGTGACCAAATTGTTACTTATTTTCAAGGGATTATTACTCCCAGGAAAGCGATCTGCCAATTGACTAACAACTGGGTTCCTACCTACTGCTGGGTAAACAACAACAACAAAATTACATTTAAAGAGTGCCTGTCACGTTGTGAGGATGTAAACAGGCTTGTGGAGTAAGTAAACTTCCCTTACTTTCCGCCCTGCTGGGAATAGAGCCCTGGTTCTAACTGCTATGTTATAGGATTAGAAATAGTAAGTTATTTTACTCAGTCTATTCATTTATTCACTTTTTTCAAATGTTTGTATTAAAAGTATGGGTGCAACATCAGTGAGTATTAATGATTTCAGGGCGTCATTCATTGGACAATAATCCTTACATGTGACATAGCAGTTTCATGTCAAGCGAATGTGCTCTCTAGTGTTGTAAAGTGCAATGATTGTATTCATTGGCTAACAAATGACCAATTGATTCACCAGATCAATAGGACTGCCATATTTTGCAGGATTGTGACAACTCCTTTCAGAGTAATGCCGCATGTATTTTGAAATGCTTCTTAAAGGCTTAATGATTGGATCAAGGAAGTACACTTATGTTAACTCAACTGATCCTTTTATAATCTTTTGCATACTAATTTCCTTACCTGTGAAGTTTGATAAATTGTCCATTTTCCCAGTTCACAATTTCTTGTACACCTTGAAAGAAGCTGTTATTAAAAAATATCTTAGTTTCTAAGCAGGTATCCTGATTTATTTCCCCTACCTCTACACCTCCCGTCACCATACTCTCATACATGCATTCATAACATCCAGGCTTGACTATGCAAACTCCTTGCTTGTTGGCCTCCCCAACTCCTCTCTTCACCAGCTGCAGATCATCCAGAACTCTGCAGCCAGCGTCCTCAAACATACTAGACTCTGTCACCATATCACACCCACCCTCGCCCGACTCCACTGGCTTCCCATCACACAGAGGATACAGCTCAAGGTCCTGGTCCTTACCTTCAAAGCCTTCCATGGCCTCACTCCGCCTATTTCTGTGAGCTCCTAACCTCCTACCAACCTGCCCATTCCCTCCATTGAGTGGGTTCCAGCCTACTTCACGTTCCCCCTCCTTCCCCAACCCACCATCAGTGGGCGGGCCTTCAGCTATTCTGTCGCAATCCTCTGGAACTCCATTCTGCATTCTCTCCGCCTCACCTCACTCCTCACCTCCTTGACAATCCACCTCAAGACCCTCCTCTTTGACCGTGTTTTCAATCAACCTCCTTCCCCCCCACCACCACCGTCCTGCCCTCCACCCTCCCCAATCCCTACCCCCAGCTCGGGTCCGGAATACTTTCTGACCAGCACCTTGGGAAGTACGCCTGATGTGTGAAAGATGCTCTTCAAGTGTAATTTTATTGTTGTTGTTGAAGATTTCTGTCACTTCCATTAAAAATTGTAGTTGCATTTCTTTGCATTTAAGAAAAACAATCTGGACCGAAATTCGAAATGGTCGCAATATCAGGAGAAAACTCACTATCTCAAATGAAGGAATTGTCAACACTAGATAATACCTGCCCATATTTTGCCGACATATATACAGTCAATTCACTTTACAGTATATTCTGTGAAGTGCTTTGACTTATCTAGAAGACATGAAAAATGCTACATCAAATTCAAGGATTATTATTATTTTTATGATTATTACGAACACCTCTTGATGTGTTAGGAATTGTTCACCTTGTTGAAACCAGTTTATTATTAGCCAGCAGGTGGAGATGTTGCACATTGCCTTTGTTTAATAGTTTCCATTCTGCTTTTTGATGCTTACAACATAATTTTTCACAATGGTGCTATATGAATAAGTGAATTATACTGTGTTAATATAAAATCCTGTGTTCATTTAAAATATATACTATTATGTTTCTTCAAACTGCTATATATTCTAAAACCAGAGTCATAAATAATCTGGATGAGATATTAATACCCAAGTCACAACTGCTTGTTCAGGTGGATGTTAAATATCCCATTATGCTATTTCAGCAGAGAAGGCAGTTTCTCTCATGTATTAGCCAACATATTAATTGGTCATTTACCTCATGGTTGATTGGAAATTTTCAGATCTAAATGGCTGCTGTGTTTACCTACAAAATTGCTCACTATATTTGACAGTGATTACTTGGGTGTAGTTGTTGTACGTAAAGACTTTTCAATGTTATATGGGTGTAATAAAAAGACAAGGTCTTCATAATTGCATTTATTGTGTTTTAGTGCCATTCGCTTTTGCTGACATTGTCTTGTCTGTAATGTATGTAATTTGGTATAAAGCATAGTTAAAGTTCGACTTTACTGAGTGTGTGTTTAAAAAAAAGTAACATTGGGCAACTTATACAATCAAATATGTTAAAGCAACCACCTCTATTCAGTAACCAACTGGTAAATACAACCAGTGGTCAGTTTTTTTAGCCCATTGGTATTAAGATACCCTATTCCTAGTAGACCGATGCCTTCCTGATTGGCTTCCGTCAGCGCCTCCACACCTCAGGTGCTGACAGCATCACCATCCAAGGGCGCACACTCTATCTCACTGAGCCAGTCTAGAACCTTGGCATCTTCTTTAACTCTCAACTATCTTTCTAACCCACATATGTGTCATGACCCACTCTGCCTTCTCCCCACCTCCACAACATCAGCCGACTCCACCACTGACTCACACTACAGGCCGCTGACACTCATACAGGCATTCATAATATCCAGGATTGACTAAGCAAGCTCCCTGCTTGTCAGGCTCCCCAACACCTCCCTGCACAGGCTGCAAATCATCCAGAACTCTGCAGCCCGTGTCCTCTCCTGCACCTGACTCTGTGACTCTATCACCCCTATTCTCGACTGACTCCACTAAATTCCCATCATGCAGAAGAGACAGTTCAAAATTCTGACCCTCACTTTCAAGGCACCTCATGTTCTTCACCCCCACCCACTCCCACTTCTGCAACCTCCTAACCCTCTATCAACCTGCCCGCTCCCACCGCTCAGCAGGCTCCAGCCTGCTTTGCGTCACCCACCCCATCATGGGCGGGCGGGCCTTCAGCCATATTGCCCACCCTCTGGAACTCTATTTGCAGTCCCTCTACCTCGGCCCCTCCCCTGCTTCCTTCAAGACCCATTTCAAGACCATTCTTTTCAACCTTGCCTTTGATCACCCTCTTTCCCCTCCTGCCCTTCACCCTCCTGGATTCCGACCCCCAACTCGGGTCCGAAACACTGACTGTCCAGCTCCTTGGGTCATCCTCGCAATGTGAAAGGTGCTATATATATGTAATTTTGTTGTTAGCCTTAGTGAATTTAACTGTACTTACTAATAATGTACAGTCAATTCACTTTACAGTATATTCTGTGAAGCACTTTGAGACGTCTAGGAGACATAAAAAGTGCTATATCAAATGCAAAGATTATGATTATTATTATGGTCTGGGTAAGTGCAGGACATAACCTGAATTTGATGGTTTTGTAGAAGAAAGGATTGAACCTGGAAGACAAATGAGTCAATGACCCATTCCAGTACTTTAGAGAGGAAAAGCAGGTAGGAAATCAATCAGTGGGTGGAGATTTTAGATGAGTTTAGTGAGGGTTTCTTGAGGAGGGGTGTATTGAGTCTCCAATTATTTGACAACATTTATAACCAACAGTGGTCCCCAAATACCACAGCTTCCAAGTTGAACACATCCCCTCGCACCATAGTTTATTGTTTTCTATTAGCTATTTGTTAATCTACTTGAATAAATTTTAAATCCTTACTTCCATTTAGCATGACTATTATGCAGAACTTTAGTGCCTTTCTTAAATCCAGTTAAATAACCAACTATCTCAGTCCCTATCCACTAGGACTGTAACTTCCCCCAAGAAAACAATGAATGTAAGCAAGTTCTGACTGTCTTGGACTAACCCACACACCCTATGACGATTCTCTCCTCTTATTGTTTTACACTATATACCTATAGTATAAGGCTCATGAATATGTAGTTTGATGACCGATCCTTGTCCCTTTTTTTGAACAAAAAATCACGTTTGAGATTTGTACTGCATGCCAGGAATTCTGAAATGTATCTCCAAAAGCATTAATAATCACCTAAACCAATTCTTTTGGAATGCTGGCATGAAATGTATCAGAGCCAGGAGACTAAATTACTTTACATTTCTGCTCCCTCCCCACAAAAAAATCCTATGTTTGACATTAAAGGATTAAGCAATCAGGCAAAAGTGTAATGGCTCCATAAATAATCAAACGCAAGGATAGAATTATTATTAATAATAGAAAATAGCAGGTTTAACAATGGATTGGAGGTGGAGTTTTAATATTTAGCTTGGGGTTCAAGAGACAATAGGGTTGTGCAACACAAGATTTCATCTGATAAAAGACCTGGAATTAACGATAATAGCAGAGATGTGTAAAGCTGGTGTCTGCTGTAGACTTACTCCTGGAGTAAAGAAACTCAGAATGCAATAAGTTCCCCATTCCATGAACACCATCTGTATATATAGAATAAAACAGGCTGGAGTAAAGCAATCTGCATTCTTTGAGGATCTACAATTTTGTAATGCACTCCAACCTAAACGTAAGATATGTATTAAATTAAACACTGTGTATAAATTAAATAAATTTCCCATTTTAGTAGACTTTTGCCTCTGCCTCTGAAGATTGTGGATTCAGTGTGATCAAACAAGCAAACCACTGATTTTAGAAACAAAGCATGATTGTGATACTGGAACACTGTGCCATGCTCCATTATGCTGAATGCCAAGATCAGTTGCAGTTCCCAGTCTTGTAGGCTCAGATGTCAGTCACAAGCCACTCAACCAATTTATTTTATCTGAGCTTCTTGATTAGATTACTTTCCATACACCTATCAGCTACATTATATATGTAATCATTTATTTACCAGTAATCTAAGAAACAAATAACTTGGAATATTACACAACACCCACAATGAAGTGTGAGCTGTGCGAAATGCCCATAAGCACCTTGCCCTTTGATATAGTGCTTTTTCACATACTCAAGACATCTCAAAGCTTCACTGAATATACTGTAAAGTGAATTGAATATATGATTGTGGGTGAAACGAGGCAGTCAATTGTGCACAGCAGTGTCCCACAAATATTTGTGATTGAAATTACCAATTTATTATTGGGGGGGTTTTCTTGAGGGATTATTATCAGGTGTGTGAAGTAAGGAAACTTGCCCAAGGTTTTGCTCTGACCTGCCGGAATCGAACCCAGGTCTGCCGCTTGTAAAGCAAATGGTCTAATCACTGAGCTACAGGACTCCACAAATTACTCCACTTATTACTCTTTTATTCATGTTTTTTAACTGAGCAGCTGTATTCAGAGAAGAACACCGTTCAATCAAAATAAATGTTCCAAATCTTTACAGCACAAGATGAATTAGAAATTAAGTGGATGTTGTTATGGAGATAAATGTGGCAGTTAAGATTCACCATTACAATCAAAACAAGTGTCAGCCTGAATCAGGAGGCTGTGGGTTCAAGCCTCACATCATTACTCTGAACTCAGAGTCGAGACTAAGATTCTAATGAAGGGCAATGCCATTAGATGTACCTTCCTTTGGATGAGATGTTAAAGCAAGGTCATATCTGCTGGTTCGGGGGGACGTTAAGGACATGGTGTTATCTGATAAAAGGGAATTCCTCATGGTGCCCTGGCCAACATTCCCTCAGAGAAAAAAATATTTGTATATTGTAATTATATACTTGCATTCTTGGACTTATTTAGCGCCCATCATGCTACCTGGCGTGAAGGGTGCTATATAAGTACAAGCTGTTATTCACTTCATTGCTATTTGAGGAACTGTGATGTGGCTGTCGAATTGAGTCTACAAAACATACACTACAGTAAATTCGGTGACGTGCGTTGAGGCATTCTTCTGATACTGAAACATGCTATTGCAAAAACAAGGATTATTTATTTATAACATCCCACAAACAATGAGATGAGGAATGTAATAATAATCCTTGCATTTATATATAACTTGTACATGCTCAAAGTGTCTTCAAAGATCCCCACAGAATTTTCTATAGAATGTAGTGTCTATTTTATAGATGAATGTAGGCGATTCATTCAATTTGGAGGTTCATTTGGATGAGAAGGGATTTGGATAAAACAAGATTGCACACAAGGAAACTCCAGTTTTCTTTCCAATAGAGAAAGGTCCCTCACCCAACTTCAAGGCAGGTGGATTCCAAATGTAATGACTAAAAAGAGAATGGAGCTTTTATCTCTAAAGATAACATGTGGTGCTGTGGGATCACACTGACTAGGAGGTCACAGGTTCAAATCCTGCACTGAGCTGATATCAGTAAGGACAGCACCAGCCACCACCAAGATGACTTTGGTGTGCCTGGGTTCTAGAGGGATGCATCAGGAAGGGTTCCTTTCTGACTGATTGCTATTCAGATACTCTTATTGTGAATGTGAGCCGAGCTTAGTTACTCTGGCCCTCCTCGTGTTATGAAAGTAATAATTATCTTCGCCTGATCACATCGTTGAGACATCTCAAAGCGCTTCACAGAATATAGTGTCAAGCGAATTGACTGTGTGTTTTGTGAGTGAAACTCTTGGCGCCAAGTGACAAAAATAACCACACCCCCCACCACCACCCAAGGATGATAATGTGGAGAACCTTTTCAAAGAATAAAATCATCAGAAGGTAAACTTCAGGCTGCAATTCCCTTTGGAGAGCGAGAACAAGCCTGTTTCACAGGGACTTTCCTCCAGCACGTGTTATGACCCAGTCCCTGGGGGCAAGTGAACAGTGTTGTAAATCATTGCTCAGCTCACCCATCATATATTTTTAACGCGTGCTTTCCCCCCATCCACCCACCCACCTACTCTCCATAACCCCCCCCCCCCCACACACACACACACCACGTTAACTGAATCCACGCCTCACTTCCCAACCCTAAGCCACGAATGAATTTCACACACACACACAGAAAGTGCCAAACGTGGTGTAAATTCTCTGCATTCTCAAGCCTCCCCGTTAAAGGCGGGGGAAGTCACAACCAGTCCACCCTGAGTGAGTGAGTGAGTGAGTGTGCACACCGGGAACCTCCTCCTCTGCATGTTTGATAATAACTGAAGAGAGGTTTCTCTTTTTTTAGTGAATGAAAGCATGTCGCAGCAACCATGACGCACAGGAAATTGCGTGAGGCTGTGGGGAAGAAAACGAGGAGCAAAACGGTGAGAAAATGGAAAGGATTTGTGCCGCAGCTGGAGGAGCAGAGGCTGAGCTGCCAGACTGGCTGAGAGGGGCAGGGCAGGGGAGGCTGCGTCTCTCTCTCTCTCTCTCTCTCTCACTCACTCTCACTCTCTCTCTGCTTAACTCTTAACAGCCTCCTCTGCAAAGTGACTGGGCATGTACCAGGACACACCTTCTCTTCCGTCTTTTCGGGATTCGGGGAGAATAATGTGCCTGGGAGGGAGTGAGTGAGGGAGGGAGAGAGGAGAACCCACACACACACTGTAGGCTACTCTCTAGTGGTTGCAGAGGGCGGCTGTTGCATTGAGCAGCTGATGCGCGCCATAGACTGTGTGTGTGTGTGTGACTGAGAGAGAGAGAGAGGGGAGGGGGTGTGTGTGTGGGAGGGGAGAGGGGGAGGAGAGGAACCAGAGCGCGGGAGCAGCTCAGCTCAGTCATTGAGTGAGTGAGTGAGTGAGTGGACTGTGGGACTCTGTGCCCACCTAAGGTTAACCAGCAACTATTAGAGCAAAGAAGCCTGTCCCGGGAGCCAGGTCCTCACCATTTTCTTCTCTCTCCCTTTTTTTTTTTGCAGAAGAGTGAGGATAGATATCTTATTATACAGCGCGTGTGTCTGTGACCGGTGGAGCTGATTGTATTCTGTGTCTTGTCTCTTTCTCAAGGAGCTGATCTGATGAACGCTGGAGGCTCAGACACACAGACTGAACTGGCTGCTTTCAGAGACTGTCCGGTTGAAGAAGAACCATTTGAAGCCAGGGCGACAAGGTTTGGGATGTAAACTGGCCGATCCACAAGAGGAGAGAGAGAGAGAGAGAGAGAAGAGATTTCCCCTTTTCCTACACAGTGTGTGAAGCTCACAGTTAATTTTTTCAGCATCAGAATCGAGAAGGCATTTCGTTTCACCAGGAACTTTTCCTTCCCATCCGCTGGATTCCGAGGAGGTGGGGGAAAGAAAGAGAAACTGAGGATGTTTTAAAAAGAGAAAGGTGTGAGGGATTCATTTATTTTTTTTAAGGGGGGAAAAAAGAAAAACTCATTTTGATCTCTTTCCAAATGTAGAGGATGTTTGGAGAACTCAATCTCAGCTAAACAGGACCAAAACATCTCTCACACACACACAAAGCTGACTCTTTTATTCTTTCCAAAATATATATTGGATTGGAAGAGTTTTTTGGGTGTGTGGGTGTGTAGGTGGGGGGAGAATTGTATTTTGAGCGAACTTATATTTGTCACCAGGTTTCTGTGTGGGTGGGTGTGTGTGAGGGTGGGGGGGGGGGGTGGGGAGAGGAAAGAAAGAGAAGAGGGAGGGAAAGAGAAGAGGTGAAGAGGAGGCAGAGAGAGGGAGGGAGGGAGGGGGAGAGGAGGGAGAGAGGAAGGAGGGGGAGAGGAGAGAGAGAGAAGGGAGATAGAGACATAGAGGAAAGGGAGAGAAGCGAGAGAGAGGGAGAGGAGAAAGAGAAGAGGTGGTAGAGAGGAGAGAGAGGGAGAGGAGAGAGGAGGTAGTAGAGAGGAGACAGAGAGAGGGGAGAGAAGGGGAGAAAGAGAAGAGGTGGTAGAGAGAGAGAGAGAGGAGAGAGGAGAGAAGAGGTGGTAGAGAGGAGAGAGAGAGAGAGAGGAGAGGAGAGAAGAGGTGGTAGAGAGGAGAGAGAGGGAGAGGAGAGAGGAGAGAGGAGGTAGTAGAGAGGAGACAGAGAGAGGGGAGAGAAGGGGAGAAAGAGAAGAGGTGGTAGAGAGGAGAGAGGAGAGAAGAGGTGGTAGAGAGGAGAGAGAGAGAGGAGAGGAGAGAGGAGAGAAGAGGTGGTAGAGAGGAGAGAGAGAGAGAGAGGAGGGGTGTGTGTGGAGGTGGGGATGTGTAGCTGTTGGTGAGCCAGCTGGACACGGGTCTCCGCTGACTTGTCGGCTGTGGCTGTATTTGGCAGCGATGTCCTACGAGAGCCGCGAGCTGGTGTCTCACTACCTGTGCTACCGTATCTCCCGGCATGGCTACGTGTGGGAGGAGGCTGCGGGCGGCTCGGCCGGCTCATCCCCAGCCTCTGCCGCCCGGGACAAGCTGTACCGGGTCCTGCGGGAGGTGGGTGACGGGTTCGAGCGGCAGTACCAGCAGGAGTTCGCCGACATCGCTCTGCAGATGCGCTTCGAGCCCGAGGGCGCCCGGGGCCGCTTCGACGCCGTGGCCGAGGAGCTGTTCAGAGACGGCATCAACTGGGGCCGCATCGTGGCTCTCTTCGTGTTCGGCGGCACCCTGTGCGTGGAGAGCTGCAAGCGGAGAGACATGGCCCCGCGGGTGGACAGCATCGCCGCCTGGATGACCGCCTACCTGGACAGCAGCCTGGCCACCTGGATCAGCGCCAATGGAGACTGGGTGGGTACCCGGGGGGGGGTGGGGGGAGATGGGTGGGGGGGGGGGAGATGGGTGGGGAGACACTCACTGCCTGGGGAGAGTGTGTTGGGGGGGGGGGGGGAGACTCACTGCCTGGGGAGAGTGTGTTGGGGGGGGGGGGGGAGACTCACTGCCTGGGGAGAGTGTGTTGGGGGGGGGGGGGGGGGGGGAGACTCACTGCCTGGGGAGAGTGTGTTGGGGGGGGGGGGAGACTCACTGCCTGGGGAGAGTGAGTTGTGGGGGGGGAGACACTCACTGCCTGGGGAGAGTGAGTTGGGTGGGGGGGGGGGAGACTCACTGCCTGGGGAGAGTGAGTTGGGTGGGGGGGGGGGGAGACACTCACTGCCTGGGGAGAGTGAGATGTGGGGGGGGGGGGGGGAGACACCCACTGCCTGGGGAGAGTGAGTTGGGGGGGGGGGGGGGGGGGGGGGAGACTCACTGCCTGGGGAGAGTGTGTTGGGGGGGGGGGAGACTCACTGCCTGGGGAGAGTGTGTTGGGGGGGGGGGGGGGGAGACACTCACTGCCTGGGGAGAGTGAGTTGGGTGGGGGGGGGGGAGACTCACTGCCTGGGGAGAGTGAGTTGGGTGGGGTGGGGAGAGACTCACTGCCTGGGGAGAGTGAGATGTGGGGGGGGGGGGGGGAGACACCCACTGCCTGGGGAGAGTGAGTTGGGGGGGGGGGGGGGGGGGGAGACTCACTGCCTGGGGAGAGTGAGTTGGGTGGGGGGGGGGGAGACTCACTGCCTGGGGAGAGTGAGTTGGGTGGGGTGGGGAGAGACTCACTGCCTGGGGAGAGTGAGATGTGGGGGGGGGGGGGGGAGACACCCACTGCCTGGGGAGAGTGAGTTGGGGGGGGGGGGGGGGGGGAGACTCACTGCCTGGGGAGAGTGTGTTGGTGGGGGGGGAGACTCACTGCCTGGGGAGAGTGTGTTGGGGGGGGGGGGGGGAGACTCACTGCCTGGGGAGAGTGAGTTGGGTGGGGGGGGGGGGGGAGACTCACTGCTTGAGGAGAGTGAGTGGGGGGGGGGGGGAGGGGAGACACTCACTGCCTGGGGAGAGTGAGTTGGGGGGGGAGACTCACTGCCTGGGGAGAGTGAGTTGTGGGGGGGGGGGGGAAGACTCACTGCCTGGGGAGAGTGTGTTGGGGGGGGGGGGTGGGGAGACTCACTGCCTGGGGAGAGTGTGTTGGGGGGGGGGGGGGAGACACTCACTGCCTGGGGAGAGTGAGTTGTGGGGGGGGAGACACTCACTGCCTGGGGAGAGTGTGTTGGGGGGGGGGGGAGAGACTCACTGCCTGGGGAGAGTGAGTTGGGTGGGGGGGGGGGGGGAGACTCACTGCTTGAGGAGAGTGAGTGGGGGGTGGGAGGGGAGACACTCACTGCCTGGGGAGAGTGAGTTGGGTGGGGGGGGGGAGACACTCACTGCCTGGGGAGAGTGTGTTGGGGTGGGGGGGGGGGGGGGGGGGGGGAGACACTCACTGCCTGGGGAGAGTGAGTTGTGGGGGGGGGGGAGAGACACTCACTGCTTGAGGAGAGTGAGTTGGGGGGGGGGGAGAGACACTCACTGCTTGAGGAGAGTGAGTTGGGGGGGGGGGAGAGACACTCACTGCTTGAGGAGAGTGTGTTGGGTGGGGGGGGAGACACTCACTGCCTGGGGAGAGTGAGTTGGGTGGGGGGGGGGGGGGGGAGACTCACTGCTTGAGGAGAGTGAGTTGGGGGGGGGAGACTCACTGACTGGGGAGAGTGAGTTGGGGGGGGAGACTCACTGACTGGGGAGAGTGAGTTGTGGGGGGGGGGAGAGACACTCACTGCTTGAGGAGAGTGAGTTGGGGGTGGGAGGGGAGACACTGCTTGAGGAGAGTGAGTGGGGGTGGGGGGGGACACACTCACTGCCTGGGGAGAGTGAGTTGGGGGGGGGGAGACACCCACTGCCTGGGGAGAGTGAGTTGGGGGGGGGGGAGAGACACTCACTGCTTGAGGAGAGTGAGTTGGGGTGGGGGGGGAGACACTCACTGCCTGGGGAGAGTGAGTTGGGGGGGGGAGGGGGGAGACACTCACTGCCTGGGGAGAGTGAGTTGGGGGGGGGAGGGGGGAGACACTCACTGACTGGGGAGAGTGAGTGGTGGCGGGGGGGGGGGGGGGGAGAGACACTCACTGCTTGGGGAGAGAGTGCACACACACACACTGCCCTGTGGGTGTGTTAGGGAGGTGGGTTGGGAAATCATTGCTCTCAGTGTGTATGTGGGTGGGTGTGTAGGATACCCATTGCCTTATGTAGGTAGGTGTGTGAACTGCCTGTGTGTGTGTTTTTTCCAGTTAATCTATCTGCCCATCTGCATCACCCTGTGTTTATTTTTCTTCCTCCTCCGCATCAGTTTGCTTTACCCAACCCACCTACATAGCCACCATCAGCCTGCTCACCTACCAACCCACCTGCACCGCCCACTGTCTGACTTGCTTGCATGCCCACCTACTCATCTACTCGCTTACCTGCCCACTTGTATCACCCACTCTCCTTTTTTCTTCTTATCAGTCCACTTGTTTTTTTTCTCGTGGGCAGTTAACCCCCCGCCCCCCTCCAATACACCTACTCATTTTAATACCTGTGTGTTTCTATTTTTTTTAAGTTTATATCTGCGTTGGTGTCTGTTTACTTGTTTTTGTTGCATCTCGTTCTGTGCCTGCCTACCTTTTGAAAGCGGTCTATGCAAATATCATGTGTGTTTATGTATGTGTTTCTTGTGTGCATTATTGGTTATTGTATCATTTCACAATTCTTTATGCAGTGCTTTCCTCTTGACTTGCTGAAAAAGAAATACTATATACAGTATGTACATATATATATATATATATATATATATATTTGTTTTGTTCGAAATTCAGTCAACGGTTTTTTAAAATCACTGGGACTGGAACCCTTCAACTCTCTCACAGTTTCTATTCAATTCTTTTGAAATTGCTTGAACTGTGTTGAATAACTTCCGCAGGAACATCTCTGCTATTGTTTATACTGCAGCTATTTATGTAGATTACAGTCGTTTTTACTTGTATATCTATATACGGGAGTATGAATCACTTTGCCACTTCAAACCAATTGTAGCAGGCATTCCACGTGCCAGATATATTATTATCACCCACGTGTTACTCTCAGCGTGAGAACTAGGAGCGATTACCTCATTCATTACATGTAAAAGTTTGGTCTGGTCTGTTTCTGTGGTCAGTAATATGTTACACAATGACAATCGACGGAATTATCGCTCTAATTAGTGTCCCAAGACTCGTCAAGAACGTGTCTGATCAATATGTAGTGTCGGGACAGTCGTCAACTACCTCCAGTGGTGCTTACAGTAAATGAACAGTTTTACATGGTTTACAGGCTCAACAGATGGAACAGTATCAGTCATTTTCGTAGGGGTTTATGGATCACAATTCATTTCTCACTGAAACACTTTGCAGTGGTTGCTATGTTTTCCATGCCTGATAACACTCCAGGCGCTACCCCGCATGAAGAGTGCTATGTAAATGCAAGTTGTTATAAATGCACTCTTTAGTGTTTAAAAATGATTATTCTATTATTTCATAACAATAAATGTGATTTTATCTGTACTCCATGTGTTAACCCTCGGACTGAAGCAAAGGTGAAAAGTTTTCTGCTTCACTAAACATCTCTCACAAGGTACGTGAGGGGAAATTGTTATTAGGGCATTTTATTTGATTTAACTTGAGATGTTTTTACAGTATAACTTTGTTGCTGTTGGAGTTTAATTGTTGGGCTGTAAAATGTAGAATCTTATGCTGAATGGGAATAGCCATATACAGAAAGGAAGAGAATACCTGGTAGCTAATACAGCCTGAACATCATGAAATTTAATTACAAAAATGTTTATGCCTGATTTAAGCTTTTTATTGCGTTTGATATTTCTATTTTAATTATCTGTGCTTGTTAAAGTAGCACTAAATTGGGTCTGGGTATTAATCATGTGAACTACAAATCCAGCATATGTGCAGTGACAGATTATAGCTCCAATTTATTTGTGTAAATCATTATCCCCTCGCTCATCTTTTCTCCTCCTCCATACGAAAACATCTTTTGGCACTGGATCATCCTTTCGAGACTATTCATATTGTATATCAGATCAAACTTGTATATAAATGTTAAGAATAAATTTATTGAAGATCAAGAATGGAAGATGTTGCCCTTTAGGTCTAGCTTGTGTCTTTGAGGAACATTTTATTAATACATTTTAAAAACAAGTCTACAATAATACCAGATTTAAAGATTTCATCTTATTGGTTGTTGAAATTTTGTTTACTTTTAATTGATTGCTAATCTGGATCTATGCAGTGAAACTGTGGTAAACACAGTTGTAAACACCTCTGGATTCATCTGGTTTGAATAAATGCAGTACTTGATATGTTGGATACTGTATGTTGTATACTGTATGTTGCAATACATCTCGTCTTTCAGGCAACGCCTTTTGATCAAAATTGTTGCAGGTACCGACATTCATATTAACTTTCCAAAGGAAGGCAGTACTTTTATCTTTGATGCATTCCATTTCTTGAATTTGCTTTCTTCAATGTTTGATCCTCAAGGCAATTGAATAATCTAAAGTACCAATATGCACACAATATGTAGAAACAACTATTCAACCTTTTGTTTCTTACAAATCTATCAAGCCAATTTACATCAAATCATAACTTAATTTAAAAAAATTCCCTGCTTTGTGACTACTTTTAATTTTGCATAAAAAGCAGGATTCTTCTAAACTCCATATGTCCAATTAATTAAACAAGGGCTCAAACAAAATGCTGGTGCAAATGGTCCATTTTGCACCTAATGTTTTGGGCCAGATTTCATAACCTTTTTATTTTTACAAAATATGCAAAATACAACATTAATCAAAGAGAGAAATTATAATGTGTTATAAATTGGAATTTAAGTGATATTTATGCTAGCAAGTCAACTTTTTAAGATACTGTACTCATCCAATGGCATGAAATTTGCTCAATTTCATTTTGTAGAAAGAGGACATATGATGCCTTGCGCTCTTAACTGTTTATGCTCCAGGTAATCAAAACAGAGATGTGTTACAAGGTTTTTCTGTCCATTGAGTTATTTTTATTGTGTTCTTGATCTGCATGTAAATTTTATTAGTAATAATTGCATTTACGATGGGTAAGACAGCTCAAAACAGATTACAATGAAGATTTACATTCAAGTCTAGTAATTTTCTAGGAGGTGAGATTCAGAGATTTTGTTTAATTGTGAACTGATCAGGTCCAGTTTCTAAAAACTGCATGAGCTGGTTTGTGTTTGTTGTTGTTGAAGTGGATGTTTTCATTAGCAAATGAACAGGAAGGCATGAAACTGTTTCCTTTAGAATTGAAAATGAATGGAACCTTTGTAATTCTTCAGTTGCAACAGAGAAGCTGACATTTTTCCTAGAAATATTGTCCTAAAATGTTCAGTGGACTGGTGGCACCTGTCCAGTTGCGCAGTGTGTTCTGCTCCCAACCTTCTACTAAGTCCCCATGATGTGAAAGGTGCTGTACAAATGTAATGTTGTTGTTGTTGTGGAGCACCTCCTCAAGCATCTTGGATGCTGCCCACAGAAATGTAAATTTGTGACTGTGTTTGCTTTGCAGTCTACCTGAAGAGGCAGACTGGACCTCAGTTTAACACCTCATCCAAAGGATGGCAACTCTTACAGTGCAGTGCTCTTCTATTTCCCTGTACTCAAGTCAACTTAGATTATTGGAAGAAGGGGGTGTAGGATATATTTCCTTGACTTTGTGTGTCACTTTGTGTTTAGCTTTGTTTGTTGGTACCTTTATCCATTAATCCAACACAGTCAAAGAAACTGTATACAGTACTATGGGGGGTTTACCCAGTTGCTTAGTTTGCATCAGGCAATGCCATGGGAAGCAAGATATTGATATTTAAGTGTTTCCTTGACTTATTTGTCTCTTTTGCATGCAGTCTCTCGTAGGAATATGGTATGGGGAAAGATTTTTTAAAAAAAGAATTGGGTAAGATTTGCATATCTGTGGAGTGGGTTTTGTTTATTTCTGACAGCCCATTAATTATCTCACTGGTCAGCAGATGGAGGATTTGCATGGCTCTAATTCCCATTTTATGAATTGGTATTTGTTGTTACTGCCTTTCTGTTGGAAAACTAATTCATGTGAATGGGGGATAAAATGAGACCTGACACTGAAATAAACCAGCAGTTTGTATTTTATGGATGTTGACTAGAGAATCTACAACTAAAATCAATATGGGTAAATCTTTAGAGGCTATGGTAATATTAATAATTGGAAATGCATGGGTTGCCAAAATACAATTGAGATAGGTTTGCTAAAAGTAATTTATCCAAATGGCCACTGTGCTGCTGTAAAATCCTATGATGCCAAAGCTGACTCTCATGAACAGCTTACTTTTTTTAAAAAAAGTTTACATCTAGTGACCAAAGTTTAAAATATTGGAAGCAAAGAACCTACATTTTTTGTAGAGTTTGCTTATTGAGTCAAAATGTCTCAACTGCTTCATAGTAAAAATGATCATCCTTACATTTGATAGAAGACCTTTCACGTCAGGAGGATGCCTCAAAATTTACTATAAAGTGGAGTGGCATAGTTTTGTGGGCAAATGCGGTAGCCAATTTGCTGCCAAGTGTAGTAACTATTTGTTGGCAAATGTGGCAGCGGTTTGCACCGAGTCCCACTTGAGATAACTATCCAGTTAACCTGGAGGATTGTTGGTCAGGATATTAAAAGGAACTCTATTATTTTCTTTTCTGATCTGGCCGTTTAATATCTACCTGAAAAATGAGCAGATAGGATGGCCAACCCATGGCCAAGGGCAACAGTGGCCCGTGTAACATTTGGAGTAGTCTAGATGAATCAGTTCTAAAACAATGTTTACAGTTTTATCTTGATTGAATTAGGCCATAAACATAAATCAAGAAATATTCAATCAAAGAAAACATGTTTGGTTGGCTGACCAAGAGGTTGGTCTTTGGTTTAAAACCTTATCCCAGTACAATAATACACAATAATACATCAGGCTGAACAATGAGTCCATGGCCATCTGCCCGTAAATGAAGGAGCCACCTACTGAGCCATATAGAGTGAGAACATCTGACCTCTTAAACTTCAACTACAATATTTTGACAACAATGTTTGTGTGTCACAATAAGCTTTGCATTTGATATATTTCTTTATCTCGTTACCGAGATATTATCTCAAATTATTATTATTATTATTGAAGCGTTTCACAGATGTAATGTACTGTATTTTGTGGGCGAAATGTGCTTGAAAGGTGAGTGTTAGCTGCCAGAAGGCGAGGTGCAATATAGCTATCGAGCCACGAAGGATTTAGGGCTCTTCCTTTTAGTTTTACTCTGCTGTATAGATTTGCAAGTGTTTTTGCACCCAAGTACAAGAGTTAACCAAGATGGTGTGTTTTTGTTTGCATTGTTTCTGTTGAGATTAGAAGCGTGGCCTTTAACTCCATATCTAGTTATGCTTTCAATGCTGAGCTCCACTCAGCTGCTTTTATTTAAGTTGTTGAAGCAGTCAGTCAGCCAGCTGTGAGCGAGTGTGACTAAGACAGCAGGGTGCTGTCAGAGGATCATACCCACGTGGCTGACTGACCACCTAAAGGTAAACAAAGCGTGAGCCTCACATTACTAGACTACAATCTGAGTCACCAAATAGATTTATTTTTCTCTGTTAGTGTGAGGTTTAGGAATCTATTTTCGGAACTTTGAGGGGGCTGAAGTTGTTTTTTCAGAAAGACCATGCACGAGACATTGATTTCTTAGTTGTAAACATGAGACATATGTTTATTTGCTGTTCTGTCAATTATATAAAAAAAACACTTTTGGTGGAAACAATGCTTCCCATCTCGCACAGGCACACACACCATACTTATCTCTCATTAATGGGTAACCCATACATTGAGTAGATCAGTAGGTTCTATCACTGTGCTAAATATCAGAGCTAAGCATCATTTTGTCCTGTTTGAAAATGTTAATAGATTTTGGAACAGGCTTAAAGGTTAAAGTGGCTTTCACATAGTTAAATGTTTCAAAGTGCTTAATGTACGAGTTGTTGATGAAAGTTGACAAATGATCGATGATTAATATTCGTATTACATTATGTGGAAAACTTTTTTTTGCATCTGGGCTTATGGAAATAACATGGAAAGTGCATCGGTCAAATTTGAATTTTTAAAAAAATGATAAAAGATCTTGCCTCCTCTTCCTTCTTCATTTCTGTTTGAGATTAAAAACAACTTGGCATGAAAACCAACTTTAAACATCAATTTTGCAGCCGGTGGAAAACCCCAGACTCTAGATTAGAATAACACAGATTTGATCAGGCTATTCTTCAAATTCAAAATAGCATAAGAACAGTACAACAAGGTCTCATCTGTCTGTTCAGGTGCATATTCAAGATCCCTGGACAAGATTCAAAATGAGAAGGGAGTTTATCATGGTTTCCTATCCAACAATTCCCTACTTCATATCTGTTGGTAGAACACTGCTGTGAACAAATTGTCTGCCATGTTTGCTTACAAATCAAGTCAGTGCACTTTACAGAAAACTCTGAAACACTTCGAAATGTTTAAATTTAACGAGGCTTTTTATCAAATACATTTGTTCTGGCAGCCTGATTGTGTCTCAATAAATGAGTTTCAGTGCCTTTGGGACAGCCTCCCGATGTGAAAGGCGCAGTACAAATGTATTGGTGTTGTCCATGATCCTAAAGAACAGAAATCCTTAACTGCTGTGTAACAGTTTTGTTCCAAAACCGCAGAATTCTGAATGTTAATTTCAATAATAATTTTACTGTATGGATCAAATTATCTTCCAAAGGCTGTTTGTTCATCTTGAACATACAGTGTGCGACTTGGCATCAATAACGTCTTAAATAGGAGAGAGCAATTTGTGTAAGATTGGGCGTTGCTGCTGAACATAGTGGTTTTGTGGGAAAGTAGCAGTGGGTGGTGGGGGTTGATACAGGTTGGAGAATACGTAGGTGTGTGTCTGTCTGTCTATCTATCTGAAGTCTCAGGAATGCACAGGTGTTAAGATGCACAGTTGCTGATACTTTTTTTTGTTTTAAAAACAAATAAAATACCTGGAAGTGAGTGAGCGAGAGAGAGAAAGTGTAGGAAGATGCAAGCCACCTACTCAGTGCACCAGCCCATGAAACGCCTACATCTGCTGTTTGATTGTATTCGGTCTGTCTGCTAGATCCTTTTGTTTTTGGATGTGGTATAGGCTACTTTTTTGCCATATAAAATCATAGATTCAATCGGTAAGCTATTTTTGTTTACCCTTTTATCCGCTGTATTTTTCTGAATTCTTCCTTGAATACGGTTGATCTTTCAGCACCTTTGTTTATCAAAGTTGTTTGTGCATGAGGTTTAGTTTTTTTTAAAAAGCTGGCATCTTCATAAAGGTTAGCCTAGAGAGCCAGCGAATGTATCACTCAAAGAGCATATTCAGAAAGCCCTTGGAAGAAATCCAACACATTTCGCAGCTGTTTAAAGAACAGAAAACTTTCCAAATACCCTTTTTTCCCGAATGGAACCTTTCCTTTCAAGCTTTTTTCAGAATCACAGTTACAGTAGAATTATTTGATATTTGCCAGAAGTTTGAAAGTTTGACGTATGTATGATAAAGAATTAATGACTATATCAAGATCAATGGGATTAAAAAAAAAAGGTTTTGGAAAAATTGTACTGGCTTGTGCTCTGCATTACCACCTAGTGACTTTATCCCAGTGTGTCTTCTTTTTACTATGCTGAAGCGCTCGACCTTATCTCAATATCTGTGCAGACTGGTTTGAAGAAATGCTGTTTTTGGACACTCTATATGTTTAACTTGATGCATTTTAGTGTAAAATGCACAATGGTAACAGCAACTGAGCAGCACATGATGTGGAAGTGATTCATGGGATTCTAAGTACGGTAGAATGTGAGTATGGGCTGAAGGAATCATTCAGGCAGCAGTTAATAGCTGTGCCATTCAGGTAATAACATTTAGCCGTATAGAAATAGAGTAACCGCTCTTCATTTTAAAAAAAATAGCATCGCTTTATGTAATTGGTGTTCATCCTTTTCAGTCAGCTAACCAAAGAGGTTTTTTTGATTGACTATTTCTTAATTTATGTTCCACACCATAAATTTCACTATTCAGTAGCTACTGGATACAAAAAAAATTTAGCACAGACATACCTAGACTAGTGCAAATGTTCAGAGGCTTATTCTTGCCCCACTGTGGGCCATGGGTTGGCCACCATTGCTTTACAGTAATGAGATTGAATGTTGCATTTTACTAACCATGTTGATTAACTTTTCTGAAAAAAGAACAGTTTGTTTAGACACTATACTGAGAGAATACAGTACTATAGTCATTTAATGCACTCAGTCTGCATTTATGCTTACTCAGCAAACGGACAGTAAGATTTGTGCTGTTGAAAATGACTCTTTCGTAAATGCAGCCTCTGAGTTAAATATTGGGGGCATATTTAGATCAATTCTCTACTTTTTTTGGATAGCCAGAGTAACACTGTTGTTGATAAATGGGTTGTGTCATGCATTTTCTTAATCTTGGAACGACTTTTATTTTTGACTATCAGAGGAATTATCTTAGTGAATGACTCGTAAACATATTTTGTAAACTGCATTACTGGAATGTATTATTTAGGCTTTTTGGTGGCATTGATTGAGAATTTTGCATTGAAAATTAACCAGAATGGCCCAACTTGAGAGAAAATTTGAATATAAATACGATGACTTGTTTCTAGTTGGTTCATACGAGTTGATAACTGTTGAACTGATTCAATACTTGTATAGGTAGGAAATTATTACAACACATTGATGTAACTTTCTTTTTTAATAAACCCCCTCCCCCCACTCATTTGTGGGCGATGAGATGGTCACTAGAGTACATCAATTTAAGATAGTTAACAAAAAGCTAAATGGGGAGATAGAAGTATTCTAGTAATTATGACAGCTTATAGTTATATAATTATTTCATGGTGGGAAGATGTCTCAAAGTGCTTTCAAACAACCTGCTTGGACCAGTGAGCTTGTGGATGGAGGTAACAGGAGATAGGTCAAAGTGTAACCATGATTATGCTTGTGCAGTGAAGAAATATCTGAGCAGCAATATTTCCGTTGTGGGTTGGATTGTTTTTTAAAAAATTATACCAACATCTTAATTTTGCCTTATTTTGATACCTGCCTCGATATATATAATACATATTGGTCATTTTCAATCCACGACTGTTTGTGGGACACTGCTGTGCATAATTGGCTGCTGTGTTTTACCCACAAATATGCAGTCAATTCACTTTACAGTATATTCTGTGATGTGCTTTGAGACATCTTAAGATGTGAAAAGCGCTATATCAAATCCAATTATTATTATTATAATATTATCAGAAGGGTCACTAGTAGGGGAAGCTCATTTGGCATTCACATCTTGTTTAGGGAGAGACAGATTGGTCACGTTCCCTGTACTAATTACTCTTCAGTATTTTCCTGCTGAAAGATCTGTATGTGTGGACATCTGGTGAGAAGTACCCCGTCCCCTCCAGCTGTCAAATAGCCTACAGACAGTCACAGTCTGTCAGGGCTTGTACATGAATAATAGCTACTTGTGCAAGTTACCAGAAGGCAGCAGACACCCATAGAACTATTCTCTTGTAGAGGGGAAAAAAAAGTTAAATCCCTATGGTAGAGAGAGCAAATGAAATAGCATGAGGACTGAAAACATTCTTGGTGTGAGGGTTGACCTTGGGTTTGAACCAGACATGTTGGATGTTTCATAGTCTTAACTTTGGAGAGCCAAGCCAATTCCTTCTGAAATTCAGATGAAATGGCTTTAACCCATCAAAATAGGAGCAAAATCTGAACCACCGCTTTGACTCTTTAGTCCTAAAGTTGTGCTTTGGTTCTGAGCCACCTGACTGAGGATGTTTCAGGAATTGATACCTAAGGCTTTCCGAGCTTGACTCCTTGTGATTGTTGGAGGATTTGTAAATTCAGACATGGGAGAAAACTATTCAACTGACCAAAATCATCTCTCAAGTATGTTAACTTTCCCATTAAATTATATTTGGAAGAGGCCCAATGTTCTTGCATCTATTACCATGTTTGGTAAAATACAGGAGGAAAAAAAACACACTTTTGATTAGTGTTTTGATATCTGTTCCGAATTTACTTTAACCCAGAATCCTTTTAGTCGTGCTTTTTTAAAATCTTGAAGCAACTAGATTCGGGAATTGTGCCCTTAGATTGGAAAATTGCAAAATGTCACCCCTTTATTTCAGAAGCGAGGGGGAAACCAGGAAACTATACACCTGTTAACTTAACGTAAGTTGTAGGGAAAATACTGTAATCCATCACCAGGGTCACAATGACTAAATGCTTGGAGAGATATGAACATGTCAAAGAAAGTCAGTATGAGTTTGTGAAGGGTAGGTCATGTCTAACTAATCTATTTGAATTTTTTGTGAAGGTCACTAAAATGATATATAAAAGTGTCTATGGATGTCGTTTATATGGACTTTCAGAAGCCATTTGATAAGGTTCTATACACAAAACTGTTAGCAAAAATGGAAGCACACAGAATCAGAGATAACTTTGTTAAATGGCTTGGCAATTGGTTGGGAGGCAGGAAACTGAGAGTAGGGATAAAGGGAACGTTCTCTGATTCGTGGGTGATGACCCCAGGGTATTTAAGATGATAAAGGTAGTTGATAGGGTGGATTCAGAGAAGCTATTTCCTCCGCTGGGTGAATCCAAAACAAGGGGGCATAGTCTTAAAATGAGCACCAGGCTATGTAATAATAATAATCCTTGCATTTGATAGCGCTTTTCACATCTTATCAACATCTCAAAGCGCTTCATGGGATATACTGTAAAGTGAATTGACTGTATATTGTTTGATTTGCAGTTTGATAGAGCTGTATAACTTGATCAAAAATCCAAGTGCTTTGTAGAATGACAAGTTGTGAGTTTAAAATGTTTCTGAAAATGCAGTTGCATGAATACTATATGAGCATTTTGATTTCATGACTCATTTTGAGGACGATGCTTCCCATTTTGAAAATAAAAATCCCATTTGAATTTTCTTTGTTTTCCCAAGAGTTCTCATTTTTAAATTACATTTTAAAATTAAATCATTTTTAAAATTAAGTAAAAGCCCGTTTATCCGTGACCCGATCAACCGAAACTTCCATATAACCGGCACCTCAAAAAAAAAGGTCCGCATTCGATTAACCAAAATTTATTTGGAAAAATGCATTTAAATAAAAGTGTTTTTTTGTGTTTTTGGCCGAATATCACGCGCTTTAACCGGCATTGGCCAGGTCCCGAGGGTGCCGGATAAACAGGCTTTTACTGTACCAGGTATCCCAAGCCTCACCTAGAAAATTTCTAATATTTCATAATCACACTAGGCGGAGGGGTATGTGGGGGAAAAGATCTACGGATCGTTGCCAAGGACCCTTCTACACTTCGAGGGTATTCAAGAAAGATGTGATTTGGTGGGGATGAATCACGGATCAACCTTCACTCTTCAGTCTGTACTGATAGTTCATGTATGCATAATATAACTTTCAGGAAGTTGGTGAGAACAATCTTAGGATAAAAGAACAAAAGCTCTAAAAACAGCATGGGAATTTTCCCTATTGTACACAATGTGGTATAATTCAAGTCGTGTCATGGCAACACACAAGGCAGCTCTAGGAGTATCAGAAAATGTTAAATAACAAGTATGTGCTGCATTCGAAGAGATCTATTGCACCATTTCTAATCTTGGTGAGGGAGTGATTTGTTTTGGGGTCAGATCAAAGGCTCTGGGTAATAATTCAGAACAATAGCGCTAATTCAATGAGAGAAATTGCAGAGTACTTCCAAACCAAAATTTCATCTTGTGATCCCTTACTCATATTGTCATATGGCCAACTTCTGTTTTTTCTCATATGTTTTTCGCAGTGCGCTTCCAATCTTGGCATTGTTCACACTGTGTAAATTACTGTTGACAATCGATTGTACTTTTTCATCTCACTCTCTCTTGTTGTGCTGTTCACTCTGGTTTGTTTAGGCTTTTGAAATGCCTATTCGTCACCTCAATTATTCAATGAGGGTATAGGCTTGATCCATTGAGGTTCCAGACAAGCCGGCTAAGTGTTCCGAAGATGGAACAAGGATTAACATTCAACTATCAAGTGACTGAGAATTCCTCATGTGCTACAGACTGTCATGTCAACTTGAAGCATTTTCTTTCTCTTTGGTTCGAAATTGTAAAATTTAAAGTGTGGTCATAGCTCTGGGCACATTCACTTCAAATCTGCTTACTTAAATAAGAAAGCTTGGAACATGAAAAGGCCATTAAACCCACTTCTTCCACAGATCATGGAAACAGAATGTCACTGTAGGCTTCACTCCACCCACCATCTCCTGGGGAGAAGTTTCTGCATAGATGCTCCCTGATCTCCAAAGGTCATCAAGTGAAAGTCATTTTGTCCCATAGAAGATTTGTACAGAGCAGCTTATACCTGTCCCTAGAACCTCCGTGACTGTTTCAACCAGATTCAGTTCACTCATAATCACTTGATCCTGGTTTAACTTGCCACTACATCTTGTCATCTGGGAGGAGACCTTGGAAAAGGTAACCCCATAACAGATTTACTCCATTAACACACTGAACATTGGTGGAGAGAATTGGGGAAAAAAACATCAGTGAATGTCAATTAAAATTGGAAACTGACAAGCCTGTTCTTCTGAGACAAAGTGAGATATTTCTCACAAAATGAGTTTTTAAATAGAAATATATTTATTAGACTTCTAGAAATATATGCTTATTTTTGTCAGGAACCTTCCTCAGATAGAAGAGATGGTCTTTTATTTACGTACTTGTTTTACATTGCAAAATATCAGAAATTACATTAAATATGCATAAAGTTTATTCTTGTGCTCATTGGACTGCACCATTCGATTTCAAGATCCTAACACTTGTCTACAATATCCTTCATGCCCTGGCATCTCTCCATACTTTTCTGACCTGCTTACTTCCCACTCCACCACCTCCGCTAGCTCTGGCCTCTTGCTTGTCCCTCGTCAACTCTATACCACCATTGGACGCTGTGCTTTCAGCCACTACACTCTGAAAGTTTTAAACTCTCACTCAATCCCTCTGTCTTGCCTCCTCCTTTCTCATATTTCAGACTTCACACCTGAAGACTTAGCTTTCTGATTGTGCATATAGTCACCTTCCCTCTCCCCTGGCTCAGCATCAGACTCCGCCACTGTTAAAAACGCTCTGCTACATAATGCAAGCTGCTTTTGTTTATCTTTGAAGTTACTCAAAGCAGGGATTAATTTTAGATGAATTGGTTGAGCTTTTTTGGAGGCTTTGGAGGATACAAGAACTCTGCCGAATTTGTGGTTCAGAAATGGAGGATCTTTTGGATTGTAGACAAAGGCAAACCTTTGTGTGCAGATCCACTGCAAACGCTTGTTCACAGACTAGGTATATTGTCTTCAGACAAAGGAAAAGAGAAAGAACTCCATGATAATCCCACAGGGATTTGACTGCTAACATTACCACAGTGCTAAACATTCAATATTAAACTGCAACATGTAACTCAAATGTGTATATAACTCGCCTGCCATACTGTTTGCAGTATGAGAGATCCAGTAAATTGTGATTTACAGCACCTGGTAAAGAACTTTACAGAAAGTTACTGTCTTCTGTCTGTTTTTGAAGACAAACATAGCAGCAATATCTGCCATCAACACAAACAGTCAGGGAGTCAGGAAAGCAAGAGAAACTCCCTGCTCAATCACTGCCTGGGGATCGTTGGCATCTACCTAAACAGGCTCAAGGTGCCTTGGTTTACTAGCTCATCCAAAATATGGCACCTTTGAGACCTCGGGACAACTGCATTGGAGAAGTAGACTGAGACTCGAGAGTCCCAATGTAGAGCTTGACTCCACTGTTTTCTGACCTGGAAATGTTAACAACTGACCCAAGCTGACACAGTTTCTAAGTGTACAGAGTATATACATACATACAATATATACGTCTACAGCGCCTTTCATATTGGGAGGACTCCTGAAAGAGCTTGAAACTTTGCCAGGCAGTGCTTTCAATAGAAGCCATTAAGCGTTCAGCTGGTTAGACTCCAGCAGTTTATAATGCACTTAACTTGGCTCATGGCTTGACAAATACTGTATCAAACTACATTTTATAAATTGTATTTCTTTTTAGTCTGCCAGGTGGCTGACACATGTGGAAATCCTTCACCATGCTTAAGATATTCAAACCAAACTGATAATTCCATGTGTCCCACCTCACTTGGAAATTACCACAGGTTGGCAAGAACCGAGACATCGGGACCCCAGAGTGTGCTTTGGGCTACTGCTAGAGTCTAAACAGCTAAAACTGCATAGCTTGCCATTGAAAGCACTGTCGGGCAAGCTTCTCACTGCTTGTCCAGTTACGGCCACCCTCCCGGTTACATAGAGTTAATGGGATTTAGGTGGAACAAAATCCCTGTTCCTAGTGACTGGCCATCCCTTCCAAGTTCTGCCAAAGAGTTAGGCAGTCTGGGCTGCCATCAGCACAGAGGATTGACATGATTCTGATATTCCTTTGTCAAACATGTCACGTTGGAGCTAGTTGCTTCAAGGAGACCCCTCTCCCCGCCCCCTTGCCCATCCCCTCATCTGAGTTGGTTGGTCTTTCACCTTCCTATAAGTGCAGGTTTGCAGCCCTATTGGGTGTTTTTTGTACTCTTCTGTTAAATACCATCTGAGTGGAAAATAATGGACTCAAAACTGAGGGCAGCATTGTTTAATCACCACTACTTTATTTGCCAAACAAATATAGCCCCTACATTTTACAGTAAATGACGTGAAGCTCTTTGAGATGTTTTGACAATGTGGTGAGATGCTATTTATCATAATCCTTGCATTTAATATAGTGCCTTTCACATTGTTGAGATGTCTCAAAACACTTCACAGAATTTACTATAAAGTGGATTCACTATTTGTTGTGGGCGTACAATAATTATTCTTTATTATTGTAAATGAATCATTATGTATTATTGTAAATGAATCAACAGTGTAGTGAAAATCCCTAATGTTTCAAACGTTTGATTTATAAAATTCATATATTTTACCCCAAGAAGATTTGGGCATTCTCTTTAAATCAAATAGATTAATGCTGTAGCTTATGGCATTTCCAGTAAGCATGAAGCTAAATTCCTCTGACTAATATACTCTGGTAGTGAAACAGATCTTAATTGTCTGGCATTGACTGAATGCAGTTATTGGTAGACCTTGTGAGACTAGGGAATTTTTTTTTAACTCCAATGCCTTGTTAGACTGAGTTGATAATGGGAAAGCACGCAGAGGACATGAGAGTTGCGAATCACCACAGTACGCACTTTTGGGGCCGATCTATGTTGCATCCACGCTTTCTTTTTTTAAAAAAAGTTTTTAATTTTTTTTTAAAAAAAAGAATTCTTTGATATACAGTACATTTAGATGTGTAATCCTCCCACTATAGTGAAAAGTAAATCATTTTGAAAGGTCATGGGTGTAACCCTTCCTGAGCATCCAGTCTGCACTATGGACTGTTTCTTTTGGGTGGCCTTGCTGCTGACTGTACTCCCTGCAATGTGGCCAAGATATTATTGTTGTCTGTTCCAAGGGCCATTTATAGTCATGAGCTTATTGTGATTATTGTAGGTCTAATTGTGTACCTGTGGATGTGCAGAAATGAACTTTGCTATTAACATTCTTTGATGTTTTCTGAAAATGTTCCTTCCCTCAAATCTCTGTCTTTATTTCCTTTCTCTGACAACCATCTTAAAATGTATTTGACCATCCATTTAGCCAACACCCCCTCCTTTCCCCACTGCATGATGATCCCCATCATCTTTTGGAAGTTCTTTGAGACGGCCATCATGCGTGAAAGGCCCTGTATAAATGCTAGATGACGTAGACAAGGATTTGTACTTTCAGTTTTCTATCCGCACTAGAATATATTCAACATCGTGGGTTCTTAAGTGAGCAAAAATAGTACTATACAAGTTACTACAGAAAATACTCATTTCAGTGTTTCACCACAACAACAATTAACATTTATTTAGTGCCCCTCATACATGATAGCAGCTCGGAGCACTGAAATTACTTTTTGTAGCATCTCCTTTAAACAATATTGAAGTGGAGACTTCTGGCCTTTTGTTGAAAGTCCTCTTAAGATGAAGAGTTCTCTCTGCACTCTGTTCACATCTTTGACTTTTCTGTGCATTCACAATTGTTACTTTAGCATGCAGCACCACTTAACCCTGCACTTTTGTACAGTTTAAGAATGATATTGCACAAAACTACAAAAGATTTTTTAGCATAGTTGAATCTTGCCAGACTTCTAGATAAGATGGCATAAAGACAGCATATGTCAAACTGAGCCAAAAACCTTTGGATTCCTCTCTCTCCAGCCATTGTCCAATTGCGGTTTCTGTAATTAGTGTAATAGCATTTTAATTCATGCTGTATCCTGTCCGAATATTGATATTTCATTCATCCACTTTGCATTGATGAAATATTTACATGGTGCCAGTTCTACATTTATTATTAAAGAAAGACTGGTGATGGGTCTGGTCCAGGAGTGGTGCTAGTTTATTTGTTGTGCTCATCAGCTGAGACATGTACCAGATTTCAGCAAAATACTTTTTTTTACTCACCAATATCAAGTTTTGCCATCTTTAGGTAAAAGTCATTCAGCACTTCGGAATGACAGAAACTTCCCCATTTAAAGCACCCAAATAATAGTCATCCTTGTATTTGATATAGTGCCTTATTGCGTCTTAGAGGTGTCGAAAGTGCTTCACAGAATATACTGCAAAGTGAATTGACTATATTTTGTGGGTGAAATGCAGCAGCCAATTGTGCACAGCAGTGTCCCACAAACAGTTGTGAATTTAAGTGACCAATTTTTAAAAACAGAATTATTATCCCCAGAAAAGTGTTATGCCAATGGACTAACAACTGGGTTCCTACTTACTGCTAGGTCAACAGAGTCTAAGAGGTGTAAGGAAACTTGCCCAACATTTTGCCCTGCCAGGAATCAAACCCAGGTCTCTCACTTGCAAGGTGAGTGCTCTAACCACTGAGTTACAGGACTCCTCAAGCACTTCCAAGCCATTTATTGCACTGATGGGATGTTGAATTAACATCTGCAAATCTTATCTAACCAGCCTGGTCTTAAACTAGCACCAATATCAAAAAAAAAGGAACCTTTACATTTGCAATATTTCTGATGCTTATTTCTTGCTGCTTTTCTGGGCCCTTCGAGCTAGATTGAAAATTAATGTCAAAATTGTTGGCAATTTCAGTCTGCCCAATTAATCCATTATTCAGTTGAGAAGCCTTGTATATAGTTACACTGCATGCTTTATCAATGATATTTCTACATCAAACAAATGTTTGGTATTTATGATAACTCCAGATTTGAGTAACATTGATTGAATAATTGTGTTGTGGAGACAGAGGTAGTTTGGGAATTATCTGTGAATGGCAGCAGTGTAAACTCTGCCATTCAATGTTTTGTTGCAGCTGATGCAGAGTGCACTACAGTATTATGCTTAAAACAAAATCAAGTTTAAACGTTCTTAGTTGTCCAATGTTGCTGTTGGAGACGAGCCATACGTCTAGCTCTATTAATAACTTAAAAATGCTGTGGCTCAGTTGCGTACCACAGAGATCTGCTTTCCATCGCCTCAACCCAGATGGGACCGATGTGGAGCAGGGACACCTTAACTGTGGTTTAGTCTAGTGGAATTAATCCACTTGAGAACACATTGAATTGGTGCCTATAGTTAAACTGAGCCATTAGCGCAGCCACAAGTCACATACGTTTATCCTTGGATGTCCTTCCTTGGTCCTCTCCTCCTTGAAGCGCTCTGAGACGCCTTCCGGCGTGGAGGGCGCTATTTAAATCGAAGTTGTTGTTGTCAACTATATATACAGCCCCATCTGTAGGCATGAGGTCCACTTCCGGTACCTTGGGACGTTCTCCCGATGTGAAAGGCATTCTAGAAATGTAACTTTGTTGTTGTTTGACATGTGCTTGGAAGGACACCAGACTCAATCTGCTCTCCTGATTCTAGGATCAATGCTGGTGCTGATATCTGGTCCTGATTCTAGGACCAATGATGTTCTGATTAATTTACCTGACAGGCATCAAGTCCTGGATGAGTTCTTTCTTTCGGCAATTGAATGATGACAAGATTAAGGGTCTCCTGCTTGGCTCTTATATGTTTATGGAAAGTTGCTGTGTCTGGTGCAATATTTTTCCATAGAGTACATAGACACTTCACTTTATAGTATATTCTGTGGAGCATTTTGAGATAGTTGAATGGTATAATAATTGAATACATTGAATGCAAGGATTAGTATTATTGTCAGTGTCTCCTCACAGCTGTTTGTGGCATTACACTGCATCGATTCCTCACTGCACTCCTGAACTTCCGTGTCATGCTCAACTCCCAACTGTGCTTTAAACCTTACTTTCAATTATTTGCTCTGTTCTCACAATAGCACCAGCCTCCGTCATGACCTCTTCTCTCCCCCATCCCAGCTGCTGTCCTATGTTGGGTAATGCAAGTTGAAGTTGACAGACATTTGCCTACAACATAATACACGGTCACTACACTTTACACAACAGTAAAATCCTATGTTGCTTTTAGAAGCATTCCTGATGTGAAAGGTACTGTATGAAATATGACGCTTATAACATTGATCACATCCAGGTTTCACTATTCTTCACACCTTGCTCATTAAACTCCCCTCCTCCTACCCCGCACAAGCTGCAGACTCTCTTGCTTGGCTCTTGTCAGTTTATTATGTTCTCCCAGAACTCTGCAGCCCGTGTTTTCTCCCACACCAGGCTCCACAAGCCCGTCAGTCCCATCACTGTTTGACTTCCCAGCCCGAGGACTGAGTTTAAAATCCTTGTCCACTTTTAAGGTCCTCCATGATCATGCCCCTGCAACTTGCTAAAACCATGCCAACCTGCTCACTCCCTCTGCTCAGCAGGCACTGGCCCACCATGTCCCCCGTCCTGCCTGCCCCATCATCAACAGTTAGGCCTTTGGTTTTCACTTTCTGGAACTCAATCCCTGAGACCCTCCACCTAACACTCCCTTGCTTTCTTCAAGGCCATTATCAAGACCCTCTTTAATCGTGCCTTCAGTCATCCTACCACCCCCATCCCCCTTTGTCCCCCACACCTCTTGATTCCATCCCCTAGCTCGGGTGCAAATCCTTGAATATCTAGCATCATGAGACGTCTTCCTGATGTGAAAGGTACTATATAATGAAATTTGTTGTTGTTGACACCAATGATGTGTGCTTCCTCTCAGCACACATCATTGAAGATCATTGAAGATTCTCAGTCTTAAATCTAACAATTTATTAATTTAACAATTGCGTCCTTTGCTCCCTTCGCTCAGGAAACACCTGGGCTCAGCAAAACACATTTGTTGATCTTAGTCAAATTGTTCCATGTGTTCTCACCTGCTGTTTTCAGTGAGTGGCATTAATGAACTACATTTCTATGGAAATCTGATGAGGAAAATGTGCATCTAGTGAGCATAAAACATTTGGTTATCCACCTCTGGAATAATTTATAATTCTAACAATTGTGCTGAATCATACCCAAAAAACCTCTCCAGAATTGGATTGTACTCCATTGACGTAGTTTGGAACATAATTAATATTTTATTTTAAAATCCCATGATACTGGGCAAAGCCTGTTTATAGAAACTCAGAACTTTCTTTTCAAACTGCTTTTTTTTTCTAAAAGCCACACCCCCTGGTGGTTTATTCGATGATGAATAATACACTTTGAGACAATGAATTTGTGTTGAAACAATGACCTATTAATATGGTTTAAAATTAGTACAGTACAGGCAGAATATTGCGCTTTAGACTAAATTGTAGTATATTGCCAAGAATCCAAGGACGTTTAAGGTCTGACAGATGGTCGCAACCCTCCTTTTACTACATTCAAGGGTAAGATAACTAACTGTTCACTGGTGCTTTTATAGAACTCAAAATCCATCTCGTCCAACTGTATGCAAGCCTCAGCGTTTCATCTGCGTTATTGTACATATCAAGTGGTAAAGGGAAAGGGGAAACCTTTTCATCAAGGTAACCACACATGATAAACTAGCAGCTGGAGAGGACCCAGTGCTGCTGAAATTAGATCTTCACCAGCTGCTGCTTGTCTGAAGGTGGATTATTGAAACGAGGTGGTCAAGGCCTGTTGTAACCCGACTCGTTCCTCCTTTCTTTGATTATGGACATTATGTGTCGCCTGCTTGTAAACTGCTTTTGATGTGGTTCAGTATAGCAAGTAATTTAAGTGAGGCAGGGAACCGACATTGCGATTGTAAAAGAGGCTGGTTAAACCTGCTGCATCCAGTTTCTTGTGTGAGGGGGAGTAGATGGGGGAATGCTATGTTGGGAATATTCAACTTTATTCTCTGACTCTTTAAGGTAAAGGCAAGGGATAAAGTTATTTTGCTCGATAGTGGGTATTTCTGTTTTCACACTGGATTTATAATAACAATCCTTGCATTTCATGTAGCACTGTTTCACTTCTTTGAGACGTCCCAAAGCGTTTCACAGAATATACTGTAAAAGGCTGTGGACAAAATACTGTGGACAAACTGCAGGAACCAATTGCGCACAGCATTATCCCACAAGCAGTTATGAATTTTTATTTATTTATTTTTATGGGATTATAAAAGTGATCAGCCAGTCAACTAACAACTTGGTTTCTACTTATTGTTAGGTAAACAAGCATGTGGAGTACAGAAACTTGCCCAACATTTCACTCAGCCTGGGGATTGAACCCAGGTCCTCTCGTCTTGAGGGAAGTGCTTTAACCACTAAGATACAGGACTCCATTTATTTGTGTTAGTGCTACTTTTAGACAGAACACATTTTTTCAGCACCTTATGTCAAACGCCTTAAAGGCAAATTACAATAATTATTGTTGGTGCTCTGGAGCCCTTAAGTGCTCTGAAACGCTACCCTGTGTGAAAGTCACTATGTAAATGTAAGTTGCTGTGATTCTGAAGTTTGTTGATTGTTTTTGTGGGTATGGTGATGGTCATTTTTCGTGGCGACAGTGACCCACAGGTTACCATGAGGTAAAGCTCGAATTTATCCGGAAGACAGGTCATCAGGAGAAACTCACTTCCTCATTTTGAACACTGTCATGGAATTTTTTGACGTCTTTCTCAGCAGGTTGGGACCTCGGTTTGGTCCTCTGAAGGTCTGCATTTCTTAGCAGTGTGTTGGTACTCCAGTACTGAATTGAATGTCAGTTTTAAGCCATATCTTGTCCTCATCAGACCATACACACATCCACTGATTTTTCTTTATTCATCCCCACCCCATGCCACAGCCTGGCAGCGTTAGCTCAATTGCTGGCTTGGCTAATGTCAGCTAAATTAGTACGGCTTTTCTCTTATGGAGCCTTCTGGCGTGGATGGGGTTGATCTACGCTTGGCAGTATCTTTACCAACTAGGTCATCAGAGAAGCTTTTTACAGGTTGATTAGGATCTTGTACGTACAACATAATTCACTTTACAGTTTGATTCTTCCAGCTGCATATTGTTACCGTTGAAGTGAGTGAAAAGTTGAAACCTCAGATGCTGAGAGAGGGGAGAAGGCAATTGATATTTCCTGGGAAACAATTTGACTCCATTCTGACCATTTACAGTAAATACAGTAATTTTGTTTAGTAAGTCAAAAGTGAAATGTTTGCTATTTTGTGTTGTGGTTTCACCTTGAATTAGCCCATGTGCTGAGTGAGTGTGGTTTATAACTGTTCTTGTGATACACTAACAAAAGAACTTCATGTACCGAGTCCAGAATTAAGACAAGTCATTTTCAGGGAATCGATGAACATTTTGGAAAGGTTCTGGCACACTGGAAACAAACTATTGTGGTTCTGGTATTCAACAAGCACGACTGAGCCATATATGGTAATCTGGAGCCCCACTGGAAAATCATTTGAAACAAAACAGAAGAATATGTTGTTTGACCAACCTCAAGAAGATGACGTCCTGGATGGGACTGGAAGCCGTATGGCTTAGCCATAGGCTTCTGAACAGTCTGTGATAAGACAAAACAAAATATGCTGCAGATGCTAGAAATCTGAAACAAAAGCAGAGATCACTGTGAACACTCAGCAGATCAGGCAGCATCTATGGAGAAAGGAAAGCAAGTTAACATTTGGGGTCCATGACATCAGAACTGGGGCGTGTTGGTAGGTAGAGGCTTTTAAGGACTAACAGAGTGGGGAAGGCAGGGGAAGGAAGACAAAGGAGGAAATGGGATAGGGGTTAGACGATGATTGATTAAAGACCAAATTGGGGAAAAGAGGTGTTAATAATATAACCCAAGGGGGAAAATTGCAACAAAATAGTCAGACTAGAGAGAGATAAGGTGTGTCTGGGACCCAGATGATCTTATAATGGTCACGGAGCAAAGGGGGAGGGGAATGGAAAGTTGAAATAGCAAGAAATCGGAACGTCAGGGTTGTGCTTGCGGACAGAACGGAGGTGTTTGGCAAGTCAGTCACGCAATCTGCGTTTGGTCTCCCCAATGTAGAGGAGACCACATAATGAGCAGTAGATGACTTAGACTACATTGATCATAGTACATGTAAATCGCTGTCCAAAATGAAAACAGTGATTGGGGGCCTTGGACAATGTTCTGGGAAGAGGTGAAAGGGCAGATATTGCATATCCTGCACTGGCATGGGAAGGTGCCGGGGGAAAGAGAGTAACTGTTAGTGGTGATGGAGGAATGAATCAGGGAGTCACAAGAGGGAACGATCCATTTGGAATGCTGAGAGGGGAGTCTGTGATAGAAACTAGATGAGTAACTTCTTTGTAAACTGATGTGTACCACATATCATGTACTTGGAGTAGACTAGTAACTATCTGAAGTGAAGGAGACAGCAGAGGCACAAAAGACAGTGCTTCACCCCAAACTATTTTACTACCATAGTGCTGCGATAGCATTGATTCAGCATTGATCTTGCATGTTATCCTTCTGGACTCCCCAAATTCAGTATGAAACAGGAGCCATAACCTTTACAGACTGCTGATGCTGCTTGCAACAAGCAGGTGATGTTCTCGGCATGCACAAGCTTTTTGATGTAATTGCATGTGCAAACAATTAGACTTTTTTTTGTGATCTCTGTTACCCAGCAACGCAGAGAAGGCTGATGGTGTGTGCCTGAACATCACGTAACTTTGCTTCAGATTTTTTTTCCCCGATGCTGTTTGGGATCACAAAAATATAGGAGTGGCTATTAACTGGAGACAGAGTAGTTGTGCAAAAGCCGTATAGTTGGCCTAAATAGCTCAATATAATCGCAAGTAGTACTTTTTTGTTTATACTTATGTCTGCAAAATAGTTTTACTATCCATTCAGTAGCTGTTTTTCTTTGGCTTTGTTTTTCTTGTGCGAGAAGGGAATAAGAGGGTTTGAGAGTGGAAATTAGGAGAGGTGGAGGCTCGTGGAGTATAAAGCATGGATTGGACTAGTTGGGCATAGTGATCTGTTTCATTGTATAATAATCCTTGCATTTGATATAGCACTTTTCACGTCTTCTAGATGTCTCAAAGCGCTTCACAGAATATATTGTAAAATGAATTGACTGTATATTTGTGGGCGAAATGCGGCAGCCAATTGTGCACAGCACTGTCCCACAAACAGTCGTGGATTGAAATGAGGTTATATTAGGTTATATATAATGTGGATCACTTACGTTCAATGAGTGCATTTGTAGTTAAATTATAATTTAGGGCATTTAGACATTTACCTCTATTCATCTGCCAGCAAAGGAACATAAAATGCCACGAGTTTCTGTTTGACTGTGTACTTGCCAAGGTGGTGACATTTTGTTACAAATGGATTATTGAAGGGAAAAATCCCCTGTCTAGAAGAGGCCACCAGAAAGTTCATTGCATTACAGTGGTTTTAGTCATCACTTCAGATATTCACTTTAACGCTGATCAAACTTGTTTGAAAGTGGAGCACTTTAAGTTTGGGGATTGCCAGAAGCCGAGCAACAAGGTTGTGGTCTCTCTGCTGAGTAAGAAACTCCTGTGGATTCTGTCTGTCTCGTGTAACAGGTTTGCATATTCGGTGTCTCATGTGTGGTATCTGTGTCAAGGTGCCATTGCTTCTCTTCATTGGTGGCCCACCTCCTAGCAGCTCTAGAATTCTCACCAACACTATCCTTGGCTTCACAAACATACTGTGTGCACTGGCAGTGGATACCTGTAAATCACTCGAGGTATACAGTCAAAGGGGCTTGGTTGGTAACAGTTTTTCATCATTCTATGTGATTGTTTATAGAGTTACAAAAGCAAAATCCCCAAGGGACTTTTGCAAATCCTTTTCGTAGCTGATCTCATGGGTGGGGGGTGCGGGGGGGAAATAGAGAGAGTGAGAGAGAGAGATGATACAATCTATTTAACTTCTCAGCTATTTAAACTTGTCAGTTTAGTTTTTTCATCAGCTGGTGTCTTGACACATGTGGAAACCCAGCACCGAGCATATTAGTAACCAAACTAGACTGAAAGTTCCACATAGATACACATGAAAATTCCAGCATTTGGAATCAAATGTGCACTTTCTTCCTGGACGTGTTGCACCCAGCTTGCCTAATTCCAGAGAGTATTTGGTTCAAGTTGGCAAGAAACCAGACTTGGGACCCCATAGTATTTGTTTAGGTATTACAGGAGGTTTAACCAGTTAAATTTATATAGGACACCTCCATAGGGTGTAGTGGGTTGTTTAAAAATGCATAGGCTGCCATTAAATGGCAAACCTCCTGCTGTTTGTCCAGAAAGGATTCCCTTGCCTGTTGGGACTATGGCTTGCTGGGTTAATGGGAGCTGTGGGAAGGATCCCTGGCCCCCAGTGACTGGTCTGCTCATTCAAGTCCTGCTGATCAACTGGGCTACCTGGTCTGCCATCAGCAGTGCCCTGGAGTACTGTGGATCATCCAGGCTCGTGAGCAGGACTACAAACAAAGAAACAAAATTGCACTTACATAGTGCCGTTCACGTCGGGAGGATGTCCCAAAGCACTGAACAGTCTGGTCGGGACCCGAGCGGGGTGGGGGAGGGTCGAGGGAAGGAGAGTAGGAGAGGGGGAAGAGTTAGTGGGGCAGTCAAAGGCGCGGTCAAAGAATGAGAAGAAAAAAGACTGTGACAGAGACATGACTTGATTCTGACATGTTATTGCAGAATATAGGAACTTAGGACCAGTTCATCTCCAAGGAGACCCCACTTTACTACCTTCCCACAGAGAATAGTCACTTTGGTTCTTTGTGCAATTAACCATTTGAATCTCAGTTTCAGGCAATAGTTGACCATTCATTCATTCATTCATTCTACTCTTTCAATTTCCCAAATATAATAATCCTTGCTTTTTGATATAGCACTTGCATGTCAGGAGAACAGCTCAAAGTGTATCATAGGATTTGCTGTGAAGTTGACAAAATAAATCAAAATTCATAAATCACGAACCGAGGCCCATTTTGCAAGGACATATAATTTTTTTGATTAAGCTTAAGACTCGGTATGAAAATTTAAATAAATAAAAATCCCACTCTAAAGCAAACTCCTAGATGTCCGTGTGGCTGATTATTAGCACTCTCAGAAGATTGAGGGTTCAAGCTTCGCTTCAGGTACTTTGCGCTCTTGTCTAGGTAGATGCTTTAGTGCAGTGCCTGAGGAGTGCTGTATTGAATGAGATGCTGTCCTTCATTTGAGATGTTATACTGAGGTCCAGTTTGTGCCTGTTCAGATGGATGTAAAATATCATATGATGCTATGTGAAAAGCGAAGGGAGTTACTGTCCAACAATCCTCCAGATAAATTGGTCATTCACTTTGTGGCTGTTTGTGAGATATTGGGCCAAGGTTACCTACAAAGTTCAGTCACTACACATTACAGTAAATGCTGTGAAGTACTTTGAGACGTTTCAAGAAAATTGAAGGGGTCAATAATCGAATGCAAGGATTATTGTAATAATCAAATTGAAGGATTATTGTAATCATCTTTGATGCCCCCAGGTGCTTTTTTGATGAAGTGTTGTGAATTATTTTGTTTTTAGAGGGAGCAGGAGCGACGTGAATTTGACCATGTACTGAAACAAAATGCCCATGTTAACATTTGATTCATGCTACACAGGAGATTTGGAAGTTCATTCTTCCAAATATTGCACTTCAATAGACCTATTACTCTACAGATTAGTTTTGATGTATCGCTTCTTCACATTTTCCATGATTATTGTTGAGGCAACATTTGGGAACAGAACATATTTAATACCCATTAATTTCATATTTAATAAACTTCAGATGTCCTTAAGATTCACTTGCTTCCCCTCAAAAATAAAAGTGCTGACTAGTCTAAAAGCTGCCTTTTCATGAAGCTGTTTATAATATGTAAATCTACAGGAGGCGTGTGTAAATATTGTGCACCTTTTTGAGTGCTTTTTGCTTGGCAGTCCCCTGCTCTGAACTATGGAACATTAACAGTGTGAGTTTGAATCTTATAATTTGTAAACCTCACAGCTTCATCATATTTTCTTTCACTATCCATTTTAGATAATTGTTACAAGTGCTTCAAATAATGATGATAATATTGCTTGCATTTGATATAGCACCTTATCACGTCTTTGAGATGTCTCAATGCGCCTCACCGAATATACTGAAAAGTGTATTGTCTATATTCTTTGGGTGAAACGACAATAGTTGGGAGTACAAGCTGTTCATTGCTTCACCACAAAGGGAGCAATCAGCTGCTGCAGCACTGTTGTTTGTGACGCTGTGTCGATTTGCCAGAAATAAATGCTTTTCCTCTTCCTGAGATTAAAAACCACATCTCTAGTTTACATTAGCAGTTAGCATGCTAGGAGAATGATACTTCATTCCTTGTTACACTGCAAACTGATATGTTGCTGTCTTTCTGAATGTAAAAATAAATACAAAATTGTTGTTAGTTTTAACTATTACTCTGTGAATATACAACTTGTGTGTGTAGCTGGAGTGTCCCCTTGACCTGTTTATTTCTGACCTGTTTATTTTACTTGCATTCAGAGATTCTTCTGAGACTAATTGGTGATAGTAGGGGGATAAACCTGTGCTGTTAACGTACTATCCTTCACCTGGGGTCCTGTTTTTCTATCCTCAGGTGGATGTTGAAGATCCAATGATACTGTTTAAAAAGAGAAGAGCTTCTGCTGCGTCTGGGCTAAATATTTCTCGTTCTGAATTGATCATGGCTGTCTGTGGGACATTGCAGTGCATAAATTGGCTGCCATGTTTAACTACAAACCTAGTCAACACCAACTTGCATTTATATAGCGCAGTTCACACAGATCACAATGCTTGAGAGTGGCCGACCATACCTCCGAGCCAGGGGGAGGTGACCATAGGAAAGGAAAGTCTTGAGACCCAACCTGAAAATGGGGATAGAAGGGAGGAATAGTGGAAGGAAGATTGTGGAGGAATAGTGGAAGATTGTTCCAATGTTTTGGGGCTTAGTGGCTGAATATGTGGCCCCCAATAGTCACTACAGTTGGCAGAAATTAATGTGCAAATCATTTTAGCATGAGGTAAATTAAGGGTTACTTTATGTCACAAACTGAGCTGTTCCAACTCGCAGGTAAAGTGCTATTTGCCAAGCTTCTTTAGCGATTTGAAGGTCAAGTAGTACAATGCTTTGGTCAGGCTGCACCTAAAACATTGAGTACTGTTCTGGTTGCTGTGACTACAGATGGGGCAGACGAGCAACAAAGCTTATCCACCTTGGTGGAGAGATGAGCTAAGAGGAACAACTAGATCAACTGGGGATTATCTGACTAGAAATGAAATGTCTCAGAGGGGACCTTTATAGAGTTTCATTTCTGGTTTTTATTTTCAGACATTTGTAGGTTAATGCTTTTACAGTTAAAGTTTCCTTTTCTTAAGGAATGTGTTTTGTTTGAAATCCAATATTTGGTTTAACACATTGGATCTAGTGTTTGATCACCACCCTGGCTAATCAGGGATCAAATCCTGGTGTTAATCAAAACTTTTTGTTTATCCCTGGTAGGCCAGCATTCATTTTTATAAACTGCACTAAAATTTGCCACACTTCTTTATAGGAGATTGTTTTACAGTAAAAGCCATTTATCTGGCACCCGTGGGACCTGACCATTGCCGGTTAAAGCGCCTGCCGGATATTCGGGCGGCCCGTTGTCGAAAACCCACCACAAGAAAATTGAAGTTCTTTTAACACACACCATACACACCAGACTAAATAATAACAGAATATTGTGTTGGTACTTATTGTTAAAATTACTCTCTTGCACTTCTCACCTTTATTGGTTGAGGTTTATAGTCCAGTGATTCTTTTTAAAATGGAGGACGCCAAGTGGGTGAAAAAATCGGCAGCGCGACTTTAAAACCTTACTAGCGGCAAACCGATAGCCCTAGACTCTGCTAGCGGCAAACTGAAATACTGCACCTGTGCGACAATGACTCATAAACGCTCCACCGCTATTGTTCCGGTTTATTGAATGGGGACTTTTTTTTGGGTGTGCCGGTTATACGGAAGTGCCAGTTCATCGAGTCACGGATAAACGGGCTTCTACTGTACTTGGTTGTTGATGGTGGGGGGTGGCTGAGAGCATGTTTTCTTCTGCGGCAGACTGAGAATATTACAGGTGAATCAGCAGTTTAAATATCAGAATTAATGCTGCATTTGAGATCTATTTGTATAGTCAATTACAAAGCATGTACTAAATATAAATTATGGAACATAAAACTCCTCAAAAAGGTTACATCTTTAGCTGGCTGAATACTCCTATATAATTTGTCTTGTGTCCTTTTCAGATTGCTCCTTTTGTATTAATACACTGCAATGGCATTTTCTACGATACCATAATGATGTGTCTGCTCAGTTCAAACAGCATCTGTTTGCAGTACTGTGCTTGGTATGAAGCCTCAAAAAAAGCTTTGGCATATTATCCTTATCGATAAGAAGGGACAAAATTCCACCTGTGTCTTCACATGTCATTTCAGAGCAACCTCAGTTTGGCAAATTCTCAAGTACAGCCTTAATATCGAAGCTGGTTTTCTGTAAATAATTCCATGTAACAAATTGCGAAAGCTCTACAATGCGACACGATTAGAATAAATTCAGACCAGGTGACATTTCTCTCTTTACAATCTCAGAACATCAATCTATCTTTTCTAATCAGCAGAAGAATCCAGCCGTATCAGTGTAAACTTTGATGGTCTATGCCAATCGCTAAATACCATGTAAAATTTTCCTGAGCATGAGTACGTAATGCAGAAATATTTACATCTTTCTTTGACTAAAACTTTATTCTAAACCATCCTGTAAGTATGCGGTTATAAAATAGATAAATGTGATATGGCTGATTTACTCAGATCAGCAGCAAGTTTCCTTGACATGTTACAAAGCAGTTCCTCTCAACTATTGATCCTATTGACCTTCTCCAAAACTGAAATATACTGCAATGTGTTTCTCCCCTTAAATATTGCAACACTTGACTAAGAGTAAATCTTTGGTCCTAAAAAGGTAAATTGACTGTGGGGAAAAGAAAATTTGGGTGACTTCCCTGCAATGTGTGTCTTTAGTTGTGTCATCTGGAGAATTATTAAAAGCCCTTGGATAAATTGATTCTAAAAGAACACATTCCCTTCACTGGACTACAAAAAGGGTAAAGGTCAGTCAAAGTTCCTGATTAAATCTGTATGAATTGACTGAGGCCATTGAGGCTATTCCCTGAATTTATGGGAGATCTTGTTCACGCTCTTCCTCGTAACTCTTAATTCCCAAGTATCTATCTCTGTCTTTCAAAGCTGCCAATTTATTCTGCCTCTGCACCGTTCTTAGGCAGGGCATTCTGCATTTTCACAACTCGATGTGTGAGGTAATATTCTGATCTAACTTCTCCCTCTCCTAGCTCTAATGTTACTATTACATCCCCATATTTTAGTTTTTTTTTAGTAAAGTAATTGTCCACCACGTGAAAGTGTTATATAAATGCAAGCTGTCGTGTTATTGTCAGTGGTAATTTTTTCTTGGTCAGCCGGGTAACTGACACATGCGGAAACTCATCATCATGCTTAAGCGCAACCAAACTGAGAATTCGATGTATCCCACCTACACATGAAAATTACAGTGATAAATTGATGGAATGCACATTTTCTCCCACTTGTGAGGCAAGTGCTTTAACCACTAAGCTTCAGGACTCTCTGGAGTCCCTTCAACTTAGTGGTTGGAGCACTTGCCTCACAAGCAAGAGGACCTGGGTTAAAATCCTGGGAATAGTGAAACATTAGGGAAGTTTCCTTAATCCACATGCTTCTGTTTACCTAGCAGTAAGTAGGAACCTGGTTGTTAGTTGATTGGTGGATTGCTTTTCCAGGGTGACAATCTCTTTTTAAAATATATATTGTATATTTGGTTAGCCAATCCATGAATGTTTTGGGTAAACCGCTGTGTGCAATTGACTACCACGTTTCACCTAGTAAATATACAGACACATTCACTTTCTGTAAAGTGCTTTGAGACATCTCAAAGAGGAGCTATATATATAATGTATATTTATATATTGTTATGGTCTGGAATGCACTGCCTGACAAGGTGCTGCAGATTTGATAATAGATTTCAAAAGAGAATTTAGATAGGTAGTTGAAAAGGGAGAATGTGCGGGGCTATGGAGTAAGAGCGAGGGAGTGGGACTAGGTGGTAGCTGTTTCAAAGAGCCAGCACAGGCATGATAGGACAAATGGCCTCCTTCTCTACTATATGATTCTATATCAAATGCAAGGATTATTATTATATTCCCAGAAAGTATTATGTGCAGGTTGGCAAGGGCCAAGGCTTGGAGTCTCAAAATGTGCTTTGGGGTACTACTGGAGTCTAACCAACTAAAACTGCATAGCTTGCAATGATATCATGTCTGGCAAACTTACCCACTTCTTGTTCAGCTGATCGATGATATGATCGTATGACTGTTATAAGTACTACATATGCACACACAAATGTAGCCTGCCGAAAATCCAATTCAGAAGCTGCCTCAATGGCATTGTGCTTTGAATAGCACTGAGGTACTGAGCCATAAAGCAGCAGGAGCTTTTGTCTTGAGATCTTAAACTTGGCTGAACTATCTGAGTGAAGTCACTGAGTAGAAAGAGACTCCAAATCACCAGGCAGAATCAGAAGGCATCAAAGTGGGCTGTTCCTCTGTATCCCAGGGTAAGTGATTGACAGTGAGGTATGTGAGAAATTCATCCACTTGTGCCGCAGAGGAATGATGTGACTGGGAGAAATGGGAGGGAAAGGGTCAGAAACAGGACTAACATTACATCATTATCATAATAATAATAATAATAATCCTTGCATTTGGTATAGTGCTATTCACATCTTATCGATGTCCCAAAGTGTTTCACAGAATATACTGTAAAGTGAATTGATTGTATATTTGTGGCGAAACATGGCAGCCAATTGCGCACAGCAGTGTTCCACAAACAGTCATGGATTGAAATGACCAATTTTTATTCATTTTTTTTGAGGGATTATTATTAGGCGTGTGGAGTAAGGAAAATTGCCAAATGTTTCATCCTTATCTGCCTGGATTTGAACACGGGTCTCACACTTGTAAGGCGAATGCTCTAACCACTGAGCTACAGGAGCTCCACATAGATTAAGATGCACAATGTGGTCACTTTAAACATCCCAAATCAAAGCTGATTCTACATCGAAGCCTAAAGCTGCATACATATTTTTAAAAATCATTAATGTGCAGTACATGCCTTATTTGGGGGATTATCAATAAACAACAACAACATTATATTTGTATAGCCCCTTTGACGTCAGGAGGACGTCCCAAGGGCATCAAAATTGCAGCTAAAGATGAGCAATGTGGTCCATGGATTTGTTCACTTTTTTTCTTGTGTTTTGATTGAGCCTCTTCAAATTACTTTGCGGCTTGAACTCCAAACACACCCTGCACACTTCACTGCATTCCTTACATGGTTTGCAGGCTTCAGCAGGCCAATAGCAAACCTTGTGGTCAGGCGGATTCTCCTTTTTTTGTGTGTAGAGCAGCAGTAGGGATAGATTAATTAGGATTTCAGTTTTCACAAGGTGTGAGTAAACCGCAGCTATGTCTTAATGTGTGCGTATGGTTGGTGGGGGAGAACTTGTGAGTCCTCTGTTTGCTCATGAATTAATCGTAGAAATCTCAAAATCTCTATTGGGAGAATGAAGTTCCTTTCTCTGGGCCTCACAGAATGTCAAACCACCCACACAGCCAGGGAGTTCAGCTTTTGCCAAAGGAGTGTTTTTGTAGCTCAACTCCACTTCAAGTTTTTCAAGTATTTTTGTTGCCTGTCAGTTGTGTCTGTCAATTTTGTACCACCATCTATTTGGTGTATAACAAAAAGTGCAAAAATCAAAGAAAATTGTGTTATTTAGAGTTGTGTAATAGATCGCACATATGATTGATGGAGGAGGCGGGGGGAGCTTGAAAGAGTGTGATGTACAGTTTGGTATGAAGTAGTGTTCCAATTGGCTGGGAACCATTGCATAACCTCTAATGAACTCCGAGCAGTTTGTGAACCTTTGTTTGTTCTGACTTTGAACTGCGGCTGTGAGGTTTAAGCAAATTGGACTCAACAGAAACTGTCTTTGTAATTGCTTCTATTAAAGAAGTGTGACCCAGTCGTGTTTATGATTTGAAAATATCCAAGAAATGTTTCTCCTTCCATTTCCTGTTATTTTCCCCTTCCAAAAAAATCACTGTGCTTTAATAAAATAAACTGTGTTTACTTTTCAAAGCTGTCACTCAACCCACGTGGGCATAACCACATTGTGTGACATCAGCCTGTGGTCTCAAGTCAGGCCACGTGACTGAAGGCTAGGTCTGGGAAGTACTGTCTATCCTCCCTTTTACTTTATTTTCCTCATCACAAACACTTGTTTGATCGAAGAAGAGGGATAAGCACCCACTTTCCATAAATTAACCTGAATGAACTCCACAGAGTGGACTTTAGAGGGTAAAGTTGTTGGCCAGTTGGTGGTAAATAGGGTTGCCAGTTTCTCTAAATGATGGCAAAAATTATAATATTAGCCCTTGCCTCATCAGCTCGTTAAGACATCTCAAAATACTTAACAGAATTTACTGTAAAATGGATTGACTGTATATTTTGCCTTTGTGTTGCTTTGGACATAGCGAGTAATAGGGTCAAGGTTGTCTCCCTTAAGTTGTTGCTGCTTTCTTTCCCCAGTCTTGCGTGCTAGATCCCACTTCCTTTGGCTATGGCCCCGTTGCATTCACTCATTACATATTGTTACCTCTCAGTCTGTTTTGCTCTCATCGTACATGGGGCCAACCCCACAATCTTTGTTCCCATGCACTCTGATCCTCTCCTGCTCTTTTTGACTCGTTCTTCACCCATCCTAGCATCTTTATGTCCCATGGCTCAAGAGTGTGTATGTGCCCATGCACATTTGTGCCTTCTGATTACACTCAATTGCTTTCTTGTAAATTGCTTTCCTGTCTTCTTCCATGCCCCTGGCCACCCTCACGAAGCCCTTGCTTACCTGTTTTAAAGTTCCTCATAAGATTCTGAGCGTAAACTGCAGTTGATAATTGGGGTTAGTGGTTGCAAAACTCTGCAGTCACACAGTTGACTGTGTGTTTCAGTTTTGAAATGAAGAGCTTGATTGTTAATCATTACAATGTGTGCACGCTAATCGTGTTCCTTGAGAACTCGGCATTCATATCCAGTTTTTGTAACCACAGTTCTGACACAGACTGCCATGAGCTTTGTGAAATGGTTCAGTTGCATATTTCTGTTCGATTGCGCTGAACAGAAAACTTAGAAATTTGCATGAGGTAAGTTACAGTTGTACAGACACTATTATTTAAGAAAGATTTTTAGTTTTATAAATGGAATCTCTATATAGGCCACCTTATGTTATGCTGCTTCTTTTAAAATGTCTATCTATTGGGTGCAGTGGTGGCTTGTGGTTTTATGTTGGTTTTTATCAGGAATTTGCTCAGAAACGTAAGTGTTTTTTCTAAGAATACATATTTCCAAGTATCTAAAGCTGGTGGTCATATCACTACTGTATCAGTGTATCAACTCACTCCTTCAGACGGTTTGGCGTGTACCCAAATGATCTGTTACCAGGTTTTTGTTCGGCATGTTCCAGTAAGGCCATCCTGATTTATGCATAGTCTGGTTTAACCGTTCCACTCAGAGCGGTTGAGGCAAAGCGGAGGCTGAAATTCAGTGTTCAGTGTTCATTGACATTTTATAAATGAATCCATGTGGAGTATTCTGCAATTACAATCCAATTTATTTACAGTAACTAGGAAAATCATCTGATACGCAGCAAATGTAAAACTGCTCATTCTTCCTCATTCAATCATGCACAATCACCATGCAGAAGAATGACTTGCCAGCCATCCAAGTGAAGGAAATAATATTGTCCTTTTAAGACTTTACATTCCCTTAATAGGATTAGGTGTCCTGTGAGCCTCTGCCCACCCCCCACCTTGTTTCCAAACTTGGTATATAAAAGGCCTTCCTTCTGGAATTGCACTAACTTCTTTTATATTGCTATTAAATTCTTTTGATGTATGGCACTGTAGCAATGTGTTAGCTTGGATGACTGCATAGCACTTTTTCCTATTCTTCAAGAGTTATGAGTTCAAAAGACCAACAATCGACTTTTAAGAACACAGTGTTGGTTGACACTCCTATGCAATAACGGGGGAGTGCTGCACTATTAGGGCTGTCATCCTTTAGATGAGACATGAAACTGAGGTTACATTTTCTTGTTCAGGTGGGTGTAAAAGATTCCAAGATGTTTGTGGGACTTTGCTTGTGGATTTTGCTTCCAAAATACTATAAACTTAACAATGTGAAGTTCCTCTGGGGCATAGATATTGTAGGCATTCTAATGACTGCAGAGATTTTAAAATTTTAATAATAGCTTGCCATTTTATAGTGCCGCAATGTCTCAACATGCTTTGCCAGTGTCTTTCTGTAGGAAACATGTAACTGTTTGAGCCAACAAGGTCCAATGAACAGCTATGTAGTAACTCAATTAATCTGGAGGATCATTGGCCAGGAAACTGGATGAATAGTATCCTGGGATGCTTTTTTGTGAAACAATGGCAGGATTGTTTTACAAACAACCTTTTAAAATTTGCTGGAAATAGGCGTAATTGGGGATTGAAATCTCATCTGAAGGATAGAAATCTCATTTGAAGGAAGCAGTTTGGATTAAGAACTGGCTGAGTGACAGAAAGCAGAGGGCGTGGTTAATGGGTGTTTCTCAAAATAGGAGGTGTGCAGCGGTGTCCCCCAGGGATCGGTATTGGGACCACTGCTCTTTCTAATATATACTAATGATGTGGACTTGGGCATAGAGAGCACTATTTCCAAGTTTGCAGATGATACAAAGTTAGGTAGGGGGTAGTAAATAGTGAGGAGGACTATAACCAACTGCAAGCAGACATACACAGATTGGTGGAAAGGGCTGACATGTGGCAGATGGATTTTAATGTGGATAAGTGTGAGGTGATACACTTAGGTAGGAAAAATGATAGGAAGCAATATAGACTTGGTAGCTCAATCTTAAGGGGGGTGAACATACAGAGAGATCTGGGTGTTCAAGTAAGCGAATCATTAAAGGCAGCAGGGCAAGTAGGTAAGGCAGTAAAAAAGGCATTTGGTGTACTGAGCTTTATTAGTAGGGGCATAGAGTATAAGAGTAGGGAGGTTATGGTTAATCTATACAAAACACTGGTTAGGCCTCAACTGGAGTACTGCGTCCAGTTCTGGGCACCTTATTTCAGGAAGGACATTAAGGCACTGGAAAGGGTGCAGAGGAGATTCACGAGAATGATACTAGGAATGGAGAACCTTAGCTATGAGGACAGACTGGAGAAGTTAGGACTTTTCTCATTAGAGCAGAGAAGGTTACGCGGGGACCTGATAGAGGTCTTCAAGATTATGAAAGGTTTCGACAGGCTAGATAGGGAAAAGCTGTTTCCGCTGGTAGGTGTGTTTGTGACCCGTGGTCACAGTCTTAAGATATCTACCAAAAGAAGCAGAGGGGAGGTTAGAATAAATTTTTGTACTCAGCGAGTTGTTCAAATTTGGAATTATCTGCCTGAAAGGGTAGTGAGGTCTGATTTGATAGCAGCTTTTAAGAGAGAACTAGATAGGTATCTGGGGAAGACGGGTTTGCAGGGTTATGGGGAGAAAGCTGGTGATTGGGGTTAATGAAAGTGACTTGCTCGGTCAAAAAGCCAGCACAGACTCGATGGGCCGAATGGCCTCCTTCTGTGCCGTAACATTCTATGATTCTATGATAGCACTTCTGACAACACAGTGCTCCTCAGCACTGCTCTGGAATGTCTGCCTGAACCATGAGCCTTAAAATGACAACTTTCTTACCCAGACATGAGAGTGCTACCTATGGAGTCAAACTGTCACCCTCTTCATTATTAGTTTCCTCATGATTCATTCTGCACATTATGAATATTCCGCAGTGTTTAATCCTAATCAAGTGTTTAAGGTTATTTTCATTCTGGGCTAGCATTAATGTAGTTAAGTAACTAAGTCAAAGCATCTGAATTGAGTCAACTGTCTTGGAAAAGAGTGTTGGCCTTCATGGGGATGTGCAGCAGCAATCTGTTTCAAGTCCTTCTGACCCTTTGCCTTGTTCAGCTGCAGCTGTGGGTCGCAAACATTTCTCCCCCTGCATTTGTGGCAACGTTCAGCTGCATTGGCGCAGAGCACTGTCTCCGGTGGGTTTTTCAATGAGGAGTTTCCTCTTGAAATTCTCTTCAAGGAAGATATTGATTCAGTTGTTATGAATTTTGGCTGTGGGGCACTGTTGCTAGCTCTCTCTCATTGCTTGTGATCATTTTTCTTCACATTGGAAATGAAATGTTTTTTTCGATGAAAATGGCAGATTTGCAGAATTGGGACGTACATGTGTGGAGAACTGTAAACCTTGCGAAGATTTAGGTTTGGGTGGGGAAAAAAGAGGGTGCAAATAAAAAGTAAACAAAACCTCACCAAAGCCTCACCAAAGCCTCAGGAGAAATGGATAGAATAATTATAACCAGAGAGGAAGTTCTAAAAAGGTTGATGTCGCTCAAGGTGGATAAGTCACCCGGTCCGGATGGGATGCACCCTAGGTTACTAAGGGAGGCACGGGAGCAAATAGCAGGGACTCTGGCCACGATCTTTCAATCTTCCTTGGACACAGGGGTCGTGCCAGAGGACTGGAGGATAGCTAATGTTACTCCCTTGTATAAAAAGGGGCAGAAGGACAAGCCTGGTAACTACAGACCAGTCAGTCTAACGTCGGTAGTGGGCAAACTTCTAGAGTCCATAATCAGGGACAAGATAGATCTTCACTTAGAAAGATATAGGCTAATAAAGGACAGTCAACATGGATTTGTTAAAGGCAAATCTTGCCTTACAAATCTGATAGAATTTTTTGATGAGGTAACGGAATGGGTGGATAATGGTAGCGCAGTTGATGTAGTTTACATGGACTTTCAAAAGGCATTTGACAAAGTGCCACATGAGAGACTTATTAGGAAATTAAAGGCGTAAAAGGGACAGTGGCAGAGTGGATCCACAACTGGCTGCGAGACAGAAAGCAGAGAGTTGTAGTGAGCGGCTGTTTTTCAGACTGGAGGGAAGTGAGCAGTGGTGTGCCACAGGGATCGGTTTTGGGACCATTGCTCTTTGTAATCTACATCAATGATCTGGACTTGGGTGTAGGCAGTACAGTTTCCAAGTTTGCAGATGACACTAAGTTAGGGAGAATAGTAAATAGTGAGGAGGATAGTAGCCATCTGCAAGAGGATATAGACAAATTGGTAAAGTGGGCAGACACATGGCAGATGAAGTTTAATGCAGAGAAGTGTGAGGTGATGCATTTTGGGAGAAGAAATGAAGGGAGGCAATATAGGCTAGATAGTACAATTTTAAATGGTGTGAAGGAACAGAGAGACCTGGGGATTTGTGTTAGTGACTCGTTGACAGGTAGACAAGGCTGTTAAGAAGGCATATGGGATACTAGGCTTTATAAATAGGGCTTTAGAGTACAAAAGTCAGGAAGTGCTGACTAACCTCTATAAAACTTTGGTGACGCCTCAGCTGGAATACTGTGTTCAATTCTGGTCACCACACTACAGAAAGGATGTGAAGACATTGGAAAGGGTACAAAGAAGATTTACTAGGAAGGTGCCAGGATTGAGGGACTTCAGCTATGAGGAGAGGCTAGATAGGCTAGGGTTATTCTCTCTGGAGCAGAGAAGATTGACGGGAGACGTAATAGAGGTTTATAAGATCATGAGGGGTTTCGACAGGGCAAATAGAGAAACACTATTTCCACTCGTGGGTGACTCTGTGACTCGTGGTCACAGATTTAGAATAGTTTCAAGATGAAGTAGAGGGGAGCTGAGGAGAAATTTTTTCACTCAGCGAGTTGTTCGAATCTGGAATGCATTGCCTGAAAAGGCGGTGGAGGCTGATTCGATAACAACTTTTAAAAGGGAATTAGATCTTTATTTAGGGAGAACGGGTATATTAGGCTGTGGGGAGCGGGCAGGGCAGTGGGATTGAATCGCTCTTTTCAAAGAGCCGGCACAGACTAGATGGGCCGAATGGCCTCCTTTTGTGCCGTAAAATTCTATGAATCTATTAAAGATGGGTAGGTGGAGGAGGGAGGAAACTGGTCAGAACTATCATGAATTGTCAGCGGATTTCGACAATGAATGGATTTGACAATCAGGAGCTCTCTTCCTCCTAAGCGAAGGTTGGACCCACTTCCTTACTTATTTATAATTTACTCCAGTTCCAATGTTCGGGTTTCATTTTTTTTTTTGCTTTCATTGGCAGAGCAAGTTTCTCAACTCTCAGAACAACCAGCATTTTATATAAACTAAACATCTGGCAACAATCTTCTATTAGGCTGCCTCTTTAGGGAGACAGTTTACCCTTTAGAGAGCATGCATTGTTACACTGGCTAAATGCTCACGTGTGCCTCTTCTAAAACAGCCATCCTCGGTTGTAAATAGGAGTTAAAATTATCTGAGCAGCATGAACAAGAGAACAAGATGGGAGGCTGAAGGTGGTCAGACTGTGTGCCTTTAGTTGTATTTGATGGCTTGTGAATCAAAAACATTGGTAAGATCTTTGAAATGACCAACTTTGTTGATCATGTTGCAAATAGTATTGGGATCCTTAGCATCCATCTGAACAGGGGAGATTTTAACATCAAATCCAAAAGATGTCCTGTCTGATAATGTAGCTCTTTCATTGCTCTCTTTCCCCCCGCCCCAGTATTGCACGGAAGTATCAGCCTGGATGATTAGCTCAAGTCCTACAACCTTCTGACCTGGAGTCGAGAGTGTTAACAACTGAGCCAAGCTGTTGATATGTGTAATGTGGATTGTTCTGTGCACGCCAGACAGAGCTACTAAATGTATTTGGAGCTCTTCCAAAATGTGCAAAAAGAAGTCCCCAATGATGTGAGCTGCCCTCGCCAAATGTGTCCAAAAGTTGTAACGAAAGAACATTTCTTTAGTAAAGAACAATATAAAAAGTGTGAGGACTTGGTGGTGCAGTGGGCCAGTGCACTGCGTTTCATTTCTGGGACGTAAGTTTTGAATTTAGGCCAAACTCTCCCACTCAGTCATCTTGTGGACATTAACGATTCCCTGTTTGAAAAGAGAAGGGAGTTCTCTTGGTGTCCTGGCCCACAAGCCCCTGGATGGGATTGATCATTCACTTCATGACTGTTTGTGGGACAGAGCTATATGCAAATTGTCTGCTGTGTTCATCTACAAAGTACACAGTCACTACATTATACAGTACAATCCTGCAAAGTGCTTTGAGCTATCTTGCCAACATAAGGTGAGATATAATAAATGTAAGAATTATTATTATTATCTTTGATTTCCTGAATTAGGATTTATATCAAAATTATTGGTGCTGGGGTGGGATAATGCTAAAAGGACTGTGTTTTTTCCAGTCTCCTCAATTCTTGCCACCACATCTGAGGTGTACTATGTGGGCAGGTGCCAATCCTCCTGATCCATGTGACGTGAAGTTCTGCTAGTCATTTTCTTTACTAATTTAAAAAGTCCGGAGAGGCCTTCATGTACAATATAAGAAGTGGTCACCAGTCCACCTAGTGAGCCGCTTATCTGAGTGTTTTTTTTAACCCATTCACTTAACAAAAAAAACAATGATTGATTTAGGGAGCTGCCACATCTATTACGTGTGCAGTATCTATGCAGGGGAAACGTCTAAAGGGAAGGGAATAGTAGGGCAGAATCATCCTAGACTTCCCCCATCCACTTGCCCCAGATTTTCAATGAAACCGGAATCTGTTGATTTAGTGTGGTTTTCAAATGCTTTTAATATTTTTGACTTCATTTGCATGGAATACACTGATGTGGAAGTATTTTTAAATTGCTTTGAGCGTTTTAACTTGCATTGTTATACAGTTTTTTTTCTTTCTATTTTCATGAAGCTTGTATAGATTCTAGCGCTGCAAATATACTGTTACTGTTTTTGGTAACCTGTATACTCTCTAATCTTAGCCCACGGTCAAACTGAAACAGTGGCTCGGCTAGGGAGAAATATTTATAGAAGGTAGGGACTTTTTACAGCAGTTCATTTTTAAAACTTGTTTTCTAATCTGCCTTCATGTATTATTGTGGCCTTATAGTGCGCTATCTGACAGCGGGTCTGGCACCTGAGGTAAGGGTTCTCAGTTACTGCCTTTCCCACATTTTGGTTCCAAATTATGGAAACAATTGAAGTGAGGTGAGGATGAACGTGGGTTTTAATTTACTATAATTAGTAAAAGTTTAGGCTGCATTAGCTGAACTCTAAGAACACCGGTAGTGGTGAATATCTTCATTCTAAGAAACTGGGTGGTTTTGTCACAATACAATCATTGGCCACATCTCGGGGGCTTCCTGCATCGTTGTTTATAAAACTATTGCACACCAGAAATGAGGGACTATAATTTGCTTCCCTGCCAGGTTGTATTGCAGATGGTTTGTTGTTGTTTATTATAATTACAACTGCACAGCCAATAAATCATGATGGGTGTCTGACTTCCTGCTTGGCAAGCAATTAGGTTTCTAAGAGTTCATTCAGTAAAACCAAGACCTGCTCAGCACTGCATCAGTGAGTGTGTAATTTATATACTCCACTGGTGCCTTTCCTTTTTTTTCCCCAAAATCCAGATTAATCCTTTAGAAGCTGCAATGGAATTTCAGGCATTCAAGTAAGAGTCACAATTCCTCCCTTGTATCTGACAGAAACGTTATCACTTCTGCGGGTGGCTTGGCTGAGTGGTACAACGTATGCAACTGGAGCAATGTCTGCAATTTTCTTTGATGTATTTCGTTAACAAAATTAGTAGAGAAATATTAGGAAAGTGTGAAGGTGACGGTTAAGCAGCAACTTTGAGATGACTACCAAAGGTAAAGTGATCTGCATTGGGTTGGCTTGGGTTTATTTCTTGAATAGCTGAGGTTTGAGTTGCTTTTGATCCTTCAGGTTCCAATATGCCCTCCTTTCAGTGTCTGTCTGTTTGAAAATAAACCACAGCTTGCAGTTGTAGTGAAGCAATGCCATTCTGCCCGTGTAGGTATGATATCCTTTGTTGCACAATGTTTGTTGCTGACGTGCAGAATGGCCCAATATATATTTTCAGATGTGTGGTTTGAGCTTGTATTTAGAGTTTGTTCCACCAAACGTCTAACTTTGTCATTCTTTCTAGTGTTTACAGCTAGACCACCCACCTCCCCCGACCCAGTAATTTTAAAATTCTGATCCCAGGTGGCTGTGAAGGAAGCATCTCTGTCTTTTAATGTGGTTTGTGGAGAATATGATTTGGTATCTCAGTAGCTGAGGAGAAGTGAGGTGCTGAAACCTTTTTTAAAATTCATATACAATTGCTTTCCATATGCTGGGTGTTAACAAGGAGGATGTCCCAAACTGCTGGCCAGTCAGGGATCTGCACCTGAGCTGGTGATTGGGATCCAGAGGGTTGAAGGGCGGGAAGGGTAGAGGTTAAATGAAGAGGACGGTCTTAAGATGTTTGAATCTTAGGAATTCAAATCTTGCTGCTTCTTTGAACAGTATTCAGACCACCATCCTTAATGCCTGAGTTCACAAGGACATTGTCTCAGCATTTATTCTGTTTCAGTAGTAATGTCAAATATTTAAAATGCTGTAAACTATGATTTTCACAAGTACAATAGAATCACTGAATCTGGCTCAAACACCAGCCCATCCTTTGTTTTCTGTTCTATGGACAGTTTACTTCATCAGCTATTTAGAGTTTGTTCCATTATTTTATTTGGAAATGAGCTGTAATATTCATAGCAATTTTAAGTCAAAAATGACCATTGTTTCAAACTTTTTCCAGATAAAAATCATTAGCGATCCACATTGTGTGTGTTTGTTTGTGATGGGTGCGGGGGTGGGGAGAAAGGAACTCCTGCAATACTCTTTAACAGTTAGAGTGAATCCCAGTATGTTAATTTTTTAAAAATTGTTGAATGCATAAGGAAATCCACTGACCAGTATTTAAAGACCCCACCCTTGTATTTTTCAGTTCCATGTGCTGAATAGTTTGTAGGACTTGTGTGGGCTGAATCATGCTTGCAAGAGGTCACAATGTTTGTATGTGTCTGTTTATATTTTGTTTGATGATCTTGTGCAGTGGCTAATTTGACTCGCTGCACGTGCTGAACTTCTGCTGGGGCAGTGAGTAGGTGGTGGAACTGACTTTCACTGTTTGAGCCCAACACATTACAATATAACAACAACAAATTATATTGGTGTAGCGCTTTTTACATTAGAAGGACGTCCCAAGGTGCTGGAAGGACTTTGTATACGATTATGTTGGGTTTACACCTTGAGACATCCCCCTGACGTGAAAGGCGCTATACAAGTGTAATTTTGTTGTTGTTGTTTATTGTTGGTTGTCTGAAACCATGGGATTGTTGAGATTGGAAGTGAGATTGGAACGCTTGATTAACAATTACCTGCGTTGCAATTGTGGATGCCTGTTAAAAGAATAAACCAAGTAAAAATTGAGATTAATGCATCACTGCCACTGCCGGTGATGCATAAATATATTGTTTTTCACACTTGTATTGCTTAAGCAGTACCATAGGCGGTTTGTGAAGTGTTAATAGTATTTCACCAAAACAAAAAATAGCTGTCGCTGATTGACAAAGTTAGGAATTCAGTTTATCACTTCCAGTGAGCTAACCTGAGGGTGAACTTCAGGAGCTTGTGGATATTGATTTGGAGCATAACATTGATTGAGCATGTCTGCACTGAACAGCTGCCGGTTAAATTATAATCACAAACTAACAAAGTCGGTGGCTACAAATGATTCCAATCGTGAATTTGAAAATATTTTGACAATTGTTTTACTAAAGGATTGAATTCTTGATGTAGATATTGTTTTTAAATAAAGTCCTCTTGGCTAATGTGTGAATTTGCTCAAATAATATGAAGATAGAGACATTTTCAATTATTTCCTTAGATTTTAGACAATTGCAAATGCTGAAAATATTTTCAGTTAATTATTCACCTCTGCTGCTCTTTATGTATTGCTCTAATTCACCTCCAGCGTTCCAATCTTCCCTCTACAGCTTTTGGCCTTGTGCCGCTGCTCCTGCCCATCATCATCACCTGTACAGTGGGAGTGTACACTTTAGAGATTACACACTTGAGAGCAGCTCATGAATAAAGGTGCCAGTGTAATTTGTGGCTCATGGGGTTGATGTAATAGCACCAACATTGTTACGTCTTTTTGCAGTATGTCTGCTTCTGCATTATACCCATTCTTTCTATGTGTATTTGAAGTACTACGTACAATTAAGGGCACCTTGTTATAGGAAGGATGCATTTGTTTTTTGGGAGAGAATGCAGTATGGATTTATGAGAATGATAGGAATTCAGGGGAAGGGGCATTAAACTACTGTGAAAGGCAAATTAGGGGTCACTGTTGCTCAGAGAGGTGTTTTTATCAGTGTTAAAGGCCAACATAAGCAATGTGTGACTGCTTTCCCCCGGTGAATTCATTAGTTATGAGAAGCGGGTGTGAAGCAACAGGGAGACCTGGGAGTTCATATATAAATCTTTGAAATCTTTGTGGCAGGACAGGGAGACAAAACCTTTTTTTCTAAAAAGGCATATGGGATACTAACCTTTATACATAGGGGCATAGAAAATAAAAGTCAGGAAGTTATGATGAACCTTTACAAAACACTGGTTAGGCTTTAGCCTGTATTCAGTTCTGGGCATCGCACTTTAGGAAGATGTCAAGGCATTGGAGAGGGTGCAAAGGAGATTCGCCAGGATGGTACCAGGAATTAAGGACTTTAGTTATCAGGAGAGGCTAGAGAAGCTAGGATTATTCTTCTTGGAGCAGATGAGGTTAAGAGGAGACTTAATAGAAGTTTTCAAAATGATCAGTGGGATTTGATAGGGTGAACAAGGAGAAACTATTTCCATTGGCAAGTGGGTTGGTAGCCTGAGGACACCAATTTAACATAGTTGTTAAAAGAAACAGTGGGGAGGTGAGGAGAAATGTTTTCACACAGAAAGTTGTTCGGATCTGGAATGCATTGCCTGAAAGGGTGGTGGTAGCTGATTCTACAACTACATTTAAGAAAGAAGTAGATAATTATTTGGGGAGGACAAGTTTGTAGGGCTATAGGGAGAGAGCGTGGGAGTCGGATTGATTTGGACAGCTCTTTTCAAGAAACCTACAACAACATTCTGAGGTGGAAAGCTCCACTGGCTCACAGCTCCATCTAGTGTCCCTCAGCCAAGATGTAGTGAGATGCCTCCTGCAAGGAGATGCAGACCCATTGTTCATATTATTGTAGAATTAAATCATTTATTTTGTAAGATTGCCCGTTTTAATGAATAACGGCATTGTTAAGCCTTCCAAGACATTTGATGTGAATTCTAAGTAATTAAACATCAGATGTGTTCTTAGTTCCCCCTTTATATTTCTAATGTTGAATTGTAGCCTTTGAATTTGTAAAATGAGCAGCAGTTACTGTACTGTTGATTATTTTAATGAATCAAGCTTCAGACCAGCAGTGTTTGCTGGTTTTGATTTGTAACATTGTGATTTGTAAATCCACTCAAAGTTGGGGGTGGGGGAATGTGTGTGTGACAGCCTGGTTTAATGGTAGCACTCTCGTTTCTGCCTCAGAAAGTTGTGAGTTCAAGCCCCTCACTAGCACTTGAACGTACATAGTCTAACGTAGCTAATAATCAAATTCAGTGCTGGAGATGTGTTGCATTGTTGGAAGAGCTGTCCTTTGGGTAAGATATTAAACTGAGGTCTCTTCTGTCTGCTCGAATGGAAGTTAAAGATCCCATGGCATGATTCAAAAAGAGAAGGATGTCCTGGCCAGCAATCTACCAAATAAAATTGATCGCTCACTCACTCCATGACTGTTTTTGGGACATTGCAGTGTCTTCATTGAGAAACACAGCAAATTGGCTGCTGTGTTTCTCAATGAAGACAATAATTCATATGAAGTGCTTTGGGTTGTCTTCCTGGTGTGTAAGGTACTATACCAAACAGAAGGATTATTATTATGAGTGGAAGGAGGCATTTCACACAAATTGCTGTCGTTCATGGGGATATGGCTGGGAAATCAATATGACATCACTGCATTGCAGAGTTCACAAACTGTGCAATTGAATCCTTTGTGCCAGCTGCCCACAAACAGCTAGATGCCTTGACTGCGGGTGGTGCTTTCCTTGGCTCAAGACCCTTAGCCGCTTTTAAAAGTTTCATAGTACATTTCCTGTTGTGTCTAAAACGGGAGAATTTTCTGGAACAGCGATTTATAATGTGGTCATCTCACCGAGCTGTTGGGCAAGGACTGCACTTGCTCACTACTCTTTAAAAGACATTACGTCAGTTTCACGAGGGAGATGGCTTACTTTTGAGCCAATTTTCTAGCTTTCCGTTGGGTACAATGAGCGATCCATTGACTTGCTACAGATGCTGTGGATGAACTCAACTATTTGTGTTATGTGAATCTGGAGGAACTCCACATAATTAAACACAAACTAGCCAGACAAGAGAAGCTGAGCAGAGAGAATAAATAGCCTGAGGGATGCATTTGTAGGAAAAGAGAAAGTTTCAGGGAAGAAATTAGGTAAGAGAGGAAAAGGAGTGAAATTGGCAGGAGATGGGATATTGGGTTAATAAATAATCCTTGAATTTTATACAGTACCTTTCATACTGCATATACTGTAAGGTGGAAAGACTGTATTTTATAGGCGAAATGTACTCTCTTAACACAGTGAATATTGACTATGTAGTAGAAAGTGGGATAAAATTCCACTTCTAACCAACGAGCCAAAGCCGTGAGGATGAATTGGTTCTACATCAAATACCTGTTATCTCTGGAGCCAAGAATCTTACTGCATTCCAGCAGGTGATGCCATAGACGGGTGAAACAGAAACCATTCTGGTGGGTGCGGTGGCCTTTTCACAACCATAGAACTACGTTTTCTCGTTGCTCTGTGTGTACCAGACAAAGATAGTCACCTGGTTGAGGCACTGGTGGTGGTTATTCTGTTTCAAAATGACCCATCCTGGATTGTCTCTCCACCCGCCCCCCCCCACCATCTCACACCACAGTTTCATCTTTCATCCTCCGAACCACCTTTTTGGATACAGCCTGGAGTGGTAACTCAATTTAGAACTACAGTACTTTACTTGTAATTTATTTTGTATTTTTGAAATGCATCAATGGCATAGATTTATCATTGTTCATTTCTTTGAGTAGCTATAGAATCAAAGAAATTTATAGTGCAGAAGGAGGCCATTCAGCCCATAATGCCTGCACCAACTATCAGAGCAAATAGTTGATCGAATCCACTGCCACATCTTATCCCTGGGTTATGTGTCATATGATTTTCAAAGCATCTGTTGGATTCATGTTAAAGTACATGAAGACTGGGGAATGCTATCTCCTGCACCAATACTGTACTATGTATTTAGATATTGACCCTGTGCCATGCATAGTTGTTCATGAAGCCCACAGCTCTTTCCACTTTATCCTGGGAGAAAAAAACTCCTCTTTGCTTTTTGAATGGTGTCACTTGAACTGCATTGGAGTGTCAACCTAGGCTCTGTGAGCTCAAAGTTCCGAGATAGGGTTTGAACCCACAACCTTCTTAGCAAGAAGTGAGAGTGCGATCAACTGTGCCAGGCTGGTACTAGGCTGCTCTTGTGTGCCACCTAGCTGGCAGTCTTAGAGCAACATTGCCACAGAGCTCTGGGAAAATAGGAAGAACACATCATTTATCCTGTCAAAGTTATTTTATTAGAGCATGGCATCATTTAAATCACGTTTCTCCATATCTCGTAATGCCCTTCCTTCTCAATTAGCTAGCTACATTCCTTTTAGTGCTTAAAGCACTTTGAGACATTCTTCTGATGTGAAAGACGCTACCTAAATGTAGATTGTATTTTAAACAACTCAATAACATTCGGAGAATGTCCCAAGATGCTGGGCAGTCAAGGGTTTGCAGATTAATATATAGTATTGGATCCAGGCAAAATCAGACACACTTCATTCTATCCAGACAAAATCTGTGGGTTGGCACATTTGTTAAAGAATCTTAATGAAAGTAAGGAAGTTATGGTTAAGCAAGGTAGCTGAGATCCCTGTTCCTGATTACGCTGTCCAGTTATGAAACAACTGACTTGGTATCCTGCTGATCCAATGTCTACATAACATTATATTTACTCAGAGGTGACCGCATTTGCTCCATCCACACTGGGTAACACAGTAACCAAAAAGCTGCAGTATTGAATCAATGAATCATTATAAGCTTTAAATATACCCCAATTTGTAATTTTCTCTGTATTCTTTGGAACAGCACCAGACTCCCATTTACCAGATGGAATAGATTTGTTTTTATATTTAGAAGGAATAGGAAGTAAAGTTATTAACGGCTTGTTTTTGACAATTTGACAATTTGCCGGCAGGGTGGTGGGGAGGGGGTTGGGGGGGTTGTCTCGTGTGTGTGAATTTATGTGGAGTATTCAGAATCTGGTGCATCCTTGTATCAGTTTTATTTAGGCTTGTACTTTAAAATGTAATAAGATAATACCTCAAGTAAACCTTTGGAAATTGGTACATATATCAGTTATTAAGAATATGTAGCTTCCTTCTTTGTTCCGTGACATACAGTAAATAGCTGAGCCATGCAGACCTTCAAAGGTCATGGATTTTATCCCTGGGACTGAGTTATCTGCAGTGGGGTGACCGGAGCGCTACAATTGACCTCAGCACTACCACTTCCTCCGTCTTCTCTTCTTCTCCAACCCCCCTCTGCCCCAACCATTATACATGTTCCTTCTTGTCTCTCTTATTTCAGCAATGAGCAAGGCCTTTTGATTTATTTTAAAAAATGAATTGCCATTTTTAAAATATTCATAGAGCTTCTGTGTATTCTTTTCCCCTCCAGAATTTACAGCCACCCGCCCCCACCACACACACACACACACATACATTGACTCAGTGATGACTGTGTTATCGAATTGTCTAAGAGATCACTTGATTGAAACTGAGAAAATTGCTATCAGCTTGTGTGACCTTTTGTACTTGTTTTCCAATGATTCCAACCTAACAGGTTGCAATCTGTTAGTATTCTCACTGTTAAATCGTCACAAAAGATAATTGGCCTCAATGCGCTGAGTTAACCAGGATTGCTGCTCCTGATAGTAAGTCAATGTCTCCTCTATAGATACTTGTCTAGGTTTGACTGCAGTGTCCCCTCAAAGTATCCTTCATTGTTTATATTCAAACTTGAAAAATAATCATTTTAGCTTCCCTGTCTCGAGTGACAAGTCAATTTCTCCAAGAGGGATGAATACTGTATAAAAGAAAAATCATGTGAAGATCTCTGAGATGCCTTCCTGACACAAAATGTGCTCTACCAAATGTAAATGTTATTACTTATTATTAATGTGTTTGAATGTACAAGTAAATGGACTCAGCTTCTGCCATCAATGGTAACCATACATTAATGTATTGGAAATGACAATCTTGACATTTTAATGTTGACATGAGTTGAACATTTCTAACTTGCGGTTTCTAGCAGTTCCGGAATCCCATAAACTGGCACATAAAGTGGATCCAACGCTTGTTACACTGTCTCCAGGGGCTGCTTATGACAGATGGTGTTTTAATCAGGAAGCTTGGCTCCTTTATTCTGCCATTCTGCTGCCATTATTCGAGGATCTGCAAGATGAGATAATGGAGGCTTGTATGTACATAAGCGTCTTGGCATCATTGTAATCCTTGTAAGATGTGTTTGAGACATAACTTAAACACATGGTACTTTTCCCTACTTGTGTGCTCTGACCCTCTCTCTGTTCTCGAGTTAGATCTTGTTTATGTGGAGACAGGTCTGGAAAAATCTGTTCTTTTACTTTTAATTCCCTCTTGAGACAATGTGGCAATGTCAAATCAGTATTCCCATCATACAACACTCTTCTTATGTGATACATTATCATAGCTTACTGCCACCCATCACCAATGGTGGGCCTGTAATCTTGTCAATTGAAAATTGTCTCTCTAAACAAAAGTTTGGAAGGACAAAATAATAAATTCTGGCACAGTTTCACAGGTCAAATCGAATAAATTAAATTCCCAATACAATAATAATCATTGCATTTAATATTGCACCTTATCATGTTGACATTGAGTGCCACCTCAGGATTTCTTGTAAAGTGTAGTGACTGTATCTTTGTATTTGTAGGCGATATATAGCATCAAACTATAATGTGCTTCCTGCCAGGAAAACTTATCCTGTCCCAATCTCCCATTGTATTTGTATTTACCCATAAAATACACAGTACCTCCACTTTACAGTATATCCTGTGAAGTGCTTTGAGGCATTGTCTACTGATTTGAATGGCGCTATACCAAATGCAAGGATAATTATTAATAGTTTGAGATTCCATCCACTTTAAAAGCTACCAATTTGCACACACCTATCAAACGTCAAGAATAGCTGTAACTGATGTATGATAGTTATTTAAATCTAAGTATTTCCTTTCCATAGTATCTGATTAACTAGCAAATTGCATCACATCAAATTGTATTACTTCTAAAATGAAGTAATACAAATGCAGACTTCCAGTGGTGTCTGTATGGCAGCATAGAGAATTAGGTTTCCCAACGATAAAGAAATATGCATGGCATGTGATGCTTCTCCATTGTTTATAATGAAATAACAGAAGGAAGAGACTGGTCAGTTTCTTCTTATAAGATTAAAAATAGTCAGGTTATATAATTTGCCCCTAGGAATGATTGATGACATGTGAGTGGTGTCCTGTTACTGCTTATAAACATGTATCCCCGTCAGCAGAGATGTAATAGAACAAGAACATCATTGGAGAATCTGAGACTCGCCTAGAGGTGTGCTCCTCAATACTTCTCCAGAGGCAACAGTACATCTGTACGCAAATATAAGTGGCTAATGAACCCAGTGTTGATCTCCACCTTAGCCTGCCTGTACAGGCAGCGATGTGGTCCTTACATTGCCAGACTGAACATCCCTTCCCCAGACAGTTGGGGACAGTGCATGATCAGGAAACAAAAGCTGTCCTTCCTGACTTACAACTGACACCATGTTGATCTGCTGGGCGACGGATATTCATAAATTCCACAGCACCACAGGTACCAGCATTCCAGAAGCTCTGCTCGTTGTATTCCTGTAATATAAACAAGCCTTTTGTTGTTGGGTGGGAGGGGGGGAGTGTTCTCTTAAAAATGAGGTCTTCTGCTGGAAGCCTTGACATTTGTTTTTCAGTGCCTGTTTGCTTAACATTGGCAACTGATCAGGAAATGTATTGGATTCCTGAGTGCATTGCGGTAACTAGAGACCATTCTAAACTGGAGACTACAGGGCTGTTGAAATACCATGGAGAGTTGTGAGATCTTGAAGTAACGTTGAGAGCTTTCAATAATTGACGCTGAAGATATTTTGTAATCAGTTAGATGTTAGTCATTTACTTTTAAAAGACTGAACAAGATACAGTATTTTCCTCTGTGTGCATCGACATTCACTGTACATTAATAGGTTCCTGACTTGGGATGGGGGTATTATAATTAGTTACTTGTATATAGGGGCACATTGTTTTAAATCTTTGCCGAACCTGAGGAGAATAGCTCTTTGGCAAACTCACAAAAAGAGCTCAAGAAGAGTCTGACATATCTAATGAAGATCAGCATGACAGCGAGCACATACATTTACCAAAGTACATGGGGACGAGGAATGGGATTAGGTAGTTGTCATTGAGTAAACCTAGCATTGGACATGCACCTCGAAAACATCAAGATTGCTGGCACATCAAAGCCATCCTGTAAAGCCCCTCCTGTTGAATAGTGAGCTTGAGATGATAGCTGCTGGAAGGTAATAGCTGGAGTTCAGGTTTGTGAACATACTCCAGGGCCACTTAAAAAATGTTGTCTCACTTTTCCGGACCCTCAACCACCTCATTATAATGGAGCCTAGACTGTATTTAGTTTGAAGGGCTTCAGTGTGAAAGCTCCTTGTGTTCCTTTGCATATGTGTGAGCTCCAATATCATTGGGCAGCTTACACGCTGACAACTGTGTGCTTTCGATGCCATCGCAGATTTAATGCAATGACATCATACAGTCCCTGTCAATAGCCATCAAGCTAAGGAGGGAAACAGTCTGTGAAGGGAGAAGTGGCAGCCAATCGTAAAACAAGATGAGTTGCAACTGCCTACCAGTATACCAGAAATGTGCTGGTGGTCATCATACACAGAAACACAAGTTACTGTAATTCCAGCATAAAAATACGCATGCCCCAAAATGTTGGGGAAGTGGCAGGGGTGTTGCAAATATGATGTGTGCTACATTTTGCCAAGTGTGCTGTTCCCCCATCTTTCCCCCAACCTCATACTTTAGACTTTCTGATCTGTGTCTGTAATTTTAGCATGTTTTAAGATGACAGTCTCTGTGGAATTACTCAGATGGTCAGCAGTTGGACTGGATAAGAGATTGTGGAATTTTGTTTTAAATGTGGGACACTTTGTTAAAATGGGAAACCGGTTTACTGTAAGCCCAATGAGTTTTATGTGGTTTTACTATTCTACCCGTAATTCAGTTGTTCATCAGTGATTTTTCATCTGCTTTGCTTTGCGGTGGTTATCCTGTTTTAACATGAGCAAAAGATTGTACTCAAATGTATTGTAGTCAAGAGACCACAGAGCTGGTTTCCGGTATTTCCATAATAAACTCTCAAAATCTTAAGTGAAATCAATTAGTCTACCAGTAATACAGGAACAGATATGATCTGCACCCAGAATTCTCACGCTTGAATCTACTTGAGAAACTTGCAGAGGTGTCTAAATTTAGAGCAGCCTTGTCGCTATAGGACATAGCTAAAAAAGGTGGTGCACTTGTAGCTAATTTGAGCTCAGTAGAGGGATTTCACCGAATGCAAATGCAAGTGAAGAGAATATGACTCATAATATCCACTGCACGCTTTCACTTTGAGTCTGCCCACTGACCCCGATAAATTGTGGAATATTATTGCTGTATCTTTGCTTAATTTTTTTTCTTTGGGGGTGGCATCTATTGTGTTGAGTTAAGTTTCCACAGAGAAATTCGATTAATAGTTTGAAGATTTGGACAGTGCTCCAGGAAGCTATCCATTCTCAACCCTCTTTCCCTGTACCCTCTTCATACCCTGCTTATCTAATTTATTTTTCAATGCCCAATCGTCTCTGATCTACCAGTCACCCTCTGGTGAATCATTCCACAGCCTGATAGCCCACTGGGAGAACTTCTGCCGAACCTCTCCTTTTATTCCCTTGGCACCTACTTGAATTCATGTCCCTTGCCTGAGTCCTCTACCAGCAGAAAGACCTTTTGACAATCAGTTCTCTCAACTTTCTCATCATCTTCAAAACATTTCAGAGCACCCTCAACCTTGGGCTACAAAATTCTGATCCAATAGCTTTGTTAGTATAGTAAAAATAGCTTGAATACTAGATGACCCATGTCCAAATCAGTGAGAGCTGCCTGCATTGCAAAGCGCATCAGTGGAGTCATCCTCTTCCAATACTTTAATTCTCTGTATAGTTTGTTGTACTATATTATACTCTGTATAAGGAATTTTACTTTATTGTGTGAAATATGTTTCAAATTAATCACAGGAGAAGTTGGAGGGTTTGCACATTCAGTGCAGGGCTGAAACATTTACAAGCTATACCAACCTAGAGATAGGTGGTAGAAGCATGGATGGGATAATTGAAGAGGTTAAAGGAGACATAAGATTGCTAGTTGATCTCCTTCATTCACCCTTTGAATCAGCAACAAAGAAAAGCAAACAGGATGCTGGGCTATAATTAATAATCCTTGCATTTGATATAGCGCTTTTCACATCTTCTAGATGTCTCAAAGTGTTTCAAAGAATATACTGTGAAGTGAATTGACTGTATGTATATATGTGGGCAAAACATGGCAGTGTAAAAATTGTACACAGCAGTGTCCCACAAATAGTCATGGATTGAGTTGATCAATTTATTATTGTTATTTTTTGAGGGATTATTATCAGGCATGTAGAGTAAGGAAACTTGCCCACGGTTTCACCCTGCTGGGAATCGAACCCAGTTCTCTCGCTTGTGAGGCAAGTGCTCAAACCACTGAGTTACAGGACTCAGCATATTTATCCTCTTGGTATAAGCATTAAAGTTAATCCTCCTCTGTATGACTCGCATTGCTCCCATGTGCATATGTGGGGATACTCTTGTTGGCGAAATGCAGCTGCCAATTGCACACAGCAGTGTCCCACAAACAGTCATGGATTGATTGACCAAATTATTATTATTCTTGAGGGATTATTATCCCCAGAAAAGTGATCCGATAATCAACTCACAAACAGGTTCCTATTTACTGCTAGGTAAACAGAGGCATGTGGAGTAAGGAAAGTTGCCCAACATTTTACCTGCTGGGAATCAAACCCAGGTCTCTCGCTTGCAAGGCGAATGCTCTAGCACACTAAGCTATAGGACAAACTTGACCTGTTATTGCAATGGGAAAGTGGTCCAGCGGGTATTCTGGAGCAATAGGATGAGACAGACCAAACGGCTTTCTACATCCAAGCAGCACCTATGAATGTTCGACATACAGACATGTGGAGCCCCGCCGGAACATTGTCTCATGCTAGAGTATGAAAGAGCCAACTTCCCTCCAGAATCTCACCCAAGTACTTGCTGTTCATTCATACTGATAGTTCTACAATGCTTGTAACTGTTTTAACCTAATGCCTTAGAACGTTTTTCACTTATTCAATGCCTGCATGTTCAAGTCCAGACTGGCCTTTAGCTGATATTTCAATATTTATCTGGAAACTCCCCAATCTGTTGTGGGTTGTTTTAATTGTAGAATTTGCAGCATGGTTACAGAGTGAGGTTTCACTTTCGGCAACTCTGTGGAGATCAGTCATCTTGTACTCACTCTGGAGGGATTGTTTTTTTTTAAACGAAGTTTATCAAGACAATTCTAAAAATTCCCCTGATCTGATTTAGTTATTGTGAGGTTTGCGGTTTGACTTGGCAGTCATAAATGTTTTTGTTTGTTGCCCTCAAACAGTTTTTGTTATGACAGTACTGCATGGAGGCTATGAAAGTACAGAAGGTTGCAGGTTTGAGAGCCCTAAGATCAGACATCTCTTCCCTGAAATGTCTGATCTTAGATGGGGCATCAGTGTTTCCGGATGAGGTTGAGATAATGATCCACAGGTTTCCTTGTACTTGTCCTGTACAACAACAACAACTTCGATTTATATAGCGCCCTCCACACCGGACGGCGTCTGAGAGCGCTTACAGGGTGGACCAGGAATCTCCCATCTGTTTGGCAGTTTCATTCTGTGCATTTTTTTACACTAACTGATCAGTGAGGTGGAATAAGCAGAGTTTTTTTGTTTTGAAACTGTGTTGGCATGTGAGTAGTGAGCAGAGCTGGATAGCGGAGGGAGGGGATGTAACAATTGAAGATGGGTTTGGTGCAGAGATATAGTTGAAGGACACAATGAAAGCTTTCAGTAGAATGAAAGTATGAGACCTCTTGCCATTGCTACAAATTCTGACTGAGTAGGGCGGTCGTTCATATCCCAATCGTTTGGTCCCTTGTTGCCTAAAAGTGCTCTGGGATGCTATCCGTGTGAAAGGTGCTATATAAATGTAAGTGAGGAACGGGTAATTCTTACCTGTTTTAGAGTAGTTAGAGCCACCTTATGATGATTCTGGGCAACTTGACTTGCAATATTAACACCAATGCGTAACATGATGGGAGTCCAGCAGATTGGCAGTTAGAGCACTCTCCTTGCAAGAGAATTCCAGGAATACAATTCCAGGCAGGGCGAAACCTTGGGCAAGTTTCCTTACTCCACACTCCTAATAATAAATCCCTACAAAAAAAACACAATAATAAATTGGTCATTTCAATCCATGACTGTTTGTGGGACAATGCTGCGTGCATTTGTGTGCCACATTTCGCCCACATATATACAGTCAGTTCACTTTACAGCATATTCTGTGAAGCACTTTAAGACATCTAGAAGATGTGAAAAGTGCTATATGAAATGCAAGGATTATTATTATGATGCTTGTACATTGTACTTTGATTAACGATTACCATTGGCCTTTGTTAATAATTTATAAGCTTTATCATTGCATAAATATTACAGTTTAACAGTATTTCAGTGTAGGATTGAGAAAGCAAGGTTTTACTCATATTTTCAATAAAGAATAGTCTAGTTCTCTTCCTGTGCTAGCTTTAGAGAAACAAGGTTGGGTTTTGATTGGCCAACGACTATTGGAAACCCCCTGGTATATGTATAGTTTAACACAGCTGTGAAGTGTTGCTTGTTAGGATTGATAGTAATTCAGAAAATTATAAATGAGACCTACTTGGATATATGTAGCTCTGGAAAAGTCAACACTAAACAGAACTGCAGTCCATGTTACACCTGTTTCTAAAGTTGAGAGCTGTGGCTCTCATCCCATCTCAGAATCCTTTTCTGTTTTCTAACAGCAGCTCAGACACTGTGGTCTCAGTGTTTTCTGCCCCTAGCAAAGTGGTCTCACCTCAGCTTTGGGGGTAGGGAAGCAAAGCAGCAAAGTTTAACACATCTTTTCTCTCTTTACTACCCCCCACCCACCCCTCTGCCCGCCTGCCCTCCCATATCCATGTTGAGAAGAGAAATTTGAAACAGGTGATGTATTTGAGTGGGATGTAAGCAATGCCATGGGTTGTAGTAATACTGGATAACTAGTCTCCAACTTCAAATAAAATCAGCACCATTCAAGTTGGAGAATTGGAAGAAGGTTTAGATTCTTGAATCTAAGATGTAGTGTACAAAGGGTTTAGTCTTGTACTTTGCTGTGTCTCTCAGAAAACATGCTGAACACTCATGAGGAGTACTCACCTTAAATATTTATACTACAACTCTTCCTGTTGAAGCTACTATACAGAGATTTTCAAGTGCGAAGTTCTATTTTTTGCTTTTAACTAATATTAGTATTTAAACTGACATGAACTTGTGTGGCATGGGTTCTTGAGGCTCTATCTGTCTACTCAGTGCTGTTTAATTCCTTGTATACTGGGAGGATAGTTTTCTGGATTTTTAAATACAAGTCTCTTCCATTGAAGGCATTCTCACAAACTAAATATATTATCAGTCACTTTCTTTTCCATAAAATATACACAATCCACCCGTAGACTGGCAGAATGTAAGGTCTTGTGAAAACTAGTTTGTTTCACTTGCTGCATACAGCTTGCCCACTTGTCATAATTATGTCCATCTGAATTGGAGAGATTAACCTCAATCTCATGATATTACCTGCCCCCATCCACATGAAAGCTGACTTAAAATTCTTGCATAGTGCAGATTTTTGAGAAGCCATTTTAAACTGCCACTATAACTTTCTAACACCATATATGAATATCACAACTGGTTGAGAATCTATGTACCAATTTAAAGAACAGTGAAAGTAAAGATAGCATTGGAAAATGTTTAGCGATGGGTTTTGTATTAATACAGGAATCCCAAAAGAGCTGAGCAAGATGTATGTTGGTGTTTGTTTTATTAGATAGGAAAGCTACTGTGGATCAATTTTGATAATTTCCAAATGCAAACAGTGGAATTATTTCATCCTGCTTTCAGCTGTAACATACCAGTAACTGATAACATTTTACTTTTATTTTTCCATCACTCTCAAATGTCACTTGTGGAAAAATAAACAATATGAGCTGAAGCAGGAGGTGAGTGGATGAACTAAATGAACTTTCAGCTCCTGAGTCATTCTTATCAAATGAATACATACATTTCCCCCACCCTACCACAGCTCTACAACACAGAAAAAACATTAAAAGGGAGATTTTGCTCTGACATGCAAACACACGGCGTACAAAAACAATCAAATGCATGGTTTTATTTAACTGTAAGTGATGGCATTTTTGTTTTGAGCAGTAGTATATTGTGTGTTTTTAATTCAATATTACAAGGATGAATACCCTCACCCATGCATTCATCACATCAAGCCTTGACTATGGAAACTCCCTCAGCTCTTCCCGTCAAAAGCTGCAGATCATCCAAAACTCTACAGCTCATATTCTCTTCCGTACCAGGCTCTGTGACCCCATTACTACCCTTGCTCATTACTATCTTTCCCGTTCCCCCTATTCGCTCCCCCCCGCCCACCCGCTCAGGTCCTGATTAGACTGTTCAGTGCTTTGGGACGTCCTCCCGACGTGAAAGGCGCTATATAAGTGCAATGTTGTTGTTGTTGCCTGGCACTGTTGGCTCCCCATCCCCCAGAGGATCGAATTCAAGATCCTTATCCTCACTTTCAAGACTATCCAGGACTTTGCCCCTTCCTACCTCTTCGATCTGCTGAATCCCTACTCCGCTCTCCATTCAGCGGTCTGCTCCATGTCTCCCACGTGATCCGCCCTACCATCGGTGGCCGGGCTTTCAGCTTCTCTGACTCCAAACTGTGGAACTCCAGCCTACAGTCCCTTTGCCTCGCGTCAAGGCCAGTCTCTTGACCCTCCTTTTTGATTGTGCCTTCTGCCGTGCTCTCCCTCCATTCCCCCCTACCCTGCCCCTCCCTCTTGCTCAGATCCCAACCCCTGACTGTTCAGCACCTTAGGACATCCTCCCGACGTGAAAGGCGCTCTACTAATGTAATTTTGTTGTTGTTTTAAAGGAGACCTTGCGAGAGGTCCTTGCAGAATTACTCTATTAATACACATTATGCATTGAATCTTTCTTTATGTTCAATCTTGCCAATGACAACAAATTATAGTTGCATAGTGCCCTGCAAATCGGAACAACGTCCTAGGGTGCTGGACAGTCAAGGTTTTTCTTGGACCCGAGCTGGGGTCAGGATTGGAGAATAGCAGGATGGGTGGGAGTGAGGGCATTCTAGGAGGAAGGTCTTTAGACAGGACCTGAAGGAGGCAGGACAAGGGGTGAGGTGGAGGGATTGCTGGATAGAGTTCCAGAGTGTGGGGCCAGAGAACGCAGAGATGCTGAATGCCAATGGTGGGGTGAGAAGTGGGAGGGACCTGAACAGACCGATGTCCATTGAGCAGAGGAGGTGGACAGGCTAATATGCGGTCAGGAAGTCGGAGAAGTCGTGTTGAAGGATTTTACCATTCTCATTCACTATTCTGCTGCTGTAAGATTCTTTGCTGTTCATAGGAGGGAGAAATTCTTCGGGTGATAATAATAATAATCCTTGCATTTGAATAGCGCTTTTCATGTCTTCTAGAAGTCTCAAAGCAGTTCACAGAATATACGGTAAAGTGAATTGACTGTATATTTGTGGGCAATATGAAGGGTGCAGGAGAATCTTGTGCTGTTTTCGTCAGTGATTTTGATATAAATGATGCTGAAACTCCAGGGTCCTTAAATATGTCCCCAAAATAATCAAAGGTGTTCCATTCATCAATTATTATCTGAGTCTGCCCATTTTGAAGACTCGCAGCCAAATCCCACAATTGTGGAAATATTGAAGTATGTGAATGGCTGAGTAACTGACAGCTGCTTGATAAGGAGACAATGCTTCTTCCTGTCAGCCTTGACATTTACTTCATTAATCAATAGCAGCACAAAAATGTACATTTATAAGTTTTTTTTTCAATTGATATAGTATCTCCCTTTATCCCCGAACCGGTGCCGAGCATTGTGGAGAAGAGTGGGGAGTGATTGATTTGTACTGGATTCTCTTCCTTACCTCTTCCTGACTCCTTCCAGTAATTTGATATACTGGAAATATATCAATATATTTCACGCCTTCCAGACATCTCAAAGCTCAAAGTATAGTTTGAAAGACCTTTGTGCCCCTCCCCCATCGGGGAGCATTTGGCTTCATGCGTCCCATGGTAGTTAATCAAAGTTGAATTAACATGTTGAAAATCACAAGGTTTGCAGCTCAGTAATGTATGGAATCGAAGAACTGAGTCAATAATAATCATAATCCTTGCATTTGATATAGCGCTTTTCACGTCTTCTAATCATCTCAAAGTGCTTCACAGAATGTAATGCAAAGTGAATTGGCTGTATATTTGTGGGTGAAACACAACAACAACAACAATTTACATTTATAGAGCGCCTTTCACGTCGGGAGGACGTCCCAAGGCGCTGAACAGGAGGCGTGTGACAGCCAATTGCGCACAGCAATGTCCCACAAACAGTCATGGATTGAAATTACCAAATTTTATTATTGTGGTTTTTGAAGGGATTATTATTTGGCATGTGGAGTAAGAAAACTTGCCCAAGATTTTGCCCTGACCTGCCTGGATTCGATCACGGGTCTCACACTTGTAAGGCGACTGCTCTAACCACAGAGCTCATGGTGTAAAATGTCAACACATTGATTGCACTAATATGATTCTAGAAACAATGCTATTTCATTGCTACTTTTACTTTGGGCAAAGGAGTAAGTTTACTTTAATTGCACTTATTTTTCTGTCTGCACATAGTTTGGTCTCAGGAATGAGAACTGCTGAGCATATGTGTGTTTCTTCTGTTTACAATGGAGAACCTGGAATGCACAGTGGATGAAGTACCTGTATTATTCACTATGTCCATATTGATATCTTTATGTGGCTGTTGAGAAAACGATTGATCTCCCAGGTTCCTGTCAATGCTGCTCTATCTGAATGATGAGAGAGGTATAAAGAGAGAGAGAACTTTGTACCCCTCCCCCATTGGGGAGCACTTGGCTTCACGCGTCCCATGATGGTTAATCAAAGTTGAATTTGAAAATCACAAGATTTGCTTGACACTGCTGCTCCAAATCAAACTTAAAATTAGGGAAGTCTTTCATACAGTGTAAGTTACAACTGGGTCACTAAATGGGACTTCAATGTACAGCACCTAAAGGTACAAGGTGATCTTTCACTGTTTCGACAATGTGCACCTGAATTTTTGCTTTGTTTTATGTTTTCATATTCAAATTGTTTATACTCAAACAATAGTACAACAGGAATGTGATGGCTGTATAGTGATATATGAAAATCCAGTGGATAAAACAGACACACAACTCTGAATGCTTCCATCTAGGTCAGCAGTTTGTGTCAGCAATTTGTGTTAAGGTTAAGAAGGGCATCACAACTCCTGAGTGTGTTTCCTTTGGCCAAATATCTTCTCTGACTTGATGTCATCAGCTTCTTTCAAATTGTTCTGTTTTTCAGGAAAAGTTTGATATATCACTCTAGTTGGAAGGTACCAATTAAGTGTTAAGTTGTTGAAACTTGTCTTCTTCCGATAACTATTATTTTTTGTCTTAAGTCAACCTCATCTACAGCAACATCTTCAATAATGTAATTGCATTAAAAGCATCTGATTCGTCATGAATTAGTTTCCTTGCAAATCTGTCAGACGCTTCAAGAAGAGTGTTAAGATGGTTCGCACTGTGACAATCTCTAAAGATTAGACACTCGCACCAGTCTGCATCTTTCATTAACTCATTAAGTGCTATTGCAAAACCATAAGCTTACAAAAACAAAAAGTTTCTGTGTGTTGTCTGTGTAATTTATGTAGACATTGACTTGGCCTGGGATGCTACCCTGCGAGAGAAGTGCTATATAAATGCTGTTTATATGGTTGTTGTTGGTTTCTTTTCCTCCCCATTTGCAGTCTGCAGTTAGCTGAGATACTGTATGGATGTTTGAAGCAAAACATGTTGCTTCCAGGGTTTTGCTACGATTCATCTACAAATACAGTAGCTTCACTGTGTGATATTCATTGGTACAAGGCTTTTACCGTAACATGCTTTGGTGGCATGGCCCCTTCATGAAAACAATGAGGCTACTTTTTGTTGTCCCCATGACTTTCTCCTGACCAAGCTGGCTCATGACTTCCAAAGGCTGCATGGAACACGAGCTCTGTTGCACCATCCCTACACTTGAAGAATTGACGAAAGCAAGTAATGTTGCACCATTGAGACTTCCTTGTATTGACCTAAACAAAAGAAGTTTGTGGACAAATGGTTCTGTAATTCTTGTACAAACCTGGAGTCAGCTGATGGTGCATGACATGGAACTTGTGGCTCTCAGTTGACGCAGGATAAATTTAACTGCTTCCACGGTGCATTCTCAGTTCAATTGATGAGCACGACGAAACCTTAGTTAAGTTTTCTTACTCCACAAGCCTCTATTTACCTAGCAGTAAGTAGGAACTGGCTGTTAGTTGATTGATGGATTGTGAACCAGGGGTAAAAATCTCTAACAATAAATGTAATTTGGTCACTTAATCCACAACTGTTTGTGGAACACTGCTGTTCGTAATTAGTTGCCGTGTTTCACCTACAAAAGAGACGAAATATCACTTTGTGATTTGAGAGTTTTTAAGTTCGAAGTAAAAATTGCATGTTTGAAACATCACTCCGCCTTGTGGGGAAGGAAAAATGCTCTTAATCTGACTCATCCTTGAATTCTGTCTCCTCCTGGCCAGTCTCCAGGTGAGAATAATGATTTACTATTGCACCTGTTAGGCCACCAAAGAAGATTTATTTGTGAGAATCTGGCCATTTACAGTATAGCTGGAAAACCCAGATTTGTGAGGGACAAACAAATAACCATTGGGTCTAAAAAAGCACACAAAATACTATAGATGCTGGAAATCTGAAACAAAAACAGAAGTTGCTGGGAAAACTCAGCAGGTCATGCAGCATCCATGGGGAAAGGAAAGTGAGTCAACGTTTCGGGTCCATGACCCTTCATCAGAACTATTGGGTATACTTTGTTTCTGTAGACTAATGGATCTCACCTATTTCAAAGGGTGACTTGTAACCAGAATAAGAAAATCATCTCCAAACTCGTAACGCCACTCCTCTATTCTCCATTATTCCCACACTTACAAGCTGCATTGAATGGATTGCATGGAAATAATCTTATTTCCAGAAATAATCTTATTCTTTCTACACCTAGAGAGTACATTTAAACCAAGTTCTGTGTCCACAGGGACCATGAATGAGTGTCCTTTTGCAACTATAAGATTGGAAACCCATTTTCCACTTTACAAACTGCAAAATGTGTTCAAATTTAACTTGCTTCTTTGGTTTTATCTAGGCAATAGACAACAAGACATGGATGTCCCTGATTTTTCTCAAAATAAAATGGCACTGCAGCCTGCCATATGGGACTATGGGTTAATCTGATTGTAACCTAGTGTGTAATACAATGTTTTTTTTAGCTGCTTTATTCCTGACCAGGAAAGGAAGATTGCGCTCCACTCCTATACAGTCTAAAAACTCACTTAAGTCATATCATTCAGGACCCAACATTTAGTATCACTTGCGCAAAACTTGGTACACTAAACTTGTATAATTCGTGTAAAATCCGATTTCAGTTACTAATCAACATCGCCCACACATACTTAGTCACTGCAGCCAGTAAGTGTGAATTTGGTGACAGGTCCAGACTACGATTCTCGCGATTCAATGTATCTTAACTGTTGTGCACTTACTATCAAGCAATGGAATTGTATTAAATCACTGGGAATGAAATTCTTCTGCACATGCAGTGACAGATCAAGATGACATTTTCTGCAATTCATTGCATCCAGCCTGTAACTGCGCATGTGTCAATGGGGCAGGACGATTCTTTCCTTGCAATCTATTCAATGCAGCCGTTAATTATGGGAGTGATAGAGGATATGGGGAGTGGTGTTAGGAGTTAGGAGATATTTGCTTATAAAATACAACTAGTGCAAAGAAATCTTAAGCTGTTTTGATAGCAAACTGAATGTGATTCGGGTGCATGTGTGACTTAGGTCATACAGTCAAGATTTAGGTGAGTTTTAGTGTAATGGTTTCAATGTTATCTAATTCATAGACTGAGCAATGACTGAAAAATCAAGAAAATATTTTGAAACTCATCTCCATTCTTTAGTGATAGTGAGTGAACTATGGGTTTGAAATCCATATGGAAGTTGTGATCGATTTTAAAAGTTTTCTTTACAAACATTGAACTGGAATATACAATTTCTTTGGTATATTTACATTTAAGTCAGCAGTGTGAGAAGTTTTAAAAAAAAATCCTTGCATTTGATATGGTGCTTTTCACATCTGCTAGACATCTCAAACCACTTCACAGAATATACTGAAAAAGTGAATTGACTGTGCGTTTTGTGGGCAAAATGTGGCAGCCAATTGTGCACAGCAGTGTCCCATATACAGTCGTGAACTGAAGTTGCCAATTTTTTTAAAAAAATGATATAGGTATAGCTAGGGCAATTCAGTCTTAAGAGAAGGTGATTCAAAGGACCTCATAGAGGTGTGTTTTCTTTTTTTAATTTTTTTTAATGGGATTGATAAATATGCCCAGAACAAAAGTTTGGAATGTTCTATAAGAATAGAACAAGAGGATATAGGTGCACGGGGCAATTTGAGGACAGATGCCAAGAAGATTTTCTTTACTTGGAAGGTAATCAATGACTAGAACAGGTAGCCAGGAAAGGTGATTGAGGTCAGGGCACTGAACGGATGGAAGCACGGTAGAATTAGTGTTCTGGAGGGATGAGATTAGGTGGTCAAATCAGCTTTTTTCCTCCAAACTGATCTTGTGAGATGGAGCTGTCCATCATCACTCCCAAGAACCTGTGCATTGTGGAGTTCTGTAGCTCAGTGGTTAGAGTATTCTCCTCACAAGTGAGAGAACTGGTTTTGATTCCCGGGTAGGCCAAAACATTGGGCAAGTTCCCCTACTTCACATGCCTCTATTCACCTTACAGCAAGAAAGAACTTGGTTATTATTCGATTGGCAGATTGCTTTTCCAGGGTTAAAAATCTCTTCAAAAGTAAATAAATAAATTGGTCTCTCAATCCACGACTGTTTGTGGTACACTGCTGTGCACAATTGGTTGCCCTGTTGCAATTGATTTTACAGTAAATTCTGCGAAGTGCTTTGAGATGTCCACAAAACGTGATAAGGTGCTGTTTCAAATGCAAGGATAATTATCTTCTAGACTCAACAAAATTATATTTATAGAGCTCCTTTCACATCGGGATAACGTCCCATGGTGTGAGGAGCATTTTTTAATAATAGGGTTTATTGTATTTGGTCCTCTCTCTCTTGATTAAATGTACAACCTGACTTTAGATATGCCTTGTCACCAGTACTATAGGACATGTTCTTTAACTTACTACAGTAAAAGCCCATTTATCCGTAACCCAATCAATCGTAACTTCCGTATAATCAGCACCTCAAAAAAAAAGTCCCCATTCGATTAACCGGGTCTTATCCAGCACAGTCGCATTTTTTTTCTCTCGTATCAGTATTTCGGTGTGCTGCCACTAGTACCTGAAGGTGGTGCTGCCGTTTTGTCCCGCACATAGTACGATATGATTACCTCTGAATGCCGCACTTCCTGGTTTGAGAGAGAGGCAGGTAGAGAGAGAGGATGGTGGGGGAACAGAGGGAAAGAGAGGGAAAAGAGAGAAAGAGGGACGGGGGGGAGAAAGAGAGAGGAGTGGGAGGGGGAAAGAGGGAGGGGGAGAGGAGGTGGGGGAGAGAGAGAGAGAGAGAGAGAGAGAGAGAGAGAAGGGATGAGTTGATTAATTAAATGGAAAATAAGAGCAGTGGAGGGGGGTTGGGTTTGGAGCCATTGAAACCCAGACTGACTGAGTGTGTGTGTGTGAAAGAGAGAGAGAATAAAAGGAGAGTACTCATTTGATTGTGTGCTGTGTTTATAGACTGTAATTTATATTTATTGCTTTATTGGTAAGTATCCATACAATATTCTGTTATTATTTAGTCTATTATTAATATGGTATGTTTAATTTTTTTAATTAATAAATTTAAAAAAAATTCAATTAATGTTTTTGTGTTTGCGGCTGAATATCCGGCACATGCTTTAATCGGCATTGGCCAGGTCCCAAAGGTGCGGCTTTTACGGTACCTTTTTCATTCTCTCTCTATCTCTCTCTCTCTCCTCTCCCCCCCCCCCCCCCCCCCCCATCCCCTCTCCCCCACATATTTTTGGTGCTGGTCCTCTTCCTTGTTCATATTCTGAAATGTTTGGTTTCTTCAACAGTCTTGTGCTTGTAAGCAGAAATACATGTGGTGCCGATCTGACAAATGCAAGTTGTGTATTTATTAAAATAAAGCAAACAAAAGGGCATTCCCGTTCATCAAATGGAACACTTGTGTTGCTTCATTGAGCACAATGCAGCAAGGATATCCTGCTAAACCAATAGAGATAACCAGGCAAATAAAGTCGCTTCCTGACCAGCTGTTCAGCACTTTAAAATTCATCAGGATGTTCTTACTTCCTTTTTTGCTTTGCTTTACCATCCTTCATTGCTAATAATACAGCAGCACAACCACTTGGTCAATGAAATCCTCAAGTGTGTAAATCATTTGCCAGTTGCGCTATTTATATGGATTACCAACTTTTTTTTTTAATGAGACCGTTTAACCACTGGCACAGCCACTTCCTTCTCCAGCATATGTTGGCAATTGGAAAGATTGTTTTCTTTTATTATAGGTTTAACATTGAACGTCTGTTTAACCAGGAACACTGATAGCTCAGATGCTGTTGTGGTTGCGTGAAGCCTCCTATAAATAATTCCTAATGTGAATCGAGAGTTATCCACCATTGGCTTCACGTGTCCTAAACTAGCTGTGCTCAGTGGTGTCCCTCAGAGCTGTAGCCCCACAGCGGTGGTGCCTGTAGTTCTTCATTTCAGCCATGCTTTTGTCAGTATGTGTGACCAAGTGTGACTTTGAAGCGTCTCAATGACACGATAGGGGACTATTTCAAATGCAAGGATTATTATTGGTGAACTGGAAGCTGGTCAGTCACTATACCAGAGGAGGGAGACACACCAGAGGTTATGCTGACCTCTGCTCTGCTTGCAAGTCCAGGTCAGCATTGGCAGAGTCTCAAAAGCATGGGGAGACTTCTATACCTGTTTAGAGAGAGAGAGAGAGGGTAAGATTTTCTATTGAAAAAGGGAATTGATCTTCACCTCTGTGCCCCAGGGCAAGCGAGAGGAAACATCAGCTTACCTCAGTGCTTCTGGTTTTTATTCAGTGCCCCCTGCTATTGTCAATGTGCTTAGGTATATACAAGTTGGGCTTAGCCTTCTCTAGATTTTCCTCCAACCCCCAATTAAATAACATTGCATGAGAAGTTTGACAATGGGAGAAATACTAGAGGGGTTGGCACTCATGAAACAATAGTCATTTTCTCTTGATTGCTCCTTAGAGAGGCTTTTAACGACAATTTTTAATGGGAAGAAGGAACCTGTCTAAACAAAAGCTGTCCATTGGAAAGCAAAGGTGGCCAGAGTGACTCTCACCTCCCAAAGTCAGAAGATTGTGGGATTTAATCCCATGTCCAGACATTGAATTCACATAGTATAGGCTGACACTCCATTTTAGTATTGGTATGCACTGTGTTATTGGAGGATCAACAACTTGGATTTATATGATGCCCTCCATGCTAGATGGCGTCTCAGGGCGCTTAAGGTACTATAGGCAAGATGTTAACCCAAGGTCCCGTCTACCTGTTCAGATGAGTGTTAAAGGCACAATTCCATTGAACGATTTGAAAAGGGAAGGGATAATCTCCCAGTGTCCTGGCCAACAATCCCCCAAATAAAATTGGTCTTGGCTGTTTGTGGGGAGCATGTTAATCGGCTGCTGCATTTGCCCACAAAATATACAGTCACTGCATTTTACACTATACCCTGTGGAGCACTTTGAGATGTCCTCCCCATGTGGAAGGCACAATACCAGAAATAATGGAATGATTATTGTTATGATACTCTGCAGTAATAATAACCAATTGAAGGATCCTATTGTTAATTATACAGTTAATATCAGTTGTATCTCTGACAGAGAGGGAGAGTAGATGTGTGTTCGGTTTGAATGGTTTTGCTTTATCAGTAATTAATATTTACATTAAACTTTAATTGGTGACATGCTGACCTATGGAGGATGAGCTGGTCAGAGAGGTACTGACCATAACTTTTCTTGTGAATTCTTATCTCGGTCCTCTCATGGATGTGCTTGTGTTTTGTGTCAATACCCTCTTCAGAATTGCTGCCTTCATACTTTGTATTCATAAGGGAGGTACAGAGCAGTAAATAACCTCCATTAGCAGACATTGTGTATATGTGTGTAAGAAATATATAGTTGTGTTTGATTGTGGCATTTCTTAAGATTTCTGGATGAGAATTATGATGATCGCAATACGATTTATATGTATATAGTGACTTCATGACAGAAGGGCATCCCAAAGTGCTTCACAGTCAATCCACCTATACATCCTACGAAACACTTTGGGACATCAACCCAATGTGAAAAGCACATATAAATGCTTACTGACTGTAACTACAGTATTATTGTTGAAAAAGAACTTTAATTGTGAACCATAACAATTCTTGTCCTGCTCATGGTTACATGAGAGGTAATAAGATATAGAATTCAGTATCAGATTTTACTTTGCTGAACGTTCCCCCTGACTGCTCCGGTTTATAGATTTTAATTATTTCTTGCAGCATAAAATATATCAGTCTTCAACTCCTGAGTCCTGTTTCAATTGCTATCTCCTATCTTGTCTGAATCAACAATGTAAAGATTGACCACATTATATATAACATGACTGCTTTGGAACTATATACTGAGGCCACAGAATAACAATGGCTTCTGGCTTCAGATTGCCACTGACGTCCCATCAAGGTACCAGGAAAGACTGTTGCTTTCAGGGCAGTGCACAGCAACTCTGATCAACCATGACTTCTCTTGCTTCTTTCACTGCTGTTCTGGGCTGTGCCCTTCGCTTCTCTTGCCACTCTGGGTTGCGGTACTCTCTCTCTTTCCCCCGCTGCCCCCCCACCTACTTTGTCTGTACTTTATCCTTGCACAAACCTCTATGATAATGTGAAGTCCATAAATTGTTCAGTATGTTTGGGGGTGTGGAGGGTGGGGGTACATTTTAGTGGAAATTACAAATTCCTTCGTGTTGTTCAAGATTTTTTTCTTTAAAGGCTGTATATAAATTCCATATTTATTAAAGTGGAAAGATTACATTTATTTTCCAAGAACTCACAAATATTCTATTTAATGGGCTTATACTTCATCATTAGGACAGGTTACAACAACTTGCATTTATATAGTGCCCTTCACTCTGGTTAGCGTCCCAGAAGTTATCAGGAATAGTAGTTGAGGTCTGGCTACTGGGCTTGCAAGAATGGCTTATTGTGGCAATGGCAGCACAGTAGGATGGGAATCCTAGAAGGATGAGATCTAATGGGCCAAATGGTCTTTTTCAACCACATGTTTCTTACGATTAAAATATCTGGAAGATTTTATTCATGATCTACTGCGCCCTCCTCTGGTTCAGAAATGTGTTGTACATAACACAGAATTTTATAGAGCGTTCAACATGGGAGCAGACAATTTGACCAAACCTCGCAATTCACTCTCTCCCATGCCTCTCCATTCCCTTCTCCCACACGTAGGCAAGAATATCCTAAGTACAGTACATTGTTTTGGTCTTACATTTTCAACATATTTAAGTAGAATACATTGTTTTTCTTTCATAGTGTCCTGTTCCTTAGTGGTTAGAGGACCCAAGCTAGAGGACCTGTGTTTGATTCCCAGACTAGATGAAATGTTGAGCAAGTTTCCTTACTCCACTTGCCTCTGTTTACCTAGCAGAAAGTATAAACGCGGTTCTTAGTGGATTGGCAGAATCCTTTTCTGGGATGATTAATAATAATGATAATCTTTGCATTTGATATAATGCTTTTCACATGTTATCGACATCTCAAAGAGCTTCATACAATATACTGTGTAGTGAATTGACTGTATATTTGTAGGCAAATTGTGGCAGCCAATTGCGCACAGCAGTGTTCCACAAATAGTCGTGTATTGAAATGATCAATTTATTATAGTTTTTTGGGACGGATTATTATTAGGGTGTGGAGTAAGGAAACTTGCCCAAAGTTTCACCCTGACGTGCCTGGATTTGAACACAGGTCTCATGCTTGCAAGACGAGTGCTCTAACCACTGAGCTAGAGGAGCTCCATAATAAAGGCATGATTGAGTTTCATCGGCCTGAGGTAGTGGCTGAGTGGGGCAATGTTGCAGAAGGAAGGCAGAGTGGGTCATGGCATGGATGTGGGGTAGAAAAGACAATTGGAAGATTGAACAAGACACCTAGGTTCCTGACTGTCTTGGTGAGGTGTGCATCCATGAAGAATAGTAATCCATGGAGGATTATTAAATAGTAATAATTTGATCACGTAATTCATGACTGTTTGCGGTAGCACACAAAAGACTGTGGAATACTGTGTGTGAAATTGTCTGCTGCGTTTTGCCCACAAAATGCAGTCAATTCACTTTACATTATATTCTATGAAGCGCTTTGACAACGTCTTGAAGTTCTTGATAAGGCGCTACTTCAAATGCAAGGATTATTATTATAATTAGATTTGAGTGGATTTGGGCACCTTGAAGCCATATTTGCCTGGCTCTGTGTGCTTTATAGTGTGAAAAGTAGAATGGCTTTACATTGAGGAACTAGTGGAGCATCTCAAAATTCTCAATCATATCTGTGTTGAATGTCAGACATAATTTAATGAGATTTGGGGCATAGATTTAGCATGTGACAAGGGCGCCTGTTTTATTGCTCTCTGCTGCAGTTCAGTAAACTGAATCACACAGCTTACTGAACTGTCAACTCGATTTGCCTACGGAACCATTTCTTCACTCACTCTCTTTCTTGTATTTACAGGATGCCTTTGTGGAACTTTACGGGAACAACGTGCATCGCTTCTTTGACATCCCGTTGCCGCATCTTTGGACTGCCTTGGCCTTTGCAGCTGTGGTGACTTGTGTAACAGTTGCTTATCTAGCCCACCAGTATTAAGAATCAATATTCTGAGTTTGTTTTAGAGTTGCTTGTAAAAGTGTCTTACTTAGGCTGCTTTCATGTTACAGACTGGTTGTTTTTAATCTAAAGGGACCAATTTCGTCAGCCATAGAAATATCCCGTATGTTCATTCAGATATCCCAGGGGCATTTTTTTGAGGAGGGGAAGAGAAGCCTGTGTTGATTTGCCTGATGACAATGTTCATGTGAAGCAAATTTTCAGGAGGTGAAGTGTTCTGATGACTTCTGCTGGCTTCACAGTGTGTGGCTACAAGACAGTGGTGCAGTGCGACATGAAGTGGGGATGTTACATTTTATCAATCCATCAAACCACAGATTTGTAAATATCATTAGGATTCCAAGGCTGCCTCTGTCATGTCACTCACTCCCATCACCTTTTGTAATACTGTCTGAACAGCCATGTAAATAATAATCCTTGCGTTTGTACTCTGATGATACGGTTTGCGATAGTACAGCCATGTACTGTACACAGTGCATGATATAGGATTTAGCCTGATTAAGATATTAAGTGGCGGGAGCTGCAACCAAGTAGCCATGTTAACTGAGAATCCCTCAATGAAGGTGTGCGTGGAGGACTGGGGGTTGTTTGCTAAATTTTGATTTCATATTTGTATAATACTTTGGAAATGACCCGTGGCATCCAAGACTTGGCCATTAAACAGAAAGTCTTGAAGATTTGTTATAGAGGACATTGTGACCGGAGCACGTGGGTTGAGATGGACTGTGTTTCAATACTGAATCAGGTGGAAGAGGAATGTTGGAACAAGCGGGGGTGGGGTGGGGGGGGGGGGAGGGGGGGGTGACTGGAGTGGGGGTGGTAACAGCAACGATCATCAGTTTGCGTCTATATCGGCACTTAAAGAACCAAACGCATATAAATAAATAATCGCTCAGGTAACCTTGCTTTTGTTAACAATTGTAGCAAGATAGATAAAACCTAGACATCCCAATATCTATTCTGTGTCCACCAGATTTTATACGCTATTTTATGAAAGCATATTTAAGGTTTCTAGCTGTTCTGTTTTTTTAAAAACTTTCATTTAAAGTTACTTAAGATGGGTTGCTATTGTAGGCAAGAGCTTTTTTTTTTAACAAGAAAACCAGAAAGTGGATTTTCTGCCTAGTACTCTATAAACGCTTAATCAAGATTTGTTTATTTTTTATTTAAAGTTTACAATTCTTCTTCAAGTTAAAAAGGCCTTGCTGCTATTAGTAAAGTCCTGTCAGGTAATTGAACATTTTTTAGACACCTATGTGTATATATACCAAAGGGCAATTCTGTAGTTAGTTTTTCATTATGTGATCATTCCAGTGGCATAAGTCTCTATCGTAGTGAGCTCAAGAAAAGTGCCTCAGAATGTATTAAAAAGGCTTTGCAAATTTCTGCATTCGAGTGAACTCTGGACATTCTCACCCCGAATGACATCAGATTGGTTGGTAGATAGTGACTTTCTCCTGTGAGAAATACTACATCAGCACAATATGGAAACTCTGACTGGTTTATGCGTGAAGACTTTGTTCGCGGACCAATGCTTCAAGATGAGCTGCTTGGAATCCATGACATGATTGAAATGTCTATTATTTCTGCAAACAGCAAAAGCACCTCTTGTATTTTTTGTGCTCTCACAGTTTGAAGATTTGCTTTTAGTTCATCCACCCAAAACCAAAGGCTGAAATATAATAAGATGCTGAAAGGTTATGATTACGGCAGTGCTCCATCTGCTGTGAGGCAGACTTCAACCTACCAGCATTTCATAAAAGACAATGTGAATGTAACATGAAGGAATGAGCACAACTGAAACCGGGAGTAAGCTAACAGTATTGTCATATTTTGCGTGATTATAAGTAAGGGGCTATGAGCAGAAAATAAGTACATTGTAGAAAATGATGACCCATTATCACTTTATACGGATGTGAAAAGGATTCACAAGGATTCAAACGAGTAAGGATTGTACTGGATATTAATATGTGTGTTTGTGCACCTCTCTGGGCACTCCAGCGCGTGATTTCTGTCACAGTGGAAACTCTCCAGTCATTTTAGCAGCTGTGCTTTATGTCCTGGGTATAATGTTTTCTATGATTTACTGTTGATTTTATAATTTGTGTGCACTCCTTGCCACGTGCACTTTGTCACTGTGGTGATACTCATTTATATGTTAAAAGTACAAAAGGTAATGTGGGGGAAGAGTGGAGAGGAGAGAAGAATGGTTCAATTGGAAATCCACATAACCAAATCCACAGCACAAGCCTAAATTTTCAAAGTATAGAATTTTCCAACTGAAAATGACCATTCAGCATGGGGTTAAAGGATGTGGGAGGGTTCTATGATTAGCAGTTTATAAAGTTTTTGTGTGTTCAATTAATCAGTTTTACTGCAGCAACAAGGATCAAATTTTGTACATTCAAGCAGATGTTTGTAAAGATAGTTGTAATGAGGAACGCAGCCTAGAGATAATAAGGATGTGCTTTTGTCACAAAATCAGTTTAGAATTGGTATCACACTATCCTGTGTCATTGGTCCCCAAACCCAAATCCTAGAGTGATTTTCTAGACATTTCTACACTTCTGACAGTGTCTGTGAATAATTGGCCCTGCTGGTGATTTTCAAGGGCATTTAAATAAAAATAACAAAATTGATGCAAAGGTTATTGAAAACTTAAGTTTAAGAACATGCATCAAGGTTTTTTGCAAAGCTACCATTTTTTGTATTTGTCTGGTTATTTACCTACTGAAATGTTTTATTGTTTTTTATATATATAATATATATAGAAAGAGAGAGATTTCATTTCTGATCCATTAAAACCACCTGTTGGTACTTTATAAGTGGCTTTGGATGTAAATAGTTTGTATGAAAATTGAATGTTAATTCAACTTTCTAAGTAGCATTTTGTTCTTTTAATAGATATTTTACGACTGTAGTTACCAGTTTTTTCAGTGAATTAAGTACTTTTAACAAAGGCATTCGTAGATCAATCGTAGAACAGAGTAAAAAGGTTTTGTTCCTTTTTTTGAATAAACAAAAAGTTGCTTCATTTTTTCTTTTCTTAAAAAAAAGTATGGCAGAGAACACTTGGTCATTGCAAAGACGTGGCATTTGCAAATAACCATAATGATTCAAACCTGCCAGTATCTACGTATGTGTCACTCCAGCCACTTGGAGCCATAGTTACCACAGGTGGATATGCGGCTTGTTAGTTTACTGAGACCATTCAATACAGGATTTATGAACCTTTACAAATCCAGGTTTCAGCTCCAGCATTCACTTCTCCATTGTAATGTTGTCTTTTGTAGTATCATGTAGAAAGCATGTTACATAACGTTGTATAATGTTGTTGCACAGGAACGGGCCATTTGGCCCATTAGGTTGTCACTGGTGTTTTTCTTCACATGAACCATCACATCTATTCTCACTTGGTGTCCAGCTCCCCATCACTTTCTAATAGTCCTTCTTAATTTTTGTCTAACAAACGTATGGACTCTCGCTCAAGTAGGGTTTGATGGTGTATACTTCCACATTCCAACTGCGTAGTTTTTGTTCTTCTAACTTCTAACCTTTTAAATTCTTTTTTTGTGATCACGTAATTTGTGCCCCCTCATAACTGACTCGCCATCCATCAGAAATAATCAATTACTTTGATCTGGAATACTCTTCCTCTAACCTCACTCCTTTCTCCCTCCTCATCTTAGGGTTGCATCTGAAGACCTTCCGCTTTGACCGTGCCTTTGGTCACCTCGCCCTGCTTGGCAACAACAACGATTTGCGCTTATATAGCACCCTCCACGCCGGGTAGAGTTACAGAGTGCTTAGCAGTGGCAGAGCCTGACTTTGAGCCGGGGTGGTGGGTGGGGAGATGGGCCTAAGTACATTCGAAGAGGAAGGTTTTCAGGCTAGACTTGCAAAGGGGGAGGGGTGGACAAGGCAGAGGGATTGAGAGAGAGTGTTGCAGAGTTTGGGGTCGTAGTGACTGAAAGCGCAACCTCTAAAAATGGAGTGGAGGTTAGGGAGGGACGAGCAGGAGGCTGGTGCAAGTTGCTGTTGTTGCTTTCTATCATAACCTTTAAAATCTTTGAAGGGAGTCAATCAGGGCACTCCTGAACCTTAACTTTGGGGGAAAAAAAGTTCTAAATTAAGTATCTCTCCATAACAGGGCCCTGGTCTCTGGTAACATCCTCGTGAATCTATATGCCATCCTTTCCATTGCTTATTTATTCTTCCCATAACAGGGGTACCTAAATCCAATTATTTGCATCATTAGTTCCAAAACATAACTAGAGTTTGAGCTGATTCACTGACATTGAAGACATGGTCTGTGTGAGGCAATACGGAGGTTTCAGTTTCAGAGGTAGCAGTCACTCCCCTTGGGCAACAAGTTTTTCTACAGTGCCTTGTTGGTGCTCCTATCCTATCTACGCTGAGTCAACATTGAATACTTACTTGCCAAGGCAGTGTTTTCAGCAGGCCCCTGTACTGTACCGTGTGTCTATGTTCCTCTCAAACTATCCTTATCCTATAACACTCTGTCTGTCTGTGGAGTGATCTATTCCGTGGCAGAAATCTATCCACCTCTCTCCTGCTGTTCCTGAATTTCAGTAACTTTGAATTCAGGTAAATGCAGACGGTGATTCGTTCTGGAAAAATGCCTGCCCTACCCTGACGTTTGAGATAATCCGGTAACTCCCATGTCCAGTAAACCTCACACAATGTAAGATACATGTTCCTAAATGAGCAGATGCATATTAGTATCCCTTTTTCCCTTTAAAAACAAGCAGAACTGGTCATGAACAAAATGTAGAACAATGGCTGGACCCTGATCAGTATTTCCATTCATTGGCAGCATTCACACTGGGTGGTAGGTGGTGGGGCGGTGGGGGTTGGGGAACGTTTGGACAAAAGCTAATCACTATCCAAAATATTGGGGTATGCAGCAATTTCTAACTGGATTGCTCATTAAGGAATTGAAGGTCTTTTGGTAAGCAGAATTAAACCCTGCTAACCTGTAGCAACTCTCAGAGCAGACTATCCTATTGGTAGGATATAATTCTGGTTTCCTTATTGAGGAATCCATTCCACAACTGCTGTGTATTAGACCCAGTGAGGGGATTTAATAGTGTTTATCAGACTGTGACTACGTTGTGTATATTATGTTACACCCAAAAGGTATTGGTTTACCCTGATGTAAATCCACACAGATCTGGGGATGCTGCAAAGTCTAGGGCGATGCGCACATTAATGTAAACACCCTTGGAACACTTAATACAAGAACCTTTTATTTACAATAACTTAGAAAAGGCGAGGCCTCCTGAGCTGCATGTAGACTATGCTCCTTATAAGCTATGTATGATTTAATTTAGGTTTACATTAATGTAATAAAAGAACTACGAAGTAAAACTGGCAGGACATGCATACCTGTTTGGATGATGTGATGTGTATTGTTCAAGTGTGTAAATTTCAGTGTAGCGAATGCTTATACAGACTAGGCATTTGGAAAAAACAATTCTTACGTTTTTCTTGTATACTTCTGTGTACTTGTAGTTTTGTGTCTACAGAAATTCATATAAACCAGCAACTCACTTTATTTGTGTAGAAGGTGTTGCTGTGACGAATAAAGAGAATTATTATGTTATCTGATGGTGTTTCTAACTTCTTTGAAATCTGAACTTGTTACTGTAACTGCAGCCACACAATTGGTGCTGTGTATACCATTGAGACCACATAATTCTGCACCATTTTAGAGTGCACATGAATCCGACATGGGTGTCTGTGTCAAGTTTACCATATTACTGCCACAGCAATGCACTGACTGACTGACTCCAGCCGGCCCAGCCGTCCCGCCGGGAGGGCTGGGGAGCTGGCGGGGAGGGCTGGGGAGCTGGCGGGGAGGGCTGGGGAGCTGGCGGGACGGACTGGCTGTCTCCACCACGGCCCAGCCATCCCTCCAGGAGAACTGGGCAGCTGGAGGGATGGACTGGCTGACTCCATCCCGCCTGGAGAGCTGCGGAGCTAGCGGGACGGACTGGCTGAGTCCACGCCGGCCCAGCCATCCCGCCGGCAGGACTGGGGAGCTGGCGGGACGGACTGGCTGACTCCACGCCGGCCCCGCAGTCTGGCCGGGAGGGCTGGGGAGCTGGCGGGACTGACGGGCTGTCTCCACCACGGCCCAGCCATCCCTCCAGGAGAGCTGGGCAGCTGGAGGGACGGACTGGCTGACTCCACATCGGCCCATCCATCCCGCCTGGAGAGCTGCGGAGCTGGCTGGACGGACTGGCGGAGTCCACCGCGGCCCCGACATTCCGCCGGGAGGGCTGGGGAGCTGGCAGGACTGACGGGCTGACTCCACCCCGGCCCAGCCATTGCGCCGAGAGGGCTGGGGAGCTTGTGGGATGGACTGGCTGACTCCACCCCGGCCCAGCCATCCCACAGGGAGGGCTGGGGAGCTGGCGGGACTCACTGGCTGACTCCACCCCGGCCCAGCTTTCCCGCTGGGAAGGCTGGGGAGCTGGCAGGACTGACGGGCTGACACCACCCCGGCCCCGACTACCCGCCGGGAGGGCTGGCGAGCTGGCGGTACTGACTGGCTGACTCCATTCCAGGCCCAGCCATTCCGCCGGGAGGGCTGGGGAGCTGGCGGGACTGACTGGCTGACTCCAGCCCTGCCCTGCCATCCCGCCGAGGAGCTGGCGGGGCTGACTGGCTGACTCCAGCTCGGCCCAGCCATCCCGCCAGGAAGGGTGGGGAGCTGGCGGGACTGACTGGAGTCAACCAGTGAGTCCCGTCAGCTCCCCAGCCCTCGACGGGAAGGCTGGGCCAGGCTGGAGTCAGCCAGTCAGTCCCGCTCCAACAGCATGTTGAAATGCTCCAACATTTCAGTGCCCCGCAGCCACTGCACTGGTGTGTCACCTGAAAGTGTGAACTTAAAGCCTTGAGAACCTGCATCCCAATGTTGGATATTGCTGTGCAAAAGGTGGCTGCTGCATTGGCGTACAAAATAGTCACTACACTATGTCTCTCTGACTATTACGGGGGAGGGGACAGTGGGGAAGGAGGGGACGGGGAGGGGACGGTGGGGAAGGAGGGGACGGGGGAGGGGACGGAGGGGATGGGACAGGGGAAGGGACGGAGGGGATGGGACGGGGGAGGGGACGGAGGTGATGGGACGGGGGAGGGTACGGAAGCGACGGGACGTGGGAGGGGCCGGAGGGCCGGGAGAGGGGATGGAGCGGACAGGACGGGGGAGGGGACGGAGGGGACGGGACGGTGGGGACGGGGGAGGGAACGGTTGGAACGAATGGGACGGGACGGGGGAGGGGGTGAGGGCACGGGGGAGGGGACGGAGCGGATGGGTCGGGGAGGGGCCGGAGGGGACGGGGCAGAGGGGAGGGAGGGGACGGGACGGGGGAGGGGACAGAGGGGATGGAGGGGATGGGACAGGGGAGGAGACGAAGGGGACGGGACGGGGATGGGGACACAGGGGACGGAAGGGACAGGACGGTGGGGACGGGAAGTGGGAGGGAACGATTGGGACGGAGGGGACGAATGGGACGGGAGGGTCACCCTCCCGTCCCAGGAACGGAGGGAATGGGACAGGGAAGGGGACGGAGGGGAGGGGACGGGGGAGGCTACGGAGGGGACAGGACGGGGGATGGAATGGAGGCGACGGGACGGTGGAGGGGATGGAGAGGACGGTGGGGACAGAGGAGACGAATGGGACGGGACATGGGAGGGGACGGAGGGGATGGAGCGGACAGGACGGGGGACAGGACGGAGGGGACGGGACGGTGGGGACGGGACGGGGGAGGGGAAGGGACAGGGGAGGGGATGGTTGGGACGGAGGGGACGAATGGGACGGGACATGCGAGGGGATGGACGGAACAGGGGAGGGGGCGGAGGGGACGGGGGAGGGGGCGGAGGGGACGGACGGGACGGGACGGACGGTGGAGAGGACGGTGGGGAAGGAGGCGACGAATCGGACGGGACGGGGGAGGGGACAGGACGGGGGAGGGGTCGGAGGAGATGGGACGGTGGGGACGGGACGGGTGAGGAGAAGCAGGGGACGGAGGGGACGGGACAGGGGACGGAGGCGACAGAACGGGGAAGGGGACACAAGGGACGGAGGGGACGGGACGGCGGAGTGGACGCAGGGGACGGAAGACATGGAGGGGATGGGACAGGGGAGGGGACAGAGGGGACGGAGGGAACGGGATGGAGGGGACGGGACAGGATGGGGGAGAGGACAGGAGGGGAAAGATGGGGGAGGGGACGGAGGGGACGGGACGGCGGAGTAGATGGAGGGGATAGAACGGGGGAGGGGACGGGACGGGGGAGGCGACGGAGGGGACGGGGGAGGGGACGGGACGGGGGAGGGGACGGGGGAGGGGATGGGATGGGACAGGGGTGGTGACGGAGGGGACGGGACAGGGGAGGGGACGGAGGGGACGGGACAGGGGACGGAGGCGACAGAACGGGGAAGGGGACGGAAGGGACGGAGGGGACATCATTTTGCTCGGTTTCTAACAAATGTAATTCTGATGTTTACCTAACAGAGGGGAGAACAACTTTCTGAAAAGTTATGGTCAAATACTGTGGGTTTGCTTGAGCTTCTGTATGGGCGTAAGGGTCAAAGTCATAGTAATGCAGTAAGCTTACTGAATTAGCCATAAGTCAACTGTATTTTATTAAAAAATACTTAATTTCTATTTTTCCCCTTTCTCTACTCTCCAAATGTCTGCCCAATAACATGCAGCTCTGCTTCTCAACTTCCACCATCACTTATAGAACTCTTATTTTGTCCAGATGTCTGTTAGAGATCAAGACCTGGAGGACTCTTCTCTCCGCTGAGCGTCTACAAAACTGAAACTATCTTGTTTGGCTCTCGTCCAATGGCTTGTCACCTCTGGAGCTCAGACTCCATTAACTTCTCCATGTGTATCCTTGAACACTTTGACTAATTGAACCAATGTAGCTGGATTGAATCTTCCCCACTTTTAAACCTTACATCGAGTTTTTAACTGAGACTGCTTTCTTCAGTCTAGAAGAGTGATTGTCAGCCAACCATTGGCCCTTGGGCTGGATGTGGCCCGTGGGGCCATCAATAAGTGTCCCCATGAACATACATGCTAATCTAGCCGAGTCTGTTTTAAATCGATGCTTTGTGACAGTTTTTTCTTCATTGAATATGTCTTGGCTTATGCCATAAATAATCAAGAAATATTCAATCAAGAGAATTGATTTTGTTGGCCGACCAAAAAAGGTTGGGTACCACTCCTCTAGAACTTTGCTCTATTGTACATCCATCTCGTATCCTCTGCAGCCACAAAACATTATCCATGTCTTTCTCACCTTAATGCTAGATATCTCGAATGTTCTCCCACCAGCCTCCCTACTTGCACCCTCGACAAGCCACAGCCCATACAAAATTCAGCAGTTTGTAAACTCACTCAAGGCTCCGCATATCCATTTGCCCCAAGCTGGCCTGGATCAACTTTAAGATCCCCATCCCGATCTTCAGACCTCTCCCCAAATGACAATTCCTTCAGCCCTGTTCTTCTGTGAATGCCTACTGCTTCATCAAATCTGGTGTTCTGTCTGTTTCCTACTTTCTGCCTTTAGTGGATGAGCCTTCTGTCACTAAATTTCTGCTCTGTGGAACTTTCCCCAAATTTGCGTATCTTGCTCCTTTGCACCCTGCTTTCTAACATTTATTTTCAAAAAAACAACATATCTAACCTCTATCTTTGATCTTGGTAATCTGTTGTTTCTGAACTGCTTCAAAATATTCGTCCACTTTAAAGGAGCTGTATACTTGTACATCTCCTGGGCCCTCAGCGATGGTACCTACGCTGCCTTGAAGCCACAAGGCGATGCACCCGAGCTTATGAAGGCCCTCCCTGCTTCCCACTCTCTCTACCTTTTCTTGCTTTTCGATTGAGAGGCACCTAGTTGTTTCTTGGTGCCTTACCACGATCCTTGCTCTAAATGGTCATGCTTCAAACCTAAGGTTGCCTCCAATTCCTGGCCTTCATAATGGGGCTCCAACATGCCCTGGGTATTGCTGAATCCGAGTACAGTAGCTGGTAACCGCTCCAGTATGCTTTTGTTCTTGGTCCGAAGGATAGATAGGATCAAAGTATTTACTGCCAAAGCCACCTAATGGTCTCCCTGTGCTTGAAACTGTGGAGCTTGTCAGCAGTTTCCTTCTGTAGTCTGCTGATTTACTGTCTGATCTACAGTCACACGTTTGCTGTGATGCCAAATGTCAGCTTCACTCTCCACACAAATTACAGGAGAATGAAATCGCAAAGGACCATAATATTCACATTGGTTATTTTCACCAATGCAAATATGGTAGCTAAGTGCGTTTGAAATGTTTGAAATCTGGTAGCCACCTAAGGATACAAATTCTGTTCGATTCTGTAAGAATCTCCTTCAACTCCCCACCCAAAACAAAATCCTTTTCGTAGTTCTCCTAAATTAACAATAGGTGCTGTTGCCTTAATTTGTGCCAAGTTTGTCAAAAAGCATAGAAATGTTATTGTCTTTGATATCCAACCGAGAGTCTGCCTTAAATTTCCATGTCATGGCAGCACTAGTGGTGTAGTGGTTAGAGTGGAAGCTTATTGACTGGGTCAAATTCCACGTGTTCAGTTTGTTGGTACCCGTCAGGGCTGCGGAATAGGATTGTCGGGTGGGGCACAATTTGGGCAGGTACTTCCCAGGCCAAAACTAGTCAGAGTTCCTATTCTTGTTCCCTCTACAGCACTCTCTAGTAGTTGTTGATGAGTGTAGATGGGAAGGTGCTTTGGTGTGATGCTGCTTCCAGTCAAGTTACTTATGAACATTCGCTGTCAAGACTCACACATCAACTTTGGGCCAGTTAGCAGAGGGCAACTGGTGCTCCTGAAAATGCACCCCGGAGGAGGCAAAGGACCAGAGGCAAATACACTCTGGGGAGAAAAATAGTAAATCATTGAATGCTAAATTTTAATATATAATTACTGTGTCATCTCAGAGTTAGTTCAAGTTCCAGATAGAACATTGCTTACACTCCCCATTGCTTCTCCCAGGAAGCTTCATACTCTACAGATCACATTTTGAATAAGGTTTCTGAATCCATTTTTGTTACAAAAAGTTACTGCAAACCATTCTGTTGTGGGAGAGTAAAGAACAGAACAAAAGCTGACTGTGAATGTAATGCCTAACCAAAGGAAATAGTATTGATCTGTCTGTCTGTCTCCTAGATTGTGATTTACTGTCTGATCTACAGTCACACAAAGTGCATTTAAGTGCCACAATGAATGTTCTTAGTCAATGGACTTTGTTTATTCCAGTAAGACAAGAGCCTACATTTATTTTAATAACAATATTATGCAAAGCTTTTATCTTGAAGTACAAGGCAAGAAATGTGTGCATAAACGTGCATTACCAGAGATAGGTTTTATTATGCATGTCATTACATTTGAGCACTTCTAGGCTTGCTTATATTTTAATGCTTTGTGCCACTTAGGATGGACAGTTCAGCATTAAGATATTGATTCTGAAAAGCAGAGGGTACAAACCATGCTGTGTGTATGCTAAGCTCTTGTCCGGAAATTTCTTTTTGGTTTTGCTTTGTAATCAAATTCACAAAAGAAGCAGAAGGGTTCCATCGCAGGAAACCCTGTCCTCACCCAGTGTCCACCATGTGACCCACAGCAGGATTCCGCTGAATAGTGATAGAAACAGATGATTTTATGCATCATCCTAACCCAGGACCTTGAGATCTATTGCAGAATGTCTAGTATCACACATAGCCAAATCAGCACGGATCGGGTGCGTTAAAGCTGTGATATTCCTGATTTATTGCCTTTATGGCTTAGCTGCTCATTGAATAAACATACTGAGCCATCAGCAGAGAAATTAATGCACTTTTTAGAAATGGTTGAACATTTGCTTCCAAAAGGATAAACAAAAACATTCACGTGCCTTAAGAGTCGAATTTTTTGAAGTTTTTGCCATCTCATCCCTCCTCTTTCTCCTCTCATCTGATTTGCCCACCATTTTTCTCTTACCGGTACACGGTCACTACACTTTACACTAAACATGCTGTGAAGCACTTTGAAACACTGCAACAACATAAGGTGCAAGATCAGATGCAAGGATTATTTTCATAATAGAAGGTAAGAAAGTCACAGAAAGGTCCAGATAACTGATTTGTTAGCCTAGTTTGGTGATGTGCATGGTGCGATTTAAGTTCAGCTCACCTTGCACCTTGTTTAATAATCCTTGCATTTGATATAGCGCTTTCCACATCTTATCAACGTCCCAAAGCGCTTCACAGAATATACTGTAAAGTGAATTGACTGTATATATTTGTGGGCGAATCGCGGCAGCCAATTGCGCACAGCAGTGTCCCACACACAGTCGTGGATTGAAATGACCAATTTTATTATTGTGGTTTTTTTTGGAGGGATTATTATTAGGCGTGTGGAGTAAGGAAACTTGCCCAAGGTTTCGGCCTGACCTGCCTGGATTCGAACACAGGTCTCCCCAGCTTGGTTTCCCCAGCTTGCAAGACAAGTGCTCTAACCACTGAGCCACAGGAGCTCCTGTTTAGAAGTAAGTGTATTGTGAGGTGTGTGTTGGAGTGGCAGTCACTTCAACAACATGAGGAAGTCAGAATTTAAGTTTCATCTCAGTATTTTGTAATATGAAACTCTATTGCTGTTATAAAGTAGGAAATTGCAGGTTCCTAACCACTGGAGGTTGCTTTGCGCAGCGAGATATGGAGCCCATTTAAGTTCACTGCACAACATTGACATGAATGATTGTAAGGGTCTCTATTTAATATCCGTTTCTGTGCTGTCAGTGGACTTATCTCAATGCAGAGAATATCCTCATCATTTGTGGACCTGGTCTGTTTAATCCACTCAGCTTTGGTGGTTGGGTGTGGGAGGGTTGGTATGAGACTGAATCTATTCATTAAATAATTCCTGTTAATAAGAGTGTGCTACTTTTACTTGGGTTTTATTCTTTTCTTTTGGTTGATGGATCCCTGGGTACAATTGCATACAGAGGTTCTCAGTTTGCCTCAATCTGCTGCACAGAAAGGTTATTTTCCCATGTTACCTTCCATATCCTGCAGTCTATACCCTTCAGCCTCCATCGCCTTGTGATGTCCCCCTGACATGAAAGGCACTATACTAGTGTAAATTTGTTGTTGTTCACGTCTCGTAATTGTTTGCTTGTTTTCAGTCTATTGCTCAATACTGTGTTGAATATTATGCCAAGCCAGTGCCATTTCATTGTTAAGCCATAGCTACACAGAGAGTTGGGACACTAGCTTCCTTAACAAAATAGTGGAGATTTACATCAGAAGCAGGCTTCTTATGGTTATAATTTGTGCATTGTGATTAATACCTTGAGGTAGACGGTAAGAGCCCCATTATTTTAAAAAACTTAAGCTTGTTTTGATCTTCATCTAAATTCCCCCCCAACCCACCAAATTTTTAATTAATTATATAATCATCCAGCTCAGATTGGCTGCCTCATTGGTCCACGTAAGATTTATTTCTCCCACAAAATACCCAACCAATTCATATTATTTGAAACACTTTGTGATAAGGCGCTCTATCAAATGCAAGGATTATGCTCCATAAAGTGCTTTGAGAGCTTTTATGTGAAGGGTGCTACAAAAATGTAAGTTGTTGCCATGACTGACACTTCCTTCCAATGGTTCCATTGTGTGTCCCCCATAAGACAGCTGGAGAATATTAAATGGATAGGACTGGACAAACTCACATTCTGCTGTTAATCCTTTAGCATCTCTTCCCTCCCTCCCCAACAGCAGTAAAAATCATCTCAAAGTTTGGGAAGCCGTGCACACTCGAGTCTCCATTGCCTACTGCGTGAAGGAAGAGTGCATACTCAGACCAGATTAGTGATATGCCATTTCATGTTTGCCACCTTGTCAGTCTCCACTGCATTTATTATCTACTCTTGTCGTCTTTGCATAATACAGGATACCCCGGCAAGCCTTCAGCATGAGGCAGCAAGTTGACTTTCCATAGTTTTTCTCCAAGTTCCTGGGCTGTGTTAGGAGTTGGATTCTCCTTAGTTTGGCGTTTGGTGTAGAATCTCTGTTGAACGTCCATAGATAGTCAGCATTGGTTTAAATTTGACTTCCACAAAGTGAAGTGACAAACTAACTCATAAGTACTCTTTCTATGCTTACCGTAGACAAATGATGGAGAGAGCACAAGAGGTGTTTAAAAACATCTTGCTGTGAGCATTATGAGTTTCACCCAAGTACATTATCAAACCATTTCCACATTAGAGTGTTTGGGAGACGGGGTGAACGGGCCTTGGTGCACTCTGTTAAACTCCTTCAATCCTAGTTCAATATACAGTACTATGCAGGAATATACAGTACTGAAAGAAATTCAGTGCACTTCCAAGTGCTTAACAAAGTGCTTGTTTTATGTTTAAAGCAATTCTGTGGGACATTTTAGTTCCCCCCACATAAATATTTTACCTGAACACAGTAAAAGCAATAGTCTGACTTAACACGGGTTGGATTTTAAAATAAATTACGTAAAATGCTTGCAAGGTTTGTCATTTGTAGAACAGCTGTGAAAAACGCAATGTCAACTGCAGACTATCTGCACTGGACAGTCGTGGACCTGTGTGTTACTTACCTAAACCTGCAATAACCAGAACTTAAATCAAGAACTCATGCTACACAATGTTTGATCTGAAACAGCTCACTATTTAAAATGCTGTTTGTAAATTTTGTAATGATACAGATCTGCATTTGATTCAAAGAAAAATCTCATGACCAGTTATTCTGGGTTGATTATGATGGGTTGATACTTTATAGATGAGTAAGAACTATTTTTTTAAAGAATTACGGCATTGGTGTGATAACATTCCATATATGTAAAATATGTACAGATTATGTATGTAATAAATCTTTTGAGACAATAACCATGTTGCTGAGATTTTTATTCCACCGTGTCTGTCTTTTCCCTTGTTCTATCTCCTGTCACCAGGGCTGTAGGACTCGAGTCCTGGACTCGGACTCAAGACCGGTCTCGAGTCCTCATTTCAAGGACTCGGACTCGGCTGTGCAGGCCTCGGCTGTGCAGGACTCGGACTAGGACTCGACAGCAGGGACTCCAGGACTCGGGCTTCGAGACCGCCGCGAGTCCCGCAATTTTTCCGAATTCTGCAGTCGGCGCACGGCTAAACGTTAAAGAGTAAAGTTACAAACTGCCCAGATTTTAATAAATAAAAAAATATATACCACAAACTGAAATGAAAACAGTCATGTCACGTGTGATTATAGGCTATCTACCATGATTCCCCATGCATTTTTCATACCTGTTTGATGACATTTTCAGGAATATTTTCACGTTAAATGCACGCCATGCATTGGAAGAGTTATTTTCTACACGACACTGTCTGTGTAAAATTACTTTGGGATTAGCGCGTATGGAATTAAGCTGGAGCACAATGTCAATTTAGAGAACACAATTACCCTATCAAATTTCATCTCAAATTCAACATATTTCTTATAATTTTGATTTAATAAAATATTATTGATATGTAACAGTCGGTATAATTATTTACGCAGTGGATTTTTGTCTTCTAAGTATTTATAATGGAGGTAATTTTTACATTGGCAGTGTAACTGTTTTCTCTAAATTGACGGTGTTCACTGGTGAACAGGCAGTTTCTTCGTCGAAGTGCACCCTCCGATCCCCAGATATAAGCGTACTACACTTATATCGCGTGCTACGCGCTAAAACCTCCCTGATTCTTACAGTATCCTGCCTGCGCAGAGAAAGACTTCAGCTCGCCTTTAGGTATGAGATATGTAGATATGAGGTGGAGCAGAGGAGAAAAGATATTAAAAATGTATAATAGAGAGTGAAGACACTAATTGTCATCTGTGTCGTAGTGTAGTTATTGTGATTTATTGTCAATTTCTTGTCAGTTTTACCTTTTCTTGTAACTCTAGCTAGGTTTTTGTGCCGAGATCAGTGCAATGGCTTTATCAGACAAGTGACTGACGACTTGAAAGTCAATATTCCTTGTACTTCAGGGACTAAAAATAGAATTTTAATTTAATCTTGAACCAAACCATTAAGCACTTGAACTTCAGGATAATGAGTCAATTTATTGCATAAAGCCATGAAGTAAGAACCCAACCCTTCAAAACAAAGCGTAGCAAGCAATATACATCAAACAAAGGTATAAGACTGAAATTCTAACATGTATAAATTGGTGATGGGCGTGAATTTTTACATGGAGGACTCGGACATTGAGGACTCGGGCTCGGACATTAAAAAGTGACAGGGACTCGGACACCTCGGATGAGGACTTGACTACAGCCCTGCCTGTCACTGGCGACAGATACAATGTAATCTTCCTGGAAGCCTTTTTACTTGAGGGAATCGAGATCAGAATTATGCAATGCATGAGCTGGAACTAGCAGCAACAAAATATAAGTGCAATTGAAAGTTGCAATGCTGAACTTTTTTCAGAGAGCAATTTGCAGAGATTAATGTATTTCTAATGTACTCCAGATGATCCTCTGAAAGAAGCCAATTGAAGAAGAGGAGCCGGAATGAACTCAGCTCTTTAGTTTCCAAGCAGTAAAGCTCAAGAGATTGGAAGTTGCTCACACTCTGGCAGCCTGTTGAGCCTGCAGATGTTGATGTGCTGATATGGCAATCTGTGGCAGTGTCTTTGTTACAAGTCAACAAACTGCATCGGGTTTTATAACAATAACTTGCATTTATATAGCGGCCTTCAGACAGGTTAGCAAATTGGGGTGCGAAAAATAACGGAGCTTGGCACCAAGCTGGGGAGACAGGGGAGGTGACTCGGCACCATTGAAGAAGGTTTTCAGGTGTGGATGGGTTAGAGGTAGAGAGTGCCACACGTTTGGGGCCTAGTGGCTGAAAGCCCAGCTGTCGAAGGAGCATTTGGGATGAGGGATGTGCAGGAGGCTGGAGGCTGAATGAAGGTGGTGGAGTAGGATATAATAATAATAATCCTTGCATTTTATACAGCGCTTTTCACATCTACTGGACGTCTCAAAGCACTTCACGGAATATACTGGAAAGTGAATTGACTGTATACGTATGGCGAAACGTAGCGGCCAATTGCTCACATCAGTGTCCCACAAACAATCCTGGATTGAAATGACCAATTTTTTTTTGTGAAGGATTATTATTAGGCATGTGGAGTAAGGAAGCTTGCTCAAGGTTTCGCCCTGACCTGCCTGGAATTGAACCCAGGTCTCTCGCTTGTAAGGCGAGTGCTCTAACCAGTGAGCTACAGCAGTTCACAGAGGTCGGGAGGTACGAGGGCATGAAGCGATTTGTCGGTGAGTTTGAGGATCTTTAAATTTATCTATTTTGCAACAGGGAGCCAGTGGAGCCTGACAAGGACTAGGGTGACTGGGGATATTTGATGCGGATGAGGATACAGGTGACAGTGGATTAATTGGATTTGATGAATGGTGGAGCGAGGGAGCTATGCCAAAAAATCGACATTGGATTAACGGAGCCAGGTGATAAATGTATGCAGAAAGTTTTTGAAAACTTTATTGGACTAAACACCTCTGCCTCTAAACTTTTTCTTATCATCTATTGAGATTAGGCTATTAAGGCACTATTGGTTAATGATGATTAACAGCCTAGCTTATAAATATTGTGAAGATATGAGATGGCCTCCCAATGTGAAAGGTCAATGGCAAGAATTATTATAATACTGTAGCCACAATCAACGCACACATTTTTGAGGGGTGCAAACAAACTTTACTGATCCCTATAAACAGGTAGGTGTTTATCGTGGTGTAAATGACCTCTCATCCTTTCAAATCATTCAGTTTCCAGGAAAATTGAAACATGGGAGTCCTGGAGGAATCTAGATGCTCATGCATTTGTCTTTCACAAGAATCTCAATATCTTCAGTGGGGATTTTGTTATCCTTTAGGCTAGAAAGAAATGACACAAAATTGTACAACTGGTTATCTTTCGTAGCAATGGCTGAACTTGCTGCATGATCTAAAGGGAAGTGGCTGTTCTTCACACGGTTGCTAAACTGATTCTGGCGGTGAATAAAAGAGGGGCAGACAATGATTGAATGGTCCCATTATAGCAGGATTGATACCAAGTAATGGCAATTTCTCCAGCGCTGTCCAGAGGAGATAGAAACCCACTCACAATCATCGGCTGCATGTGGCTGTGGGTATTCATGATATTGTCATTGTCAGAATCTGAAAGTGACTGGAGGAAGGCAGGCATGTGATAGCTTTTGTGGGTGGCCATTCTATAAATAACAACAACAACAAGAACTTCGATTTATATAGCACCCTCCACGCCAGACGGTGTCTCAGAGCTCTTCACAGTAGCGGATCCCGGGACTGAGCCAGGAGCAGGGGCAGGAAGGTGACCAAAAGCTCGGTCGAAGAGAAAGGTCTTCAACCGTGACGTGAAACTGGGAAGAGTGGGGGCGAGGCGAAGCGAATGAGGAAGGGAATTCCAGAGCCTTGGGGCGTAGTGGCTAAAAGCATGGCCGCCGAGGGTGGAGCGGAGGACTCAGGGGACATGGAGGAGGCCAGACCCAGAGGAACGAAGGCAGCGGGTGCTGGGTTGGGGGGGGGAGAGGAGATCAGAGAGATAGGGGGGTGCAGAGGAGTGGAGGGATTTGAAAACAAGGGTGAGGATCTTGAAGTCGATCCTCTCTGGGATAGGGAGCCAGTGAAGTCTGGCAAGGATTGGGGTAATGGGGGAGCAAAGCTTAGAGTGGGTGAGTATGCGGGCGGCAGAGTTCTGGATAAGATGGATTTTGTGGATTGTGGTGGAGGAGAGACCGGCGAGGAGGGCGTTGCAATAGTCCAGCCGAGAGGTGACAAAGGCGTGGACCAAGGTTTCGGCGGCTTTTAAGTTGAGGTATTGCCGGAGACGGGCGATCCGTCGGAGGTGGTAGAAGGCAGTGCTGGTGACGGACCAGATGTGGGGGAGGAAGGACAGTTGGGGGTCGAACCTGATGCCAATGTTGCGCACATAGTTGGCAGGAGGCTAGGGCTAGAGGGGGCTCAGCCTCTCCCTACCTACCCTGTTTATCTTCAGCTCACCTCTGATCAGCTGTCAGTCAACACAAAGATTCACTTAAGTTAAAAAGGACTGACATTTTAACTCAGTTTTACTCCCCCCTCCCCCCACACCCGAACCTCCTTTCCAAGAATATTGTCATCCATCACCTATGAATAAAGCTGATGGAAATTTCTAATTCTCGAGTCCAATCCTTTGCCATCTCTTGACCTCCACTGCCCAACCCCATCGCGGGTCAGTGGATAGACTAATGATTTTGTTGTTGTTGTTGTTGTCTACTGGTACATTATACTTTTGTTTCCTCTGACGAAAATCAACCCATGTTTTATTGTGCAACATATGCCTTGCCAGACTTCCGCCTCAAATTCTTCAAATAGCAAAAGATAAATTCACCTGCCTTTTTAATGAGACTGAGAAACGTGGGGTGGGGAGAGGGGGTGGTGGGGGGTGGGAATCTCTGAGGGAGAATGCTCATGATGGGGCATATAAATGAAGACGCGCCAGACTCGGTGAGCTCCTGATCCTCATTCAGGCAGTTTAATGAGGGTTTTTTTTATGGCTTTCAATTTCAGTGATGGATGATGCAATGGAATCACTTATTGACATCTTAGCCTTACCAGATCTCTTTTATAGCTCTATTTTCTTCCAGTGACTGCAGCAGGTAAGTAACCTGAATTTGCAGGTTCAATCAACCTGCAAATTCATTGGGATGTTTGGGATTGTCTGAGCTCAAATAGGCATTCTATTCAATTCTAACTGTTGCAAAACGTCCTCTGAACATTAGTGCCGCTGTTTCACCAAAGTTATCCTTCTCTTACAGCTGCTGATCAAGCACTTTCTTCTTTCGGTTTCAGGTTTCCAGAATTCACTTTTTTTTCCCTCTTTATCTCAGAGCACTTTTCAGTTAATTGGAAACAAAAACAAAGGTTGCTGGGGAAACTCAGTAGGTCAAACAGCATCCATGAAGAAAGGAAAAAGAGTCAACGTTTCGGGTCTACAACCCTTTGTCAGGACACAGGGCTGGAATTGACTATTTTTCACACGTTGACTCTTTTTCCTTTCTCTATGGATGCTGCTTGACCTGCTGAGTTTCCCCAGCAACTTTTGTTTTTGTTTCAGATTCCCAGCATCTGTAGTATTTTGTGTTTTGTTCAGTTAATTGGGATGTCTCCAGGCAGATTCAATTGTACCTATTATGAGGCATCATAGTGTTCCATTTATTTCAAAGACAGGCTGTGGAAGTCTTCAGCACAAAAATTGGGTCTGAAGATTTCAAATCCAAACGGATGCTTAGAACAATACATCATTTCATAACATTTGCTGTGATAATTCTCATTGAATCTATTATGAAACATTACTTTTTTCACTCCTTCACCACTTTTAAAACTGGTTAAAAAAAATTGCTCGCTTTGTCTTTGCAAGAAGAATCCAAACTCACAATTGCCTGTGTTTGGCTCAAATCACCAGGTTTGATGTGTTTGAATGGTGTTCACTCTCCGACCACAAGAAACGTGTGCAGAGCTTGACAGGATATAGGAGAGCTGACATTTATTGGTACAATCTTCCTTTAGTTATGTTTCATGGTAAGCTGTTGTGGATGGGTCAATACTAGGAGCTGGTCTACTAATATAGTTCATCACAGTAATTGCAACCACCTTATTTTTGCTGCATTTGTCTACAAATTGGAATTTTTATACTTTACTGTATCACCTGTGAAAAACTTTGAGGTGAATTTAGAATTTTGTTTAAGCCTTGGGATGTCCTCAATGTCTTGGACCGTGAAAGGCGCTCTGTGAATGTAATTTTGTTGTTGTTGTATTAAGTGGTGTGGAGCCAATATTTTAATTGTGGAAAAAGCAAAGATTTTCTACAAACAAACATCAAACCCAAGCATTGTAAATAGAGGGAACCATACACAAATAAACCAGGTCACTTCTACTGCCCTTTACAGCAGAGAATGGACATGGTGCTGCAGGAGAAAGCTGTGAATCTTAAGAGAGGTTCAGATTATTATTATACAATATTATTATTAAATTAGACCATTTCACCTCAACCTTCTAGAATACCCCTTTTGCCAACAGCCTTTCACAGCATCTTTTGTCTTTTGAACTAGTCTCAACTACCCTTCCTGTGTCTGTCCTGAGTCTGCCCTTTGTGACTCTAGACCTACCTCTCGACGTGAAAGGCACTCTATCAATGTAATTTTGTTCTTGTATTTTGTTGTTGTTATATCCTCTCGTTATACTGTCTCAGTGAATCTGACAGTTTTGTTTGGGTTTACTTTCTCAATCCTATTTAAAATCTAAAAAAGTCTCCTATGAGACTTTCAGGACAAAGAGTCTACTTATTGCTCGTAGCTCATTCCTCTAAATACCGGGGATCTCCTCTCCACTGCCTCTCGGAGCTGGGCAACCCCTTTTAAGGTGTGGTGACCACAACTGTTTGCACTGCAGTGTTTGAGGTGTGGTCTGAGGAAACCACCATATAGCTTGAGTATGTCTCGCCCAGAATTCTGCCAACTTTACCATAGGCTTTCCAGCGATGTGTTTATTTTCAACATTTCTGCAAAATTTTTAGCCGCTCCATCATCCAAATAATTTTGTGCCAACCTAGAAGAAAAACAAAATCCGAGTTTGTCATTATTCCTTGTGCAATTCCCTCCTTCCCCTCCCTCCCTGTGTGTCTCTCACTCTATCTCCCTCCTGTCTTTCATCCGTCCCTCCATCCAGATATGGAATAAAATTTCTGAGCCCTCTCACGTAAACAATATGAGTTGAAGAGAAGACTTTTAAAATTCAAAAAAATGTATAATGTGAGAAAAAAAATCAAACTTGAGTCTTTGATTACTGGTCACATAAAGTTCATACGGGGATTGGAAAAAAAATTCACATTACAGTTAATTTATCCTGTGCTGTATGTTCAACGCTACTTTAACTCTGCGCATTTTACTCACGCAATATTCCAGGCAATGCTCCATATCTGTCGTGGGCGATTAGGGTGAGTGTATATATTTAAACCGTGCACTGATCACATTTTCTGCAATACAGCCATGTCCACATTTTCTTCATAAATAGAATACCGTATATCTCCGCGTATAAGGCGCAACCCCCACTTTTGACCTTTTCTTGGTGAAAAAAAACGGAAGCATTTTCAATGATATTGCCGGCAGAAGGGAGGAGAGACAGGAGAGACAGGTAGGTAGGGAGAGAGAGAGGCAGGGAGGCAGGGAGGGAGGGAGGGAAGCAGGCAGACAGGCAGCCAAGGAGAGAGAGAGGGAGAGAGGCAGGCAGCCAGGGAGAGAGAGAGTGAGAGAGGCAGGCAGCCAGGGAGAGAGAGAGGGAGAGAGACAGGCAGGCACGCAGGCAGGCAGGGAGAGAGAGAGGGAGAGAGACAGGCAGAGAGGGAGAGAGACAGGCAGGCAGGCACGCAGGCAGGCAGGGAGGAAGGGAGGGAGGGAAGCAGGCACGCAGGCAGGGAGGGAGGGAAGCAGGCCGCCCCTCCTGTTTACTGTATTTCCGAGGCTCAAAATTGCTTGTTCCTGTGTATAGGGCGCACCCCCAACTTTCGATATCTTCACACGTGAAAAAAAGTGCGCCTTATACGCGGAGATATACGGTATTTAAATCAAAAATATGTTTGTGTGCTCCTTATAGTACAGTATCGTACAGTTCATTCTTGCAGGCTGAACATTTTTGTTACTACAGAAGAAAAAATAACCTGCACTTTTATTGAGCTTAATCACATTGAAATGTCTCAAAGAGCTTCATGGGTGAGTACAGTACTGTCAAATGTAGTGACTATTTGTGTAGTGGGGTAGCTAATTTATGTGCAGAGGATAAGACTAAGAATAAGGAGCAGGAGCAGGATATTCGGTCCCTGGGGCCTGGCTGATCTTATTGAATGATAAAGGTCCTACAAACATCCATGAAGTGAATGGACACACTTTCTGTAAGATTGTTGTCCAGGACTTCCCTATCTTTTCAAATAGCACCTTAGGATCTTTAACAGCCACCCCAATAACAAGCAGATAGGATGATTTCATGTCACATTTAAAGTATAGCACCACCACTATATTTACACTCACTACAGGAGAATATTGCGGTAAACTAAATTTATCTCCTGTAAATATATTAGTTCTGAGCATTAATTTATAAACAAATCTTTCTTCCCAGTATTGTTATTATGGTCAATTCTCCTTACAATATATTCTGTGAAGCACTTTGAGATGTCTAGAGGATGTAAACAGAGCTATATCAAATGCAAGAATTACTATTATTAGTATGGTGATGTTTCGAAGCATCTCGGTGGGTAAGATCATATAGAACATAGTGGAATCCTGCAGCATATTGGTTAGACCCAGGTTCAATTCCTACATAGCGTGAAACCTTAGACAAATTTTCTTACGTCACACTCCTCTGTTTATCTCGCAGTATCTAGGAATCCGGTTAGTCGATTGGCGGATCGCTTTTCTAGGTGTAATAATTCCTTTCAAAAAATTTGAATAGTTTGGTCACTCAATCCACGACTTTTTGTATGCAATCGGCTGCCATGTTTGACCCACAAAAATACACAGCCAATTCATTTTTACAGTATATTCTGTGAAGCGTTTTGAGACATCTCTATCAAATGCAATGATTATTATCCTACTGATGTTTGCTGAGTGCCCCAAGTGATCCTCATGGATTGCCTACCAGAATATCTTCAGGGCGTTGTTGCTGCGGAGTGCAGTGGCTAAGTGTTTCCCGCCTTCTGGTGAGATCTGATTTGCTGCGAGGCTGAGGAGATATGAAAAGAATTGATACGATTTGTCTTCATTGCCATGATTTCAACCCCAAACTATAATTTAACCCATATTACACTTCCAGACTAGAGCGGAAAAAAAAACTATCTCAAAGTTGAGTTTGTTACTAACAGGCAGGATAAGCTGCCGGGGCGGATCAATAGAAATGATAAAGTAAGAATATAACCATCTCACCACAATATGCTCTGCTTTTCTGAGAATGAATGATTTTCTGTACATTGCTAACAATCTTACTTTTATTCGCACAAAATGTGATCTGCAGAATCAATACTTTAATGATGGGCAACAATAACAACATCAACAATTTTGCATTTATAGAGCGCCTTTCACGTCGGGAGGACGTCCCAAGGCGTTGCACAGGAGGCGTGTGACCCGAGCTGGGAGGGGAGTGTTTGGGAAGGGGTGAAACACGAAGGGGAGGTAAAAGAGTTCGGGGTGGAACAAAAGGCACGATCGAAGAGGAAAGTCTTCAAACCGGCCTTGAAAGAGGAAAGGGAAGAGACGAAACGGAGGGATTGAGGGATGGCATTCCATAAGGTGGGAGCGGAGAAACTGAAGGCCCGGCCTCCGATGGTGGGGCGGTTCGGGCGGGGGGCTTGGAGCAGGCCAAGTCCTGTTGAACGGAGGGTCCGGGTGGGCGTGTAGGGGGAGAGTAGATTGGTTAAGTAGGATGGGGCAAGGCCGTGTAAGGCCTTGTAGGTGAGGACGAGGATCTTAAACTCGATCCTCTGGAGGATGGGGAGCCAGTGGAGACGGGCGAGGGTGGGGGTTATGTGGTCGCGGAGGCGGGTGCGGGATAGTACACGGGCTGCAGAGTTTTGGATGGCCTGCAGCCTATGAATGGAGGAACTGGGGAGGCCGACTAGGAGAGAATTTCCGTAGTCCAGCCGTGAGGTGATGTACGCATGCACGAGTGTTTCGGCAGCGCGGGGGGTAAGATAGTTGCGGAGCCTGGCAATGTTGCACAGATGGAAATAGGCGGTAGAAGACGTGAAAAGCGCTATAACAAATGCAAGGATTAGTATTATTATTACATTTAGATTTACTCTGTAAATTTTCTGGAAAATAAGGTTAGGTGTATAAATAATATAAACTCGGAACAAATGGAGCTACATAAAGTCTTTTCTATACAATTAAAAAATCCACCAATAAGTCAGTAACTTTTCTACAATAACATGAAATGAAATACCTTAAACTAAGTGTTAAGCAAAGCATTCCGATACAGACAAGATTCTCTGATAAAAGTGTTCCCCCTCCCCCTCAACTCCTTTTCTATATGAAGGAGAAAGTGAACTATTTATCCTAATGTAGTATTCCACAAAACATACTGTTATAATATAATTAATCAAAAAACAATCAAATTTACTTACCTCAGGATCTCGATCAACCCAGAGAGGGATAAGCCACGCAAGACCAAGTCGTGATGGCATCTGCTCCTCATTATTTTGCCCATAGGCTAACGACCAAAGAGATACCCAGGTCTAAAACAGAAAAAGATGTGACTTTTTTTTTTAAATCACCAATATATTTTAAGACCAAAATGTTTACTAAAATTGTTCTCTTTGAAGATTGTATAATGAGCAATATTTTATTAAAAACTTGTGAACTAGTCAAAATGAATAACACTACGAAGGAGAAAATAATATTTTGTACTATATTTTGTATAGTAAATCTAGCGCCAGCAGTTTCTACAATGCATTTATATACCAAGACAATGTCTTGGTGTGGGATTGTGTCAAGACAAGGATGGAGGGCCAGATGGGGCAAGACAGTAAGTGAGAACGCAGCAATATATGAGGTAAAAAAAAGAGGGAAGGAATCACTGAATGAGAGGTAAAAAGGAGCGAGATGAGGGAACAATTGTGAATGAGTGTAACTGTCATAAGTAAGAGAGCTAAAATACAGAAGAAAGAGTGCATTGTATGAGGAAGATACAAAACAGGGTGTATGTTATTCCAAGAGCTGAAGATACAATGAATAAACAGAATGACTATCACGCATAAAGTGAATACACCGACATATGCATGCTGATGGGTTGCGCAGTTGTCAAACATTAGGCTGACCCTCTCAACAAAACTGGTATGAAAGGCTCTGTATCAGAGCAAGGATTATTAATTAGAAATGTTTTTGAATGCTATCAGTTAACACTTGCAAGCATGGAAAATATTTGAATAAGCTCTACATATGCAATTATTTTCAAATGATGTAAGATTTCCAACAAATTTAAAATATGTAACTTCACTGTGCATCTGCTAGTTTCACATAGTTCAGCGAACTGGAAGTACTCTGGAGCCATTGAATCACAACACGTATAGACAAATTCTTGATAAGTTTGTTGTATTGAAGTTTTTAAAAAAAATCAAATATGGCAAATTATAGTTACCTCATCATTGGCCTGGGTCATCATCTCATGCGACAGTTGAAGCAAGCAAAGTACTGCACTTTTTGTCACGCCTTTACCCATGTAAGACATAGCATTTCCTCCCCATTCCACATAAAAGGATGAAATGACCTATTAATGATAAGACGTGGATATGGTTACAAAACTCCCCATCAACCACTGTCCAAGAGTTATCTGGATAGACAGCTGGAAAATATCTGGATAATCAGAAGTAAGAGAATAAAAGATATGGAGAAAGGACACTGAAATGGGATTAAAAGATTTGTCATGATCCAATAAAATGTTAAAACTGCTCAATGGCTAAACAGCCTACTTGCAGGTCACTTTTCCGGGAATAATAATCCCTCTAAAATATATAAATCACTTAATCCACAACTGTTTGTGGGCCACTGCTGTGAGCAATTGGTTGCTTCATTTCGCGCAACAACAACCTGCACTTACACAGCTCCCTTCACGCCGGGTGCCATCTCTAAGTGCTTAACAGTGGTGGAGCCTGACTTCGAGTCGGGGCATAGGGTAGGTGGCCATACGCCCACAATTCACTTTTGTCTATTCTGTGAAGCTCTTTAAGACATCTCGAAGACGTGATAAGGCACTATATCAAATGCAGGCTTAATATTATTATTAAAGCATAAAACTAAATGAAAATGGAACTCTACAAATAGGGGTATAGAGGATAACCCAAAGAGAAATTACTAAACTTATATATTTCATTAGGCAAGTTAGAATATTTTGTTCAGATTTGGTCACACCACTTAGACACAATGGTAAACAGAGGTGTGCAGAGGAGATTTACTAGGATGATGCCAGTGATGAATGGTCTATAATCTATTTAAGGCTTAGAATGGTACAGAGCATTGGGTATACATAACATGATATTTAATGCTAAATGTGAACCTAATTTAAAAGAGATCATATCCATGAATTACTTTGCTGAATTGTTGTTCTTACCTCAAGCAACCCTGTCAAATATTTCATACACAGGGTATATGGTTCCAAAGCAGCAGAATGCAAACTCCACCTGGGAAGAGCAGTTATGTGAACCATTCCTCGTAGTGTTCGCTCCAATGAAGGTAGACCATAGAAATGTGGTGCATCTGTTTTTCGCAAGCACTCCAGAAATTTAACTGCCAGCAGTGTTCTGAAAGGGCCAGCCAACGACAAACATTTTCTGAAAGAGCACAATGCAAACTCAAGTATGTATTTTAATAGGTTATGTATGGATCTGTGGTGAAATAGAAATTTTGATAGTTGCAACCTAAAAACTTTTTTTAAAAGTTTAGAAAAACACATACTATAAAACAAAGCTAATCACACACGATGAAAACAGAATGTTTAATTATCTTCTAGTACCTATCTGTAACAGAGGTGAGCGCTTGTAATATGGTGTTAAAGAATTCAGTCAGCTCCTTTTGTAGTTTTTGTTTTACAAGAGTTTGAATTTCATCCATTTCACCCTGCACTGGTGATTCAGCTCCCACATAGAAATTCAGCAGCGGATTGGATTCCTATAGAAAAAGACACCAGTATAGTATTAACGAAACTTACCCAAATCGGATTTATTTAAGCATCTTTTATTGTCTCTAATCCAAAAGCATTAAACTAATTGTAGTTTCAATAATAATGATAATCATTTAATTTGATATAACACCGTATCAAGTCTTCAAAATGTCTCAAAGTACTTCACAGAATATACTGTGAAGTGAATTGGCTGTATATTTTGTAGGCAAAATAGGCAGACAATTGCGCACAGCTGTGTACACACAAACAATCGTGGATTGAGTGACCAATTTATTATTTATTTATTTATTTATTGAAGCAATTATTACCCCTAGAAAAGCAATCTGCCAATTGACTAACAACTAGGGTTCCTACTTAATTCTAAGCAAAAACTGTGACTGATTTTCTTTAATGTTAAACTATTAAAAAACATCTAGAAAGGGCAACAGATGAATGTAATTAAAGGAAAGTTTAAAGATTTCTTATGCTTTGGTGATACACCCCCATTCTCACCCGGCTTCACTGGCTTCCAATTCCTCAGAAAATCAATGTCAGAATCCTCGCCCTTATTTTTCAAGCCTCTGTGGACTTCCTCTTCCCTACCTCTGCGACCTATTAACACCATACCAACCTGTCGCCCACCTTGTCCGCCCCACCATTGGCACTCAAGTCTTCAGTGTTTCTGCCTTTCTGCCCCCGTCCTCCATCCCAGAATCCCTCCACCTCAGTGATATTATCCATTAAAAGATCCAGGTTATCAATTTCCTTGAGTTGCCTTCTAGTTTCTTCATGATGCTTCCAGAACACAATATTTTTAACAACATCTAATATATCACCTACATATATACAATCAATTCACTTTACAGTATATTCCGTGAAGCACTTTGAGAAGTCTAGAAGATGTGAGCAGTGGTTTATTACCATTATATTTGTTACCTGTCTGAGCAGGAGTTCTAAAAGTGATGTCAGATCCTTTGAATCCACACCATCTTTTTGAGCTAACAACAATTTCCTCAGGAAGGACATAACATCAGCCAGCAGCTTCTCGTCTTCAGTACACGCTGGAAGAATTTGCAAAAACCTGGAATATATTTGATTAAAATGTTCAAATATCAGAGTAGCACAAAACACTCAATAAGCATACCTTTCCCGATTTATAAAATTAAATCCATTGAATATTCAGACTTTATTCAATCAAAAATTAGATAGCTAATGCAGCCACTGGTCGGCACTTCCAGGGTAGGTTGACTGGTTAGTCAGCAGAGTATCCTCAAGCATTTCCAGCATTTTCTGGAAACACCACTGATAAAGCTCTCTAACTTCACAACATCCACAGGAAGCTAGAGTAGGAAGTCAAAAACTGTTTCCTGAGAGGAATGAATGGATCGCAATTCTGTATACCGCAGGTCTGTAGTATGACTATATTTTATCTGAACCACACTATAAATGTAATGCTGAATTCACTGACATTTTTTAGTAAGGCCACAATTAGGAGTTAAAAATATATATAACTTGGGGCACCCAATTATAGGAAAGATATAAAAAGAATGGAAAAAGTACATTGTATATTTCCTAAGGGGATTTTGTTATGAAAAGTCAAAAGTTTAGGCCTTTTTGACCGAAACTAAGTCTTCAAGATCATGAAGGTTTATAACAGAATAAATAAGATTATTTCTATTGGAATTAAAAATGGTTAAAGAAAAAGTCTCCAAGAGACGTCTGTGTCAGAAGTTGTGAGTTCAAGCCCCAGATTGGAACTTCAAGCTGATTATAGGCTGACATTCTAATGCATGCAGTTCCAGAGAGGTACTGCATAGTTGCAGGTGGTGACCTTCAGATGAAACATTAAACTGAGGTCCTCTATGCATGATTAGGTGGAAGTTAAAGATATTTTGGCTTTATTAGAAGAAGGGAGTTTCCTACCCTCATTCACCCAGATAAAATTAGCCATTCTGTTCATGGCTGTTTCAGAGACATTACTATGAGTAAATTAGCTGTTGCATTTGTCTACCAAATACAGCCATTATATTCTACAGTAAATCCTGTTAAGCTCTTTGAAATGTCACAACAACACGCTATATCAAATGTAAAGATTATTAAATTGTTATTGAAACATAATTCATAAATGTATAGGGAACTGCTTACATGCTTGAAAGCAGACAATCAAAATATGGGTAGGAAGCAGCAAAGCCACATTGCATTAGGTGCAACGCCACATTTAAGCGCTCTGAGACGCCGTCTGATGTGGAGGGCGCTATATAAATCGAAGTTGTTGTTGTAGATGAGTTGTGGAGAAAAACACAAGTGCAGACCCAATGGGGCGAATGGTCTGTTTTAATGCTGTAACATTCTATGATTTTATACCATTGCTAAACTTGCTCTCAACTACAGCAATTTTTAAAAAAACTTTAAAGTTTTTACCAGCTCAACAACAGAACTTTCAATTTTTAAATAACAGCTTTTCTTATTAAACCACTCCTATTTTGAAGTTTCACAAACCTGCCCAATGCTGTATGCCATTCAAGCTTCTGTAAAACAGTGAAGCTGCTGTCTATTCCTTGCTTGAGAGCTAGTTTATCATTCAGCAAGTATAGTCTCATTCTGGAGAGAGCAGAGCTGACAGTGACGTGAGACACTGCCAAAGAGATGGAGCAGAGGCAGTCCTGAAGACCACTGGCAACATTGGTGACTTTGAGCATCACACCATCAATGGGAGACAACTTTAGCTTCTCTATAAATCTAAAAAGAAAATAAATGCAACAAATAGATGCGTCAGTGAAGTCTTTATGCACTGTAACTATAAACTTAACTACAGTATTTAGTATACAGTAAGAGCGCGCGTGAAAATAATTATATCCACCAGTCTTAGGTTCAATTTGTGCCTCTGCTGACAACCCAGACTGCCACAAAGCATCAATGAAAATGAGGCATTTTGAAGCAATGTGCTGGAGTGGAAGTCTTAGGGAGATTTGATAAATCAAGTTGGGCTCATGGGAATGGGGAGAGAGCAGCCGCTATTTGTATAGACATCCAGGACACAAAACAGCACTCATCACATTACTGATACCTAAGAACTTTTTAAAAGAGGCAGGTTAAAGGGTTATAATAATAATCCTTCCATTAGATATAGCGCTTTTCATATGTTATCAACATCTCAGAGTGCTTCACAGAATATACTGCAAAATGAATTGATTGTATATGTGTGAGTGGGTTATATAAAGGATCCATATTCTGGGCCAAATCAGAGTTTAACCCAGTGGTTAAGGACGCCAAATGAGGAAGCATTTTGCCCAAACCCTGAATTTGAAGACAAAACATTCTTAAATTTTGAGACAAAATGCTGGAATGTATTTAGGAAATTTCAGGCAGCTGCTCATTACCCCGAGAATGAGTTGATGTATACAGAAAAAAAGGGCAAGTGGAAATAATTGGATGGCTTTCAAAAAAATAAAAAGTGGTTTATTGATCACCATAAAATAGTATATACTTACTCTGCTGATGTATAGGTTTTCAAACACTTAATTTGATCTAATAGGTGGTCAATTCCATTATACTATGCAAGATTCCAGGCTATTTTTAACATGTCTGAAGTAGGGAACGGCGATATGGGATTTTTCCGGATATGGTTATATCGGTTTGCTCATACCTGCTTAAACCGATCTATCGAGTTTTTATACTGCGCATGCGCGTGCATTCGAAGTGCGCGTGCATTGATGGCGCGCACGTGCGCGCGCTCAGTCGCGGTGCGCGCGCATTGACGGTGCGTCCGCACTGACGATGCGCGCGCAGTCGCGCTGCACGCACATTTCGAAATGCTTGCTCTAGGCCCAGAAAGTTTGTAATGTTGGTGTCAAGGTCTGTTGAATTATACGATGTTGTTTGCTCCCTACCTCCCCCTCTCCTTCTCTCCCTCCTTTCCCCTCTCCTTCTCTCCCTCCCCCTCCACTCTCCCCCCCTCCCACCCTCCCCTCTCTCCTTCCCCTCTCTCCTTCTCTCCCTCCCTCTCTCCCTTCTCTCCCTCCTTTCCCCTCTCCTTCTCTCCCTCCCCCTCCACTCTCCCTGTCTCCTCTCCCTCCTTTCCCCCTCTCCTTCTCTCCCTCCCTCTCCTCTCTTCCTCTCTCCTTCTCTCCCAACTTTCCCCCTCTCCCTCCCTCCCCTCTCTCCTTCTCTCCCTCCTTTCCCCTCGCTCCTTCTCTCCCTCCTTTCCCCCTCTCCTTCTCTCCCTCCCTCCCTCTCCTCTCTTCCTCTCTCCTTCTCTCCCTCCTGTCCCCTCGCTCCTTCTCTCCCTCCTTTCACCCTCTCATTCTCTCCCTCCTTCTTCTCTCTTCCTCTCTCCTCTCCCAACTTTCCCCCTCTCCTTCTCTCCCTCCCCTCTCTCCCTCCCTCCCTCCTTTCCCCTCGCTCCTTCTCTCCCTCCTTTCCCCCTCTCATTCTCTCCCTCCCTCTCCTCTCTTCCTTTCTCCTTCTCTCCCAACTTTCCCCCTCTCCTTCTCTCAAAATAGAACACACACACACCAAAAACAAAATCTAGAGATTTATTCTCCTCCATTTCTTGCTTGAAAGTAGCATGTAATGTCCACGTGTAAATGAGATCTATTACAATAGAAAAGAGAGACAGACAGTCTGACTGTTAGAGTTAGAAGCCAGATTATCACTGCTGTGTGTGTCTGACTAGACACACACATAGAGGCAGTGATAGTTTGGCTTCTAACTCTCTCACACACAAAAATAACACTTACAGCCACAAAATGCCACTTATTTTTATGTAGTCTGAAGTCTGAATTAATGTCCTTCGCCATTGGCAAGCTCTCCTTTGCTATGCAAAAAGTGACAGCGTTCGTGATACTTTGCCACTTTTTGTCCCCTCTCTGGTACAATGTTCTCCTCTTAAATAAAGCAGGAATTGTTTGAGCTGCACTGGCCCCACTACCTGTCGCTTTCTCCGAAGCGCTGGTTCGACTTCGTTCTGTTGTCGACAATGATTTCGCTCTGAGGGCAGCGTGCTGGGCGGGGTGGTGCTGCTTAATGTGATATCGCAGGTTGCTCGTGCTCGAATCAGATGTCTTAACCAAGACCTTGCAAACTGTACATCTATACACACCATTACTGACTGCATTGTTTTCAAAGTAGTCCCATACGGGGCTTCTTTTTCCCATGATGAGAAAGGTAAATTTTCAAACTACAATTTTCAGCGATGCGACTTTGTTAAGACGCCACGACTTACGTCGAGTATACACAGTAAAGTGTGCGTGCGCATCGGATGTGGGCGCCCGTTAATTGTGCGCGCGCACCGAATGTACGCGCATTCCATGCTCTAGATCTAGGAGGTTGCAATGCCGGCGACAAGGTAAGCTGGAAAAGATCGCATTACACTGATAATACCAACAATATTGATATATTGCCAGGAACGATATTAAAAATATATCGATGTATATTTTTTAAATCGAATCCCTCGATATAACAGGTTTTTTAGAATTACCATATCGGCACACCGATGTGAAAATCACATCGGATTTAATCGAAAAACCGATTAATCGCCGTTCCCTAGTCTGAAGCAGGTTTTGTAGTCAAATGATCTGAAGCAGATGGGACCACAGTGCAGTATGGACTTACTGCATGATGTACTGCAACTTTGATCATCAAGTTATATATTTTTGTTTAGAAAAAAAATCCAGTTAGTACATACTGTAAAACAATCTGCGTTTAGATAAATAGCATCTTTCATATAAGATAATGTATGAAAATGCTTTGCAGAAACACAGTGGGAGCTCAAGCAGTTCCCAAGTACTGTAATAAGATTCTTTATAAACTACAATTTTGTAAAGATTAATTATTTTTAAAAGAATAATGTTATGGCATGCTGATATCAAAAATTCCTCAATAGCTTACCTCCTTGCTTCAGTAACGGGTAAACTGAATGGAGGAGAGGAGCTGTGGCCATACCAGATGAATGATTACACCTGTTTAAAAGTATTGTGAGACAAAGTAACTTTATTATTACAGGTACTTCACATTAAAACAAAAGAATAGTTGGACAACATTTAACATGTCTTTCTTTACATGCAAAATGAACTTGATGCTTATCCACATAACATTTTAATTTCCATGAACACATTGCATATTTAGCTAAATAAAACTTGCATATTATAGGGCCCTTCACACTAGGTAATACCTCTCAGTGCTTAATTTTCAGCCCTTTCACTGCCTGTTGGATACTCCTTTAAGATTAAATTGACAATTAACAATATAATAATAATCCTTGCATTTGATATAGGATTTTTCATGCCTTCTAGACATCTAAAAGCACTTCACAGAATATATTGTGAAGTGAATTGACTGTATTTGTGGGCGAAATGCGGCAGCCAATTGCGCACAGCAGTGTCCTACAAATAGTCATGGATTGAGCGACCAAATTATTATTATATTGGGGTTTTCTCTTGAGGGATTATTATCAGGCATGTGGAGTAAGGAAACTCACCCAAGGTTTCGCCCTGCTGGGAATCAAACCCACGTCTCTCGCTTGCAAGGCGAGTGCTCTAATCACTGAGTTACAGGACTCCACTGAGCGAAAGGGCTAATAAGAAGGGCAGGAAATACAAAAGGACTCTGGGAGTGGGACAAAGTATGTGTTTTAGAGCAGTGGATTATTAAGAGTTTGGATCAACAAAATAAATAAGATAGTAATATAATCTTCATTTGGATTGAACAATACTACACTGGCAGCATGAACATTGGAAACTCACACCGCTCCTGATCCAATACAATATCAGGGCTGGAGCAAGGTGTGTACATAATCTCTTAAATTCATAATTTATTTTGTGGGGAGGGAGGGTTAAGAATTGACTCACCAAAGCGCCACAAAAATTGAACAAAAAAGTCAAAACATCCTTCAATAATTCTACTCCTGTAACCACTGAGCTCTTGTAGCTCAGTGGTTACAGGAGTAGAATTATTGAAGGATGTTTTGACTTTTTTGTTCAATTTTTGTGGCGCTTTACAGAGCACTCGCCTTACAAGCGCGAGACCTGTGTTCGAATCCAGACAGGTCAGGGCGAAACCTTGGGCAAGTTTCCTAATTCCACATGCCTAATAATAATCGGTAAAAAAAAAAGTAAAATTGGTAATTTCAATCTACGACTGTTTGTGGGACATTGCTGTGTGCAACTGGCTGCCGTGTTTCACCCATAAATATACAGTCAATTTACTTTACAGTATATTCTGTAAAGCGCTTGGAGATGTCGATAAGATGTGAAAAGTGCTGTATCAAATGCAAGGATTATTATTATTACTCACTTCATGGGACATTACGTAGCTATAATCCGGCTGCCACGTTTCCCTACAAATATAGTCACCACATTCACAATAAATTCCAGGGGACGTTTCATGTGGTAAACCGCTAGAATATAAGAAACTTTTTAAAATAATGAGTAAGTTAGAAATCCCACTTACTAAACACTATAATCTATGAAATTGATAAATTTGCTTATTCTTACCAAGAGCCTATTGTCGCGACTTCATCAAACAGCAGCAGGCTCAGCAATGCTCCTGCCTCTATAAGGATTCTTTTTTCCTTTTTGCAGAATTAAATACACTAGACAGCCAATACAATTGAGTTACCATAACAGTCTAAGATAGCTTTTAGAAAACATACACCACACACATCCCCACCTACCCTCCACCTTTAGACTGCCGGTACTTACAGTAAACTATTATTTACTGAAACATGAATGCAAAATCTTTTGACCCAAAATATTCAATAGTATTTATATAGCCTCTTCGTTTATCTTAGTTGATATTTAGAAGTTTTTTATGTGAAGTAAAGGTGTTAAATGGTGCAAGAAAAAGAGAATTGTAATTTATATACACAATTTAGTTAAGGGTGGTGGGTTTAGTGGTTTCCTTTGGTATAAATTTCTACTGCAACATTCTCACTTCTGGTCAGGTTTGTGTGCTGAATCCCCAAATGAAAACATGAACTTATATTCAGGCTGCCAACCCAAAAGAAGGTAAGGGAAATGATGCATTGCCAGAGCTACCATCTCTTTAGGAAGGATTTAAACCAATATATCACAACATTCCCTTCTTCAAATGTAAACTAAATGAAACACAACTGTTGCTTTTATATTTTTTGCTAACAGTTTGGTTCCCCATTTAGTTAAGCGTGATTAATAACCCTCTCCCAATGAACCACCCAAAACAGTGAAAAGAACAGAGATTCTGGTTCAAGCTTCTTTCCCCAATCCCGTTATAAATTTAGGAATCTCACCTCTGAAAAGTGCAAGTAGAAGATAAGTTTCTTGAGCCAGGCTGTGGCGTAAGGTAGGGTCTGAGTAAACTAGTTTTCGTAAAATAGCAAGACATGGCAATACCAAACACTGCATACTCTGGCAAAAGAAAACTTTAAAGTATTATACAGGTACAGGTCCCCTGCCCCAACCGCGCCCTCGACAACCGCGAAACTCACGCATCCACAGTTTGCTAAATGCGACAACCCTTGCTAACCATGCGATGGTTATTGCTTAACCCTTACTTATCCACGGGTTTTAACACTAGCGTTTGGCGCTAGGACCCAGTGGCATCAACCAGCTTAGCGCTAGCGTCTGGCGCTAGGACCCAGTTGCGATGTCGCAAACAACCAGCGAGATGTCGCTTCTCTCTCTCAGGATAAAGGTAAATCTCTGTTGATTTCTCTGTCTGTGTCTGCAGATCCTGGCAGCCAATGCTCCCAAACGTACTCCCCATGTCACCCATCACACCACCGTCTGCGCACCTACCCCCACCCACCCTCCGTGTCACCCACCACACTACCTTTTGCGCATCCCCCCCACTCCGTGTCACCCACCACACCACCTTCTCCATTGATTTCTTTCTCTCTGCGTCTGTGTCTAGATCAGTCAGTCAGTCAGACAACCTCACGGATTGCTGCAGATCCTGGCAGCCAATGCATCCAAACGTACTCCCCCTATCCCCATGTATGTTATAACTGTATGGTTTTTTTTGTTTAGTTCTATGAAACGCAAACTATTCCCATGTTTCCCATAGGGCCCTGCATGTTCTAACCGCGGTTTTACCAACCACGGAGGTTTACAGGAACGTATCCCCCACGGTTGGGGAGGGGTACCTGTATACACACACCACCCTACCCACACTAATTTTGCATGTTCATCATTTGCTAATTAATCTTGAATCTCTCAAAATGCATAAAATCCTCCCAGAGAGGAAAGAAAGCTGTGGATGGAGTTTTGACCAGCTCTCCTACTTCCCCACCCTTCTCTCCTCTCCCAGTGTGTAAATCCACAATGGGGTCAGTCGCACCTAGTATTGAAATCTGCCTGTCCAATTTACACAGCCACAAAATTGAAAGGATTATGCTGTACAATACACTTGAAATGTACACAAACTAATCAAATGTAATTGGGATAAACAAGCAACAGTTTTAAACAATACCTGTCCATTTCTGTGCACACTTTCACATACAAACGAGATTATCTTTTCAATTATTCCATGATTTTTCAATACTCCATGCATTGTGCTATCTGTACAAATAAAAACAAAAGTGCAAGTTAAAGAACCAGTAGTCAAAGTAACCAGTAGTCAAATTTCTTTCTTTACCAATCCAAAAAAGCAAAGGTTGGAAAAGTTGAATGGCTGATGAACCCCGCCTAAAAATTCAGCAATATTTCCCTACTTTCCTCTCCATTTGTACAATTTCATTATTTTCATACATTGAAGTCTTCCCATGTCACACATAATCCTAGGCTAAGAGACTGGGCAGACAACATATGTTAACAGCCCAGTAAGGTGACAAGGTTCAGGCAAGGTTCACCATCATATTCAGGTCTGGGGTAGTGGGCACCTCTATACTGCCCCTCCACTCACTAACCATACTACAGCCAATGCAGCTTTTAATTCTGTTTGGAACTCAAGTTCCAAAATGCAGGAATTAATCCACATTCTTGGAGACTCGGATGCCTCAACATAAAAGTATATGTTCCAGGATATCTGGAAATCGTGTCAATTCAGGTTACCATCTTAATGGACTTAATTTGTATTTCAGTGCCAATTACAGAAAACATGCCTGTGAATTTGCATTATTGAAAGGGTACACAATATTACCTAGCATGTTCCTCAGATGAGTTCTTGCCATCAATAACAGCAACCACCACCAATTTTCCTGACAAAACAAAGCAGACATCAACAACAACAAAATTACATCAGAACTGGAGTGTGTCAAACAACTGATACTTCTCAGAGAGAAAGTGGTGAAGAAGTTTGTATTTTAAAGGAAGACTGGTCTGAATCTATTTGGAAGAATTTTACAATCTTTGTTCAGTTTCTTTTTACATTTAAGATCAACACTTATTGTCACTGGATGCTTTTGATCTCTCTCTTTCTGTAATTATGTCTTTCATATCGGCCATGTTTTAGCCAGTACGTTTCAAAACTTTATGTCCCATCGTTTCCCATTTACAGGTCGCACCTGAAAGCCTTTCTTTTTGACCATGCTTACCTTTACCCTTCGCCTGACTCCGCATCGGATTCCCGCACTGTGAAGCGTTCTGAGATGCCGCCCGGCATGGAGGGCGCTATATAAATGCAAGCTATTGTTGTCTTCCTCCCCAACCCTCACAATTCACTGTTTTAACCACATGTTATCTGAATCCTAGACCCATTCAATTGGTTGAATGGATGCAGGATTTAGCACTAAATTTAGTTTTGATTTGAAAATTTACAGTTCTCACTCCAACAGTAAGGGGCCCTGGATAGAGAAAAACAAAATCATCCCGTTTTTTTGCTACGATTCCCATGGGAAAGTATGAGTATGGACATCAAGTAAAACAGGATGAAATTGTTCAGTGTAGGATTGTCTATAACCATGAAAACTGAAACTTCGGCATGGTACCAAACACCCATGGAACTGTGTTATCTGTTCCAATTTTGAAGAAAATAGTGGCTAAAACCTTTTTTTAAAAACTATTAAAAAAAAACTTTTACGCACGCACTGGTCTCTTTCATCTATTGCATAACGTTTTTCACCTTTCATAGTGGCCATTCATCAAAGCTTCTCACAAGAAAATCTGGTTTATCAAAGCTAATGTTTAATATTGAATCAGTTGGACCACAGAGTAAAATAAATTAAAATGCACAATGAAAAAGTGTTGTGAAGAAGCAAAATGAGTAGGATTGGCTCATGCAGACGCAACAGATTAGATTGGTTAAATTGCCTGTGACGGTGCTGTAATATTTAGAAGTTGAAAAATTAAAACTATAATTTACCAGTTTCTGAGAGTTCATACAAAGTGAAACCATCAATAGAAACATATCCTTGGAATTTTTCTTTGTTCACCCAAGAGGACAGATCACCATCTTCATACTTTGAGGTGAAAATAAAGAGAAATTGTCAATTTGAGAAATAATCATAAGTTTGGTTTATTGACAGTCATTGTCTACTATTCTGTAACGATATGCACTATAATATCTCTATATGTTGATGGAGTTACTTGCTGAATCTTTTTTTCTTCAAGCTAGAGAAAGTAACTATTTTCCAATGGATTCTTCATAATCAGGATACCTTACTATAACCAATCTGACAATATTTTAATATATTGAAACAAAGCTGACAAACTATTGCATTTGTGGCTAAGAAAGAAATTATCCAGTGTTCAATACCGGTATCCCACTGCCTCCGCTCGGCTGCCTTTTTGATCAGTCATCTCCCCTTCCCTCTCCCTTTAGCTCGGGATCAGACTCTGCCACTGTCAAGCACTCCGGGGTGCTACCCCGAATGAAGGGCGCTATATAAATGCAAGTTGTTGTAAACTCCATCTGCCATAGTTCTTCCCCCTTACTTAAAATGTGTCTCTTTCCACTCTGTACCTGCCCTCTGTTACAACTCTAATAGTCAATTTAATTAACGCTGAGAGCGTGAGAATGTGGAATTCACGGTCGGAAGCTTTTGTTGAACAAATAACATGAAACCTATTCATGGAGAATGGTATTTCACACATTATAGGATTAATCAATGAAAAACACACACGCAGATATTCAATCAAAAAAAGTTGTGCTTTGTGGACTCACCATCATACACATAGTAGACTCCGTCTTTGAACACCAGGATAGAAGGCAACTCCTGCAGGGAGACACTCTGGAAAAGATTTTTTTATTTAAATCAACTATCTTTTAAACTTAGTTGGACTAAATATCAATTGTTATGTACACTGCTGATTGTCAAATTACAGGAAAGATATCATAGCATAACACAGTAAATGCCCCGTAGATTTACAAAGATATTAGCAGGGAGGTGTGGTAATGTTTAGCATTTGGGTTAGCTGAGGGGCGCAAGTTGTTGTTGCATTTGATTTAAGAGCCTGATCATGTGGTTGATTTGCCTTAAAGCGTTTCACAACAACAACAAATTTACATTTGTATAATGCCTTTCACATTGGGAGGACGTCCCAAGGCACTGAGAATATAGTGTAAAGTGAATTGACGTTATAATCTGCATAATAAAATAAAATTGGATGACTGGGTAAATAAGGTGAGAAATGTTCAAATGATTTGTGAGAGGTAGATTTTAGAAATAATCCCAGCTGGCAGAAAAATACAAGAAGGTGTGTGACAGTTATGGGAGATGAGGTGGCCCTGGATCAGGGCCAGGCCAAAAATGTTTTGGATCAGGCAGCTTCAATGAGGAGGAAAAGAGTCCCTGGGGGGAGCCTGCTTTTGGTTATGTAAAGGAGGTTGATGTGCGAATCCACAACACCTCATAGACGGGGACAACTTTGTAGAAGTGGAATGGAAGAACATTTACTAAGGGTTTTAACAACTGACTTGCATAGTTCACTTAAATTATTTACCTGTGGTAGAGCATCCTCTGAAGCAGAAAATAAGTATGTATAGACAATAAGTTCTGCAGCCACCTCAAAGAACTTCTCCTTGTTGGGAGTAAAATTATAACATCAAGGTTATTAATATAGTTTGCATAGAAGTTTTTCCAATCACTACAATTGTTTCTATATCCAAAGGCTCGTCATACTTATATCATTTTCTCCTGTATTCTAAGATTTTTTATCTATTGACTTTCATATGGTACTTATTAGGGAACGGCGATATGGGATTTTTCCGGATATGGATATATCGGTTTGCTCATACCTGCTTAAACCGATCTATCGAGTTTTTATACTGCGCATGCGCGTGCATTCGAAGTGCGCGTGCATTGATGGCGCGCACGCATTTATGGTGCGCGCTCAGTCGCGGTGCGCACGCATTGATGGTGCGTCCGCACTGACGATGCGCGCGCAGTCGCGGTGCACTCACATTTCAAAATGCGTGCTCTAGGTCCAGAAAGTTTGTAATGTTGGTGTCAAGGTCTGTTGAATTATACGATGTTGTTTGCTCTCTACCTCCCCCTCTCCTTCTCTCCCTCCTCTCCTCTCTCCTTCTCTCCCTCCTTTCCCCTCTCCTTCTCTCCGTCCTTTTCCCTCTCCTTCTCTCCCTCCCCCTCCACTCTCCCTCTCCCTCCTCCCTGTCTCCTCTCCCTCCTTTCCCCCTCTCCTTCTCTCCCTCCCCCCTCTCCTTCTCTCCCTCCTCTCCTCTCTCCTTCTCTCCCTCCTTTCCCCTCTCCTCTCCCTCCCCCTCCACTCTCCCTCTCTCCTCTCCCTCCTCACTGTCTCCTCTCCCTCCTTTCCCCCTCTCCTTCTCTCCATCCCCTCTCTCCTTCTCTCTCTCCCTCCCTCCCTCCCTCCCTCCCCTCTCTCCTTCTCTCCCTCCCTCCCTCCCCTCTCTCCTCTCCCTCCTTTCCCCTCGCTCCTTCTCTCCCTCCTTTCCCCCTCTCCTTCTCTCCCTCCCTCTCCTCTCTTCCTCTCTCCTTCTCTCCCAACTTTCCCCCTCTCCCTCCTTTCCCCTCGCTCCTTCTCTCCCAACTTTCCCCCTCTCCTTCTCTCCCTCCCTCCCTCTCCTCTCTTCCTCTCTCCTTCTCTCCCTCCCTCCCCTCTCTCCTTCTCTCCCTCCTTTCCCCCTCTCATTCTCTCCCTCCCTCTCCTGTCTTCCTCTCTCCTTCTCTCCCAACTTTCCCCCTCTCCTTCTCTCCCTCCATCTCTAAACACAAAATAGAGCACACACACACACCAAAAACAAAATCTAGAGATTTAATCTCCTCCATTTCTTGCTTGAAACTAGCATGTAATGTCCACGTGTAAATGAGATCTATTACAATAGAAAAGAGAGAGGCAGACAGTCTGACTGCTAGAGTTAGAAGCCAGATTATCACTGCTGTGTGTGTCTGACTAGACACACACATGGAAGCAGTGATAATCTGGCTTCTAACTCTCTCACACACAAAAATAACACTTACAGCCACAAAATGCCACTTATTTTTATGTAGTCTGAAGTCTGAATTAATGTCCTTCGCCATTGGCAAGCTCTCCTTTGCTATGCAAAAAGTGACAGCGTTCGTGATACTTTGCCACTTTTTGTCCCCTCTCTGGTACAATGTTCTCCTCTTAAATAAAGCAGGAATTGTTTGAGCTGCACTGGCCCCACTACCTGTCGCTTTCTCCGAAGCGCTGGTTCGACTTCGTTCTGTTGTCGACAATGATTTCGCTCTGAGGGCAGCGTGCTGGGCGGGGTGGTGCTGCTTAATGTGTTGTCGCAGGTTGCTCGTGCTCGAATCAGATGTCTTAACCAAGACCTTGCAAACTGTACATCTATACACACCATTACTGACTGCATTGTTTTCAAAGTAGTCCCATACGGGGCTTCTTTTCCCCATGATGAGAAAGGTAAATTTTCAAACTACAATTTTCAGCGATGCGACTTTGTTAAGACGCCACGACTCACGTCGAGTATACACAGTAAAGTGTGCGCGCGCATCGGATGTGCGCGCCCGTTAATTGTGCGCGCGCACCGAATGTACGCGCATTCCATGCTCTAGGTCTAGGAGGTTGCGATGCCGGCCACAAGGTAAGATGGAAAAGATCGCATTACACTGATAATACCAACAATATTGATATATTGCCAGGAACGATATTAAAAATATAACGATGTATATTTTTAAAATCGAATCTCTCGATATAACGTTTTTTTTAGAATCACCATATCGGCATACCGATCTGAAAATCATATCGGGTTTAATCGAAAAATCGATATATCGCCGTTCCCTAGTACTTATCGATGAAAATGTTTTGAGGTTGACATACATAATCCAAAAATAAGATTGAATTATTCTAAACAAAGCATTGAACATTTTATGTTTTCATCTGTCCCTAAACAATGGTTTGGGGATGCAAATCTTTTGAATAAGATTCTGAACAAGTTTAGGTATTACTCTCAGAATGTAGAATAAAACATTCTTTAGTTTTGTAGAAACAAAACTCTGCTCAAGCATTTTTCCTAAGTACTATATTAAACGTGTGTATAAATGTCAAACAATCGATTAATTTTTTGTGCATTTTTTAAAATTTTATTTGAAATAAACTTATTTTCAGACCTTCAATGGAGATTCTCCGCCAACGTACACAAAGAACACTGGGTACCTGTTGTGCCAATGATCAAACAGCTGCTGGGTGGAGAGCGACCAGACCAGAGGCCTATTTATAAATATATATTTAAGAAATAAATAGATTGCACTACAAAATTTATACAGTAAGAACTCAGATATTGCATTAATTGGGGCTAAGTCCGTTATAGATACCGTCATCAAGTGGATAGTAAATCTGACCAATAATCTCCCAGATAAACTGGTCATTCAATGCCTGTTTGTGGAACCTGCTTTCCACAAATTGGCTGTCGTGTTTGCCAAATACCCAATCACTGAATTTTACAGCAGTTGTCACTCTGTCAACAGTTTAGATACAGGAGAATTAATAGATGTACAGTAAAAGTCAGTTTATCCATGACCAGATCAACCAGATTGCTCGACCCTCCTCCTGGGGCAATTCCCCATTCCAGCAATCACGAGTATGCTCACTTTGCGCATGTGTGCAATGCATGCGCATGCACATTTATTCAACTTACGAACACTGTTTTTTTTTTAATGCTTTTTTATCGATTAGTTTACCGAATGTGCTGGAATCTTTATTGGTAAGTATCCATACAATATTCTGTTACTATTTAGTATAATATTAATATGGTATGTTTTAAATAAGTAAATTTTTGTGTTGGGTTTTTGGCAACTTGCCGCCCGATTATCTGACACAGTCAATTTTGTCGACCCCCTGGAAGGTGCTGGATAAACAGGCTTTTACTGTACATGGCTGTCTGTGGGACATTACTGTACAATTTGAACAGACATCACATTTTACAGCAATTATTTGTCACATCTCATTACCTAAGACATTTTACTAAGACATTGACGAGCAAGATTGTATAATAAAAGCAAGGATTAGAATTATGCATTGGCCTCCTGCATTTGATATAGCGCATTTCACGTCATCTAGAAGTCTCAAAGCACTTCACTACTGTAAAATACGTGGGCGTGCAGCCAATTACGCACAGCAGTGTCCCACAAACAGTCGTGGATTGAAATGACCAATTTTTTTTTCCAAGGATTATTATCAGGCGTGTGGAATAAGGAAACTTGCCCAAGGTTTCGCCCTGCCCGGAATTGAACCCAGGTTTCTCACTTGCGAGACGAGTGCTCTAACCACTGAACTGGAGGACTCGACTCTAAATCAAATGCAAGGATTATTATTATTATGATGATCATCATTTTTATCATGTGCAACTCTCGGCTATTTAGTTTGAAGACTCTGAAGCACTGTGTGTGTGTGTGTGTGTGTGTGACACTCAGCTCACCAAATCCACATCTGAAAATAAACCGCTCCCTCCCTCCGCTCAGACCAGCGATGGCAATCAGTCTGTCAGTCAGCCTGTCTGACAGTCGGTCTCAGCCTGTCTGTCAGTATGTCTCAGTCTGTCTGTCAGTGTGTCTCAGTCTGTCTGTCAGTCTCTCTGTCAGTGTGTCTCAGTCAGTCTGTCAGTGTGTCTCAGTCAGTCTGTCAGTGTGTCTCAGTCAGTCTGTCAGTGTGTCTCAGTCAGTCTGTCAGTGTGTCTCAGTCAGTCTGTCAGTGTGTCTCAGTCAGTCTGTCAGTGTGTCTCAGTCAGTCTGTCAGTGTGTCTCAGTCAGTCTGTCAGTGTGTCTCAGAATGTCTGTCAGTGTGTCTCAGAATGTCTGTCAGTGTGTCTCAGTCAGTCTGTCAGTGTGTCTCAGTCAGTCTGTCAGTGTCTCAGAATGTCTGTCAGTGTGTCTCAGTCAGTCTGTCAGTGTGTCTCAGTCTCTCTGTCAGTGTGTCTCAGTCAGTCTGTCAGTGTGTCTCAGTCAGTCTGTCAGTGTGTCTCAGTCAGTCTGTCAGTGTGTCTCAGTCAGTCTGTCAGTGTGTCTCAGTCTCTCTGTCAGTGTGTCTCAGTCAGTCTGTCAGTGTGTCTCAGAATGTCTGTCAGTGTGTCTCAGTCAGTCTGTCAGTGTGTCTCAGTCAGTCTGTCAGTGTGTCTCAGTCTCTCTGTCAGTGTGTCTCAGTCAGTCTGTCAGTGTGTCTCAGAATGTCTGTCAGTGTGTCTCAGTCAGTCTGTCAGTGTGTCTCAGAATGTCTGTCAGTGTGTCTCAGAATGTCTGTCAGTGTGTCTCAGTGTCAGTCAGTCAGTTAGTCTGTCTGTCAGTGTGTCTCAGTCTATCAGTCAGTGTGTCTATCAGTCAGTGTGTCTATCAGTCAGTCAGTCTGTCTGTCAGTCAGTCTGTCAGCCTGGCTGGTTTTCGAGGCGGCTTTTCTCCAGTGACAGTGATCGCCGTCAGGAAGGAAAGGAAAGGAAACCATACTTACGATTGATCCAAGGGCACAGCGAAGGGAAGCACAACATCGGCCCGGAAAACCGTCACTGCAACAGAGAGGAGAGGAGTCAACTACAAACGCTCTGCATAGTGACACAAGTCTGATTCCTTCTACATCAACCAACAGCGCTGTAGGAGCTAAGGACGCCTTTCCTCACCGGCAAACAGCAGCAGGCGCCGCCGCAAGCCTCCCGCACTCGCCGCCATCTTGGCTCTGACAGGAAGCGCCGCTGGGCGCAGGCGCACTCGCTCTCCCGTCTGGCTGGAAATGACAACAGGTTTGTAGCCCAAAGGCCCCCAAACAGTAGCCCCAAAATAGCCCAATTACATCAATGGGGACGCAGCATGGGCCCATTTAGGTTTGGCTCTTTTCAGGCCGGGTAAAGAAAGCGCTTCAAAAAAGGGAGGAAAATGCGTGTTACAAGTTTTTTTTAAAATAAAATGAGGCGCCCGCCCAAAGCCGCTCTGCCGCTCAGCCTCCGTCCGGACAGTAATCCCTGCGTTTGACATCGCGCCTCGTCATTATCATTATGAATTTTTCGACACATCTTAAAAAATAATCAAATGAAACGCTTCAGAGAACATGCTGTAAAGTGTTATACCGCTGCGCAATCAGCTGTCGCATTTCGCCCACAAAAATAGTCAATTCACTTTACAACCCAAAAAAATGACACTTGTATAGCGCCTTTCACACGTCAGGACGACCCAAGGAGCCGAAGAGTTATTGCTTCAGACCCGAGCTGGGAACAAGGCCTGGTGGAGGGAAAGGAGTTGATTTGGGATGACCGCTGGGACCGTCGAAGAGGCGGGACTTGAAGGGGGCAGTACTGTATGTATTTACAGAATATATTTGCAGTACATATTCTGTGAAGCACTATGAGATGTCTAGAAATGAAAAGTGATATATCAAATGCAAGGATTATTATTACCGTATATCTCCGCGTATAAGGCGCACTTTTTTGCACGTCGGAAGATCTCGAAAGTGGGGGTTGCGCCCTATACGCAGGTACAAGAAATTTTGAGCCTCGGAGATACAGTAAACAGGAGGGGCGGCCGGCGCACTGTCAGCCAGGGTTTGGTCAGTGTCCGGCGGGGGTTGGGAGGAGCGGGTGACGGGGCTTCGGCCTCGGCCGCCCGGGCAGCGGCAGCAGCAACGGACTTCAGTGCTGTGCTTGCTGCCTGCCTTCTGCCAAACCCAGTCTGCCTGCCTCACTCCCTCCCTGCCGCTCTCTCTCCCTGCCTGCCTGCCTCTCCCTCCCTCCCTCCCTGCCTGCCTGCTTCCCTCCTTCCCTGCCTGCCTGCCTGCCTGCTTCCTTCCCTCCCTCCCTACCTGCGTGCCTGCCTGCCTCTCCCTCTCTCTCTCCATGGCTCCCTGCCTGCCTCTCTCCCTCTCTCACTCCCTGGCTGCCTGCCTGCCTCTCTCCCTTTCTCTCTCCCTCCCTGCCTGCCTGCCTCTCTCCCCCTCTCTCTCTCCCTGGCTGCCTGCCTGCTTCCCTCCCTCCCTCCCTCCCTCCCTGGCTGCCTGCCTGCCTGCCTCCCTCCCTCCCTCTCTCTCTCTCTCCCTCCCTCCCTGGCTGCCTGCCTCTCTTCCTGTCTGCCTGCCTACCTGTCTCCCTCTCTCCCTCCCTGGCTGCCTGGCTGCCTGCCTGCTTCCCTCCCTCCCTCTCTCCCTCCCTGCCTCCCTCTCTCCCTCCCTGCCTGCCTGCCTCTCTCTCTCCCTACCTACCTGTCTCTCCTCCCTTCTGCCGGCAATATCATTGAAAATGCTTCCGGTTTTTTTTCACCAAGAAAAGGTCAAAAGTGGGGGGTGCGCCTTATACACGGGTGCGCCTTATACGCGGAGATATACGGTAATTAAAAATTGGGTGGGTTTGTGTTGCTCTTTCCGTGAAAAATAACTTTGAGCAGATGCCTAAATTTAAAAATATTAAACCTGATAAAAGTTGTTTCCCCCCTTTGAAACCTTTTAAGTTTCAAAAGCACGAACCTGAATTGTCCAATCTGGTACCCATATAGATTGTGACGCATAATGAAGTACTTTTAGGCTAGCATTTAGTTGACTGAGAGCATCAAACCAATTTGAATTTCCGGCTACCCTGCTCGGCAATGAGGGAGTCATTGAGTTCTGCTTTTTCAATGAAAAATTTAATTTGGGGTTGCTTGTGGCTCGTTTGCAAGGTGCGTTCCCCATATTGCAAGGCCAGAACTAATGTTAAAAATAGCACCTCTCGCATAGGAGCTTATAACAAAAATATGAATCCTTGCTTTTAATAGCACCTTATCACATCGTCGAGACACCTCAAAGAATTTCACCGCAAAGTGTAGTGACTATTTTGTACGCCAATGCAGCAGCACAGCAATATCCAACATTGGGTTGTAGGTTCTCAAGGCTTTAAGTTCACACTTTCAGGTGACACACCAGTGCAGTGGCTGAGGGGCACTGAAATGTTGGAGCATTTCAACATGCTGTTGGAGCGGGACTGACTGGCTGACTCCACCCCGGCCCAGCTGTCCCGCCGGGAGGGCTGGGGCTCTGACTGACTGACTCACCCGGCCCAGCCATCCCTCCGGGGCACTGACTGACTGACTCCAGTTTCTATTTGGGTATGTTTTAAATACACAGTATTTTTTTTAACAGCCGTTCTGTTGTGAGTTCACATTTTGCATCACGATTTTATTTGAAGTCGGAACCTAAGTTGACTCTCGTGTATTGTTTGTGATGCTGTCCTTGGTTGAGACAATTCTCTCTGGAACACTCCCATGGATATCAATTTTGGGAACTCGCCGCAAGTAGAATTCACAACATTTACAAAGTCCTGCTACCCTTCAGTGGCAGTCAGCCCCGGAGATTGTGATTCTGTAGCTCAGTATTTAGAGCACTCACTTTCCTGCTCTTTTCATCCTGTCCCTCCACCTCCCCACCACTCTTGTCCCTACCTAACTGTACTGTGCCTTGGGACGTCCTCTCGATGTGAAAGGCGCTATATAAATGTAAGGATTGACCGACCGTCCGTCCGTCCGGTTGGTTGGTTGGTTGGTTGATTGATTGATTGAGACCTGTGTTCGAATCCAGGTAGATCAGGGCGAAACCTTGGGCAAGTTTCCTTACTCTACATGCCTAATTATAATCCCTCCATAAAAAACACAATAATAAAAATTGGTAATTTCAATCCATGACTGTTTGTGGGACCCTGCTGTGCGTAATTGGCTGCCGAGTTTCGCCCTCACATATTCAGTCAATTCACTTTACAGTATGTACTGTGCTTGGAGACGTCGAGAAGATGTGAAAAGCGCTATATCAAATGCAAGGATTCTTCTTATTATTATTCTCCATAAACTCATGGAGAAATTTCCTAGAACCTGGTGCTTGATTTTCAAATGATAACTGCTCACATTGCAATGTGAAGGAGATCCTCACACACCTCTTAGAGATATCCGGTAAAGCAAATTCTAATGGGTTTCCTTATTAATGTATATGTGTAAGAAATACTTCTAGTAACTGAGTTTGATGTGGATGCTATATCAAGGTGCAGTCACTCAAAGTAGATGACATCAGAGCAGAGGACCACATGTCGGCTCAATGTACTTCTGCTTTCCTTATCAAGAAACTTCATTCACAACTGCTGCATATTAGATCCCCATTGAGCAATGGAGATTTAAGTGTTTATCAGACTGACACCATTGTATGTATTACATTAAACCTTGCAAGGTATTGATTTACTGGGATGCATGTGGCCTTTTTAGATCAGTAACTACTTTTTCATCGTCTGCAGATTTCCCCATGTTTAGACTTGTCAAAATCTTTAGGTTCTCCCATGTACACATTTCCAAAAAAACACATAAAAACACACCACGAAAAGCATGCACGCAAACTTCAGAAAAATACTTCATTCAATATTCGTCTTAAGCGCAGGCTGTAAAATGCAGGGAGTAGGATCCAGCTCTACCTCTGAATTTAGATGGTGTCAGGAATGTAAAGCCTGTAACTCGCCCTGACTTACTAATGGTTTCCTTAAACCAATCTGTTTAAAAATTGGCACAAATGAAACCCGACTGTCTGTCTGACCTGAGATCTGGCCTCAGAAGTGAGCACTGCTGTGACTGACGCCTTTTGTTCAAGCTGAACCAGGGTTGCTGAACATGCAACTCTTGAGAGGTGTGGAACCAGTTTATAACCCAGCGCAGCGTCTACAAGTTTGTCTGCTCTCAGCAAGTTGCAAGGATTGTTTTTTTTTGTTCTTTTTGAAGTTGCGTCTAGGCCGGTGCGGAGGGCTGGAGGCCTGTTGTTATATCACCTAATATAAAAAGGACACCTTGTCAAATCACCAGAGATTTATGCGGTTGAAGAAGGCTCTTTGGCCCATTCTCACATCACACAAGTGCCGCCAAAACGCATTTGAAACCAAGATGAAAGCCTAGCCGTCTAGGTTTAAAATGTACATCAATTGATCACTTTGAATATTGGATTTGCTTGAGACTACAAGTGAGGGGATCCACTCAGCTACCTCTACACTTCCAACTGCTACACCCTCCCCCTCACACTCTGGCCCCAACCCATCCCTCCCTCCACACCTTCCAACCTGTCTTTCCCCTCCACTCTCACTACCATTATGGCCTATATGAAACCAGCTACCTTGACCCTATCCCTAACCCTACCCCTCTCCTTACCTCCCAGCTCCACCTTGTTGCCCCCCACTACTCACAGACATCATAAACTTTCCCTGTTCACTGGCACTGTTCCCAGCTCTTTAAAGACAGCAATCATTGCTCCATTGCTGACATTTCTGTCGGACAGCAAGCCCTGGATGAGAGAACTTTACGATTGAACGTTAACAAGACCGAGGCCCTCATGATGATTGGCTCCCGTCAATGCCTCCATCCCTCAGGTACTGGCAACATCACCATCCATGGATGTACGTTCCACCTCACTGAGCCAGTCTGGAATCTTGGCGTCTTGTTTGACCCTCAACAGTCCTTTCTACCCACATCCTTACCATGACCTTATCTGCCTACAACCACCTCCGCAACATAGCTCGGCTCCGCCAATGCCTCTCCCCTCAAATCACCGAAACTCATCCATGTATTTGTTACATTCAGGCTCAACAATGCTAATTCCCTGCTTGAAGGCTTCTCCAACACTTCCCTCTACAAGCTGCAGATCATCCAGAAATCTGCAGCTCGTGTCATCTCCCGCACCAGGGTTCATGACCCTGTCACCCTCACCCAACTCCCCAATTTATGCTCCAGAGGATCAAATTCAAAATCCTCTTCCTCACCTCCAAAGCCCTTTGCAGCCTTATTCCTTCCTACCTTTGTGACCTGCTAACCCCATATCAACCTCTTCGCTCAACAGGCTCCCATCTGCTGCACGTCCACCGCACACATCCGGCTCACATCAGCGGTCAGGCCTTCAGCCTTCCTGCCCCGCCACTTGGAACAACATCTCACATTCCCTTCACCTTGCTCCCTCCATTGCCTCCTTCAAGACCTGTCTCAAACACACCTCATCGGCCGTGCTTTCAGCCACCCTCCAGCCCTCCGTTCCTGCCCCTCAACACCTGCTAATCCCAATTCCCAGCTTGGGAGCCAAATCCCTAACTGTCCAGCAGCTTGGGACGTTTTCCTGATGTGAAGGGCACTATTCAAATGTACTTTGTTTTTGAATGGCTTTTTTGTTTGTTTCAAGTAAAATGAAACGCTTCTGCTTTACATTTTTGTCTGTCATACCGCCGGTCTGTCTCCCAGTCTGTCACACTGCCTGTCCCTCATTTTCTCTCTCACTGACTCACAGGAACTTTGCTCTGATGGATCCAGAGGAGATCAGGGGAGTCCGGCTATATTGGTCAGTGTAAAGCACAGGTTTGCGGTTCTATGATAATATAATTCTAAGTACAGTAACCCCTGCCTCACCATCTTTGACTCACTTTGAATGACAACACAGAAGATAGCTTATTCACTACCGTTATGGGTTTCAAACAATTACAAAAATGCAGAGAGCATTTTTCGGCTCCATCTAAATGACGAAGCCATTGTAATTACGCTTAGCCAGAAATTCCAGCTCTCTGCACCACATCTCTCCCCATTAGTCCAACTAATTGATTGTGTAACAAAAGCAGTTTATTTGTCTAACCCCTTTTTGTTAATGACAATAAAGTAATTTATGACTTTTTAACCACTTGTTAGCCGTCAGGCATTTGGCTTCCAGGAGTAATATTCAGTTGGGCGAGGTCTTTTCTGTGACTGTATATTTGGAGGCGAAACGTGGCAACCAATTGCACACAGCAGTGTCCTATAAACAGTTGTGGATTTAAATGACTCATTTATAAAAAAAAGAGGGATTATTGTCAAGCGTTCTAATAATCTACTCCAGCATATTAAAGGCTAATATATTGCCATGCACAATTGGCTGCCATGTTTCGCCCACGAACAACACTGTCAATTCACTTTACAGTATGCTCTGTGAAGTGCTTTGAGATGTCTCGAAAATGTGATAAGACAGTCACACACAACCACTGTGAATTCTGCTGTTAAAGAAGGTTCAAGTTGCAGAGCATTAACCCCTTCCTGGTGGCATTTCAGTTCCTCATTGTGGAAGGAGTGAACACAAAATGTTCAGATTATGGCACTTCAGTCACAGATTGTCACTACCCAGTTCATGCCACTAGAGGACTCCAATGTAAAATATCTCTTACAATTTACCTACCTAGAGACTGAAAAGTTGATTCATGCTGTAATTACATCATAAAACCTCTTCCTGCAATGGTTCTCATTAATAGTTGTTTAATGTTCAAACAACTGTGTGCGAACACAAGCTTTTAACTCTGAACTTCCCCAAACTACAACAGATGAAACCAAATCAAGCACAACCCCACCCCACCACCACCACCACCAAATATTTCTGCTCTCTCCAAACTTGCCTCAAATTTAACTCTTGCGAATTGGTTTAGGATGGTAGTTTATTCTTTTTTACCTCACAAAATCGGTTGAAAAACCTTTTGGCTGATCTCGCCCTTCATAATACAGATACATGGTTATATTGGTCATCCAGTTCATGGCTTCTGTGAGACATTGTGAGATGTTTCCAGTGCCGTGGGACATCCTCCCGATATGAAAGGCACTATACAAATGTAATTTTGTTGTAAGAAATTGGCTGCTTTATTTGGTCATCAAACATAGTAACCGCACTTTACAGTGAAACACTTTGAGACATCGTCCCGAAAGACAATATACCGAATGGAATGATTAATATTATCTACCCGCTGATACAAGCACAACAGCACAAAATGCATGACTGCTTCCTAGTTCGTCTGGGAAGGACGTCATGTGGTTGGATGCCTGTGGTGCTATGACTCAGTCCACTTTCACATTGAACCTGAATCCTCCCATCTTGCACTGCAACACTTCACTGCCATACATTACAGAGAGGATACACAGCTGCCTTGTTGATTTTAGTAAGCGATGTACTGCATTCATTTAGTTAGGCTGAAAATAATTTCATGTAACAGTTTTGTAAATAAAATATTAGAATTCGAAGTCAGCACTTTTAAGAATTTTATTAAGTTCTGCATTTATTTATAGCTTAAATATACTTTTGTTAGTAATTGACACCCAGTGTCTGGTTGAGGAGCAAACCAGCGATTTATCAACTGTAAACTATTAGTAGAAGTTGCAAATGTTTCTAAAATGCTGCAATGTTAAGTTCAAAAATGTTTTGTTTTACACATTTGACAGTACCACTCAAATGCAGAAATGTAGACTGTTCAAGGTCTAGAGACTTATTGCTTTTGGAATCTTGTTGGGAACAATCTAATTGTTTGATTGCTCCTCTGCATGAGAGTTATGTAAGCTCGTGTCCGCAGTCAGACTGCTCTCACTCTCTTTCTCTCGCTCCCTGCACAGAGAGGTATTAACTTAAATATTTATACAGTAATATTATAATAATACTTAAAACAGGCACTACATAAACACATACAGTAAAAGCAGAACCCCTAATAATACAATACAAAATTACATTTTATGTCAGGTGGGGGGATGGGATCAGGGAGGGTGGAGGCTGGCTGAAGGCACAGTCGAAGAGGAGGGTCTTGTAACATACCTTTGAAGGAGGCGAGGGAGGGAGTGAGGTGAAGGGAATGTGGGATGGAGTTCCAGAGAGCGAGAGGCTGAAGGCCTGACCACTGATGGTAGGGTGGACAAGGTGGGGCACTTGGAACAGGCCAGAGACTGCTAAGTGGAGAGTGAACAGGTTGATTGGGGTTAATGGGTCACAGAGGTAAGAGAGGGCAAGGCCAAGGAGAGCCTTGAATGTGAGGATAAGAATTTTGATCTCTATCCTCTGGGGGATGGGGAAGCCAGTGGAGCCAGGCAAGGGTGCGTGTCATGGGGACACAGAGCCTGAAGAGTAGGAGAGGACACAAGTTGCAGAGTTCTGGGTGATCTACAGCTTGTGGAAGGAAAAATTGGGAAGGCCAATGACAGGGCATTGACATAGTTAAGCTGCATGTAATGAAGGTTTCAGCAGCCTGAGGGGTGAGGCAGTGGCAGAGTGAAGCGATGTCGCAGAGTTGGTAGCAGGCAGAGCAGCTCATTGCATGGATGTGGGGTAGAAAGGACTGTTGAGAATCAGAAAAAACACCCAGGTTCTTGACTGGCTTGTGGAGGTGGAGTGTGCATCTGTCGACACTGTCAATACCTAAGGTGCGGAGGCGCTGGCACAAGCCAATCAGCAGGGCCTTGGTCTTGCTGACGTTCAACCGTAAAAAGTTAGGTGTTCGCTGTACAAGTGTAATTTTGTTGTTGTTATTCAGGACTAGATATTTGACAGAAATTCTGTCAGGACAGCAGTGGTGTTGGGAGTCAAGGATGAAAGCCCAAGATAGAGTTGGCAAGGATAATAATCCTTGCAAGAGATATAACGCCTTATCACGTCTTCCAAGTCTCAACGTGCTTCACGGAATATACTGTAAATTTAATTGACTGCATTTTCGTATATTCAACTCTTTGGGACGTCCTCCCGACGTGAAAGACGCTATACAAATGTAATTTTGTTGTTGTTTTGTGGGCAACCAATTGCACACAGCAGTTTCCCACAAGCAGGCATACATTGAGCAGTGAAAAGCAAGCAGTCATAGATTGAGTGACTCATTTTCTAAAATTTTATTGTACAGTATTTTTTAAGGTATTATTATCCACAGAAAAGTGATCCACCAATCAGCTAACAACCGAGTTCCTACTTACTGCAGAGGCGTGTGAAGTAAGGAAACTTGCCGAAACTTCACACGCCTCTGCAGTAAGTAGGAACTCGGTTGTTTTGTGTACATTTTAATATACATTAATGATTTGGGTTTAGGGAGTACGGTTTCCAAATTTGCAGATGATACTAAATTAGGGAGAATAGTAAATTGTTAGGGAGGATAGTAGCCATCTGCAAGAGGATATAGATAAAATGGTAAAATAGGCAGACACATTGCAGATGAAGTTTAATACAGAGAAGTGTGAGGTGATACACTTTGGGAGAAGAAATGAGGGGAGGCAATATAGGCTAGATAGTACACTTTTAAAGGGTGTGAAGGAACAGAGAGACCTGGGGATTTGTATTAGTGACTCTTTGAAAGTGGGAGGACAGGTAGACAACGCCGTTAAGAAGGCATATGGCTTACTAGGCTTTATAAATAGGGGTTATAGAATACAAAAGTCAGGAAGTACTGGTTAACCTCTATAAGACTTTGGTTAGGCCTCAGCTGGAGTACTGTGTACAAATCTGGTCACCACACTTTAGGAAGGATATTAAGGCATTGGAAAGGGTGCAGAAGAGATTTACTAGGATGGTACCAGGAATGAGGGACTTCAGCTAAATATTTAAAACAGTTTCAAAACGAAGCAGAGGGGAGCTGAGGAGAAATTTGTTCGCTCAGCGGTTTGTTTGAATCTGGAATGCATTGCCTGAAAAGGTGGTGGAGACAGATTCCATAACAGCTTTTAAAAGGAAACTAGATCTTTATTTAGCAAGAGCAGGTCTGTTAGGTTATGGGGAGAGAGCTGGGCAGTGGGATTGAGTTGCTCTGTTCAAAGAGCCGGCACAGAGTAGATGGGCCGAATGGCCTCCTTTTGTACTGTATAATTCTATGATTCTTGTGCTGCAGCCACAACTTGTCTTTCTCATCTCCTTTCTGTCCCAGGCAGAATTTCTGTCTCTCTCTTCCCCCCCCTCTCCCTCTCTTGCATCCCAACAATGTAAAGAGCCAGCAACCGACAAGGGAATACAAAGACCAACCAGGTGGAAACCTAACACGCCCTTCATAATCTCATTGTATCCCAGGTTGAAAACTGCTCTAGAGTGGCCTTGTGCCAATATAATTCCTATTCCTAATTAGAACTGCTGCCGTGCAGCTGTTCAGGTGAAGAGTCATCTGGACCATGATCAATGTAATATTTGGGAATATGAAGCTTAAATGTTAAATACTTTGAACTTTAAATAATTCCCCATTGGATTTCATACCACGATTCTAATCCCCGCCATGTGTTTTGTCATGTTGTCACATTTTAATTTTTTTTAAATCTTAGCAAATTCATATGAAGAGAACATTAAGAATCCACTTCACACCCCAGACTAATTCAATTGCATTTACAGTTTCTCTGTCTAATAACTAGTTCCACTTCTCAATCTGCACAATTCCACATTACAACTAAGCTACCATTAATGACATTTTGAATATCACAACAGGTTTTTTTTCCCCCCTGTAATTTAATAGACAGACATAACATTGTGAAAATCCTTGGGATAGCTTATATCTTGCTTGTAATGTTAAATTGGAATTAATTAATGAATACTACATGGCTATCATTTGTCAGTCACTTGTCATTCAGTCATTTGCAGGATATGAATTGTCTTCCAAGAATATTTATTCTATTGAAATACTGATCAACACAACCTTTTTTTTAAAAAAAATACTCTGTTTTAAGACTGATGTTGTGTACATTTTAGATCTGAGAGAAACAGAATTGCATTATTGATTTAATCCCATTAGGCCTGCAAACCCACGCAGAGCTATGCAGAGAGTTAATGGAAAATCTGCAGGCTGTTTCTTAATCACCATTTTGATAGAAGATTCTTCCTTCTCGAGCTGCATGTGTGATAAAGCAAACAGCTGCTGGGCTGCGTAGAACTTGTTCTCCTCTTCCAACATGAGCAAACTTGGGCTGTCGATGGGAAGTGTTCCATCATCAGAGAGGTTATTGATCTACAAAAGCATGACATTTTTCATTGACATATACAAGAAAACAGCAAAGTTTAAGTTACTGTTAAGTTGATGTTCGACATAGTGATAACAATAATATAATAATAATCCTTGCATTTGGTGTAGCGCTTTTCACATCTTATCAAGTCTCAAAGTGCTTCACAGAATATACTGTAAAGTGAATTGACTGTATATCTGTGAGCAAAACATGGCAGCCAATTGCGCACTGCAGTGTCCCACAAACAGTCGTGGATTGAAATGACCAATTTTATTATTGTATATTTTTTGGAGGGATTATTAGTGATAGTTTTACAATGTAGGCATTGTAAATTGTCCTCAGCAAGGTAATTCTGAAGGGAGTAAATAGTTATTTTATTTAATCAAATAATAGTTTAAGCCTCTCAATTGTCTGTGTTTCTCTCCTGAAAGGGCAGTGAATGATGGTATAATGAGAAGTTGATGAAATGGGTATTCTGGAAGCATGAGACCAAAAGGCTAATATCTTAGCTATTTCAAATTTACAATGAATGCCATAAGGTTTGACTACTTCGGCAGATATTATTGAGGTTTGACTGTGATCCCTTCTGAATCATAGATATATTCCAACATATTGTAATAAGTTTCTGACAGAAGTAGACACTAGACCCACTTCTATAACTTCCGATAAGATCCCTTCCACACATCCCCTAATAACCCTGCCAATAGGTGTGACCAATGCTCTAGCAATCATGTTGCTATATTTATTATGGCATTTTACATCTGGATTTCAGATGGCTCTTCAGGAAATACGAGTTCCACAACAGATGCTTTATATGTCTTGGTCAAACAATAATTTGAGTTTGGTACTGTGGTATATTTTCTAGTTTTCCACCATATCTTGCAGCCTGACTGAGAATAAGGTAGTTTATAAAATTATGAGGCTCAAAGTTCTGATGAACCGATAATTGAGTCTTTTCCTATCAGTTATTAGCCCAACTCAGGTTCAGTTAGTAGCTCTCTAGTCTCTGGGGAAATCTTAGTTCGTGGCTCTAAGAAGTTGTCTGGCGTGGAGGGCGCTATATAAATCAAAGTTGTTGTGTTGGGCCAGAAGGTTGCAGGTTCAAGCTCCATAGGAGGACTTTGAACTCACACAATTCTTGATTGGGAGAGCATTGATTTGTTAAGAGGTGCCGTCCTTCAGATGAGATATTAAACCGAGGTCCTGTCTACCTATTCAGATAGATGTTAACTATCCCATAGCACTATTGAGAAAGTGAAGAAAATCTCCCCCAGTATCCTGGTCAACAATTCCCCAGATAAAATCAGTCATACACTTCATCTCTATTATGAGACATTGATGTCTCATTGATGATCTGCTGAATATATGCACAAAATAGTCATTATAGTAAATTTATAATAAACTCATAGGAAGTGATTTGAAACGTTCTCCTGATGGGAGAGGCACAGTGTCAAGGATTATTTATCTAAACTTACCAAGTGCCACAATGTAGGAATGACTTGCATTTCACAGCAAATACCCAAGACTGTACGATTTGCATCAGACATATCTAAACAAGTAAAACAGATTGTTTATTATACAGGTACCCCGCCCCAACCGTGGCCTCGCCAACCACAAAACTCATGCATCCACGGTTCGCTAAATGCGACAACCCTCGCAAACCGCGTTTTGCGAATCCGCAATTTAAATCCGCGGGTTTAAATTTTCAAGTTTCACTCTTCCAAACAAGTGACCGCATTCATCCGCGTATTGGTGTGTATTCATCCGCTCCGCGTTTCCCGCTTATCAGCATCTTTACTACCCCACGTGGTCTAGCTGCATTCGTGGATCTACAGGTACTGTGTGTGCGAACAGCTAGCGTATAGCTATGTTGCAATCAACCAGCGACAATGCTTCTCTCTTAGGATTAAGGTGAATACAGTATCATGAATTTATTGTCGCTTCTCCGCAGCCTACCTAGTAAGTTTAGGAGCGTTGGCTGCCAGGATCTGCAGATTTCTCACTCTGTGTAAGTGTATCATAGGCTGTAGAAGTCTCTCTCTCTGTATCTCAGGCTGAAGAGGGATCTCTCTATCTCTCGCTCTCTGTGAGTGCATCTCGGACTTTAGAAAGGTCTCTCTCTCACCTTCTCTCTATTTCACCTTCTCTTCCCCCCACCCCCCTCTCTCTGTCTGTCTGTATCAGTCAGTCAGATAGCCCCATCCCCCCACCTGTGTCACCCCCCCCACCCTCTCTTTCTCTGTAGATCAGTCAGACAGCCCCCCCCAGCCCTCCATGTCACCCCCCCACCCCCACCCTCAGTGTCTCTCTCTCTCTCTGTGTAAGTCAGTCAGATAGCCCCCCCAGCCCTCCGTGTCACTCCCCCCACCCACCCTCCGTGTCTCTCTCTCTCTGTGTGTAAGTCAGTCAGACAGCCCCCCAAGCCCTCCGTGTCACCTCCCCTCGTCTCTCTCTCTCTCTCTCTCTCTCTCTCTCTCTGTAAGTCAGTCAGACAGCCTCGCGGATTGCTGCAGATCCTGGAAGCCAATGCGCCCAAACTTACTCCCCTTATCCCCATGTATGTTATAACTGTATGTGCTTTTTTTGTGTTTAGTTTTACTAAATGTGAACTTATTCCCCCTATCCCCATGTTTCCCATAGGGCCCTGTATTTCCCAACTGCGAAAAAACACATGTACTGCACTCCCCCTATCCTCGTGTTTCCCCACAGGAGCATTTTGCAACTGCGATTTTTCCAACCGCGAAGGTTTACAGGAACATATCCCCTGTGATTGGGGAGGGATACCTGTATAATATTTCCATTCAATGAACACGCTTCAAAGCTCAATATGCTTATAATGAAACCAAAGGCAAGGATCCTGCAATGAATTTCTTTTCTTAAGATTGCCCCAGGAATAGTCTAGAGAAAAAAATGAATTTAGCTGAAAACTAAATTGATAACTGATCACTTTAACTATGTGTAAAACAATTCAATGAAATTTAATTCAGTTCTTACCAAAATTAATTAAAAATCTGTTTAAAACTAAAGAATTTGAAATGAACAAATTTGAGACCTACATTAGTGTCTAACTGAGACAGTCCCTCACTGTTCTTTGAACAATTAGATTTCAGCTCGTCTTACTACATATGACTCCCATCTCTGGGTTAGAAGATTAGGCGTACAAGCCCTAAATTGGACATGACTTCATAGTCTAGGCTGGCTCTAACAATGCACAGTTCCTCATTACAACAACAATTTCGATTTATATAGCGCCCTCCATGCCGGGCAGCGTCTCAGGACAGCATCACAATAACAGATCCCGGGCCCGAGCCATGGGCAGGGGGAAAAAGGTGATCGAAGGCGTAATCGAAAAGAAAGGTCTTTAGCCGAGACCTGAAACTAGGAAGAGAAGGCGCAAGGCGAAGGGAGTGAGGAAGGAAGTTCCAGAGCTTTGGGGCGTAGTGGCTGAAGGCACTGTCGCCGATGGTGGAGCAGAGGATTCGGGAGACAAGGAGGAGACCAGAACCAGAGGAACAAAGGCAAGGAATTACAGTCCTCATAGGAGACAGTAAACAAAAATTGTGTCAGCCTATTCTTTAGGTGAACATTAAAGATCTCATTAAAGAACATTAATGAAACAACATTAGAAAATAAATGTTGTTTCCTAGGCTATTAATCCTCATATACCTCATGGCTGTTAGTGAGACATTGCTGGTGCAAACATTGTCTACACAAACAATTGCTACACTTGACAGCAATTACTTGCAAAGTGCTTCATCAAAATTCAATGTGGTAAGAAACTGTCAAATGCAAGCTCTTTCTTCCATTCAGAGATCTCACAACAATTGTTTGCTACTAATTTCCCAGAGTCTAATATTTGCTAAAAATGTCCTGACTTCTGATTTTTTTTAAAAACTTACCATCTAAAGCACTGATAAAATAGAACACAGCTGTAAATAGCTGATGTGTTGCAATCTCTTTGCTTTTCTCCAGGTGCTCCTTGTTTGTGCTGTAACCCAGAAACTGCAGCAGCTCCTTGACATTTTGTACCTGAGTTGATTCTAGCCCATGTAATCCCAACAGATTTGGCTGCTTACCCAAAGAAAGCTCATTTAGCTGCAAAACAAACAACAAAATTGTTGATCCTAGAGGAGCAATGTCGATTAGCTATGATATGTATGGATGGAAATTTTAGCTGGGTCCTAATTTACTCTATTAATGTAACATTTCAGAATGTACAGATATTGACAAATTCTTAACTTAAATTTTTAAAGTTTGAAACCAGTTTTCAGTAGATTTGCAGAAGGCCTGCAGAAAACAGGCTTCAAAATTAAACAGAATTCAATGATTTGACGAAATTCTTTTGCACTGTGAAATGCTATGTTAACTAACAGAGTAAATTTAGACCTAGGTGGATTTTTACCCAATTGTGTCACTCACTGTAAATCAATCTAGGCATACAAATAGGAACTTCTAGCATCCCATCTGGACATTTGAGGCACCCAGACTTTGAGAAGTTTCTCACTGTAACGTATACAAGCTTCACTCTGGCTTCAAACAAGCTTCACCATTTGTTCGTTAATCAGTGGAACGTTTGTTGAGAAGCCAAGAAATAGTTAGCAATACAGTTAGCAATAAACAGTGCCAAGCTTCACTAGATCGGAATAAGAGGTAGGTTACAAAGAGGTACTATACACAGAGGATAAACTTCTCTATCTAGGGCCCCTCACCCTAAAAAAACTCCCTCTCCAATTTTTTTTAACATTCATTCTATTTCCACTTACAAATACAACCCGATTTTAAAAATCAGATTATTGACACCACCACAGAGGGTTTACTCGATCCCGACATTCCATTACCAAGCACATCATTTTAGAGCCAGATCAGCTTCAAAGAGGATAATTTTAGTTTGGTTTCAGTGATGGATTACCTGCTGCTGTGCGACTTGTCTCAGTAACAGAACAAATCATTCAAGCAACAGTTAATTTACTTTCAAATTCAGACAATCTGTTAATACTTAACTATCTATATATGAATATATATCTATATATATATATAGATATATTTATATAAATAAATAGCAGGTGCATATAAGCTTTGTTGAGTCAGAGAGGCAGAAATATCCTCTCATTGTTTCTATCCTGCTTTAGTGAATCATAGGAGCAGGCACCGTCTTGTGCTGGGAGTTTGTTCTCAATAAGCAGACTGATCCTATCAGAATGACCTGAAATCTGCCATCACTGAAAGTATCTGCTGAGATCACTTAGTGCTCAGCTGGATGTGTGGTTCTGTTTCCACAGAGATGTACATCAGTAATCCCAAAGCAATGTTAATATTGTTTCTGGGGTTAGGTAAACGGGTTGGGTCCCTCTGGGAAGAGAGTGCCTATTCCACTCAGATGAATGGAAATTTCCATGCATATGTGGTTCAGGAGTTTTATTTGGAAACTCGTAATAATGATAATCCTTGCATTTAATATAGCGCTTTTTCACATCTTCGAGACGTCTCAAAGCACTTCACAGTTTAAGCATGGCATTGGGTTTCCATGTGTGCCACACACCCAGCTGAAGCAACAAAAATTTATAAAAAGCATGTACAGTTCATTGTTGATGTCTCTGGTTGCAGAAAATTGGCTTACAATAGTTTCAAGAACGCAAATTGCTTCTCCTTGATACAAGAATTCACTGTACAGTTTAAACAATTGCTGGCATTTTTCTTCTGAAAGAGCTTCGAGTGGCTGGAGTTGTTGTTTAACCTCTTCGATATCTGAAAAGTATTATAAATACAAATCTCAGAGCTGAGGACACGTTCTGCGGCGATTAAGTTCTACAATCAACAACAACAAAATGACAATTGTACTGCATCTTTCATGTTGCGAAGATGTCCCAAGGGCCTGGACAATCAGTGTTTCGGACTAGAGTTGGGGTTAGGATCGGGGAGGAAAGGGAGGGTATGACCGATGGCATGATTGAACAGGAGGGTTTTAAGGTGGGATATGAGGAGGCTAGGGAGTGGGCAATCTGGAGAGATTTCGGGATGGAATTCCAAAGGTTGGGGGCAAGAGTGGCTGAAGGCTTGCGCAGAATTTATCTCATTTATAGTCAGATATTTAACCTATTTCTCAGCAGACCTTGAATGTTAGAATCTGGTATCACGGGATGGGATGAAATGCAAAAAGATCACAGATTACGGGATCATAAATGGACTAATCCCGAACCTAAACTCCCTTTCCCCCACCATCACCAAAATGATTAGACCCACTTTGTATTTTTTATACGTTTAATGATCATGCCAAAATATAGGCAGAAAATTTGACATCCCCAAATTTGTGTTAACCATTTATTACTTTGTTGAAGTTTGTTCAAAACTGAACCTTGGAAACCCAAGTATAAGCAACCTGGCAATTTGTTTTAATTGAAAACCAAAATGAAGTATCTGAGGTAGACATGTGAAATAAGGAAACTTGTCCAAGGTTTCCCCTGGCTGGAATTAAACCCAGGTCTCTCACTTGTAAGGCAAGTGCTCTAATCACTGAGCTACAGGACTCAACACATTTATCCTCTTGGTATAAACATTAAAACTAATCCTCCTCTGGAAGACTCGCCTTGCTCCCAAGTGCATAAGTGTGGATACAGGGAGTGGAAAGGATCAGGCTGTAACTGAACAGCTTGTAAAATCCCAGCGTAAGGCTGACAGAAATGATAGCAATGACGGCAAACAGCACCTATGGACACATATCCCAAAAGCAAGGCAAAAAAGCATGGGGTTTGCGTGGTTATGGGGAGAGAGCTGGGGAGTGGGATAGAATTGCTCTTTTCAAAGAGCCAGCACAGACTCGAAGGGCCGAATGGCCTCCTTTTGTGCCATATGAATGTATGATTGCTTCCAGAAAAATGGGGAGAAGAGAAAACTGGAATGGAGAAAATGACAGATACAACAATAAAAGTGATCGCTTGAATCTTATGAATGTTGGAATCGTGAGAGCATTCTCTGCAATTACACTGATCAGCCCATAAAATCACTTAAGTGTTACAATGATCATAAACTTACATTTCTTTAAAGCACTCAGTGATGTTGTTTCACAATAAGCATCCTTCTCTTCCATATGGTGCCAGTTTCCATACTTCTGTGCTGAAGCATCAACACAGTCTGAAGCAGAACATGCTGCGGAAACATCAGCATCTTGCCCCTTGCCTATTCCAGCTTTATCAAAGCCTCCACGTATGTCTGAAAGCAAGCACAACTCTGCCACAAACACAAAACACTCCTGTTAATTAACAGCTATACTATCTTAACCAGAATACAACTAATCATTAAAGAATAAATCCTATAATGAATCATATTACACAACAATTATCACCAGAATCAGCATAAAATTCCTTGTAGCCAAGAAATAACACCACAAGTGCATCACAAATTCACTGGGGTTTGGCTCTTTGTTGAAACTTAGATGAAGCAAGACTAACCTAACTCAGTATGACTTCATAGGAGAACCAAAACTTGCAGTTATATTATATTAATATACTTTATAAACATTTTAATAAAGGCAAGTAGGCAAGCAATTACCCATAAAGCAGAAGAGTTACTGCACAATACCGCACAAGCCTAGAGAGCCAGATTTGAAGCCCACAAAAGGAAGAAATCCTGATGGTAATGTCAGCTTTAAAACTATCGACAAAACCTCAACCAGCTTGGCCCACTTAGTAGCAATTTTACCTGTGGATCAAATGGTTGTTTTCAAGCTCCACATTGGGATTTTGAGCCCACAATGTAGACTTGACAGTTTATTTGAGTGCTTTGGGAGTACTGTATTGTCAGAGCTGCTGTGCTTCAGATGAAACGTTAAATCAAAGTACCATCTGGATGACAAAGCTCCCATGATACTATTCAAACAGAGAAGTGATTTTCTCACAATGCCCCAACCAACAATTCTCCAGATAAAACTGATGGTTTATTCTTGGCCGTTTGCAAACTTGCTTTGCCTAAATTGACTACAGGATTTGCCTTGGAATGTAGATACAGGAGTAGGTCATTCAGCCCTTTGAGCCTATTCTGCACCTGACCTATACCTCAACTAGGGTCCATCGATATGGAAATTTTCTGATTTAGATATGTCGACGGGCTCATATCGATATATACCAATATATCGGGTTTTTGTACTCCGCATGCGCGCATTCGGAGGTGCACGCGCATTCGGGGCCTATCTCCTCAGGATGTAAATATCTCTGTCTGTTTGTCTCTCACACTCACTCTCTCCATCTCTCTCTCTGTATCTCTCTGTCTGGTCTCCCCATCCCAACCCTCCCCCTCCCTCTCCCCCCCACCCCCACCCCCCGGTCTCCCCCTCCCTCTCTCCACCTCTCCCCCCCACCCCCTTGGTCTCCCCCCCACCGATCTCCGCCTCCCTCTCTCCCCCCCAACCCCCCAGTCTCCCCCCACTCCCCCGGTCTCCCCCTCCCTCTCTCCCCCCACCCCGGTCTCCCCCTCCCTCTCCCTTTCTCCCCCCCCCCCCCCCCCGGTCTCGCCCTCACTCTCTCCCCCCCCCTCTTCCCGGTCTCCCCCTCCCTCACCCCCCACCCCGGTCTCACCCTCCCTCTCCCCCCAGCCCTTGCATACCTGTATATTGTATTCGAGGACTACGAATACAATATGGCGGCTTGCACCTTGGTCTGTGCATTGTGTATAGAGATGAGCATTCTGGGTCTTGTAGTTCAGTGCGCGCGCATTCGGGGTGCGCATGCATTCGGATGTGCATGCGCATTCCATGCTCTAGGCCCAGGAGGTTGCAATGCCGGTGACAAGGTACCGATATATTTTTTTATATCGAATTTTTCTATATATTTTAAATTCCGATATCAGCATATCGATATGAAAATTATATTGGATATAACCGATATATCGACGGACCCTAACCTCAACTAATCCTATCAATTCCAATTACCGCTTTCTCCCTGTATCACTTAATACCCTGACCTACCAAAACTCTATCAATCTCACCCTTGATCCATCCATGGTCTTTTGGGTAGAGAATTCCAGATTTCTACTACCCTTGAAGTGAACAAAATGCTTCTTGATTTCACTCTTAAATGGCCTGGTTCTAATTTTAAGACTGTGCCCCTAGTTTTGGATTCTTCCACCAGAAGAAATAGCTTCTGTATATCTACCCTATCAAATTCCTTTATCATCTCAATCTCAATCAAATCACCCCTCAACCTTCTAAACTCAAGCGAATACAAGTTTATGCAGCCTTTCCTTGCAATTTAACCCTTTTAGGCCTGGTAACATTCTGGTGAACTTGCACTGCAAACCCTCCAAGGCCAATATATTTTTCCTGAGGTGTGATGCCTAAAACTGTACACAGATGGGTTTTGACTAACTCTCTATACAGCTGAAACATAATTTCTTCCCCTTTGTATTCCATGCCTCTCAAGGTAAAGCTCAACACTGCATTCACCTTTTTGATTACTTAAATGAATTGTAATGATTTCCAAGCCTTGTGAGATTATGGGGCTATGGAGTATTTATCTAAATTTATAATGTGGGAATCACATTAAAATCAGTCACAACACTAAAACTGCAATTACCCGTGAAGCACTGAAATATTTTGACATTTTAGTTGCTAGATTTAACGCAAGGATTATTATTAGTAGTAGTAATCATTAGTAATAATTCCTGACTGTGATACCCACTTAGTTAACATCTTAGGTGAGTTGGAGACTTTTAAATTCAGTCAATTTAAGCTACATTTGAACCCATTCCAAAAAACAAAAACAATGCACTAACTCACTCACTGCTTAATTGTAATGTTAAGCCAAGTGTAATTAAAAGAAAAACATCCATGCAAAATGTTAACTTTGTTAATTTATGAACTGTCTCTTTTGATTATCAGATCATCATCATTTTAATATAGTCCTTAATGCTAATATGTACCAAACTGTCCATTGTTTTTTAGGTGGAGCTCCTTGACACTGTACGCTACAACAGTTTGAGGTGGGATCTCCAAAACAATGTTCTTCGTTGAACTCCCATCATTACTTGCTGAAACCTAAAAAAGAAGGCTGCTTAGACACATGTCAAAAAGAACTTTTCAAAGATTACCACATTCAAAATTTAGACAAATACTCCAGACTCCCATAATCTTACAAGGCTTGGAAATCATTACAATACAAATTTAAAATCTTGCTAAATCTTTGAAAATTGTTCAATTCAGTCTTAAGTTTAAAATCCCTTTTTATGCACTTCTTAAAGAAAAAAAAGTGAACGACAAATTCCCTGTAGCATTGTTCCTATAGTAAGAGACAGAAATTAATTGACTCTTTGGGCACCAAACAGTGTACAGGTAAACCCCGCTTAACGAAGGGGTTAGGGACTCCGAAACTCCTTGTAAAGCGAGAATTTTGTTAAGCGAGTGGGAGGTCCCTACTGTGTTTCCGTATGTGAAAAAAATCTGTTTTGTTCTCAGCGGAGCCTAGCGCTAACATTTGTGGTGTACCAGCGAAGGCATAAGGTAGGTAGAACTGCTATTGAAGGCTGCAATACTTTGATTACAAGATGAAAGAATACAAGATGAAAATGTTTGTTTTGCTTACCTGAACAGTATTTTATTTAGTAAATTTTTAACACAATACAGTAATGAAACGAAAGTTCCTGTACTAAAATGAGGTGAGGAGTAGGGAGGAGGTCTTTGTTTTAATTGTTGCTGGAGGAGGAAGGGGAGGAGGAGGCTGAAGAATTGGGAGAGAAAGCAATCTGGTGAGAAAGCAATAGGTTCTGTACAGTCGGCGGACGTACTTGGTACTGGTTCTTTGGACGATGTCGGCTTAAAGAAACTGTCGATAGAAGACTGTCGACAGTTTTTCTTATTTTCTTCATACAATTCTTGGTAGCAACGAATAGTTTGCTCGATGCCATGGGCAACCTTAATGCTACGGTGCATTTCAGGATCGTTGTCTTTGCAAATGTTAATTGCTTCGACTATTTTCGAAAGAAAAGCTTTCAAAATGTTCAAACTAAGAATCTTAGGCTCCTCACACAAATCATCAGCCTCAGCTGTCTGCTCCTACATTAAACTGAATTTCTTCAGTTGTAAGCTTTCTAGGGGCCGATTTTTCATTTATGGAGATGTAGGTCTTCTCAGGTAACTTCTTCCAATTAAGCCCTGTTTCATCGAAGTTGAAAATTTGTTGTGTATAACCTCTCTCCTTAATGATTTTTCTAAGTTCATCTGGATAATGTTCGGCAGCAGCAACATCTGCACTAGCAGCTTCCCCGCACATCTTGATAGAATGTAGCTTGTATCACTTTTGAAAACATCTCAGCAAAAGTCTCTGCTGGCTTTTTCTGAGTAGAGTCTTGTGGTTGCCTTGCATCCTGCCGCTTAAGCTCCTCCCATACTGTACGGGCCTTTTCTTGGATTATACTAGCAGAGAGGGTGCAACGGCATTCGTTCTGGTCATCGATCCATCTTCATTTCCAACGTGATGGACTTCCTTTTCTTTGATGGGGTTGGCGATGTTGCTAATGGGCGTTTAGGTGGCATGCTGAAGCTTTGTCGACTGAGACTGAGCGTGTGTTGCGGGGGCGGCCGGAAGGCGAGAAGTGTGCGAGATTTAAACTTTCGCTATAGCGAACGCAGCCTTCGCTAAGCGCATAGGCGGTACAAGTACAAACCCTCGTTATAGTGAAGTTTCGGTAACTGGGCGTTCGGTAAGCGGGGTCTACCTGTATTTGATTTATAAGGAGTCATACTGATGCCTGCTTTAATTGGCAAAATTGCAATACATCACTTGGCAGTCCATGCAGTAACACCATCTCATCCTCACTAGTTCAGACATTCTCAACAGACTTGCAATGATATACATTCCCACAAATATACAGTCGATCCACTTTACAGTTATATTCTGTGAAACGACTAGCAGATGCGAAATGCGCTGTATCAAATGCAAGGATTATTATTATTAAATCTCAAAGCACTTTATTAAGCCTTGTACACTGTGGCCATATTGTTTATCCTGTGCTGTGGGAAGTCAGAAATTCCATGGACTTGATGATATTTTGTGCCCACTGCAGCAACAATCCAGTAAAAAATGCTTCCAGACCCATATAATGTCAAGTGCACCCACACCCAAGCACAGAGGCAGAAAATAATTGCATGGCATTTTGAAAAAGAATTCTTGTTAACGTTAATCTCCCAACTCATTGTCCAGCATCATTGGGCTGCTTCCCAAGACCACATTACAAAGGCAGGAAGGGTATTTTTTTTTTTTTTTTTTAAATGTGTCTTACAACATAAAACACACAAATGTGTATAAGTCAGCATACATACCTTCAACATTTTAGTTTCGAATCCCAATATGCCACCACACTTTTCCTCAACCTGTAGATGCTCTGATATAAAGCACTGTTGGGTTGTGATAATCTTTTCATTAACCACACACAAGACTTCATTTCCTCTTTCATGTGTTTGCTGCACAAGACTGTGCCTCATATTTATAGTCCTGAAAAAGTAAGCAAGTGGATCAGATGACTATCCCAATTCTTACATTGGCCTTGAAAAGCAAGACTAAAACACAATTAGAGTTTATAAGCTTTTCACATTGAACTGTGCATTACAGCAGATTACTTACTGTAGTTTAGGAGTAGGGGACTGACATAGATAGCTCTTCCAGTTAAAAAAAATTCAAGTTATTCATTGTATTTATCTAGTGAAAATGATCACCTTTGAAGAGTCATGAGTGAGATCAAGAATGTTGCCCTGTGCCTGGTATTTCTTGAAATATTGCCACCAAAGGTTCACAATAAGCAGAGGTCAGACATAAAAACCTCATGAAATTCACAGGTGGAGTCCCGAGTCTCAGAGCAAAACATTTGAAGGAGTGGGTGAGACCTTACAAAATTCTAAGAGAGGAGTGGAGAAGTCATATTGCAGTCACTCAATGGGAATTCTGTTCTTTTGTAGAAATCTAGGGGAAGTGGCTTGTCCATCCTCTCAGGGAATGAAACTGGGCTAGGGTTTGCTGCATGAGACGAACAGGTAGAGTACATGGAGTATTGAGCGTAAAGTGATTCTTTATTATAATAATAATCCTTGCATTTGATATGGCACTTTTCACGTCTTCTAGACTTCTCAACCTGCTTCACAGAATATACTGTAAAGTGAATTTACTGTGTTATGATAGATGCTTTGCAATATAATTAGCAAACATATTAGCTTTATAAGAAGAAGGATTATGTTTATTAAGACAATCATGTAGGTAGTTGTGCATACGTACACACACACACAATTAACAGTCAGGTTAATTGTGTTCCCCCTTATTGCACACACTTTCTAAATTGCTAACTGATGAGAGAATTTCAGTACCGGTAATTACTTTAGCTTTAGTTCAGCTTAAACTGGCCTTGAAGGATTGTGAATTTATGGATGAAAAGAAAGCAGGAGAGCATATTGAGACTGGTACGAGCTGCTGAGATAAGGTACAGACAATATCTGCACACACCCAATTAACCATTGTATGGGAGAGCCATCTCAAGGTCTGGGAAAAGAAAGGAGGCGAGTACAGGAAAATTAGGAAAGACCATGAGAGTAGGAGAAAAATGCCATAAATCAATTATGAGGAGACCATTAGAAGAGGTTAGCCAATTAAAGGATGAGGTAAGGAAAGGTACAAGGAGGCACAGAAGGATAACAAAGTCAGTTGATGTAGAGAGTAGGGCAAGCATCACCAAGAATCAGGAGATATCAGGAGACCAATGAGGGAAGGGCCAGTTTTAGAGTAAGCGAGGCTGGTGGAGAAGTATAAAGATAGGAGGAAACAAGTGACTTATCACAACAGTTAATGAATATCTCAGGATGGAAACCGAGATCTATCTCCAGCCTGCCACTGTTGTCCAGAACTACTGGAATGAGATAGCATGGTTTCAGTCGTTCTGTTTTACAGGCAGGGAAGGGCCAGTTACAGAAGCAAGTGCCTGGTAGAATTGCTCTGTTCATGTTTCTAACGTTTTGTAGTGCAGGTTTGCATAAGTAATAATAAACCAGCTTCAGCCAATATGGAATCATCAGTCATTTCGGAACCTAAAGAGTTAAGATCAGTGCACGGGTCCTTCTCTAACAACTGTGTATATGTGGGCAAAATGTGGCAGCCAAATGCGCACAGCAGTGTCCTAAAAGAGACCGGTCACTTTGCATATGATCTGTGATAGAATAAAGCAATTGTTGATGTTATCAGTTCAGATTATTCTGACGTGAAAGGTGCTGTACAAACTTTATTTTGTTATTGTTGTTTTGTCAGAACTTTCTCACCAAAGGCACTAACAACATCAAACTAAGTGGAAGCACACACCACCTCACAGAGCCTGTACGAAACTTGGGTGCATTGTATAACTCTGAACTGCTCCCCCCACTTCATGTCCCCGTCCATCTATCAGTAATTGGTCCTTAAGCCTCTCTGTCCCATTCTCTAGAGCTCCATCCCAGAGACCCTTCTGCTTGCCCTTTTTCCTTGTTTGCTTCATAATTCACCTCAAGACTTTCCTCTGTGACTGCTCTTTTGGTAATCTTTTCCCCTCTTACCCAATTGTCGCTACCCATCTGGAACCTACCCTGAACGCAAAGCCTTGAATTTCCTGTAGCTTTAGACATCCTCTCAACGTGAAAGATGCTATATACATGTAAATTTAGATTGTATTGTAAGGCAGGGAAATGAGAAAGATTGTATTCAAATGGAAGACAACCAGGAGGGAAAGAGAAAGGAAAAAACCGAAGTATTTATAGCGTGAAGCACTTTTCCATAATTTTGAAGTAAAAACCACAACATCCTAGTATATTACATCACCACCAACTGACATTGGAGCTCATCAGCTCCGTGCCTATTTCAAAGAAATGTCAAGCTTCTGGGATTCTCTGCAGGGGCTCTACTATTCACAATTAAATAAGTAATTTATTGAATAATCTTTTGCAATTGCCAGGAACTGACTCTGAGGCTGTAAAAAAAAATGCGTTTGCGCTTTTGCTAGAACTATCCCTCTTGTTGTTGTGACCGAGGCACAATTTAGGTGGGAAGGAAAATTACTCCCCTACAGCTAGATTCTTTATGAGGTTTATACTCTGGAAAATTCAGCAATATAACCTAATGTATTCACTCTTGTATTATTGAATAGGTCAGTGGCATTAACAAATGATTCAGCATTTGAAAGCTTAATTATAAAAGCAAACATAGTTTCCGTTTAAATGAGCCTATTCTATGCAATAGAATAAAAAGCACTCTGAGACACCGTCCGGCAAGGAGGGCGCTATATAAATCGAAGTTGATGTTGTTGGAATCAGTTGAAGGAAAACTTTTCCAACAAAATATAGTCAATTGGCTCTCTATCAAATGCAAGCATTATTATTATGGTTATATCAAATGTAAGGATTATTATTAGGATTATATAAAGTAACTTGTTCTTGTAAGTAACTATTACTAGTTACTTCCAGATTAACAGAAAACACAGAGTTAAGGCATGTAGGTTGTAGTCGCGAGCACTCGGAGCCAGAAGATTGTGGCTTTAAACCCACATCTGAATTTGGAACTCACACAGTCGAGGCTGGCTCCACTGCAGGGCTGGGGGGTTGCATTGTTAGAGATGCCATTCTTCGAATGAGACATTAAACCAAGGCCCCATATGTCTGTTCAGGTGGACATTAAAGATCTCATGGCACTGCTCAAAAAGAGAAGGGAGTTTCCTAATTTTCCAATTAAAATTGGTCATTCATTGCTTGTGGAGCATTGCTGTGCAAACCTATTGCTTTGTGCACCTACAAAATAAGTTGTTACACTCTAGGGGGCCTCTTTGTCCTCACCTTCAAGGCCCTCCATGGCCTAGCCCCCTCCTATCTCTTTGACCCGCTAATCCCTGTCCTCTCCCTCCACTCAGGAAGCTCCGGTAGCCCCACCATTGGCAGTTGGGTCTTCAGGCTCTCCGCCCCCAAACTCTGGAACTCCATCCCACTTTCCATTCACCTTGTTTATTCCCTTGCCTTCTTCATGCCACTCCTCAAGACCCTCCTCTTTCACTGGGCTTTGGCCACCCCCTACCCTCTCTGCCCTCCATAAGAAGAATTACTTATTTTTATTATTGTGTAGTTATAACATTATTTACCTTTCTTGAGATATTTTCAAAACTTGGTGCATATCGACTTCTTGTTTCTTCAGTTTTCCAAAGGAAGATTCCAGTGCTACAGAGTTCTGACCTTCAATATGGAAGCTGATATCAGCAATCAGAGTGTTCATGGCTCCACCAATATTGTCTTCAAACATTCCCTCATACTTTAAGAAGTTAGATTCTCTAACAGCTACAAGATACCAAAATAACTTAAGTTATGGACATCATCATTTAAATATTGTTCCCAGCACATGATAATGCAAAAATACATATCCCATGTCGTTCAACTGAAGTCTGGTAAAATCTAGGAACATGTCTTAAGTACATATGAGGGGCAAAATTACACTTGTATAGCGCTTTTCATGCCAGGAGGATGTCTCAAGGTGCTGGACAGTCACTGTGTCAGACTCGAGCTGGCGATGGGGATGGTGGAGCGAAGGGGAGGATGAGGAGTTGCCGATGGGACCGTCAAAGAGGAGAGTCTTGAGGCGGGACTTGAAGGAGGCCAGGGAGGGGGTGAGGTGGAGGGACTATGGGATGGAGTTACAGAGGTTGGGGGCAGAGTGGCTAAAGGTTCGCCCACCAATGGTGGGGTGGATAGGTCATGGAAGTGGAGCAGGCCAGAGCCTGCTGAGCAGAGGGGGCAGGCAGGTTTGTAAGGGTGTTAGAAGGTCACAGATGTAGGGTGCAGCAAGGTTGTGGAGGGCTTTAAATGTGAGGACCAGGATCTTAAATTGGATCCTCTGGATGATGGGGAGCCAATGGAATTGGGCAAGGATGGGGGAGATGGGGGTCACAGAGTTTGTGACAGTAGAAGACAAGGGTCGCAGAGTTCTGGATCATCTGCAACCTGTGGAGTGAGGAATTGGGAAGGCTGACAAGCAGGGCATTTGCATAGTCGAGCTGGGATGTAATGAAAACAAGAGTGAGGGTTTCAGTGGCTTTGGGGGTGAGGAAGTGGTGGAATCGGGCAATATTGTGGAGATGAGGAAAGGCAGAGCAAGTCATTGCTTGGATGTGGGGGACAAAAGAACAGCTGAGGATCGAACAAGATGCCTAGGTTCCTGACTGGCTTGGTGAGGTCGAGTGAGCAACCATGGAAGTTGATGATGCCAGCAGCTGATGCATGAAGGCGCTGGCGCGAGCCAATCAGTAGGGCCTCTGTCTTGTTGACATTCAACAGTAGAAAGTTAGCTCTCAACCAGGACTTGGTTCCCAACAGAGGATAACAGATTTATATTATAGCAATTTGATTCCTGTAACCACCCCAGGAAACATCTTGGGAATGGGGTTCAAAACCTAGTGCATATTTTAGTCCTGTAATGTGTTAACTGATGTAACTGTTCAGCATCAAATATGGCAAAATAATTAACACCACAGGAATTTTTCACTAAACTTTGTGCATTCAAATTAATAAGTAATGCTTTGAAAAATCATTTGATTTTAGCAAGGAACTATGACCATACCCGGTTTGATGTACGCATCACCAGTCAATATGTCTTCAAGGTTGAAGGAAGAAGAATGGTATTTTGGCTTTTGCCAGAACCATCTCACCTTCCTCTTTGTTGCCAGGCTCAGGAGTTGGAGTTTATCCGAGTCATTCAAACTTCGAACAGGAATGAGGTCACCACCCGTTTCGATCTGTTTCACAAAACTGCTGGTTGCTTTTGCAAACATTTTCAGGAGTCGAACTTACGCCTAAAAATTAAAGATGGTTACATCTATTTACTAGTAGAAGTGTCTTGATTTGAACAACTATTAATGAAGCATTTTAGATAGAAAGCAATAACAAAGAATTTGACAATCACCATGCTGTACAGCAATGTGTTGTTTGGAAATATATTTACAGCTCAATAAAACCTATTCTCATACAAAAATGTTCAACACTTGTGCATTCCTGTAGCTCAATGATCTGAGCACTCACCTTGCAGGGTGAGATGTTGGGCAAATTTCCCTACTCCGCACACCTCTGTTTTCCTAGCAGTAAGTAGGAACCTGGTTGTTAGTTGATTAATTTGGCAGATTGCTTTTCCGGGGAAATAATTCCTTCAAAAAATAAAATCAATAAATAATAAATTGGTCACCCAATCCATAACTGTTTGTTGCTCACAAAATATACAGTATAGTCTGTGAAGTGGTTTGAGAAGGTGCTATACAAATGCAAGGATTATTATTATACAGTCACTTATGCTTCACAGTAAGTACATCATGAAAGTGAAATATTAAGTTGGAAGCTCCTAAATTCCACACACAGTATTTTGATATTATAAAGAGATTGAGCACAGAAAGTAAAAGATCAGATTTATGTTGCAGTTATAGTAATAATAATCTTTGCATTCGATATAGCGTTTTTCACATCTTCCAGACATCTCAATGAACTTTGCAGAATATACTGAAAGTGAATTGACTGTATATTTGTATATAGCCAGATCTGAAGCCATGAACGTTTCTTTCAAGTTAAAAAACTTAATTGGTTCAAAGTTCTCAATTAATTCAAGGAATGTCCACATTGCTTGACTAATCATAGGACTTCAATGCAAAAGTGGCATATGAAAGAGGCAATTGATAGAGAGAAACCCTGTTATAACCCCCTCACTCCCACCAAATAAAGAATAATGATTTGGTCACGTAATCCACGACTGTTTGTGGGACACTGCTCTGTATAATTGGCTGCTATGTTTCACCCACACAATATAATCAATTCACTTTGCAGTACATCTGTGAAATGCTTTGAAACGTCTCAAAGACGTGATAAGGTGCTATATCAAATACAAATATTATTATTATTTGGCATAGACTTGCCTAGGCTGATGCAGGGGTGGTGGGGTGGAGGACCCATGGCCCAGAGAATAAAGACACAATCATATAGATGGAAAAGCCACAGGTTCAAATCGTGGTTTGGGCTCAGTTTATATAGATCAGCCAGACGCTAGCTTGGATGCAGCAATAAGGATCAGCACTATTAAGATAGAGTGGAAATTCTGCCAGGGTTCCTGCTTCTGATCACCATCCACCTTGATTGGTCTGCAGAGAGGTAAGCAGCTGCTGCTTAAACTCCACACCTCCAATCGGTGGAACCATTACTCAATGGAAAGGGATGTGTACCTGAATTGTAGACAGGAAGATGGTGGCAATGCTCTCACACATTTAATGGTGAAATGTGTTGCCCAGTAGGAAGTTCCCAGGGAGTTCCTTTAACAACCATCCACCGAGTGAGGCTCACATACTCGCTTGTCAGATGTCAAACAACCAAATAGTAACTACCGGTGTCCTTCTTGTTGGGGGGAGGTAAGTGGGGTCTCCTTTGAGCTGAACTGACTCCGAGGTGACATATCAGAATCAAGCCAAGTCTCTGTGGTGGTTTTGTTAGTCCTGTTCCCAAGCCAGGCAGGTCTGCAGTATTCCAGGGCACTGCTGATAACAGCGCAGGGACACTGGCAGTATGTGGTAAAGCCAACCAGTGGGCAGGGAATCATCGCACTCAATTTTTGTTAACCATGCAAGCCACAGCCCTGATACACGCCCTCAACTGGACAAGCAGCAGGAAAACTTGCCAGAGACTAGCTCGGGTCCAAATCCCTGACTGTTCAGTGCCATGGGGGCATCCTCCTAATGTGAAAAGCGCTTTACAAGTGTCATTTTGTATAGCATATCAATGGCACCCTATGTGGTTTTAGCTGATTAGACTCCAGCGGTATCCCAATGCACACTCTCTAAACCAGCACATTAGCACAAAGTGAATTTCTGGCATAGCAAAAGACGGAATCCAATGAGATGATTTTATTAACACAGGCTATCACAGTCAGTAACAGCTGGAGACCGGGATCCATTTTACTGAGAGTTGTCATGGCTGAGACAAAGGACAAGTGGCTTTGGGTGTGGCCATTTTATTGTGTCAGTCACAAGATGATGAATGAAAACAAGGAGCAGAAAGCTCAGAACTGATGCTGGCCTTTCCTGAGGATAAGTAAGAACAGATCCTAAAGGCTCCTCCCTCAGGCTGACTTCCTTTTGTCAGTAGAGGAAATCATTGCTCCTTGCTCAAGGTTGTGAGATGTGAGATGCTGTGAGGTGTGAGAAAGGTTGCCGAGGAGACCACACACTGGTCTCACAACTGCAGCCACTCACTCACTCACACTTTCAGACACTGCACACACTCACACACTGACACACACTCACACACTGACACACACTCACACACACTGACACACTGACACACTCACACACAGACACACACTCACACACACTGACACACACTCACTGACACACACTCAGCCACTCACTCACTCACACTTTCAGACACTCACACACACACACTGACACACACTCACACACACACACTGACACACACACTCACACACACTGACACACACACACACTGACACACACTCAGCCACTCACTCACTCACTCACACTTTCAGACACTCACACACACACACTGACACACACTCACACACACACACTGACACACACACACACTCACACACACTGACACACACACACACTGACACACACACACTGACACACACACACTGACACACACTCACACACACAGACACACACTCACACACACACTGACACACACACACACTCAGCCACTCACTCACTTACACTCTCAGCCACTCACTCACACACTCAAGACTCTTACTCACTTACACACTCAGACCCTCAGAGGCACTCACGCCCTCAGACACACTCACTCACTCTCTCTCAGACACTCACCCGTGTCTTGTGCTCACACAAAGGCGGAAATGCTGTGAGCGGCTCAGGGCTGAGCCTGTGTCTCTCCTCCCCAGGAATCAACATGGGTTTCTAGTCCAAAGTCAACCAAACAGCAGCTCCCGGGGCGAGCCCGATGCTGTCTGTGTGTTGCCTCCTAATGCACGGCGGGGGGCAACGCGGTGCTTTTAAAACCGTGCAACAAAGAAAGGCTTCAAAGGGGAAACAATTAGTTCTTTTTTTAAAAAAAACCACACAATAGCCGCGGGTTCAAAGCCGTCTTTCTGCACGCACAGAGCAACAGGAAAACACGCCTAATAGGGTCTGAACCCGCCCTCCTCATCTGCAAACACCAGTCTGTAAAGACAAGCCCCCAGCCTGCCCTCAACAGCTCTCACTGTCTGTCTGTCTGTCACCTCAGGGTCTTGCTCATTTCGCCCACAAACATACAGTCAATTCACTTTACAGTATATTCTGTGAAGCGCTTTGGAGACGTCGATAAGATGTGAAAAGCGCTATATCAAATGCAAGGATTATTATTGTTGTTATTTACCCCAGCAATGTGGTGTGTGTGTGTGGGGGGTGCGGAGGGAAAGGAAACCGTCTGCTTTTCTGTTCAACAACAACTTCCATTTACAGAATTCCCTTCGCGGAGGGTAGCGTCTCGGAGTGGCGGAGCCTGACGCTGGTGGCGGAGAGATTGAGGGGGAGAGAGAGTTCCAGTGTTTTGAGGTGTGGCGGTTGAAAACACGGCAGTCGATAGTGGAACGAAGGGGACAAGGGACATGCGCGAGGCCACAGCCAGCGGAGTTGAGGTGGTGTGGGTAATAAACAGGTCGGAGAGGTAGTTGGGTGTCGGGGGCATGAAGTGATTTGTAGAAGAGTGTGAGGATTTTGAAGTCGAGTTTCGCAGAAATAGTGTGGTGAGGAATGGATATTTCGTAGATGGCCAATGAAGGTGGCTTGCAGTGTACAATTTTGTGAGCGGCAGTGAGGGAAGCGACTGGCACAATGCAGTGAAACTAAAATATATTTGAACAGCAATTGACTACCTTTTTTGTAAAAAAAAATCATTACGATCACTTCCATTGCTTTTGAAGTGGTCTGAAACTGTCCTGCATTTTCATTTTTTTAAAAATGCTTCAAGAGTATTTTATGAGATTTTTCAGTGCCATTTGTGAACTTTTGCTGTTTTAAGATGATTGCATCTTAAAACAATATTGTGGGTGTACATAGAGAGATTGCATCTCTCTATGTACACCCACAATATGGCTCGCTCCCCCCACACAGTGTACTGGGGGGGCTTCTGTAGTAAATCTTCACTATTGAATGCAAGTCCCTCTAGCTAGGTGTAGTTAATGAATTAACCATTAATGTAATGAATTAATTAATGTAATTAATGAGTTGTCATCAGGTACCACCAATTGGTATTTAAATTCAAGCAAATTAGGAATCTTCAGTCAATCAAAGGTTTATTTTATACCTCGGTGACCTAGGCTGAACGTGATGGAGTATTCCCTCCTTCGGTTTATACAGACAGCTTGAGAAAGCATGGTTAAATAAAATCAATGGATTCTTATTGTAGCTTTGATGAAATCCACAACTTTGATGAAATCAAATCCTCAGCATTAAATCTGAAACAACATGATAAATATCAATGAACACAACCATGAGATAACAAACATAAATCACATTTAAACTACACACACCAGCAGCCACTTGTAATGAAGTTAATGAAAACTGCACAAAGAACCAACCTCTGACTACTACTCATCTATAGCTAAAGCACGTGAGAGACCTGGGTTCAATTCCAGGCAGGACAAATTGAACTAGTTTCCTTACTCCACAACCCTCTGCTCTGTTTACCTAGCAGTAAGTAGGAAGCCAGTTATTAGTCACTTGACTTATAATTTTTCCGGGGATAATAATTTGTTCAAAAATTATAATAAATTGGTCACTTAATCCACAATTGTTTGTGAGACCTTGCTGTGCACAATTGGCTGCCACATTTCGCCCACAAAATATACAATCAATTAACTTTACAGTATATTCTGCAAAGCACTTTGAGATGTCCATCAAATGCAAGGACCGTAAGACTTTATTTGTAATGTTTAATATTTTTAAAGATAAATTTAATCATTATGTACATTTAGAATGTAACCCACCCGTGATTGTTTAATAAGGTTTGTTTAATTTGATGACTAGCAGGAGTTGAAAGTAGCTTCATTGGAAATGGTTGAAGTCAGCTTCTGAGTAAAAAGCCACAGCCTCAAACCTGCCTGTCTCAAGGCTGAAAAACAAACTGGCTGTGGCAAGCTGCCCAGAAGTTGTCCTTATCTTTCTCTCTCTCTCTCTCACTCTGCAAAGAAGTCTATGAAGGACGGAGACTATCTCTGCGACAAGGGAATGTGCAGTTAGAAACATATAAAAGATGTAACTTTGAAATAGTTAGGAGTTGTGTAGAGGGTCAGTGCACTTCCCAGTGGAATCGATATCAATTCTACAGTATCCACGGTCTCAGTTTTATGAGGAGTAGTGAGGTCTGTAGGGAGGGCTTTGTCCCATTGTAAAGTGGTGTTATCGCAAGTAGTATACATTTTGCTTATTATGCTGGATACAACCGTTTGCTGTTGTGATAATACTGTATATCAATGTTAATACAAAGACTGTTGCCGTTTGTGTCTGAATAAAGATTCTGAATCTTTGTGTCAACTTGCATTGAGTGAAGTGGGGCTCCAGCAACTCTTATACAGTACAGTACTAGATAAATGAAATTGAGCTGTCAACTTCGACCATTTGCTCTGATTATTTCTCATCCTCTATTCACCAGAATGATACTAGGCTTAACAGAGTCCTGTAGCTCAGTGGTTAGAACACTCGCGTTATGAGACCTGTGTTCAAATCCAGCCAGGCAGGGTGAAACCTTGGGCAAGTTTCACGCCTGATAATAATCCCTGAAAAAAATACAGGTCACCCTCGGTTAACGTTTTTTTTCTATATTATGTTGCTGATACATTGGGAACATATATTCATTTAACGTTACGACGTTCACTATTACGTCATTCGCTAGCGGGTGGAAATGGGGCAAGATGGCGCTAGGATCTGGGAGTGAGCCAAGCTGGCAGCGAGAGAGACCAGCAGTGAGTGAGACAGGCAGCGAGTGAGTGAGCCGGGCAGGCAGTATTATGTTGTTTTTAGAAAATGTTTTTAAAAAATGTCCAAAAGAACCTAACTCCAGTTTTTACATTTATTCTTATGGGAAAAATGTACTCGCTTAACGTTGTTTCACTTAAAGTCGCACTTTACAATAACTAAACTATGACGTTAAGCATAATAAATTGGTCATTTCAATCCACAACTGTTCGTAGGACACTGCTGTGTGCAATTGGCTGCCGCATTTTGTCCACAAAATATACAGCTAATTCACTTTACAGTATATTCTGTGAAGCGCTTTGAGATGTCTAGAAGATGTGAAAAGCGCTATATCAAAAGTAAGGATTATTTATTATTATTATAAAGGGTTACATTCCGAGGAAAGGCTGAGTAAACTTGGATTGTATTCTCTTGAGTTGAAAAGGTTGAGGGATGATTTGATTGAGGTACTGTATTTAGGATGATAAAACGATTTGATAGGGTAGATACAAAGAAGCTATTTCTTATGGTGGAGGAATCCAAAACAGGGGGGCATAGTATGTGAAAAGCGCTATATCAAATTCAAGGATTATTATTATTATTATAGTCTTAAAATTAGAACTGGGCTATTTAAGAAATCAGGAAGCATTTTTTCACTCAAAGGATGGTAGAAATCTGAAATTGTCTCCCCCAAAAGGCCGTGGATGTTGGATCCATCCACACCTTCAAGAGTGAGGTTGATAGATTTTTGGTAGGTTAAGATATTAGGGGATATGGGGAGAAAGTGGGAAATTGGAATTGAAAGTATTAGTTGAGGTACAGATTAGCCATGATCTAATTAAATGGTGGAACAGGCTCGAAGGATTGAATAGCCTACTCGTGTTCCTATGTTCTTGTCAAGATTTAAGCACTTGGAGACATCCTCCAGACATGAAAGGAAGGCACTATGTCAACGTAAATTGTATTGTAAGATTCCTTTTTCAGCTGTCAGGCTGAAATCAAAGGGTTAACATTATCTCTGATAAGAAAGGAACTCACTCTGCCCACACACTACAAAATCCAAATACTGTACATATAATTTAAACCCACCCACAAGCTTTATTAATACAGCTCATATGATTTAGTGGATTTCAAAGTTTGCCTGATATCTGTTTGCTGATTTATTTTTAGCATTTTGGCAGCCTAAGTGTAGGTTGCAATTATATAAATGCAGGTTGTAATTATATAAAAAGATCAAATTAAGGTTTTTCGGGGCTTTGCACAACAATTGCCATTTTTATGTGATTCATTCTGTAAACTGAGATATTGTAGTGAATTCCTAAACTCCTCAATAATCTCAAGAGTGTTTAACCAATTTTTCAGCATCTCTGAAATGTCAACGATGTAACAAGACCAATGTCCGAGATTGTGGTGTGAGTCTAAAATAATAATTACAATAAAATATACATTTATTCACCACCTTTCACACCAGGAGGATATCCCAAAATGGATTATCAGTACTAGATGGGCACCTGAGCCACCTTTGTGGGAGGGGAAACATTCCCGAAAGTGTGGTCAAACAAACCACTCGCAGTCGGACTTCTCCATCCACAGTCTCCTACGCTGTTCCAATGAACTGTAGCACAAGCTCGAGGAGCAGCACCTTATCCATCTGCTAGGGACCCTACAGCCCTCTGGTCTTAATATTGATTTAATATTGATTTCAACAATTTCAGATCACCTTCCCCCTCTTCTGCAACCATCTGATCTGCCTGTTCTTTGGCAATTTCACCCCCTCTCGCACCATCTCATGCAGAGTTCCCTAGGGCTCCATCCTTTGTCCCCTGCTTATCAACATCTACGTGCTCCCTCTTGGTGACATCATCAGCAGACATGGGCTCAACTTCCACGTGTATGTGGATGACACCCAACTCTATCTCTGCCTCCACACTTGACTCCAGGACCACTGCTGTTTACAAATTACATTTGTAGAGCGCCTTTCATGTTGGGAGGACATCCCAAGGATGTTCCTAACAGAATGTCTGTCAGACATCAAGTACTGGATGAAAACTAACTTTCTATGGTTGAACATTTACAAAACCAAGGCCCTCCTGATTGGCTCCTATTAGCACCTCTACACATTACTAAGGCAGTCTGGAAGCTTGGCATTTTGTTTGACTTTCAACTATCCTTTCTACCCCACATCTGTGCCATGACCTGCTCTGCCTTCCCCCACCTCCGCAACATCATCTAGCACTCCTCCTGATTGGCTCAAGCCAGCGCCTCCGCACATAGGGCGCTGCCAGCCTCAACATCCAAGGCTGTACTCTCCACCTCACAAAGCCAATCAGGAACCTCGGCATCATGTTCGATCAAAAACTTTCCTTCCTCCCCCACATCCGTGACTTGACCGGCACCGTTTATTTCCACCTGCGCAACATTGCCAGGCTCCGCAATTATCTTACCCCCCGCTCTGCCGAAACACTCGTGCATGCGTACATCACCTCGAGGCTGGACTACGGAAACTCTCTCCTCGTCGGCCTCCCCAGTTCCTCCATTCACAGGCTGCAGGTCATCCAAAACTCTGCAGCCTGTGTATTATCCCGCACCCGCCTCCGCGACCATATAACCCCCACCCTCGCCCGTCTCCATTGGCTCCCCATTCTCCAGAGGATCGAGTTCAAGATCCTCGTCCTCACCTTCAAGGCTTTACACGGCCTTGCCCCGCCCTATTTAACCAATCTACTTTCCCCCTACAAACCCACCCGGACCCTCCGTTCAACAGGACTTGGCCTGCTCCAAGCCCCCCGCCCGAACCGCCCCACCATCGGAGGCCGGGCCTTCAGTTTCTCCGCTTCCACCCTATGGAATGCCATCCCTCAATCCCTCCATCTCGTTTCTTCCCTTTCCTCTTTCAAGGCCGGTTTGAAGACTTTCCTCTTCGACCGTGCCTTTTGTTCCACCCCGAATTTTTCGACCTCCCCTTCGTGTCTCACCCCTTCCCAAACACTCCCCCCTCAGCTCGGGTCACACGCCTCCTGTGCAGCGCCTTGAGACGTCCTCCCGACGTGAAAGGCGCTCTATAAATGTAATTTGCTGTTGTTGTTGTTGCTATTGTCTCACACTACAGGTCGCCAAACTCTCATACATACATTCATAACATCCAGGCTTGATTGTTTAAACTCCTTGCTTGCTGGCCTTCCCAACTCTTCCCTCCACATGCTGCAGATCATCCAGAACTCTGTAACCTGAGTTCTCTCCCACACCATTCTCTGTGATAATATCACCCCCACCCTAGTCCGACTCCACTGGTTTTCCATTACACAGAGGATACAGTCCAAGATCCTGGTCCTCACCTTCAAAGCCCTCCACAGTCTTGCTCCCCTACTTCTGCAACCTCCTAACCACCTACCAACCTGGCTGCTTTCTCTGCTCAGCAGTGAACTGAAGCTCTCTCAGACGTCTTAACAATGTGATAAGGTACTATATCAAATGCAAGGGTTATTATTATAATTTTAAAACTTATTGGCAAAGTAAATCATCACTGCGCATAAATCAATAACAAAAAAATTTAATTGGATCTGTATTACTCAGAATATCATGTGCTTTACTAGAAGCAAAGTCCATAAATGCAATTAAAAAGAAATTAGATAAACATTGGAGAAAAATAGTAATACAAAATATGGGAAAAGATAACAACAATGATCCTTGGATTTGTTGATACCTCTACAAATCGGGCCAGTATTTGATATTACTGTTTTTTATGTCACTGTATGCTCACAGGATTAACAGCAGTGCGGCAGGGGATCAGAGGATCTTACGCAAACAGCAAAATAAATAAAACATGGAGAACTGAAAGACTTCATAGAATTATATGGCACAAAAGGAGGCCATTCGGCCTAGCTAGTCTGTGCCGGCTCTTTGAACAGAGCAACTCAATCCCACTGCCCAGCTTTCTCCCCATAACCTAACAGACCTGCTCTTGCTAAATAAAGATCTAGTTCGCTTTTAAAAGCTGTTATGGAATCTGCCTCCACCACCTTTTCAGGCAATGCATTCCAGATTCAAAAAACCCGCTGAGTGAAAAAATTTCTCCTCAGCTCCCCTCTGCTTCGTTTTGAAACTATTTTAAATCTGTGACCACAAGTCACTGATTCGCCTACCAGTGGAAATAGTCTTTCCCTATTCCCTGTCGAAACTTCTCATAATCTTATAAACCTCTATTAGGTCTCCTCTTCTTTGTTCTAGAGAGAATAATACTAGCCTATCTAGCCTTTCCTCGTAGCTGAAGTCCCTCATTCCTGGTACCATCCTAGTAAATCTCCTCTGCACCCTTTCCAATGCCTTAATATCCTTCCTAAAGTGTGGTGACCAGAATTGTACACAGTACTCCAGCTGAGGCCTAACCACAGTCTTATAGAGGTTAATCAGCACTTCCTGACTTTTGTATTCTTTACCCCTATTTATAAAGCCTAGTATCCCATATGCCTTTTTAACGGCATTGTCTACCTGTCCTGCCACTTTCAAAGAGTCACTAACACAAATCCCCAGGTCTCTCTGTTCCTTCACACCCTTAAAAACTGTACTATCTAGCCTATATTGCCTCCCCTCATTTCTTCTCCCAAAGTGTATCACCTCACACTTCTCTGTATTAAACTTCATCTGCCATGTGTCTGCCCACTTTACCATTTTATCTATATCCTCTTGCAAATGGCTACTACCCTCCTCACTATTTACTATTCTCCCTAACTTAGTATCATTTGCAAATTTGGAAACCGTACTCCCTGAACCCAAATCCATATCATTAATGTATATTAAAAAGAGCAGTGGTCCCAAAACTGATTCCTGGGGGACGCCACTGCACACTTCCCTCCAGTCTGAAAAGCAGCCACTCACCACAACTCTCTGCTTTAGATGCAGTCAAACTCACTGACCATTCTCCCTTGAGTTTAGAAGATTGAGGGGTGATTTGATTGAGGTTTTTAGGATGATAAAGGGATTTGATAGGTAGATAAAGAGAAGCTATTTCCTTTGGTGGGGTGATGCAAGAAAAGAGGCATAGTTTTAAGATTAGAACCAGGCCTTTTTAGAGTGAAATCAGGAAGCATTTTTTCACTCCAAAGTGGTAGAAATCTAGAATTCTCTCCCCAAAAAGGTTGTGGATATTAGATCTCCAAGAAAGAGGTTGATAGATTTTTGGTAAGCCATGGTATTAAGGAATATCGGGTGAAAGTGGAGAATTGGAATTAATTGTAATTGTAATTGATCTAATTAAATGACGAAACAGGCTCGATGAGCTGAATGGCCTACTCCTGTTCCTATGTTCCTATTCCAATTTATGAGCTGGAAATGATTTTATTTTCAGGTCCCTGAAGTTGGAAAGTATCTTGACAAGATAACCAGGAGGGGAAGAGAAGGGAAAAAACGGAAGTATTGATAGCATGAAGCACTTTTCTACAATTTTGAAGTAAAACCACAACATCCTACCGCGTACTAGTACAGTATATTATTACATCACCACCAACTGACATTGGAGCTTTTCTGCTCTGTGCCTATCTCAAAGAAATGTCAAGCTTCTGGGATTCTCTACAGGGGCTCTACTATTCGCAATTAAATAAGTAATTAATTGAATAATCTTTTGCCATTGCCAGGAACTGACTCTGAGGCTGTAAAAAAAATGCATTTGGGATTTTGCGAGAACTATCCATCATGTTGTGGCCAAGGCATGTGGGACAATTTAGGAAGAAGGAAAATTACTTCCCTACAGCTACATTCTCTGTGAGGTTTATAGTGTGAAAAATTCAGCAATATAACCTAATGTATTCACTCTGGTGTATTTTTGCGTAGGCACATGTCAGTGACATTCACTGAATGTTCCTGCATTTTGAAGATTAATTATAAAGCAAACATTGCTTCCTTTTAAAATGAGCCCATTCTATGAACTATTTTGCCCTCTTTTCTCTCTCTGGAATCAGTTGAAGGAAAGCTTTGCCAACAAAATATACAGTCAATTGACTTTACAGTACAATCTGTGCATCGCTTTGACGCATCTCAATGACATGATAAAGCACCATATGCGAAGTCTTGTAACTCAGTCGTTAGAGCAATCGCCTCACAAGCGAGAGACCTGGGTTTGATTCCTGGCAGGGTGAAAACTCGGACAAGAGTCCTTACTCTTTGTTTAACTAGCAATAAGTGGGAACACAGTTATCAGTTGATTGACTGATTGTTTTTCCGGGGATAATAATTCCTTCAAAAATTATAGTGAGCTGGTTACTAAATCCACGACTGTTTGTGAAACACTGCTGTGCACGCTGCTACATTTTGCCCACAAAATATACAATCAATTCACTTTACAATATATTCTGCGATGTCTATCAAATGCAAGGACTGTCAGATTTTATTGGTGAAGTTTAATGTTTTTAAAGGTGATTTAATTGATCTTTATGTACTTTTAGAATGTAACCTACCCATAATCATTTAATAATGCTTGTTTAATTTGATGACTAGTAGGAGTTGAAAACAGCTTCGCTGGAATGGTTGAAGTCAGCTTCTGAATAAAAAGCTACAGCCTCAACACCTGCGTATCTCAAGGCTGAAAAACAAGCTGGCTGTAGAAGGCTGCCCAGAAGTTGTCCATCTCTCTCTCTCACACTGCAAAGTAGCCTGTGAAGGATGGGGACTATCTCTGTGACAACAGAATGTGGAGTTAGAAACACATAAAAGATGTAACTTTGAAATAGTTAGGAGTTGTGTAGAGGGTCAGTGCACTTCCCAGTGAATTGATATCGATTCTACTGTATCCACGGTCTCAGTTTTAAGAGGAGTAGTGAGGTCCGTAGGGAGGGCTTTGTCCCATTGTAAAGTGGTGTTATCGCGAGTAGTATACATTTTGATTGTTATACTGGATACAACTGTTTGCTGTTGTGATAATCAATGTTAACGCAGGGACTGCTGCTACTTGTGTGTGAATAACGACCTTTTCTTTGAATCCTTGTTTCAACTCGTATTGAGTATACTGGGGCTCTGGCAAAGCATGGTGGAAGAGGAAGGTGGTTGAAAAAGGGGAGGGAGGGAGAGTGTTTCAGAGTTTCGGGATATAATGGCTGAAAGCACGAGCTACGATGATGGGGCGGATGGTGTGAGGAATGAGCAGGAGGCTGGTGCCAGTCAAACAAAGGCACTGGGAGGTGGATTGAGGGGGTGAGGAGATCGGGGAAGTAGGGAAGTAGGGAGGTGCCAAAGTATGAAGGTATTTGAACACGAGTGTAAGGATTTTGAAATCTACTACAACATAGATGGAGCAATTTGAGAGGAAACTAGATACTTAGGAATAAAACAGTGGTGAAAGACCAAATAATAATAACTTTGTTTAGATATGTAGAATGAAAGTTTTTGAGAGGTTCAATGACAAAACAATCACCAAGATGTTCAAGCAAAGAGTTCTGGATGAGAATAACACTGGCAAGAAGATCATTAGGAAAGCAACTAAGAAACATCATATGGGCCATCATGGATGAAGTCACAAATTCAACGTATAAAAATGTCAAGTAGTATTGCTATATTTTCTTAAGAATATTTTACTAATAGAAATTGCTGAGGCTGAATACAACCAAAGGCTACATTATAAGCAGCAATAACAATGTGCATCACATGGAGGTGTGCCACATATTAGTTTATACTGTGGATTCTGTTCTGATTAATAAATGGCATTTTAACAGCAATAAATTCTATTGCATCACATGACTTTGAATTATCAGGATGCACTTTGTGTATTATATGCCATGTTGAGTAGCTCTTATTGCGATGACTTTTCTTAGATTATGATTGGAATTTTGGAATCCAGTAATTTTAGCAACCAACCAAACAAGTAATACAGTATTTTCCGAGATTGTTGTACAATACTACAGTATAAGGACCACCATAATCTGCCACATACACAAATAATGAGGATGTAGAGTTGAGATGGGGAATTAGCAACAATGAAAAATGAAAATGTGTATAGCGCCCTTAATTTAGGATACCAGTATAGGGTGCTTTACAAAGATGGGAGTGAATATCAAGATAATACTGTGAGATGCTTTAGAGATCCCAATATAAAAGGCATTATAGTCTCTGTATCAAGTAATTTCATTGCAATTATATGCTCTATTTATAGCATTCATGTGAAAAATAGTATAAATCTGTATGAAGCATTCAATTGTGAAGTGGAATATATTGGAGACCGCATCCTGAGGTTACTCTGCTGAAGGTCACAAAACACATTGCACCACTGCACTGCAGATATGGTGGTTTAACTCTTGCCAAAATACGACCCCTCGAAAGCTCTTGGACGGTCTGTTAGGTACATTTGAAATGTGAACGAGAATTTTGGAGATGGTTAGCAAATGTCTGACCACGTGTTTGGTTGAGCACCAGAATATCTGAGCATCAATGAATGCAAATTTGGAGTGAGAAGTGCAATTGTAATTTAATGTAGTTTTTCAGGTTAACCCTAGATGGAAATCTTCAGTCACCAAAAGTTTTGTATTCATTTTCCTCATGAAACTTAGGGTCACAAACTATCTCCATTCTTACCATATTATAAGTTGGGCCTTATACCACCAACAAACAATGTTTTTCTTACCTTGAGTTACTGAAAATGTATTTATATCTTGGTAATTTCTCTGCCCTCAAAATGTGCTGCTGGATACAAATTGAAATCTTCTATTACATGATTATAATAATTTGGGGCGAACTTGAGTACGCTAGCTATACGATAGCATCATATTCTAAGCAATTACTTTAACTGCATACTTCTTTTGACATTTTACTAAGGAAACAAAAAAATCCTAACCCTGTTTTCCTCTCAAGATGCTTTCTAGGTTATTACCTTACCATAAATAAAACTAGAACAGCCCTTGGGGTATGATTTGGATTATTAGGTCAGTACTTTACCACTTGCTCTTAAATAAATTAGATTGGGGCAATCATTCATTTTCATCTTACAAGCAACCATAGGCTGGAACAAAGAGGCCTTTGAGGCTTCTAAGAGGCTAGACAAGTTTGGAGGGAATTGAAGATGGATTGATGGTACTATTACTGTGTTTTACAGCAATGTATTACATTGGAGGCCTGGCTCTTTACAGCAACAATACTGAGCAACAACACAAATTGCCAGCCTTCCCTGTGCTGCAGTGGGAACATGTCAAACACAAGTCAAACATTCCCTCTCAGCAAGGAGGACAACAACCTCTCTTTTCCTACCCATCTCCTCGCACTAAAGTTTCAGAATAGAGATGATGACTGCTCCCTCTTGATGATGAAGAAAGAATGCATTATGTATAATAACCTTTAATAGATATGTGAGCACACTGAAGGTTACTATCTGTCTGGAGATCCCAACATTAGATTCACACTTACAAAATACTTGGCCTGAAAAATGGATTGAGTTGGAACACTCCGTCCTTCTCCACAGTCTCTCCTTCATATTACATCTCAGTGACTGTGCTTTCCTGGTTTCACTCCTACCTATTGCAGCATTGTCACTATGTCTCCTCTTAACGGTTTCTCCTGCTCCCACACTTGCAGCATTCCCCAGGGCTCTGTCCTCACTCGCCTCCTTTTCCTCATCCACAGGGAGTGGGAGGGTCCACTTCATTGAGTATACAGACAACACCCATCTCTACCTTTCTGTCTCCACCCTTGACTCTGGAACTACTACTATTTTCACAGACATTAAATTTTGATGACCGTTAACTTTCTCCCCATCAAAATTGAACAGTAACTCCTCACCTCAGGTGCTGACTGTATTGACCTCCCTGGTTGCTCACCTTGGCTTATGGAACTGCATGGCCTTCTGGCATTTTCTTCAACCTTCAGATCTCCTTTCATCCTTCTTAATCCTTTCACCTGGGCTCTGACCAAGATTGCTTTCTTTTATTCCGCAACTCCACTCAGCTCTGCCCTTACCTCCCTCCACTTAACCCCAGCTAAAACCCTCATCCACCCCTTGTCACCTCCAGACTTTATTTCACCAACATCCCCCTATTATTGGCTTTTAAACCAGTCTAAAATCTGTCTCAGGCTGTAAATAATTATCACAATATAAAGAGGTTGCCCAGGCCCTAGAGGCAGTGCAGATGAAAGCAACGAGGAGGATGATCAGTAACTGAGGAATGAGCTCTTTCCAATTAATTGATAGGCTAGAGTTAAGAGAATATGACTCAGAATGGGCCTCATAAAGATGTACAAAGTTTTTATGGGATTGAAAAGGTAAACTAAAAGCAATACTTTAGGATTGCGAGATGGCAGAATAAGGGAGCCGAGGTACAGAGTTGCAAACGGCAATTTGAGGATAGATACCAGGAAGTTTTTCCCAATTCAGAGAGTAATTAATGATTAGACCAGGTTGCCACGTAGGGTTGTGGTGTCAGGACACTGGGTAGATAGTCAGATGGGCTGAATGATCTTCAACCAAATTAATCTTATGATCTTTCAAAATGATGTGAGTTGTTCTCCCTTCATGAATTTATTATTTAACGCAACAAGGTTGTGTATTAAAAACACTGTCCCGGTGCACACACAAATTTAACAAATGTGATTTAAATTTAATGGAAATACCCATACTGATCCTTCTGATTCTGGGTTTTAGGCAAGTGTCAGAAAAGTTACCACAAGCATAACTGGCTTGTGGTGATCAAGAGTTAATCGCGACGTCATTTTTTGATCCTTTGTTCATCTCTTCCTATCATTGTGAAGCAGAATTCACCAAGCATTGGATTCACCCACTAATTCACCCACTAATAGGGAACGTAAACTGGGATTAGATCATTGTGAAATAGTTTAGTACTGTATTACTCTATTGATGATGTGTTTTTGCAATATTAACCTTATTAGAATATGTAAAAATAATAACCCTTGCATTTGATATAGCATCTTATATTGTTGAAACATTTTATTTCATAGGTATTTCACAATAAGTGGATTGTAAGTGGATTGACTGTGCATTGTGTGGATGAAATTCAGCAGCCAATTGCACACAGCAGTGTCCCACAAACAGGCGTGGATTGAGTGACTTCAATTTTTTGGGGGAAGGATTATTTCCCCCCAAAAGTAATCCGCCAATCGACTAAACAACTAGTTTCCTACTTACTGCCAGACAGGCGTGTGGAGTAAGCAAACTTGCCTAAGGTTTCACCTTGCTTGGGAAACTCCTCTCGCATGCGAGGTGAACATGCAAATCACTACACTACAGGACTACTTTACACTATGGGACTCCGATATGTATAGTAATACATTCCCATGAGAAAAACAGTCAACTATAAAAAGTCTTACCAACACAGAAAATATTAATTAACATGGCAGTCAAACCAGTTTACTTCTACTTTATTAGATCAAATGAGTGAATAGTAACAATCTTCCTCTTTAAAAAAAACAGAAGTACTTAAAGTAAACGTACTATGATTCTAGATCAGTCCTTTTGAAAGGAATAACTCAAAACCTTGCTTCTCTCCCCCAATTTAAATCATAATGATGGTTAAATAAATGGCTAAACTATGCCTGTGCAGCGCTCTGAGACACCACCCTGCATCAAGACTCTGAATAAAGGCAAGTTGGTTGTTATCAGTTAGAAACAATTGGCATATTTGTACCTGTTTGGTGGAGGTTGTAACTTCCAAAAGCAGCAAATGTTTTGAGATGGGCAAACCTTTACTCAACAACAACAAAATTATATTTATAGAGCGCCTTTCACTTCGGGAGGATGTCCCAAGGCGCTGTGTCCGCCAAATTACTCAAGTTGAATATTCTTTCTAGCTGAATAACCAGGCGCCTAACAATTTTATATTTATCTTACTTCAGCTATGAAATAAATAGCACTGAGTTTATGATGATGAGAACCAAAAAGTCTCCAGAAAATGAGATATTTCCATCTTAAACCTGCAGTTCACATCATAATAATAATCCATGCATTTGATATATTGACTCATGACTTTGAAGCATTCACAGAATAACAACACAATTATATTTTGTAGCACTTTCATGTTGGGAGGACATCCCAAGGTGCTGAAAAGTTTCACCTTAAACTTAAAACCTCGATAATCTGACATTCTGAAAGCCGGCAACTCCCTAAAATCGGCAAGATTTTCAAAATACATACAGTATTACATTTTTTTCTGACGTAAGGTAAAGCTCTTGAAGTTGAGAACAGTTGCTTGTTGTTCCCAGTGTGGCCCCTCTGTCATCCGGTGCTGTGGGTGGAGCTCAAGCACTGTTTTTGGCTTGAGTGCTGTGTTTACGTGTGTGGCCGGGCTTCCCCAGCCATTTCTAGTAGGTTTCGAAATACCAACAAACTCTGAAATCCGTTAGGTGAGTGGGCCGACTGTGCCGGATTATCGAGATTTCTCTGCATACAGTAAAGTGAATTGACTGTATATTTTGTGGGTGAAACACAGCAACCAATGGCGCACAGCAGTGTCAAACCAGCAGTTGTAGATTGAGTGACCAACAGATTTTCCTTCGTGTTTCAAGGATCTCTGACCCGGTAAGTGCCGTGACATATATAAGTCGTCCAAATCCAGGATGGTTGGATTTCTGCATGTGTCAAGACACTGGACTGACCAAAACAAAACACTTTGATATGCAAATGTGGGTATACACAAGATGAGAAGCGGATAGTTTAATAATAATTGCAATGGAGCAAAAATGTTGAACAAGTTACACGAAGGAGTGTTATTGGACACATTTGTCATCCAAGTCTCTTGCACTTTTGCTTCTGGGGAGGGTGGGTGTCAATTTAATCAATGGTGGTTGTTTTTAGTTAGTCATAGAGCACTTCCTCGTGGAGAATGGGTGAAGCTATTCATTTCTTCATCCGAAAGGCTACATGAGGTTTATCCAAGACAAATACCCAAAGTCATATTTGGGACAGGAAAGGGGGCTGAGAAAATAACATTGAAATAGATGGAGACAGAATGTCTGGAAATCAAATGGTCCTCTGTTTGAAATTTGTTCTTCTAAATGTCAATAATGTCCAGAACTGAGATTATTTGGAGAAGAGGTTCCCAGTTTCCTGTCGCTCTCGCTCTCACTCACTCTACATACTTTGGTGTAGCTGTTGAGGTTTTTTTGGTTGAAATTTTAAGAACAGAATGTATAGAAGCATTTTCTACTGGGCATCTTAATGTGGCACATTTAACTCGTATATAGGGAATAACAATTATAATTTAATTTTAGTTGTTTTTCAACTCCTGATAAGCACTAATGATGTCTGAAGCACCAACAACTGAGTGATATCCATAAATATACAGTCAATGTCAAACAAATAACATTGAACCTTCCAAGACATTTGAACATCTTTAGGGCTGAAAAGAATTCCACCGTCCTGAAGCATTCCTAAGGAACATTTCACTAGCGAAATAGTACTGCAGTGAATTGATGTACTGACACTGCATCTGTGTATTCAGCAACTTGTAATAACTCCGAGTCGGTATTTCAATTTATCCATTATTCTGAAACAGTTCATTTGTGAGGTTCAAGGGCACATAACAAGCCACATTAACCATCTTTGATTGTTCTCTTTTATTACCCAGAATAATAGCTGTGAAATGGCCTTCAAGCAAATTGAAATTTGCAATAAAATGAAACCTACAGATATGCTTTTCACACCACTAACCAGGAATCTCATTTTATTAACCAGACAAATTTCTACCAAAACATTGTATTATTTTACCCTTTACAAACTAAAACAAAAAAGGTGCGCAAACAATTTAGTTTTTCTTTCCCAAGTAGAAAGTCAGAGTCAAACACATTTGTCAAGTTTATGCACTAGGCCACCTTTCTACTAAAGTGCTCACATTGAGGGGAGGGCAAGAAATTAAATAGTATAATTAAACTGAGCAGAAATAAAAATCGCATATCCTGCTGCTCATAAACATTTTGATGGATGCTGTAATGACAGCTTTGGCTAGCTCATCGCACCCAGACTTGCTGAAGTGCTGTGCATGCCAACCTGCAAAACAAGGGAAGAGGAGAATATCTACAGAAAGACTCCTCCCCCCTCATTATTTTAATATTTGACGTAATTTTGTGATGTCAGATTGAAAAGGCCACTTTTTTCTCGATTTGAGTGTTTTTCCTTTAAGGCAAAAAGGATTGAGAAATGGTGTGAGAATGGAAAAAAAAAAGTCTTATCAAAGAGGTAGAATGTGTACGGAATGGGACATGGAAGTACAGTGAAACTTGCCCATAACAATAAATTTCCCAAGCAGACAAATGGGTTCTTGATACACAATTAATTACGGATAAGCTTTCAGGGCCAGGCAATTGTTGCCAGAGTTAGCCTCATAGAACTCATGTGCAAGAATAGTGACAAAATAAGCACGGAAACATTCCAATTGGAGGCAATTTCTTTCTTATGTGTACTGGGAGAGTCAAAGATATCAAATAGACAACAAGAACAACAAAATTACATTTATAGAGCACCTTTCACGTCAGGAGGACGTCCCAAGGTGCTGAACAGTCAGGGGTCGGGACCTGAGCCAATGGGGAGGGGTGGGCAGGGGGTAGGGGAGGGAGAGAGTTGGGAGGGCAACAGAAGGCACGATCGAAGAGGAGGGTCTTGAGACCGGCCTTGAAGAAGGCAAGCAAGGCGAAGGGACTGTGGGATGAAACAGGATTGAATGGTCCACGGTATTGAAGGCGGCAGATAGGTTAAGGAGACAAGGAGGCAGAGGGCGCCCTTGTCATAAATGGTCAGGATTTCATTTGTGACCTTGACCAGAGCAGTTTCCATGCAGCAAGGAAGCCCGATTGGAGGAGCTCGTGGAGGGAGTGGGATGAGAGAAAAAAACGAAGCTGGGAGGCAACAACTCTTTCAAGGACTTTCAACAGAAAAGGGAGGTTCGGGATGGAGCTGGGAGGTAAGGAGAGGGGTGGGGATGGGGTCCAGGGAAAAGCTGGTGGGCTCCATAGGGGATATGGTTGTGATGAGAGAGGACACGGAGACAGGTTTGAAGATGTGGAAGTGGGGGTTGTGTAGGCATTGGAGTGTGGGAGGGAGTGGAAGTTGGAAGGGTGGTGACAGCTGAGCGGATTGAGCGGATTGCCTCAAATGACGGCTCTCCCTGAGCCTGGTAATGGCCACTGAGACCTCGGACCAACCTCCAATTACTGGCCAATAGGGTCCGGCGATATATCGATATATCGCTAACACCCGATATAATTTTCATATCGATACTCCGATATAGGCATTTCAAAAATATCGATATATCGAGGTAAAAAATCGGAATGCGCGCACACTGAACTACAAGACCCAGAATGCTCATCTCTATACACAATGCACAGACCGAGGTGCAAAGCCGCCATATTGTATTCATAGTCCTCGAATACAATATACAGGTATGCAAGGGGTGGGTGGGTGGGGGGGAAGAGAAGGCTGGAGGGGGGGTGAGGGGAAGAGAGACGGCTGGAGGGGATTGGGGGGGTGGGGGGGGGGAGAGAGACGGCTGGAGGGAGGGGAGAGACGGCTGGGGGGGGGGGGGTGGGGGGGGGGGTGGGGGGGGGGAGAGAGAGACGGCTGGGGGGGGGAGAGAGAGACGGCTGGGGGTGTGTGGAGGGGAGAGACGGCTGGGGTGTGTGGAGGGGAGAGAGACGGCTGGGGGGGGGGGGGGGGGGGGAGAGAGACGGCTGGGAGGGGGGGGTGGGGTGGGAGAGAGACAGCGGGGGGTGGGGGAGAGAGATGGCTGGGGGGGGGGGAGGGGAGGGGGTGGGGGGAGAGACGGGGTGGATGTGATAATATACAGATAGATAGAGATGGGGGGGATGTGAGAGAGACACAGACAGAAAAACTCACAGATGGAGAGAGTGAGAGACACAGAGAGAGAAAGATATTTACCTCCTGAGGAGATAGGCCCTGAGTGCGCGCGCACCCGGAATACACGCGCACTCAGAATGTGCGCGCCGCTCGCGCATGCACAGTACGAAAACCCCCAAAATATCAATATTTCGGTATATCTCGATATGAGCCCATCGATATATCTAAATCGGAAAATTTCCATATCGACGGACCCTACTGGCCGGTCCCCGGCCCTGCCTCTAGATACTGCTAGCCCTGATCCCCGGGACCCCTGCCTCCCCTCTGGCTACTGCTGGCCCTGATCCCTGGGAGCCCAGCCCCATAGACAGAGTGCTCGCTCACACCGGTCGGTGTACATTATAAGAGGAATGGATATCTAGATCTCCATTAATGTACAGGATTCTTTCTACCGGGGTAAAGGACAAGATTATTTTCAGGGGCAATTAACAGGCAGAGGAGAATCTCAGATTTTTTTTTACCCTAGGCTTGCATCTTCGCCAGGAGACAATTTGCCAGTGGATTTCCAATGGATAGGGTGTAGGTAAATAGATGAGATGAAAGAGAGATAGAGAAAAAAAAATCAATTTGGTTGCAGCTCAGCTTGATTTTGTTTGGTAGATTTTGCATTAGAATGCAACAGAGGAAAATTTGAGTTCTCAGGATTCAGGACAAGCTTCATTGTAGAAAAGGTTTGCCTGGAGGAAAACTAGAATATTTTATTCAGACCAAATGCACATAACTTAAGATTTGTACAGGAGACTTCTATAGTATATATCTTGCATTCACGCTATCACCTTTCAAAGTGGTCAGTACTGAACTTCAATAAATTCAATATTGGAAGCATTCTGAATGCCTTTACGAAAAGGAATGTAAAAGGCATATTATAAGATTCTCTCTATATAGGGGTTATATAGAACATTCATATGCTTTATAAGCAATAAATACACAATATATTTGCATATGTTGCACACTTACATTTGTGCTCTCTTGTAAATAACCAAACCCTGCAGAATATAAAATATTTGAAGCAACATTACATGAATTTTAGATCTGGTATGTTCTGTTAAGGCATCAAATTGCATATTTAATGCCTCTGTAAGTTTAAAATAAATAAATACAAGTCACCATTTGATTTATAAAGACAGCTACAGGTGACTCATCAATATTTCTGTTTGACAATACACATCTGATCCAAAGAGATTTCTAATAAATCAAAGAAAATAGTCTTGAAACAAAGAATGGATGTGTTGGTGCCTAATCATTGTTGTAACCTTTCACCAAAGCACTGGGCAGTCAAGCTTGTCAAAGCCAGGGTCCTTTTGAAGCTCCCAGTAGGTTTCTGTGCTGACCCAAGATTCTTTACCATCGTTGTGAGATTGCCTATGAAAAATGACACATTTTAAGTGATCAATTTGATTAAAATACAGAAATTTATTCATTCAAATAAAGATAAGACATTTATACAATACATTTTTAAAGTAAGTATTAAATAGATGCAACGTGAGATCTGACATGATCAGACACCACAACAAAATGCTAATTCTTCCCCACTACTGCCACAGATCTGCTCTGTTTTGCCCACAAAATACAATCAATCCACTTTTCAGTATTTCTTGTGAAATCTCAACGATGCGATAAGGTGTAAGACATCTCAATGACGTGATATGGTGTAAATCAAATGCAAGGATTATTATTTTTATTCAGATACTTCACAAGGATGACATCACTCTAGATGCTGACTGTATCCAGAGCAAAAATCCAGAGTTATATCTAATCTGGCAATGCTTCAATATCAGATGCTTTGCATGTAATTCTGATGAAAAATCTTAAACAACTTTGATTGCTCAATTGTGATAGCAGTATCTGGGGACAAAGCTACTCAAATACATTTTACTTTATTTTGGGGGTTGTTCAATTTGCATTTAGATAAAGGCCGCTCAAAGGAAATAATGGATATTTAAAAAAATTATAGCAGTATAATTTCATATTGTTCATGTGCTTTGAAGTAAATGAGATACTTGAAGTAGTGACAATATCATTGAGAACTGTGCAGCTTATTACTAAGGGGCCACAGTACAGGGTTACATAATAAGCTGTTATATACATTTCAGTGTTAAATAAGTAGTAAAATTTAATCCAAAGGACACATCTGCAACGAGTTTGTTTAAAAGTCATTTAAAATAAATTATCTAGTATTTGTATTCTTATCATTATACAGTGATATAAAATTCTATTGTGAGAACCACATTTCCAATGGAAACCCACCCAAACTTACCTAAAATATCGAGCCTGGTGAATCATGTTGTTTTCTTCAAGAATTCGCCTCCTTTCTCTTTGAAGTTGTTCAATCCTTTCCTTTTGGGCCTCTGCGGCTTCTGTGTTACCTTCTTCCAAATATCTTTGAAGCAAACATTGATGAAGTAAACATTAAGAAACCACTTGAATCTAAGGAGTTTTAAAACATGCATTAAGAAGGTGCAACTCACATCAAAAAGGGCCATACTTACAACTATTTTGCTTGGATTTGTAAACAAGGGACAGATAACAGCAAAGCAGAGATGGGTGGGGTGGGTGGTGAGGGGAGAGAAACATTTATACAGTCGTAACTGGAAGGTTTGCATAACAATGCAAGCATGAACTCTTCTAAGATATCTTAAGCATGTTTTTGCAGCCCTACACTACTTCCTTTGTGTGAAATTGGTAGGAGAATGAATTTCACAGAATAAAAGATGAAACCTCATCTCTTATGTTTCTATCTTGAAATGATTCACTATCTTTAAATGCAAAGGGACTTCTCTTTACAGATCACATTAGCTTTCAAAATAGTTTGACAATAACAAGTTGCTAAAGGGAAACAAGTCAACTATTTTCAAAGGATAACATTTTTATTTTGCCTCCATTCTTATAAAATGATTTTTTTTTAAATGACAGAGAAGGCATTCTCAGTGGAGTAATCCTTGTCAGTATACTTTGAAAATCTAATCATACAGATGAGCACATTTTGATGCTTGCCTTTTGGGAGACACGGTTTGTAAATGTAACTCTTTGTCTCACCTAATCCTTTCAGCAGCAACAACCTTTATCCAAGGTAGACGAGTTACATTTTTTTAATCAAATAAATAAAAACATCATCTGAGATAAGGTAAAATCCCAAGACATTTTGTACTGCTATAAAAATAGTACAAAGACCATTAAATATGCTGCAATATCCAGATGCAAAGGTATCTTGCTGAATTCTAAATATAACCTTCAATAGGACTGACTATTATTAGCGATGAGTGGCATCTGATCATTTGTAGCGACATCCCTATTTGCATCCTTATTTTTGAGGCAAGCTGATTTCAATAAACATTTTCAAAAATAGTAAGCACCAAACCCATAATGTTTCTGAATATAAAGTGATTTTTCAATCAGCTATTTATTGGAATATTGAGATATGCAATGCTGATATGCTAAAAAATAAAAAAAATGATTATTTTCTAGAGGGGGAGAGGTTAGATAGTGTTAGTATTCAAAGGGATTTGGGTGTCCTTGTACATCAGTCTCAAAAGGTTAGTTTGCAGGTGCAGCAAGCAACTAAGAAGGCGAACGGCATGCTAGCATTCATTTCAAAAGGTTTAGAGTACAAGACTAGGGAAGTCTTGCTGCAACTGTATAGGGCTTTGCTGAGACCGCAATATTGTGTGCAGTTTTGGTCTCCTTATTTAAAAAAAGGACATACTTGCCTTAGAGGGGATGCAGCGTAGATTCACTAGGTTAGTTTCTGGGATGAGGGGACTGACCTATGAGGATAAGTTGAATAAACTGGGGCTGTACTCTCTAGAGTACAGAAGAATTAGGGGGGATCTTATTGAAACATATAAGATTCTTAAAGGGCTGGATAAAGAAGACACTGAGGGACTGTTTCCCCTGGTAGGAGAATCTATAACCAGGGGTCACAGTCTTAAAATGAAGGGTCAGCCTTTTAGAACAGAGTTGAGGAAACACTCAGAGGGTAGTGAATTTATGGAATTCACTACCCCAGAAGGCTGTGGATGCTCAGTCCCTGAACATTTTCAAGGCTGAGACTGATAGATTTTTTAAAAAAAGAGGGATTAGGGGATATGGGGATGGGGCAGGTAATTAGAGTTAGGTCAGAAGATCAGCCATGATCTTATTGAATGGCGGGGCAGGCTCGAAGGGCTGAATGGCCTACTCCTGCTCCTAATTCTTATGGTCTTATGGTCTTATACTCTGATAAATGCTCTGAGCCTCTACCATGCATGAGGGGAGCAATATAAATGTAAGTTTTTGTTGATGCTAAGAAGCTAAATGTCAATTGTCATTTTAACCACTGCTCCTCAACTTCTCTTCCTTTCTAACTTTCAAGGTACTCACTAGAAGGCCCGTTGGCTAACAGCAATGTTCACAGGGCTATCAAGTATAAACATTCTTTTTTACCTTTGCATTAATCCATCCCTGTGCTGAATGATAAGTGTTTACGGTTATACCTTCACAAAGTGGATAATGAAACATGAAAAACACTGTTGGATAAAAACTTCTGTGTAGTCACTCAGATTTTGAATGTGCCTTCGATCAACCTCTTCCCCCACCCTGCCCTCAACCTTCCCCAATCCAGACTCCCAGCTCAGGCCCAAAATACTCTCTGTCCAGGGGCATCCTCCCAATGTGAAAGGCGCTATACCAAAAATAAATCGCAATCATTGTAGTCTTGCACCAGAATCAATTAAGTCTATTTCAATTCAATTTCCAACAGCATGCATGGCACCACATGGAAATCTGACAGTTTTCTTAAGTCCTTTGGCCATTGATAATAGCAAGTTTGGTAAATTGAAGGCTCATTGAAGGCTTATTATTATCACCAACATATTTCTACAAACACTAGGTGGAGCTAAACTACAGATAAAATGAAGTAAATATCCTTCACCCCTCTTCCAAATCTCAATTCTTGTTCTTCACCCGCTCTGTCCCAACATTGGTAGCTAAGCTTTCAGGACTTTGCCCCCACTCGAAAAATCTCTCGCAAATTCTGCTTTACCATATATCTTTTCTCTGTGACTTGAGAACCCTTCTGGAAACCTACTTGACTGTGGTCAACCTCAACATGGTTTATTTCTACCCTGATCTGCAACATTTCCCGTAAAGCTTCGCTGCCATCAAGGGCTACAAGGTGCTTCCGGTGTGCAGGGTGCTATATAAATGCAAGGTTTTGCTTTGTGGAGCACTTTGAGCTATTAACCTACTTAAAAGGCTCTATATAAGGCTGATTATTGTTCTTGCTATATCACTTTATGTGCTTTGCAGGGCCATCGAGTATAAACAATCTTTTGATCAGGCCCAGGAAGGGAAGACAAAAAAATAACTTTACTTTTGTGGTATAACAACCCACACAGCCACTCTGTCCTATCTCACTATAAATGTTCATTAATCTGTATTCCCAAGAGTCAGGAAACACGACAGGAGGCGAAGGTAAACTGGGATTCTGAAGCCAAGCTATTCCCTATGATGAGCAGAGAAATATTCCTGCATCTGACATAAATCCCATGGCTCTTGCTGTGAGATGAGAAGAAGCAAGCAGTTATTCATGGAGAAATAGTGGGCTGATGATATGGGATTTGGAGGCATGTGGCATCAGAGATGCACGATGTACAAAATGAAATCAAACCAATGCAATTATCTCAGAGACTGGGCAGCAATCTCCTAGAGTGAGAAAAAACAAGAGACAGAGAGGCTGACAGAAATTGATACCATTGATAAGGGGCAATAGCTACGAGAGTCACAAAAGAACAAAATGTTTTCACTCAAGAGAGCAATTGGGATGTAGAATATCTTGCCAAGTAGATTAGTAGAAGCAGAGTCCATTGTGGGTTTCAGGAGGAAAATAAATAGATATATGAAACATCTAGGTATGGAGTTAAGGCGAGCAGTGGGATTCAATGGGATTCAGCTCTTGGAGCTGGTGCAGAGTGGATAGGCCAAACGGCTATCTTCTTGCTATAGATTTCCATGATTCTATGATGAAAATAGAAAATGAAAGGGAGAAAAAAAAGCAATGCACATAAATACAGAGGTAAGAAAACGTGGAAGAGCAGAGGTAAACAACAACATCACCAACAACAAAATTACATTTATAGAGCGTCTTTCATGTCAGGAGGACATCTCAAGGCACTGAACAGTCAGGATGGGACCCGAGCAAGAGAGAGGGGCAGAGCACGGGTGAGGGGCTGGACAGAGTTGGGAGGGGAAAGAGAGAGTCTGGAGGGCAGCAGAAGGCACTGTCGAAGAGGAAGGTCTTGAGACCGTCCTTGACAGACGAGAGGGAGGGACTGAGGTGAAGGGAATGTGGGATGGAGTTCCACAGTGTGGGAGCAGAGATCCTGAAAGCCCATCAGCTGATGGTAGGGCAGGTCTGGCTGGAAACACGGAGCAGGCCGGAGCCCGCTGAACGGAGGCAGTGGGGAGGTACATAGGGGGACAGCAATTCAAAGGTGGCGGTGGTGGTGGCGGAGGGGGGTAGGCGGTGAATGGCTTCGAAGGTGAGGATGCGAATCTTGAATTCGATCCATTGGGGATGGGGAGCCAATGGAGCCAGGTAAGGGTGGTAGCGATGTGGTCGCGGAGCTTGGTGCGGGTAAGGACACGAGCTGCAGAGTTCTGGAAGATCTGTAGCTTGTGAAGGGAAGAACTAGGAAGGCCGATGAGGAGGGAATTTCTGTAATCGAGCCTTGATGTGATGAATGTGTGGACGAGGGTTTCGGCAGCCTGAGGGGTGATGCGGAGTCTTGCGATGTTACGAAGGTGGTGGAAGGCAGTACTGGTCATGGCTCAGATGCGGGGGAGGAAGGACAGTTCAGGGTCGAATAGGATGCCCAGGTTCCTGATTAGAGAGGTGAAGAGTGCAGCCTTGGATACTAATGGTGTCAATGCCTGAGGTGCGGAGGCGCTGACACGAACCAATCAGGAGGGCCTCAGTCTTTCGCACATTTAGCTGGAGAAAGTTGTTTTTAAACAACGGAGAAGTAAAAATCACCCCAGAAATCAAAACAATTATTTTGCTACAACCTTAGTTACTTCTTGTGTGTAGACAAGTGAAACCTATCCCTAAAGACAAATCTTGTTTAATTGTTCCGTCAAGTCAGTGAAACGTACAAAGATAGAAATAACAGTTGGAGCCAGAAAATATAATCAGATACAGGAGTACTGATGTCTCATTGATGAATCAGACAAGTTCCAGGATATTCTAAACAGAAGACAAAAGCAATCTCATAATGAAAGGTCTACCCCAATGTTCTATTGATTGAGACTATGTGGGCGTTCTCTGTACTGAAACCTAGCAACAGAATACATTACTATTATTTGCGTGATTGTTGGGAAATGGCTTTATAGTCAAGCACGATAATTGCAGGAACTCAATTATGATAATGGGATGAAGGGAGACCTAGCTCAAATAAATTATTTGGAGAACAGTGAGCAGTACATATTTAAATATTAGATGAATATGAGTTAAAAGTTAAATCCATTCCTACTGTGAGTGAAGGAAATGAATCAAAGGTTCCATGGTTAAATAGGGAGATTAGAATTAAATTGTTTAAAAAGTAATATACAATGAATATATCAAACTTATAATAAGAGTATTATAATACGAGTAGTGGAAAAAAAAGTATGACAAATTATGAGCAGCAAGTGAACGGGCATCTCCTGAAGTTGATCATCACAAAGAAGTTAAGCCAGGCCAGGAGGACATGACACAATTTGAAGATGGAAGAAAAATCAAGAAGATGATGGTGAATGAACTGGCTACAAACTTTCATTAAAAAAATCTTTGAAAATGAGAATTGTATCAAGGCTTGGAGTGTGGCAAATGTTAGATCCATTCATTGGGGAAATGGGATACATTGGAGATTTATGGGCTAATTATTCTTCCCTGGGTAGAGGCTATACTTTTAGCCAATAAACGTGGAATTGAAAATGTCTAAAACTGGAAGAGTGAAAGGTTTTGATATTTTCCTCCATGCTTCACCTTAATGTGTTGTCAATTGGTAACATTGTCACCTGAGTCAGAAGGTTGTGAGATCAAGCCCTATTTCAAGACTTTTTAAACTCAAACAGTGAAGACCAACACTCCAATGCAGTGCTGGGTATTTGCTGCATTATTGGAAGTGCAGTCCTTTGGATGAGATGGTAAACTGATGTCCCATCTCTCTGTTCAGGTGGGAGTCAAAAGATCCCATGGCACAATTCGAAAAAAACAAGTTTCTCCCAGTGTCAACAATCCCTCAAATAAAATCAATCATTCATATAATAGCTGTTGGTGGGGCACTACTGTGCAAAAATTAACTGCCTGTTTCTCTACAAAATATAGTCAGTACATTTTACAGTATGAATCACTTTGAGACATCTTCCTGATGTGAAAGGCGCAATATCAAATGTAAAGATTATTATATCACACATATTGCATCAGCAAGAATTCAAGATTAATTTCAAATGAATCTAGTCTGAAAATATGGTATGTTAAATTTTGTATTGGAAAAAAGTTCACTTATGTTGATTTCCAGGGATGGATTTTCTTTTTTTTAAAATAAAGTCTTCAATGAATTCAAGCTGTGTCAGAACCACAAATGACCTCAGCACCCCAGGATAGGAAGAAGTAAAGAATTGTTGTGTGTGGCTATCAGATTAGGAAAGAATTTGTCTTAGCTGTAGTGCATGTAATGATAATACTCCATTGTGGTGCTCAGTTATAGAGCATATTTCATGGGTGAAATATCCTTCCCACACATGAAAATGCCACTTGAAGATCAGGTGCTTGGATGAGCTACTAAATGACTGCACCAGTGAAATTATACTCCAAACATGAGTCACAATCTTCAGAAGAAGAGGAAGGAAAAAACAACACATTACAGATGTTGTAACTAGTTCGACTCAACACCCCTTGAGACATCCTCCGGACGTGAAAGGCTCTGAACAAATGTAATTTGTCGTTGCTATGTTGAGTTCAACACTCAGAAAAATTACTTTCTTTCATTCCTGCAGATCAAAGGACGAAGCTTCAATCTGGGAAATCTAGGCACATAGACCACTGTCATTGCCCATGATACCAAAGCAAAGAGTAAGTAAATCCAGGTCTGATGTTTCTCACCTCAATGTACAGGAGAGGTTGGGTAAGGAACCAAGAGGGAAAGAAAAGAGAAAACATGAAGATGAAAAAACTGATAAAGAGAGCTAATTTACTCTTGCACTACAATAATCTTTGAAGTACCTTTGATCAGGCCGAAACCGTGTGTCAGTACATGGCAGGCTTGATTTCATATCAGGATGCAGTTCGTTTAATTCTAGTGCAAATTTAGTCAGGCCGTAGTACTGCTCAAATTCCTTTGGAACAGGATCTGTAAAGAGGAAGGAAAAACAATTGAGTGTATAGGGTAGCCCAGGATTCTGATACTCAATATGCTACCTACATTGACAAGGCTCAAATTACATTTGAATTTTTCCACATGATGAGATTGCCATCTCAAAGAGTTCCAGTTAGTTAACAATGCAACAACAACAACAAAGTTAGATTTGTATAGCGCATTTCACATCGGATGGATGTCCCAAGGTGCTGGGAATAATAATCCTTGTATTTTTCATATAGCACTTTTCAGATCTTCTGGAGGTCTAAAGGGCTTCACAGAAAATACTGTGAAGTGAATTGCCTGCATATTCATGGGTGAAACACAACAGCCAATTACGCACAGCAATGTCCTACAAACAGTTGTACAGTCAAGTGATCAATTTTATTACTTTAAAAAAAAAAATGTTTAGGGATTATTATCAGGCATGTGGAGTGAGGAAACTTGCCCAAGGTTTCGTCCTGCCAGAAATCATCCCAGTACTCTCATTTGTGAGACAAATGCTCTAACCACTGAGCTGCAGGACTCCGTGCTCAGCAGGCTTCTCAGTAAAATTAAGTATAGACTGTGCAAAGCAGCACTAAAAGTAAATCAGGGCATCATAAGAATTGCATGACTTGTACAGACCATTGTTCATTTCAGACAGGGACGTTGTTAATTTTTTTTGCAATAATACCTATTATTATATTTTTCTTATGAAATATTAATAGGATAATTCTTTGACTAAGCAGCTAGGTGATGCAGATCACCAACAATATGACTATCTACCTTCTTTGACCTAAAAAGATTTCAAGCGCAAAATTTGCATGAAGTAGTTCTTCCCCTTTTATATCCTCTAATCGCTGTCTTATACTTGTCCTTGGTTATGGACTCCCCAACCAATTGAAATAGCTAACCTTATCTAACCTTCTTATAATTTTAAAAGTCCCCTCTCCAGTGAAAAAAGCCCTAAACTATCTGGTCTGTCTTGATAGTAACAGTATTGCTGCTACTTCCTTTTCATTGTGTGGTGACTGACCAGCATTGGACTCCAAAGCATGGTTTAAGCATAGTTTTGTAAACATTCTTCACTTTTATATTGTATCTCTCTGGGTATAAAGTTCAAAATCTTAATTGCCATTTTTTACAGCTTATATCTGAATATATGTGTGTTTATGTGTATGTGCATATATGCGTGTGCAAGTATAAAACGATAACAGCCTGTAGTGAATTGTTGACTGTACTTGCAGCCGATATGCCTTTGCGGTTTATGATTCCACAGCTGCTAAATCTGAAGCAATCTTCTGGCACCACAGAACAGTAGAATTTCATCCAAATCTAGTCTAACCTAATCCTCAATTCGCATTCCTGCATTTTTGTTTGAAATGCTAATGGTTTGAAGAACAACAAAACAGTTGCAACAAGAACGCAACATATTATGGAACAAATGGGGAGAAGATAGGATGACAAAGTATAAAATAGGAAATCAAATCCAGATTTATAATTATGCGCACAAAACATACACATAAAGGGGTGAATTTTAGCCTGTATAACTCATTAGTTAGGCTGCAAATGGATTTTTAGTCTAGTTTTGCACACCTTGGTATTGGAAGGATGTCAAAGCCATTGAGGGGTGCCAAAACGATTTGCCAGGATGATACCAGGGATGAGAGGGTTAATAAAAATAAATAATAATAATAATTCTTGCATTTGTTATAGCACTTTTCACATCTTCTAGATGTCTCAAAACATTCACAGAATATATTGCAAAGTGAATTAACTGATTATTTGTGGGCAAAACACAACAGCCAATTGTGCACAGCAGTGTCCCACAAACAGTCATGAAAATGACCAATTTTTTTTTAGAGTTTGTTATCAGGCATGTAGAGTAAAGAAACTTGCCCAAGGTTTCGTCCTGCTAAGAATCTAACCAGGTCTCTCGCTTTTAAGGCAAGTGCTCTAACCATTGAGCTACAGAACTCTACGTATAGGGAGATTGGAGAAATTGGGCTGTTTTCTCTAGAGCAGAAAAGGTTGAGAGAAGACCTGATAGATGTTTTTTAAATGATGAGGATTTTCTGGCAATATTAAATTATTTGCACTGGTGTGGGAATCAGTAACTGGAGGACATAGTTTTACAGTAAAGAGCTCCAGAACACTACCCAGCATGAATCCATCTGAAATACAAACCGGAAAATAACTTTTTCTGAAAGTATATCTTGTAGAATATTTGCCCTCAGTAAGGAAACTGATGTGCTGAAAAGGCTACTAAGCAGTAGGGTCCGTCGATATGGAAATTTTCCGATTTAGATATATCGAGCTATACCGAAATATCGATATTTTCGGGTGTTTCGTACTGCACATGCGCGCGCTGCGCACGCATTCGGGGTGCGCACGCGTTCCGGGTGCGTGCGCATTCCGGGTGCGTGCGTATTCGGGGCCTATCTCTTCAGGAGGTAAATATCTTTCTCTCTCTGAGTCTCTCACTCTCTCCATCTCTGTGTTTTTCTGTCTGTGTCTCTGTGTCTCTGTCACATCCCCCCCATCTCTATCTATCTGTATATTATCACATCCACCCCGCCTCTCCCCCTGCCTCCCAGCCGTCTCTCTCCCCCCCCCAGCCATCTCTCTCCCCCCCCACCCCCCCAGCCGTCTCTTTCCCCTCCACCCCACCCAGCCGTCTCTCTCCCCCCCACCCCCCCCAGCCGTCTCTCTCCCCCCCACCTCCCCTCAGCCGTCTCTCCCCCCCCACCCCCCCACCAGCCGTCTCTCTCCCCCCCACCCCCCTCTCTCCCCCCCACCCCCCCCAGCCGTCTCTCTCTCCCCCCCCACCCCCCCAGCCGTCTCTCTCCCCCCCACCCCCCCCAGCCGTCTCTCTCTCCCCCCCCACCCCCCCCAGCCATCTCTCTCTCCCCCCCACCCCACCCCCAGCCGTCTCTCTCCCCCCCTACCACCCCCAGCTGTCTCTCTCCCCCCCCCACCCCACCCCCAGCTGTCTCTCTCCCCCTCCCCCCCGCCCCCCAGCCGTCTCTCTCCCCCCCCACCCCCCCCAGCCTTCTCTCTCTCCCCCCCCACCCCCCCCAGCCATCTCTCTCTCCCCCCCACCCCACGCCGTCTCTCTCCCCCCTACCACCCCCAGCTGTCTCTCTCCCCCCCCCACCCCACCCCCAGCTGTCTCTCTCCCCCACCCCCAGCCGTCTCTCTCCCCCTCCCCCCCGCCGTCTCTCTCCCCCTCCCCCCCCTGGGCCCAGCCTTCTCTCCCCCCCCTACCCCTTGCATACCTGTATATTGTATTCGAGGACTATGAATACAGTATGGCAGCTTTGCACCTCGGTCTGTGCATTGTGTATAGAGATGAGCATTCTGGGTCTTGTAGTTCAGTGTGCGCGCATTCCGATTTTTTACCTCGCGATATATCGATATTTTTAAAATGCCTATATCGGCGTATCGATATGAAAATTATATCGGGTTTTAGCCGGACCCTACTAAGTTTTTCTTCAATATATATATTGAAGTAAAACATAAATATGCAGCATATGTATATTCTGTATATATATTTTAAAGTAGAGATGTTAACTTATACAAAAAATAGTGGAATAATTGTTGCTTCTGAAACATCAGAGCATTTCAATGCACTTCAAAGGGTATTTGATTTTATTGAATTTCTTTATTTGTAGGTGAACTGGGGTCAATCAACACGGGTGCAGCAATGCTCCGCAAACAGCCATAAAGTGAAGTTAGTTTATGAAAGGAGATAATTAACATAGGTACTCACTTGGTCGCCAAATGCAAGTCGCTGCTGGAGGTGCGCCACAATATATCCCCTCATGCCATTTACCAAACAGTTTTTGCACTGTTTTTCCATGTTGATCCATTATGGTCCCTTCAACCTCATTTACATTTGAGTTCCAATATTTTGCCTAAAACGTCAAAGAACATCTGTGAGAACTGACTCATTTGCACTTGCAAAGTTAAGAGCACCTGCAATCCCCTGTGTACATGTGCATTCACACAATGTGTATTATAAATACCAGTGCAGGGATTATATTAACAAAAGAGATCTGCTGAATTGGTGAAAAATATGCAAGCCCAGGGTCCTGTCTGGAAGTAACCTTGTATGCTGTACTTTTATTTTCTTGCATTTAGCTATGAAAACAGAACAAATGAATTGATAGCTGTCAATTTTATCCATAAGATGCTAAATTGTTATAAAATTTTGTTTAAATTGAAAATCAAAAAGTTAGCAGTGTACAGAAACAAAGTAGGTTAAATATTTCTGGAGTGCAGTGTGCAGTTTGCTCATACCTAAATATAGATGGAATTAAGGACATATCTGCAGAAATACTGCAAATTCTCTGCTTTGCATGCTTATACTAAGTTAATAAATAATAATAATCTTGCATTTCATACACTACTTTTCACATCTTGCCTCACAGAATATACCGTAGAGTGAATTGTCTGTATATTTGTGGGCAAACTGCAGTCAATTACGCACAGTAGTGTCCCACAAACAGTCGTGGATTTATTAACCAATTTATTATTATTATTTCTTGCCTTGAGCGACTATTATCAGGTGTATGGAGTAAGGAAACTTGACCAAAGTTTTGTCCTACCTGGAATTGAACCCAGGCCTCTTGCTTGATTATTATTACATAAATAATGATTATTACATAAATATGCCTTTAAAAATCTTGTTTCAGGACATCCCCTGAAAAGAAGAGAGCAAAAACCTGTTCATACCTTGACAAATGTCAACTTGCATTGACAAATCCCACTGTTCCTATTCTTTATGAAAATTTCACCATAATGTTCTATCCATCGTTGTCCACTCAGGATATTGTGTATACAAGAGGTTACTTTACTCCATTCATAATGGTCGCCAAACCTGAAGGACACAAGGACAAATTAGCTAAGGCATTTCTAATTTTTTAATATATGGCTTGGATTATTCTGGATTTACTCGATTAAAGGTATTCTTTCCAGTCAAGCCAAAGCCCTAACAGATAGGGCTGGCCTTGCTGGATATGCAACAGGAAAGCTTACCAGTCAGTGTTTTTGCAAGCTATACTGTTTTAACTGATTAAACTCCAGCAGTATCTCAGCACACACTATGCAGGTTCCAGGGTTTGGTTCTTGCTAGTCTGTGTCGATTACTCTCTGCAATTAGGTGAACAGAATATGTCCCTCCAGGGAGAGAGTGCACATTCCATTCCAAACATGGAATTTCCATATATAGCTGAGATACATTGAACCCTCAGTTTTTTTTGATATTCTTAAGCAAAATGCTGGGTTTTCACATTTGTAGAACATCTGGATAACCAAAAATGTTTCAAGGCAAGCATGTTAAAGATAAGGTAAAATAGCTACAATAGGCAGTTTGGGGGGAACTTTAAGTTACAACCACAACAATAACCCATCCAAAATTGAATAATCTAGCTATGCATCTCATTGTTATTTGTAAGCTGTGCTGGAGCAAACTAGCTGCTTTAACTGCCTCTTATTAATTTCATATCGATTCTATAAAGCTCTTTAAAAAGTTTATTTCAGGTGAACAATCAACGCACTAGATTGTTTCATAAATTCTTAACAATTTTTTCATTTCCAACATAATACTGCATTTACACGTGGTCAGCCTTGCCCTCTGTGTCCGAACTCATTGGTTCAAAGCCCCATGTTATACCTGGATTTTGAACTCATAGTCTAGGGGGCAGTCTAGTGCTGGGGAAGCGCTAAACCATTGTTGGAAGTGCCATCCTTCAGGCAAGACGCTAAACCAAGGCTCTATCTGCCTGATCAGGTGCATGTTAAAAATCATTGCTCAAAAAGAGAAGATATCTGGCCGATAATTCCCTTGATAAAATTGTACATTAAATTCATAACTATAGTATTGTGAACACATGTGCACAACATTGGCTGCATGGTCACGTTCAAAAGTACACTTTACAGTAAAACACCATGCAGCAATTTGAAATGTTGACAGCATGAGGTACATACTACAACCAAATGCAACAATTATTGAGTCTTAAATCTATAAAAGGAAGTATCCTATTAGATAAATCACAACCATAATAATAATCCTTGTATTTGGTATAACTCCTCATCATGTTGGAAGGACATCTCAAAGTGCTTTACAACATTTACTGTGAAGTGGAGTGACTGTATTTGTAGACAAACTCTGCAGCACAATTGCGTACATTAATATTCTACAAACAGCCATGAAACGAATGACCAATTTTTAATTTGGGGGATTGTTACCAATCATTTAAGAGAGGCGAAAGTTTAAGAAGTACAGTAATTCATTTCCATCGGTTAAGCCCTTGTTGATTTACTGCACTCTGCAACAAGCTTGGAATGTCAATGCTTTTTGCGATTGAAAAGCTTTTATTGCACAGATCATTAATATTTAATGATACACATATATCAAATAAAAACATCTGAATAAACTTTGTTGTATAATGTTGTTAGTTTTACAGTTATTTCTATCTGGACAGAGTAAAGTTCATTGTCATTATTATATACTCTTTATTTTTAGGTTATTTTTAGGCAACTTGGTTTCAATAGGGTTTATTTTGCTCCCTTCAATACATTTCACAGAGCAATGACTAGGGTTAAACCAGCCTAACTGGAACCCTAGATAAGCAATGGGCATCAATTTTTCTCCTCTGAACATCTACTTTCCCAAACTCTCATTTTCACAGGAATATACAAGACCTTTACTCCTAGCTCTCTTTTTAGCTTTACAGTTATGGCCAAATGCTTTTCTCCAGTTTGGTATTTGAATGCTTTAAATATAGTTTTTTGCATTTCATTAAGTCTGCTATTAATTTGGGTCTTCAATAAAATGATACAATTGATAATTATGTAGTTGCACATGATTGTAAGATATTGACAATTTTCGAAACCTGCAAACTGCAGAGCATTTGTTGAGTCTACTTTTGTTCTATTTTAACGAATGAACAAGCACTACAATTTAGGATACAATTTAGCTGCATTGGATTGGAACACTGCATACAAAAGAATTTGTGAGTCAACAGAATATCAATGATGCTCTCATACTCAGGACCTCCACAAGGCCAAATTGACCAATTTTATTTGGCAACAAAAGACATTCCTTGGACAAGTTAGACATCTTGATTTTATTTTGCAATGCATGAATTGTGGGGTCTGTTGTGGTGAGTACATGAGGACCCATTATATTACGTGTTTGTTAACCTGCCAGTTCCAGAAACAGAGCAATGCTCATTTAACGTGCACAGTTTCAATTGTATTATTATAATTTTTATTGAATTAGTGAAACGTCTGAATACTAATTCACTGCTCCGCCCAGTTCCCGGGCACGCTCACAACTGACCCACAATCACAAGCCAGGTTTTGAGGTCATAAATTACATACGTAATGATAAATGGTCATTTTATTTCAAAAGAAATAGCAAACATGAAATCTTCCAACATCTAGCAGCAAGGGATAGGTGGGGAAGAAAGATGAGTTTGTTTGAAAAACAGTCTGCTCTCTCTACTGTAGAAGCCTGTTTGAACCCTGGGTTGTTGCCCTTCAAATCCCAACCAGCTGTAATGCATAGTGATGCATGAACTCACAATCATTGGGCATATCTACCAAGAGATGGCCAGCTCCTCTGGCACCTTAAAATGCCAGCTTGTATGAGGAGAGTCAAATGGCTGACATCTAGGATGTCAGGAGGTTGACCACCTCAGTCCAGTGTGAAGTCATGATACTCACATTTAGGTTAAGTCGATCTGCATCCCAACCACACAATAAGCAATATAAAAGGGTTTGGCTGTAAATGCATTTTACTTAAGTTATTTGTGCCACAGGTTCGTCCATAACAATACTCACCCTGGCAGAGTTACATGTACTGTGCCAATTGGTACTATCTCCATCGATTTACCCCAGAATTTGTTCTTCCACCTCACATCTGGAATAGAAAAAAAACTCAATATTACAAAATAATAATTTTGAATCCTAATAAATTAACTTTATACCAACTAACAATTCAGAGCAAGGTTAAAAGTACAAATATTCTACTCGGATAAATCTTGATTCCTTTATACCCTACAAGTTAATTGCTGTTCAAGCAGGAACTAACTTATAAAATGCATCATGTATCTGGTTAATGTGAGAGAATTATTTCATATTATCAGATAATTAAAACCGAGCAATTAAATTGGAACAATAATAAATTGCTGTTTTAATCAAATCCTGAATTAAATATTAATATTGCTATTATTCAAAACCACATGTTTGAAATAAAAGTACAGCCACAATCAACAGGTTGTTCATGACGTTATATTACAAGTTCCCCTTTCACATAAAGGAAAATAGAGGTCCAAGGTGCCTTCCTCGACTAGAAAGCACAGAGTCCAGTTAATATAGAGCAACTCCATTATAATGTGGTCTCTTGGGTTCAATATCTTAGAACTTACATTACAATGGTATGGAAAAATAACCGATGTCTGAATCACCAGGTTGAATCACCTTTGAGAAGTTACATCAATGGCACTTCTTGCACATGTTGGACCATAGAAAGCCTCTGTGGGCAATCAAGTTCCCAATAAACCAATTTTTTCCACATTATCCTTCTATCAACTCAGATCAGCTGCCTCCCTCTGTTTAGCACCCCTCATGCGGGGCAGCATCTCAAAGCGCTTAACGGTGGTGGAATGTGGCTGGAGGGGGGGAGGGGGAGTTGACTGTTGGCACTGTCAAAGAAGAAGGTTTTCAGATGTGATCTGAAGATGGGGAGGGAGGGATTGAGGAAGAGTTTTGGGTGCAGTGACTGAAAACATGGCCATTGATGGTGGAATGGAGGGCATGAGGTATGTGTAGGAGGCTGGAGCCAGTCGAGTGGAGACAGTGGGTAATGGCATGAAGAGAAATCCGATCAAATGTGCAGATATAATGGGCTGAATTTCTGTGTAGAAGCATTCTGCAATTTAATTTCCAGATCTTGAATTGCAGGTTTAGAAGCCCAAATCTTCCATTTTGTATAAGCCTACCTTGCCAGAAGACAAAGTTTTTTGATTCAGCATTACATGCAGAAATGGGAGGGTGGTGGCTGACCTAGAAAAGAAAATATTTTTTTTAAGTTACAATTTTTTTTGCCTCTCTCCTCTCAAAATAAATCTGCTATCATGGGAAAATCGTGAAGTCCTGTAGCTCAGTGGTTAGAACACTTGCCTCGCAAGCGAGGGACCTGGGTTCTATTACCGTCAGGAAGAAATGTTGGGCAAGTTTTCTTCATCTACATGACTGTTTACCCAGCAGTAAGTGGGAATCCGGTTGTTAGCTGTTTGGCGGATCACTTTTCTGGGTATAATAATCCTTAAAAAATAATAATAATTTGGTCACTCTGTCCACGAATGGTTGTGGGACACTGCTATGTGCAATTGGCTGTTGGGTTTCGCCCACAAATATACAGTCAATTCAAATTACAGAATATTCTGTGAAGCGCTTTGACACGTCTGAAGACTTGAAAAGCGCTATATCAAAAGCAAGGATTATTGTTATTCTTACTAAAAGATAGTGTTTACTTTCATGGCAATAGTCCAAAATACCAACATTGTACTATTTCAAATCTTGTTAAAACGCAATTTCAAATCGATTGTTCATTGCAACACAAGTAACTCCATGCAACTATCTATTTGTGGTAGAATGTTGCTCTAAAACCACTAGACTCAACAGCAGTTCAAGAACAGGTCGCTTCTTTGTAGCCCAGTGGGCCCACAGGTTGGCTACCACTCATGTGAATGAATTCACAACCACTTTGATGATTTAGAAGGTTTATACTTCATGAATAGTGCAGAAAAACCCTTCAAAAGTAGTTTCACTCCCTACATTTATAGACAGTATATGAACACTCTTTATTAATGTAGGAAGCAGTATTACCTGTTCTGCGATAAACCTGAAGCCTTTGTCTTCTCTCACACATTCATATGTTTCCCCAAGAACTGGGTTAAATGGCTTACTCCCAGCCCTGTAATATGTAGATGCATAAGCTGAAACTGCAAAAGCTGCTACGAAAACCTGTGGGAATACGAAAGATAAATGGCCCTGTTCTCATTCCATCACTTAAGTACTTCCCAGAATATTGGTTCATTAAGATACAGAAATCAGAATTATCATTCATCAATTCTTTTTACATTGTGGCAGTTTATGTATAACCAGTTAACATGGACATTTTGTTATTTGAAAACAGACATACTCAGGGGAAAACAAATCCTGTACTGAAGGTCAAACACGTTTGATTTTTACAAAGTCAAGTTCCCCAAATGATACAACCTTGATTTGACACCTCATCTGAAAGCTGGCACCTCTGACCAACGCGGAACTTGCCCCAGTTCTGCACCAAAGTGGCGGCCAAAATTCATGAACAGTCTTGACAATAATTATTGCAAAGAAGAATCATAGCACTATAGAATATTATAGAATATTAGGAGAGCTTTCAGCCCATCATGCCTATACTGGCTCTTTGGAAGAGCTACACAATCAGTCCCACTCCTCTGTTAATTCCCCATTGTGAGATTTAGATTTTCTGTATCAGGCAATATAAAACATAGAGTTCTTTCTTTTCTTTTATTAGCTCATGCCAGAAACTTCCAACCTGGAGTCGAGAGTGCTATCAAATGAGCTATTATTTAGAATAATAGAAATATCTTTCAGGGAATCTTTAGTTGGTTGTAACAGAATTTCTTAAATATCCCCGCACAATGTGTCCTACTGACACATTACACACAGCAGGAAGATTATTTCACTCTTGTCCTGCTCTTCAGCAAGATCAGTTGTAAAGAGCAATTTCGGGAAAGGTACCAGGAAGTTTCAATCACCTCAGAGAGTGATTAATAGCTACAGCTGGCTGCCAGGAAGGATGGTAGAAGCCAGAACACTAGTTTACATTAATACTGTGATATGGGACTGTAGGATGGGAAATCTGCAAGGGAAAGATTGGATAGGCTGAAGTGCCTTTTTTTAAATCTGGTCCAATCTTGTGATATTAACAATCACTGATTCACAAAAACAAAACTAACGGAGACATTAAACAAAGTTAAAACCCAAGTACAGTTTATCCAAAAAGCCCGTTTATCCAGCACCCTCAGGACCTAGCCAATGCCAGTTAAAGCTCATGCCGGATATTCGGCCAAAAACGCAAAAAAAGTTTTTAAAAATGGAAGTGCATTTTTCCGGGTACTTTCCGGTTAATCGAAAGTGGACCTTTTTTTGTGATGCCGGTTATACGGAAATTATGGTTGATCGGGTGCTGGATAAATAAGTTTTTTACTATATTAGAAAACTGGGAATGTGTTGGTGAAAATGTTAACACGACATTACATGACACTCATTATGTAAAGTATTAATGATCAACAGGTTTCACAATTCATATGATTCCTCACAGTTCCATCACAAAGGATTGTCTCATGTTTGGATACAAACAACTTGTAAACAACTATTTACCATTCTTTCAAAGGGGTCCAGGGTCTGAGATGCCTTGTCCAGTAGTTCACTGTACTCCAGTTCTTCACATAGGCGCTGAAGAGTGTTCAATGGCTCGTTTAGTTGAACCGGCATGGAAACCTTGGAAAGGTCTTTTCCTATGTTATTCCTTAGAATATTCCACAAACTTATATTACTGATATTTGGTCCCGGCGCTGGCAGACACGATCTTCTTCTAGTCAGATGTCCCGTTCCATTTTGGGCAGGAGTTACTTTTTAAAAACACAAACAAAAAATGGAATTATGAAGAAAATAATTTGTTTAGGTCTAGGAATACTAACAGCAACAGCTACGACAATGGTGAGAAAATTGCAGTTTTGTGCAATAATTCAAAACCAAGTACTTCTCACAGTGAAAGTAACTTGGGGGGCATGAATAACCTGTTGTTATAACCTTGGATAGAAGATCAATCTTTTTGTTTTCTGTTATTTATTTCTCGCATTGATCAGATGCTTGCCAGACGTTACAGTAATCATTGATGCTATAATTAATGTTCTGATTTTATCATTTTCTCAATGGGGAGAACAAAGAAAACAATGACTATGAAATGCAGCACAACTAAATGCATACCAATCATCTAGCAAAACATTCTAATGCCCTCAGCAACCAGTGGCAGAGAGAACAGTAAACTTAGACAAGACGAAAATGGCCCGAGTCTGTACATTTAGAAAAGTTCTTCCACAAAATATACAGTCAATTCACTTTACAATATATTCTGTGGAGTGTTTTGTGATGTTTCAACGGCATGCTAAGACCTCCTATTCTTGATTCTTACCCTGGTTCACCATTTACCTCCTTTCGCTCAAGGGCCAAGTGCGGGCCACTGAATGCACCTGGCTTAAATCCGGCCTAACAGTCCACTGGCATATCTCGCTGGACCACATCAAAACCTACCACTCTGCCCTGGCTTCCAGCATTGTTCCCACCCCCTTCAAAACAGCCACTATCACCTAGGGTCCGTCGATATGGAAATTTTCCGATTTAGATATATCGATGGGCTCATTTCGAGATATACCGAAATATCGATATTTTTGTACTGCACATTCGGGCCTATCTCCTCAGGAGGTAAATATCTTTCTCTCTCTGTGTCTCTCACACTCACTCTCTCCATCTCTGTGTTTTTCTGTCTGTGTCTCTGTCCTCTCTCACATCCCCCCCATCTCTATCTATCTGTATATTATCACATCCACCCCGTCTCTCCCCCTTCCCCCCCCGATGCCGTCCCTCTCTCGCAACCCCCACCCCCGTCGTCTCTCTCCCCCCTCACCCCCCCCAGCCGTCTCTTTCCCCCTCCACCCCCCCCTGCCATCTCTCTCTCTCTCCCCACCCCCAGCCGTCTCTCTCCCCCCCCTGCCGTCTCTCTCTCCCTCCCCACCCCCAGCCGTCTCTCTCCCCCACCCCCAGCTGTCTCTCTCTCCGTCCCCCATCCCTGCCATCTCTCCCTCCCCCCCCAGCCGTCTCTCTCCCCCTCTCCCCCCAGCCATCTCTCCCCCTCCCCCCCACCCCCAGCCGTCTCTCTCCCCCTCACCCCCCCCCCCCCCCCCCAGCCATCTCTCCCCCCCCCCCACCCCTTGCATACCTGTATATTGTATTCGAGGACTATGAATATAATATGGCGGCTTTGCACCTCGGTCTGTGCATTATGTATAGAGATGAGCATTCTGGGTCTTGTAGTTCAGTGTGCGCACATTCCGATTTTTTACCTCGATATATCGATTTTACGATATATCGATATTTTTGAAATGCCTTTATCGACGTATTGATATGAAAATTATATCGGGTGTTAGCGATATATCAATATATCGCCGGACCCTACTATCACCCCATCCTTAAGAAACCTCCACATGATGTGTCTCAGCTCTCAAGCTACCGGCCCATCTCCAACCTCCCTTTTCTGTTAAAGGTCCTTGATAGAGTCGTTGCTTCGCACTTCACTCCTTTCTCTCATCCCACTCCTTCCACGAGTATCTCCAATCAGGCTACCCACAACATGGACTGCTCTGGTCAAGGTCACAAATGGCACCCTGACCATTTGTGACGAGGAGTCCCTCTGCCTCCTTGTTCTTCTCGACCTATACGCCAACTTCGATAACGTGGTTCACTCAATCCTCCTCCACCACCTCTCCTCCCACCAGAATCTTCAAGGTTCTATCGTTGACTAGTTCCAGCCTCGTTTTTCACACCACCTACACTTTGTGTCTGCCAACGGCTTTTCCTCCAGTCTCCAGACCACCTTGTGCAGCATTCCTCGGTGCTCTGTCCTTGCTCCGCTACTCTTTACTGTCTACTTGCTCCACCTCGGTGACATCATCTGCAGACATGGGGTAAATTTCCACATGTATGCGGATGACACCCAACTCTACCTGTCCCCTTCCACTCTCAACTCTAGCACTTCCAGTGTCTTGACTGCCTGCCTGTCTGACATCAAGTCCTGGAAGAGGGACAACTTTCTCCAGTTGAATGTCCGGAAGCCCGCACCCAGTTGAATGTCTTCTCCAGCACCAAGCTCCATGACCACATCACTCCCACCCTCGCCCAGCTCCATTGGCTCCCCATCCCCCAGAGGATCAAATTCAAGATCCTCGTCCTCCCTTTCAAGGTCATTCACGGCATTGTCCCCTCCTATCTCTCCGACCTGCTGTCTCCCTATGAACCTGCCTGCCCACGGGCTCCGATTCGCTCCATGTCCCCCGTTTGACCCGCCCTATGGACAGGCTTTCAGCCTTTCTGCCCCCACACTCTGGAACTCCATCCCACAGTCCCTTCATCTCGCTTTCTCCCTTGCCTCCTTCAAAGCTGGTCTCAAAACCCTCCTCTTCGATCACGCCTTCTGCTCCCCAACCAACTTGCTCTCTCCCCTCCTAACTCTCTCCCTGCCCTCCCCCATACCCTGCTACCCTCCCCTTGCTTGGGTCCCGACCAGACCCGACTGTTCAGCACCTTGGGACATCCTCCTGACGTGAAAGGCTCTCTATAAATGTAATTTTGTTGTCATTGTTGTATATAAAGTTTTTATAATTAGTCGAATATAACAAACAAACTTTACTTTTCAAGAGGCTATATAAATCCATGAAAAGTAACCCACTGTATGCAATATTTGTCATCCTAATTATAGAAACTTAACGGCATTCCAGGCAGGATATATGTACTAAACTGTTCAGTAAGCAGAAAATATTGTAATTAATTGCTGCTTACTGATCCATTTTGGAGTGGTGGGAAGAAAGCATGTTGGATAGATTTGATTTCAGTTCTGAGCAGATGTGCACAGCTGGCCAAAAGTGACATTTGTGCACAGGTTATACAACCTACATAATTGCACATTAGGAACAATCTTTATAGAATAACTGATGACTAATTTTTCACTTAAACTTGAAAATGAACGCAATTTTACAAATAATCAACTGTAATTATCTACAGTATGAAAGGGCACAAGACTTCAAGCTGCCATTATAAACACATCAAAAGATTAATAAGTGGCACATCTAACCTGAGCTGAACATGGTCAAAAGTGTATTTGTTTAAGCATAGTACACAGTACTTGAGGTCCCATAAATATGTTATTTACAGAAAGGGCAAAGACCTTCAGTGTTCAAATGAATTTTTTATTATGTTAGTAAAGCACTTAATTGATCTCAGCGCTGCTTACTTTTCTGTAGGAAGAGGGGTATTTTCAGGTTGTTTCTAAGAGTCTTAACATGCACCAGACCTTCCACTTTCTTTCTGTCTGGTTCCCTCTTTGCGAAAGAAAATTATACAACACATTGCATAACGAGTGAAATGACTATTCACTTTTATATCTGAATGGGAAGATATTAAAAACAATATTTTCACTAAATTCTGTCTTACCTACTTAAGGTTTTATTCCCCAGAAACCTTACAACCTATTTATATGATTCTTTGAGTCAATTGGCTGAGGTTTTGAATGGACACTAAAAGAATTGTACTGTACTGTATAACAATGGTTTTCTGATACGTGTTCTCATCACAAATCAACCTGCAGAATATGGTTTCAGATCAAAAAATGATCAAAATTCAGGACAAAAGTTAAGCGCACATGCAATATGTGCAACTATAGACTAAATTTTTTTTGTCAACATGTTGCAGTTCAGTAGCTATGCCTTTATCCCTACCAACTTGCCCGCCCCTCCATTCAGCGTGCTCCGGTGTGCTCCATGTCTCCCACCCAACATGTCCAACCATCGGTGGCCGGGCTTTCAGCCTCTCTGCCCCCACACTCTGGAACTCCATCCCAAAGTCCCTTCACCTGGCTTCCTCCCTTGCCTCCTTCAAGGCCGGTCTCAAGGCCCTCCTTTTCGATCATGCCTTCTGCTGCCCTCCCACCTTTCTCCCTCTCCTCCCTCTACCCTGTGCCTCCACCATGCTCAAGTCCCGAGCCCGACTGTTCAGTGCCTTGGTACGTCCTCCCAATGTGAAAGGTACTCTATAAATGTAATTTTGTTGTTGTTGTGTTATCGGGCTTGAGGACTTTCCTATTTGACTGTGCCTATAGTCACACCCTCCCACCCGGCTCAGCTGATAGGGAGTGCTCCCCTATATTCCTGCCTGATAGGGGTATGATAGGGAGGAGAAAGGGGAAAAGGAAGAATGTAACATTTGCAAACCTCTTTGTTTATAAGATTTGAGATAAGAAAATAATCGATAATGTACACTTATCAAAGGTCTACACCATATGATAGTGAGGAACGAGGTGTGAGACGTCAGGAAAAGGGACAGAAGTCACCATTTTCAGTGTTTCAATGCCACATTTCCAGGGCTCAAATGTTGAGTTAACAAAATTCTCAAATAGCTAATATTTTGAGACATGTTTCTTGAAACACAATCTATTTGTTAGGGGATGGTTTCACACAATGAAAATGGAGGTAATGAAATAACCATTGCACCTGAACCAGATAAAACAAACAAGCATAGAATGTGATAGACCTAACTGACACTGAGCAGTATCCCAAGGTTAGTGCATGCTGACGGATTACAAAATGATAACCAGACATAAACAGGTGTTACTGCTGTGTGATTAGTAGGGTGCAAGTGGTCATTGACAAAGCATTTTAATCTTTTAAGGCTTTGCAGAGAAATATAGCCATCAGCAAATTATTTCAGAACATGATGGATTAGTGTGCAACAAATAAGTATTCCAGCAGGGTGGGTGAAATTTGCTGCTTTCTCAGAGGGTTTGAATGACCTCCAATAACAAGCCAATCAGAGTGCCACCAATCAGCTCTAATTCACATTGATAGTGATGGGTCGAAACTATATGGAAAAAAATATTTTTGCAGGTGCTGGAAGACAGGTATGTAAACTGATAACTTACAACCTGTACAATTATCCAACTCCATCAGTTGTCATCAAGCAAATTGCATATTCAGGCACCAGAGATAAAATAATTAAAATGAGTTGCTACTGTGAGTTAGATTTGGAGCTATCTTCAAAAGCTTTAAATAGAAGTCATTTCCCACAAGTCTCATTTCGTCAAGTAAAAACTGTTTTGGAAAGTTGACTTATGTCTTCAATGAACACCAATACACCCACCAGCACACATGGCATGGAATGGCATATGCCAGGTCAAGAATAAGCAAAATAATCTTACACATATTCGCAGCATCAATCTCCACTTCAGTACTTAAATTGTCCTCTGAAATATTGTCACTTATGTCACTGACATACGAGTCATCATCTGAAGCCTGCCACACAGAAAACATTTTATTCACCCTTTTAAAATATCATCATAGACATAAATGCAAAAAAAAGTGCTATGTAAAAATGATTGTACCACAGAGTTAGTTTTACTGCTAGCCAATTTCCTCCTTTTCTATCCTGTTCCCTTGAAGAGAGTGGACTCTTTGCTGGAATTTCAATTGGACTCATCATCCTCCAGCATTTTTCCAAGGGAACATTATTCATACCTGAGCCTAGAACCGGAGTGGCGCAAATTATTTGATCTGAGAGATGACGTATCTGAGGCTGATCTTGTTCTTGAGAAAACTATAACCTGTGCTCTGTGCGACTCTGAGCAGAGGTGTTTGGTTGTTTTACCCATCTTGCCATTGGGATCTCTAAAATTTGAGCTATGGTCAATGGGTGTCTGACCCATCAACATGTTCAAGAATAAGCAGATTTTAATTTTTTTCACACATATAAGTTTTTCAAGTACATGAACTACACACTTCCTTTCTCTCCTCCCTCTGAGATAAGTACTCTAGTGACATTATGTTATGAAAGGGCACTATATAAGCACACTTATATAAATATGTAAATTATTGACTTGCAGTAGCATATTCACTAACTTCATTCTCTGAAGAGCTTGCGGACAGCAAAACTTCTTGTGCATCAAAAAATTCAGAGAGAGAGTCTGCTCGAGAGACCCTGCTTTCATTTGAGAGTTGATGCACCAGAGGGTTGGTTACTTGAGTAAGGTCTTGCTGCTGTTGGGTGAGAAGGGAAAATTTAATGTAACTACTGTATTCCAATGTCAAGAATTATAATAACTATTCAGGTACTCAACTATTCAATGAATCACAATGCATTTAGATCGGGTTACACAGTTAAGGAACATTTTCAAGTGGAACATAAATGTTATTATCCTTTGGCTGGCTCAAATTTTCTAGGTTAGAAATGACCCACGTAAAACACAGCAGCTGCAGCATATAATTGTGTCAGCGACATTCAAGACAAATTGAAGCAAAGCCAATAAGTTTGCAGTGTGAGAAAATAAGCTGCCGGGTAAATGCAACACATAGAATGCTGTGTTCTCTGTCCAAGGCGGAGGCTCAAATTCCAGAGTTAATTGTTATTTGCACTCAAAGGTCCACAATGTCTGTCAGTTCATACCCAATCCAGCAGATGGGGCATTTGATGACAGACCATACAGTGGAACACAAAGATACAGAATTAGTCTCCCCTTGCATCTTAATTGCTATAAACGTTGGCTAATGAAATAGCGGGACTATCAGCCACTAGTCCAAGCATGAAGCTCTCTCACCCTCACAGATACAGGACAAGACAACATTAATGAATCTTCATTCCAGCTGGTAACATTCTCCCAGTTATTGCATTCGTAAATAATATTACTGTCACCTCTTCCTAGAAAATATAAGACAGTAAAATGCTACGCTGTTTGCTTCAATCAACAGTACAAATACTACATTTCTTTCAGTTTTTCTTTAGTAATTTAATCAATTTCATATTGGATTCAAATCAATATGTTGACCTATTACTATAAAATTTACTTTTTATGTTGTAATGTTGAAATGAACAATGAGAATCAATGGCATTAATTAATTGATTGATTATTATACTGTTGTACAGTATTCCTAAGATTAACAGAGATTTTAACTACAATGGAATGAATTTGCCTAGCTGAACCCAAACTATCAAAACAAAACGAGGTGCTCAAACACATAATACTGTAATGAACAACCAACAACAAAATTACACTTGTATAGCGCCTTTCACGTCAAATAGACATCCCAAGGCTTTGGAATGTCATTGTTTCAGACCCGAGCTGTGGTCGGGGGCAGGGAGGTTGGAGGGAAATGGTGACTGATGGGATCGTTGAAGAGGACGATCTTGAGGCGGGACTTGAAGGAGGCTAGGGAGGGTGCGAGGTGGAGGGACTGCGGTATGGAGTTCCAGAGGTTGGGGGCGGAGTGATGCAAGGTTCGTCTGCCGATGATGGGGCAGATGGATCGGGGAATGTGGAGCAGATTGGAGCCTGCTGAGCAGAGGGGGCGAGTAGGTTGGTAGGGGGTTAGGAGATCGCAGATGTAGGATGTGGCTAGGCCGTGGAGGGCTCTGAATGTGTGGACTAGGATCTTGAATTGGTTCCTCTGCATGATGGGGAGTCAATGGAGTTGAGCGAGGATGGGGTCACGAAGCTTGGAACAGTAGACGACATGGGCCACAGTGTTCTGAATTATCTGCAAGCTGTGGAGGGAGGAATTGGGAAGGCCAATAGGCAGGGCATTTGCGTAGTCAAGCCAAGATCTGATGAAGACATGAATGAGGGATTGTTGACATTCAACTGTAGAAAGTTAGCTCTCATCCAGGACTTGATGTCTGACAGGCAGTCTGATAGGACAGCAGTGGTCCTGGAGTTGAGGATAGTGGCAGAAAGATAGAGTTGGGTGTCATCCGCATACATGTGGAAGTTAACCCAGATGATGTCACCAATGGGAGCATATAGATGTTAAAAAGTAGGGGGGCAAAGGACAGCACCCTGGGGGACATCACAGGTGACATTTCATTAATAATTCAAAAAGTTTCCAGACAAAAGTTTATGAATCTTGAAATAAAATTCAAGCAAAAATAGAGACACGTGCAGTTTTCTACTCAGCTCATTTTATATATAATAATCCTTGCATTTTGATATAGCACTTTTCACATCTTCTCGAATCAAAGCGCTTCACAGAATATATTGTAAAGTGAATTGACTGTGCATTTATGGGCGAAACTTTCTACTAAGTGTTCCGAGACACCATCCGTGGTGAAAGATATTATATAAATGCAAGTTGTTGTTTCAAAGTCAGAGAATGACGAGAGGAAATCATTCAAGTTTGGTGAAAGTTCAACAGTTTCTATTTCATCCACATTTTTGCCACCGAAAAACTAGATTTCTCCAACATTCTCCTTGTTGACATTGCAGCTCATCCAGTACTCTACAGAATATTTCTTGCATTAAGCTACACTAAGCAACATTCCCCCATTCTCACCAAGCTCCACCGGGTTGCTATCCTCCAGCGGATTTGCTTCAAGATCCTCACCCTGCCTTCAAGCTCTTGCCCCATCCTTATCTTGGTATTTCATTTAGCTATGAGATCACACCTAACTACGTTGGTAAACTGTATTTGGGTATTTCAATGCCGTGGGACATCCTCCCGACGTGAAAGCCGCTTTATGAATGTAATTTTGTTGTAAATTGTTCAATAGTCTTTCAAAAGCCGACTCTGGATAGTTTCTATTTAAATGCAGTACACTATGACAATGTCAAAAACAGTTACCATTTAACTTAAAACCCAAACCAAGATATTTCAATGTACACACAGTGGAGTACGTTGGTATTAATTTACAGAATGGGTTGGGAAGATGACCCCATAAAATATTAAGCAAGCCACACAATAAAATACACTGATCGTATACCATCAGGAAAACGTAATAAATAATAGATTTCCTCTGAACCAGAGTGCTTGATGTCTGCTTTTAAAGCTATAAAGCACTTAATCTCGTTATAAAATTGATGCAAGGCCCACTGCATTAACAGATTACATAATATCACAACATAAGTCGATAAGTGTGGCTTCATGCAATCTTAAAATAAAACTGGATGGATTCATATCCTGCCCCTTCTTCTGTATTTATTTCAGATGCTTCCAAGTTGAGTATCTGTCCAACAATTCAGGCTGCTTAATATGACCACCCAATTTATTTCTATGGTCTGGAGTTAAAGGAGAAGTTCTAACTTCCAAATCAAATTCTCCTCCGCCCCTTTATTTACAATAATGCACCATTTTATTTCAAATACCACACCTAGCTTCATAGAAAAATATCGTCACAAACCCAGCCACCTGAATAAACACATCTCCACAATATATCTATACTCACAGAATACCTGCAAGGGAGATGGGAACACAATCCAGTAGTGTAATTCCACTAAAGGATGTACTCCTACAAACCAGAAACAACAACCCTGTCTAGCTACTCATTGCTTCATGCACTATTCATGTTCCTTCCTGGGATATTCTGACCGATTCATAATGCTGCACCACTGCTTCATTCTCCAAGCAATACTGCATCAAAATAGTCAGATAACTTCTTACAGAAAATAACAAAATGCCAGTCAAATAAAACACTTATAAAACACTCTCCTCATTTGTCTAAAATATTGGGAAACAACAATATGCATTTATATAGTACTCTTTAAGTGGGTAACATTGGAGTGATTAAAAAGTTACATTTTGCTCAATATTGTTTTGCCTTTTATTCATGGTAAGATTAACAGTTATAATTTCATTAGAAGATTCAAGGTTTGGGATTTTTAAAAATATATAAATCAATTTGGTTTCTGTCAAACTTAGAGGGACAAAATCAACTTTTACGAGTACAAGGGGGGCAAAGCAGACCAAATATTCGGTACCAATGATTCTGATGTTTTCAAACACAAGCACAACAAAATGCAGACTACTGAATATCAAAATCAGCATGTTTACTCGAATTTGTAAATCAATATGTACTTTCTCAAGAGTATCAGATTCCTTTAACTGCAACATTTTCAGAGTGAAGGTAAGTTAAACAGAAGTCAATGTATAATAACAATGACAACTTCGAATTATATAGTGCCCTCCACGCCAGATGGTGTCTCAGAGCGCTTTAATATTTATATCTATATAATATTTATCCATAAGGTACATTTAAAAATATACAGAGGAGAGGAAGATGAAATACTGAATTTAACCAGGATTTGCTAATTGCAATTGGTTTGTGACATCTGAAAATTGTTCACCAAACAGATAATTGTCGTTTCCAGATGTTGGCAACGAGCAAAAACAAAGCAAAACAACATCAAATTAAAAAATAGCAAAATTATTGCACATTGTCTAAAATTTTGCCTTTTGAGGTTTGTTCACTCTTTTACACTCATTTTAAAACTGCAACACTGATGAGAACAGTTGCAATTACAGGTTTTCTGGCAACATATCAATCTCTTTGTAATTGCAACAAAAAAAATTCCAAAACCTGTTGGCTGGCCTAAATAGCCAGACCTACTGTGACACCTAAACAAGCTATTTTTATCATGACCTACTTTAGTTCCCATTGCTTTCTCCTTCATACAGAAAAAGAGGAGCTGTGCAGCTAAAAATATATTCTTATATGACAGGTTTGCGACAATAAGATCACAGGTATTGTCCGTTAATCTACCTCTTGTACATGAGACTATAAAATGGGATTTAAGAATTAGCTGTTAGCAAGTGGATGAGTTGCATTTATAAATGATGTTTACAAGTTGGTCCTTATAGATATGGAGAAATATAACAAAACAAGCAGGGGTTCTCAGTTAAATAAGCAGTTTCCTTTGGGTGTTATTCTAAACCTACTTCGGAAGTAATAAATTGGAAAAGGAAAAAATTGTTTCTGGAGGATCTCGATCTTTCACAGCTACAAGTTTTGTTTTGATACAGCAATTTCTGTGTAGTGTGTGAAGGTGTATTATAACTGTGAAGACACACATGCCTTTTGACACGACTTGAACTGATGCAAACCGCAAGCTCCTTTATCAGACTAGATATGAAGAGACATTTGTGTTCGCTCAAATGCCAAGATAGTTTACCCCCTAAAAACAATTTATTTAGAAGCAGCTTTCTAAGAATATGTTTCCACAGTAAGACAATATTTTAAAAGGTCAAGACCAACTCCATTACGACTTATTGGTACATTCTTATTCCAGTGATGAATTTGGTACCAAGAGTCAATATGCTGACAGGAGCAAGGTCTGCTCAGCTCCGCCCCTTCCCTCCCCCTTGCTGTCCCCAGCTCGGGTCTGACACAATGACTATCCAGCGCCTTGGGATGTGCTCCTGACATGAAAGGCGCCATACAAGTGTAATTTTGTTGGAAGGAACAAGGATAATAGTTTCTGAAGTTACACTGAACTTAGTTCCAGCAATGTAAGGAGCCAAAGATAAGAGGATTAGAGTGTGAGTGGATATGTAGAAATCAAGAAGAGATCTAACTAACTATTGCTGTCTCCTTTAATTTACTCTCTAACCCCTTGCTAATCTAACCCAGTACTTTTTTGGGGGTCTCATTTACTGCAGCTAATCACTGGAATGGATATTTCGCAGATCATCAGGAATAATTCTTGTCCAACCAGGACTCCTCTATTTGGTTCTATGTTCTGGTGCATGTTGGTTCGATGCTCACTAGATTTGCACTTATATTTTGAGACTGTACATACTGTAGTTGGTTTTGTTTAGTTTACCTTCCCCCAAGTCATTAAATTTTGTAATAAATATAATTGGTGCCTCATATTATGACTGTTTGTGGGACAATGCAGTGTGCAGTTTGGCTGCTGCATTTGCTTGCTAATACAGTCTTTACACTTCATAGTAAAATTCACTAGTAAAGCATTTTGACAAGCTTCAATAGCATACTAAAGGGCTACATCAAATGCAAGGATTATTACTATACCGTGTATTGAACAGTTTAGATCACAAAACTGAAGTTCCATACTCTGCTTTTAAAAAGTTTTAGGTTTTAAAAAATCATATTTATCACTATATTTCTCGTGATATTCTTCCCTTGCCCTCGACATTTTTTCTTCTCTTCCCATCTTGTTTCTACTGTATACATTTCCATAGGGATAATAACTCACATTACCATCCAATCCTTTGTCTAAGTGAATATAGTTAATGTGTGAGTCTTCCCAGGCTTTCTGCCTTGGTGGAAGGAAAGGTGGAAGGAAAAAAAGATGAATGGCAAGTAGCCAAACTACCATGGTCTTCAGGAACTTGAACACTTCCAAAAAGTGGCCATTGGTAGCAATCAGGAGGTCATAAACTTGGGTTATTTTCTCCTTAAGCAATAATATCCAGATTGGGATTTCTCAGTGTAGGAAAGACACTGGAGAAAGTACAGAGAAGACTCGCTAGTCTGGGATGAGAAAATGCAGTTCTAAGAAAAAGGTTTGATAAACTGAAGCTTTTTTCTTTGGACCTCAGAAGGTTGAGAGGTGACCTGTTAGAGGTATACAAGATGGTGGGAGTTTTATATCAGGTGGATACAGAAAGATTATTTCCAGTTGGTCAGGAAGTGTAGAGCTGGCATACATTTAGAATCCGAACTCGGAGGAGCAGAGTAGAGACTAGGAGGAACATTTCCACACATATAGTGGTGGGTATGTGGTATTGTCTGTCATAGTCAGTTGTTCGATGGCAACCATGTGCATCTTCAACAAAAGGCTGAACACATGGCTAAGAGATAAGTTTTGAGATATGAGGGGAAATTTAGGATATGGGACTAGGATGTCAGGGCCTAGGAGAGGCAGTAGTGCAGATTATAAACAATAGTCAGACTGTTTTTAAGCCATACCATCTATGAATAATATTTGCATTTTCAATACCTCATGAAGTCATTCACATGTCTGAAAGCACTTCACGAGATTTACTGTACACTGTAGACTTTATTTGTAGGCATGTATATTAGGCACTGAGGTCAAAAATAACTTCCCTTCTATCACCTCCATTCAAATCAGCTAACTCAGGACATTAGGGACTCAAAGTTTGAATCTTTCCATTTTATTTGACTCAGCTAGTTACTGCATAATCCCTTCTGAGACACAAGAAGGTGTGTGAATCTCATTTTGAACCAAATTTTGTAACAAGTTCTATATTACCCCAAATCCCATTTCATGTAAAGTTCCAGGCAGGTGTGGACCATTGGTCTGTCTAACACACTCAAACTTTCTAATGGATACTTTCAGCATATCAATCTCATCCTCTAATAACCATTAACATTTAATTTCCAGGTATACTTCAGTTCCTAAATTCCTTGTTTGAATACTTCCTTTATTCAACTCTTAACTGCATTTCTAGAAGAAATGCACCTAAAGTAATCTTACTGTTAAGGTTTCTAAAATAAACCCAAAATGGAAACAGTCTTCCATTCCAAATAACCTTTTCTGAATTAACAATCTTGTGAAACCCATTAAATGCTCACTTGAAAATTGAGTGTTGATGAAAAATCCCGATTAAGCTCAACTATTCATGCTTGCTTGGTTTCCACTAAATAATTAGGATTACCTTACTCAGAAATTGAATTACTCAGAATGGATAAATCTAGACCACAACAAATATAAATGAGAGAAGTCATCAGTGTAAGACTCATAGATGAGTCATCCCAGTGAAACCGAATTTGACACAAAAGATAAAAGGCCAGAGAATAAATAAGATGGAAAAATATTGCTGGCCATGCTTTGGCTTTGCGTGCCAACTGAAACGGTTGAACATTTTGAGCATCTCCCCTTTGCTACGCCTTTGACAATCATCCAGAACTATATACACAGTCTACAATACAACAACTTGTATTTATATAGTACCCTTTATGCAGAGAAGCACCTCAGAGCGCTGAGTTCTATACTGAAGTATTTGACCGGCTCCAGTTTGAGACGAATGAAGCACACAACTAACAATTACAGCTGAACACCACTCAGTGCAGAACCTCAACTGCTCCTATGCACCAATGTTTTAAATTTTAAATTCAATTTTAAAAGAAAAGGAACAACACTGAACTACATCCACTTTCAAATGAATGCATCAGACACCCACCTTCACTGGTTAACTTTAACATTTTAGTTGGGCGGTCATAGGTTGTAATTCAGAGTTGGTAGTGTACAAAGAAGCAGAATAAAAACACGTATTATAGAAGTCCATCGACTGCGGATTGATTTTTGTTTACACAGTAGAAATACATTTTCCACACCAGGTGGTCCTTCCTCACAGCAGCAAATCATATCCACTGTGAATTCAACAAGCCCATTTTCCTCCTCCCACATGCTGGTGTTTGGTATCAAGCTAGAGTTGGCCAAACACTTCAGGAAAGAGCAAATGGACTGTGAATAGCCGATGTTTGCATGACCAGCCAGTTTATGGGCTGCTTCCTATGAACATTAATGCATCACTTGAAAAATCCTTTCAGTTATCAAACATTGCAGTTAATTAACAACCCTAGGTGTTGTGGTCCAGGAAAATATTTAGGCATTTGCTGATGGAGAGAATATGAGGAAGTGAATAATCTACACAACGTCAAGCTTATTGAAAATAGGCTAGGGAAGTGTGCCTCCGATAGGGGCAGCAAGGGAGATTTGCTGGAGATTGAAATCTGTGTGGGTTTGAGCTGACAATATGCAATTTATTTGCAAAGTGTCCCAGTTTGTAGTCCGGCCCCTCCATTTACACATTTTCCAAATAATTTCCACACATTATCACAATAAAAGCTAATGAAAGAAACAGTTTTGATTATAAATGACCACCCAGAAACCATGCAAATGATATACAACTTTAGACCTCCTGAAAAAAACACATCACCTTCTGATCATATGACAATCGTGTGATAGGGAGAGAGGTACTGAACCATATTCTCTGTATTAAATGCCCTTCACCACTATCCAAAACTTCAGTAACGATACATCTCAGCTGTATTATTTAACATAAATGTATGTCACGTTAGTAACAGTGCTGCCTCTAATGCAGATGGTTCAAGGGTCTTCCGAGTTTACAGTCCAGGCTGACACTTCAGTGCAGTCCTGAGGGAGTGCTGTATTATCAGAGATGCCATGATTTAGATAAGATGTTAACTGAGGTCATACCTTGAAAATTAAAATCAGAGAAGCAAGCAAGATGGGAAGCTTAGAGCATAATGGGTTTCTTCCCAGACTGACACTATCTTCGAAACAAAAAATATTACAATACAGGAGAAAATATCGCAAATGCTACGGTAACACTTTAAAGGTCACTTTGAATTGACAGAGGAATAGTTAGCCACTGTCAGTACAGTGTAGACTTCACCCTAACGAAACAGAAATGTTTGACATTAACAAGAAATACAGAACTTGGAAAAAAAAAGTCTGCATTTCTGCACATATGAAGCAGGGTTGAATATCGTTTACATAATTTAGGAGATGATTTGGAAGTGTTAAGGGTTATACAGTCAATTCATTTTACAGTATATTCTGTGAAGCGCTTTGAGACATCTCCAGTGGCTTTGGATGTCGTCCCAAAGTGAACGGCGCTATACAAATGCAATATTTGGTTGTTATTGTCTGATAAGGCGCTATATAAAATGCAAGGATTATTATATTGTGTATTTGAGCACTGGCTGGGAGACATGAACATCCAACAAAGTCAGAAAACCTGACAAGTAACTAATAATTCAGTGCCCTCCTAAATCTAAATAGATCCAGTACCTATTCACCAGCTTTCTCAATATAAAACACAGCTACAAGCAAAAAGACAAAAATATTGTATCGTTTCAATCACTGGAGTTTTAAGAAGGCAATGGCAATAATAATAATAATCCTTGTATTTGATACAGTACCTTATGCCATTGAGACATTTTAAAGCACTTTGCAGGATTTAGTGTAAAGTGGATTGATTGTATATTTTGTGGGTGAAACGCAGCAGCCTGTTACACACAGCAGCAAACAGCAATGGAGTGAACAAAACGGCAATGTTTTGTGTTGGTGCTTTTTCAGTGTTCTCAAGTCTCCAACAACAACAAAAATTAAATTTTTAGATATTTTATAAAGAGAGAATCATCTTTCTTCAATATAACCATAGGCTGCCTCTTTGTTCAAAAAAAATGAATCCCAAAGCATCCTTCCTACAAGTCTTGTATGACTAACTGAATTATTAATCATACAACCATGAGTTGCAGAGAATTTTCACATAATAATCCTTACATTTTGGCTAGCGCGTTTCATGTCAGGACTACGTCACAAATTGTTTCACAGCATATACAGCAAAATGGAATGACCATATTTGTGGACAAAAGCAGCAGGCAATTTGTGCATTGCAATGTTCCACAAATAATCAATGTAAAATTTAATATTAAATATAATACAATGTAATCTATAACAACATAATGTTAAATATGGTTTTGAAACCTCACTGAAATTACATAATTTGATCAATAAGAGTTTACGAGAAAAGCTTGTTTTTGCACCAACGGTTTGAACATAATAATAATTCTTGCATTTGATATAGAGTTTTTCACGTCTTCTAGATGTCTCAAAGGGCTTCACAGAATATATACTGTAAAGTGAATTGACTGTATATTTGTGAGCGAAACATGGCAGGCATTTGTGTACAGCCGTGTCCCACAAACAGTCGTGAATTGAGTGAACAAATTATTATTGTGTTTTACTTGCGCGATTATTATCAGGCGTGTGGAGTAAGGAAACTTGCCCAAGGTTTTTGCCCTGCCGGGAATCGAACCATGGTCTCTTGCTTGCAAGGCCAGTGCTCTAACCACTGAGCTACAGGACTCCGATAACTATGTAATTACAGATATATCACATTTCTCAGATGTTTCATGGTATTTGTGACGTACATGCTCTTTAAAATTGTAGGAATTCAAAAAGCTGTAGGTTATATTTATACAATAAATATTCTCAATTTATGATATGGATAGAATGAACAGTATTTTCATCAACCCACCTTAACTGGACCTGGACTTGAATTTATAGTGATAGCTGGGTCTACCAGCCTAGACTCAGCATGTATCCTGCACAGCCGGTCCCTGAGTTCTGTATTCTGAGCTATGGCCTGATAAAAAAGAAGTTATCAAGGAAACACAGAAAATATAATAATCATTAAAATCATGCCAGGAAGTTGCATTAGTCTTCAGCAATTCACTTAATATTTTCACCCCAGATATCAGCCCATTCAGAAATTTTAATAAAAAGATCTCATAAATTCATCAATAAACACAGTTAAGTTGTTTAAAAGTCGAACTGAAATTTGAGTCTTTATGTTCATCTACAAGGCATACAAACCCTAAATGAATAAACCTAATCAAAAAAGGATGATATCTGAAGAGCAGCAATAAATCTTGTACTGAATATAGAAATGTTATATAAACACAGCAACAAATCTGCAGCAGGAAACCACAAATAATGAGCCAAATTAATTAGGATTTTTGTTTGAGGGGTGGGTGGGAGGGGGAATTTAGTACCATTAAATTTTCAGGGACAATTCAAACAATGAACACAGAAAGAACAATACAACTATGGAACAACAAAAACAAGGGGCAAATTAATTTTGTAGCTTAACAAGAACACATTGGTATCAAAGTTGTACGGTGCTTTAGTCTAGACAGCCAAATGTTAAGACATTGTGACTCCAGCTAAAAGCTAAATTTTGCATTTTGTACACGACTTTGAAACACAAGGCGGATTATTTTGATTAGTAACAGTTTCAGGTAGTTTAGACCATCTAGCCCATCCTTCCAATTTACTAAAAGATTCCTTCCACACATCTGCCTCATCACCTGATAACCTTGAATCATTTTTGATTTTCAGTGTCTAGTTAGTTCCCTTTTAAAACTCCGTTTAGCCACTTTTACCATGTTAGAAGCAAGAAAACATGCATCTAAGGTGCTTTAAAAGTGCAATCGGAGAGGAAATTTAAATAAAATATTTTCTTTCTTCTAATGATAGAAGCAGACAGAAAAACTACCAGGTACACATTATGGTAATTACTTTAATTGGATTTATTTTTAAATAAAGCTTTGCAGCTGCCGACAGCGAGAGACATACAGTACGTTGAGAGGAGTATATCCTTTGTGTGGGTGTGTGGTGCGGAGTTTAAAAAAGAAAAGAAAGGCACAAATCAAATTCAATTCTTGACCTCCTAGCTAAATCACAAGGCTAAACTCCATTTAGGGTTGGCAGGGGAGAGAATCACTGAGAACCTGAGAGACCTCATTCACCGTAACCACTCCAAATTCTATCAATTGCAACTTTTAAGCATTTCATGTCATTACATTTCAGTACCACAGTTGATCACACATTAACTGTGCATCACCATTTCGGTACCATTTCAAATAATACATCCAGAACATCTGCATGCAAATGTGCTTTGGTAGAAAATTCTGATCAGCTCTTGAGAGATGCCAAGTAACTTGAGATTTACCCAGCAACACACTTTGAGGTAAGACATGGCTACTTAAGGGTGATATGTGGGACAAAACAAATCCCTAGCTGATCCACCAAGATGGGTAAAAGGACAGTCAGTCATTTTTATTTTGAAATAAAATCCTTACACACGACATAGTGTCTTATCACATCAAAATATCTCAAATTGCTGTAAAGTGCAGTAACTGAATTTGTGGGCAAACTCCCAATTTACACACAGCTATGTCCCATAAACAGCTATAAAGTGAGTGATCAATTTTTTTAATTGGGGGATTATTCGCAGGTTACCAGGAAGAAGTCTTATTTTCTTTCTCAACAGTGCCATAGAAACTTTAATATATACCTGACCAGGCACATATCACCTTGTTTAAACATCTTGTCTGATTTAAACCCCAAAGTACCCTAAAGTGGTTGAAGAAGAGAAAGAATAACAGATAGCAAAAGAAAACTCAAAACAATATTTTTAAAAAGTACTTTGTGGAAGATTTCAAACTCTGGGAACATTACAACCTTGCTGCCCAACAATGTGGCACATCATAGATAAACTCTTGCAATTAGGAAGCGGTGTATCATACTGAATTTTCTACAACTTTTATAACATTATGGAATTCTTCTAACGTTCCTATTTTTCTCATGAGAGGAATGAAGACCAACTTTCAAATATTGACAATGGAAGCCCAGAAATCAAATATTTATGAAGCTGAAATGTGATATAACGAACCCAAGCAAAGCTAGACACCAGTGGGAGGAGAAACCTGCAGGTTATATATCGTATAATATGAACAATACATTTTCTCCTCTTTACATGTGACGCTTGTTTTGAAAAATGATGAGGTACCAGTGTGGTTCAAAATAAATCAACTTGTCAAATCAACTAGGTCTGTACTGCATCTGTTCAGTTCAGATTTCACATTAGACAATAGTTTTTATATTTTTATTACTCTGAAATTGCACAATTTATTCAAAGTAGATAAACATACAACATGCATTTAAAAAAATTATTCTTGAAAGTTGCAGAAAAAGGCATCATTTATCAATCTAGTGTGTGTCAATTGATCAAAATCAGAATTCACTTGAATATCAGAGAATTATATATCTAAGAAATAGACCAAGTTACCAATTTGCTACAGTATGAAATGTCCAAAGCACAAATAAACCCTCCATGAGCAAAGGAGTAGGGATATTGAGAAATGTACGGGTACAAGGCTATCAACATGCTCATCTCCTTCCTGGTGCCCCCAAGACAGGCCTACTCTACAACAAGCAGTATATGTTCACAGCCACATTCAGGGCATGGCAGTTCAGTGGGAAAGGTGAGTGATGGAGCACTGGAGAGATGAGGTGGAAAGAGGGTGGGAAGTATGGCAATCAGCCCTGGGAGTACTGTCACATGGCATTCATTCTAGTGTAACTGCTCAGATTCTGGGGTAATGGTATTTTTTTGCGTGTGGGGGGAGGGGGGGGGGGGGGGGGGAGCGGGTAAGAGAAGAACTGAAGGCACTGACTATAGTGCTCCAGTTCCTCCCCCTCATCCCCCCCACCCCGGGATGCACAATCAGGGATCCTGTTTTCTTTCCTTTTTAACACATGGATGAGTTGTGCTGAGAGTCAAGCATGTGAGCAGAAATGCACTGCCTACATTGAACCTCATAATTCATTTCTCCATCAAGGAAACATGCTTATAACATGGTTGCACCGAAGATCCCATTATATTGTGCATTGTGGACCCCATTTGCTGTACATGGACAGTCATCAGGTTATCTTCCATATCACTTCCTGCTTTTGCTGCACATGTGCAAAGTAGAGGTAATGCTGGTGGAGATCTAATGGCCTGAGCCAGCCATTTATTGCAGGAAACAGGAAGCGACTTTGCTGATTACAGGATGACCTGGAAATTAGCTATTTATTCTTTTACAGCATGCCGTGAGTGACTCAATGGCTGCATGCAGTCAAATTCATTACCCTGCCTCGCTATAATACAAGTTGCCATTTTCTGGGGTTTCCCTGCAGCCCTTCTTATTGCAGATACTGTATACAGTTTTGAGGGTTTGTGAAGTTTTTTTTAAACAAATCTGTTTCAACTCTAACTGCTATCTTTAGTCATTGTTTGGTTCTGCATGTTAGTATTGTATTTCAGACACAAATAAATTTCTCAGAGGTACTTTGTGTTCCCCATCAATGCAAGGTGTAGTTTACAGACTTGCAAAGAGCTGTGTATATATAGGTTAAATGATATTGGGAGCATACATTTCTACGGGTTAGAGAAGCCGCTTTAAACTTGTGCATAACTGAAGCCTTTTTGGTGATTTTTTTAGGATTGCCATATACAGTATCTCCCAATAAGAACATGCAAATTAACGTTTATTCTCTCTAACTCCATAAATGCCATGGTTATTTATATAAGTAATGCTCAGCATGGAATGTATTAGTCCAGATAGTGTTATGTGATCAAGCAAATCATTTAGTATTTTTTGACTGAACATTCAAATACCAATGGGAAAAATAGTATATCAAGAACAACAAAAAAAATTATATTTATAGAGCGTCTTTCACATCAAGATACTTGCAGAAGTAAACTGGGTAAGAGAAGAATTAATACAACTGAAATAAGAATTGCTAAAAAAACCCATGTTTTATTAAATCTCGACTGATGCTAATTAAGCTTAATATTGCTCCCAAGACAGTTCTGTCAATGAGATTACAAACACTTATATTCAGTGAATCAAAAGCAACTGCAAATTGATACAATCCCCCTCCATTTTAACAAATGTTAAAATGAGCATGATGTGCTGTTTGTTTTCTGAACTTGACACCTTTCCACTGATGCCTATAAACCTGATAGTGTTAAGGATTAATGTACAGATAACAAACTTGAACAAGTAAAACAATTATTCCATTGTACAAGAAATCCCACAGAAAGATCCTGTGAAAGATAAAATTATTCACGCAAAACATTAATAAAACAACTACCCGTCCTAACCAGACTAACACAAAAAGATTAGCCAAGCAAACATCAATTTGTGCATCAGTTTTGATTGTAGTGTGTTAACAAGTATTGAATAACAGCATCAAGTACCTTTTCTATTATGTTTCATGTTCATACATTTGTAAAAAGAGATTTAACTTTTAGTGACAGAGTAACATTTTTTACATCTTTCTAAGCTTACCGTGGATAAGGCATTCTTCAGGCCAATCATCTGTCCAGATGGTGATGGGCAAGCATCGTGTTCCGATACCATCTGCTTCAGTTTCTCCTTTTCAATTACTATTGTATTAAATGCAGCTTTCAAACTGCAATGAACTAATAAAAAACCCCAACATATTTTAATGATTGCACCCAGAATAATTAGCTTTCAAAATGACAAAACACTTACACAAATTATGTGCAAACTGGTCTTCAGGAATATGGTGTTGCAGTTTGCATATTTATGTAGTTTTAGGTACAAAACACCATTTCTTAAATATTATTTGAAATTACTGCAATAAAATATCAGAGAAAGAAGTACAAAAAGGAAAAAGAGGATCAATCATATGTCAAGCCATTTTATTTTCCATTTCCTCAACATTTCAATATATCCCTTAATAACTTCACTGCCCAAGTCACTGGCTACCTTGTTCATAAATAGCTTAGTTCAATCTATAGGGATGACTTTTTATGGCAGTGTTTTTCACATTCCAAAGGAAACAAAATGAAATTAGGAATGGGACTGGAGAAAGCTATTCACCTCATATTACAAACCTCCTTTAATTCCACCATATCCATTAATATAGTTATTAAAAGTAACAGAGGGGATGTGAGGAGAATTTTTTGCAAGCAGCGAGTTGTTCAGATCTAGAATGCATTGCCTGAAAGAGTGGTGGAAGCCGATTCAATAATAATAATAATCCTTGCATTTGATAAGAACTTTTAAGAGCAAAATAGATAGTTATTTAGGGAGGACAGGTGGGCGAGTGAGATTGATTTGAACAGCTCTTTTCAAAGAGATGGCACAGACACGATGGGCTGAATGGCCTCCTTCCTTGTCCCCCATTTTTATTAGTACAGAGATTAACTGATTCCCATCCACCTTGTGAAATATTATTTCAAATATCTTAATTAAATCACTCTGTAATCTCTAATCTAGGCAATAAAACTAAAATTTCAGTAATTCACTATTGCTACATCCCAGGCATCACACATGGTGAATTATCACTGGAACTGGTTTATCTTGCCTAAACTGTGGGTACCCAGAACCTAACACATACCATATCTGAACAGCACTCTACTGCAGTTGGACTACTCTTGACCATTCTCCTTTGTGAGAGGGGGAGGTGAGGGGAGAGGAGGTAAGCAGATCCTCTTGGAGCTGAACTGGTTCAAAGGTGACATATTTGGCAATAGAATATCATAACTGAGTCTATCCTTTGCAGGAGTCTTGGCAGTTCAGTTCCTGAGCCAAGCGAGTCCACACTATTTCAGAGGTCTGCTATTCACAGAGCAGTAAGCCTGGCTCATCAGCAGAACTTCAATGGGTAGACCAATCCTTGGGGGTAGGCATATTTCCCACTCAGTTCCCGATTTTAAAAAAATGGTTAATTCAATCCATGACTGTTTGTAGGACACCTCTGTGCGCATCTGGCTGCTGTATTTGCCTACAAAATATTCAGTCAATTAACTTTACAGAACTTTCTGTGAAGCACTGTAAGACATCTCGAAGACGGGAAGGGGCATGGTTCTCGCTGAACAAGCAGTGGGAAGTTTATCAGACAGTACCAAGCAGTGAGGCTTTAGCTTGTTAAAATTTCAGCAGTACCACAATGTACACTCTGGCGTAGATCAATCTTCAGCACAATACACTAATGGTTGTCTTATTACCAATTGATCTTGGTCTGTTCTTCACTTACGATTTGAATTTTATGGTCATTTGCAAGTGAATAGCTGTGAGTCTCAAACAGCAGCAGTAAACACTTTACCCTGAAGTTGTTGACCAGTTGATATCCCATCACATTTCAACATTTTGCATGTCCATCAAAAATCAAATAAGATTAAGCTGCTCAATCAATCAAAGAATTATTTTCGAACATATCCCCTCCGATAGACCCATCTGCTACCATTGAAAGAGATGAATGGTACTCTATGACCATGCGGGGTTTATTCCCAGAAAACTGAACTATTAACTTTTTGAAATAAATTTGAAATAAATTTCAAACCATGGTTCCAATCTGATAAACCCTGTTTGCTGGTTTGGTTGTGTCAAGCATTATATCAGATTCCACCAACAGTTTTATTGAAATATTTGCTATTTTGATATTAAATCATTTGAAATGCAGCTTAATCTTTTATTTCAGGACATAAACTTTCTTCAAGAAAATGTAGAAGAAATCAGAGCTGAAAGTACCCAGTCAATCTTTTTGTTTAAAGTTTATAACATTTTTGGTTTTGCTGATCGCTGAAAGCTATGATAGCAATTACCTTCTTGTGCAATGTGGCAGAACTCTACTTGGAGCTTGGAGTAGTTTGAAGGTAGATCAGAAACATCTGAAAAATGTTTTGTTTCTCCAAGAAACATTTCAGACAGGTTAGGGTTTGATGCATGCAATCGCATCGGACTTGCAGAGATTGAAGGGACCTAAATAAGAGAACATATCATTACCTTTTAATTAATATTCTTTGACCATAAGGCAAAAATAATGTGTAAAACAACGTTGTTAAGTATGGGTAATGAATAGAAGTGTTTCAATGAGTAAAAAAATGCCCATTCGGAATTATTATCTGCAATTAGCAAATAATAATCATTGCATTTGATATAGCTTATCAAATTGTCGAGATATTTTAAAGCACTTCATAGGGTATACACTATAAAGTGGAGTGATTGTGTATTTTGTGGGTGAAACAATGTCCCACAAACAGCTGTGGAGTGAGTGACCAATTTTATTTGAGGGATTTGTTGGCCAGGCCCCAGGGTGAAACTGCCTTCTGTTTTCAAATAATGCCATAGGATATTTAACATTCATCTGAAGGGCGGCACCTCCCAACAATGCAACACACCCCCAGTGCTGCATTGGAGTGTCAGCTTCAACGCTGTGATTCCAAGTCCCGACGTGGGGTTTGAACCCACAACCTTCTGACTCAGCGGCGAGTGTGCTACCACTGAGCCAGGCTGACGCACAGCTGTAATTCAATGAATCTAAAGAGCATTTGTCTCAAGCATTAATGAAACAAAGTCAATAAATTATTTAAATCGCCGCTAACCAGCCAGGCAGACATCTGGTGATCCACTGTTAAACTGATTATGGGGACCAGGAGCTGTAACAGAACACACAAGGTTCTAAGTAGTACTGCCCAAGGACAGTCTGAAAGACAATGGCCACATGAAGGGAAAAATAATTAGCAATGGAGCAGGGATGCATTTAAAAAAACGAGCCAAACAGATTGATAACTAGTCATGACTTACGCTCTTCTGACTGATAAAAGGTCTTTTAAAAACTTTTAATAGCCATTCATAACACAGGGAAACCCTTTTATAGTATTTTCATCAATTACCAGAGGCCCCATTATAAAAAATGGCCAACTTCTGAGTTAACAATAACAACTTTTTAGATGACAACGTTTCTTTTTAGAGCCTTGGGTTGTCCTCCCGACTGAAAGGCGCTGTACAAATGTAACTGTGTTGTTGCTTGTTATAGCACCTTTTACATCAGGAGGTCATCTCAAAGCCGTCCACAGCATATACTGTAAAGTGCAGTTACTGTGTGTTTAGTGGTTGAACCCATTGCCAGGTAACTGCTGACATCATGTCCTTTTGGAAAGTTGTGTTAGAGCTGCTTCTTGCACATGTACAGCACATGGAAAGTGACGTCAGTAGTGACTTGACAACTTGGACATTGGCTATTTTATTGTGGAAAGTCGGGTAGTATGCGCCAGAGGCCACAACTTGCACATTCAAAAGTTGGCAACCTGTAATGTCATTGCTGTTATTTCTAGAATTACAGTAAATAATGCATCAGGCAGTATCTTACCTACTTGGTTACTGAGGGAAAACACCTCTGTTTTCAAGGTAATTACCTGTAGTGTTGTTTTAGCATCTTTGCCAAAACTTTTAGAGAGCCACCTTCTCTGAACACGTTTTTCCTTTTTTGGACTTTCAAAGACGTACCCCTTTCAAGAAAGGAAACATTTTTTTTCCATTGAAAAACAATTCTTTTAATATTGTACGACAATTTCACTTTTACTATATGAATGACTACTTTAGAATATGTAAATCAATGGCAGAATTGCTGTTATTTTTGTTTCAGTTTATATAACGCAGAAAAAACAAATCTGAACAACATACCTGAATAGCATTTATAGCTGGTGCAGAATATGTCCTGTGTATTACCTCCAAGCTTTCTATGAGCTGTGCCAGCTCTGTCAAACTTGATTGACACTGAGAGAGTTCTACAAGAATAAAGAAGATTTGTGTTTATTTTGCATCTTTATCCCCCCAGTGTTTTTAGAGTTCAATAAAATATTATATTGAATCACTATGTTCAAATCTTTGGAAATCCTTGCCTCCAACACTCCTGCCAACCTTCAAATTACACCTGATGACTTTACTCTTCCACTGTGCCTCTAGCGACCTCCCTCTTTCTTTCTGGCTTAGCGTCAAGCCACACTGCTGTTAAGTGCTCCGTGACACTACCCACAAAAAATGCCTTCCACATTCAATTTGTATAATGCCCTTTACATTGAGAGGACGTCCCAAGACACTGGACAGGCTGTATTTTGGACCTGAGCTGCGGGTAGGGATTGCGGAGGATGATCGAAAACAGGGTTGAAGAAGAGAGTCTTGAGAAGGGCCTTGAATGAGGCAATGGATGTGGCAAGGTAGAAGGACTGCAGGATGGAGTTCCACAGAGTGAGTCCAGAGTGGCTGAAGACCTGCCCAACAATGATGGGGTGAGCAAGGCTGGAAATATGAAGCGGGTTGGAGCCCACTGAGCGAAGGGAACAGGCAGATGGTAGTGGGTTAGGAGGTCATAGAGGTAGGGGGGATCGAGGCCATGGAGGGCTTTGAGGGTGTGGACCAGGATCTTGAACTGTATTCTCTACGTAATGGGAAGCCAGTAGAGTCGGGCAAAGCTGGGCTGATGGTGTCACGGAGTTTGGTTTGGGAGAGGACACAGGCTGCAGAGTTCCGGATGATCTGTAGTCTATGGCAGGAGGAGTTGGGGAGGCCGACAAGCAAAGAGTTTGCATAGTCAAGCCTGGTTGTTATGAATGTGTGTATGAGGGTTTCGGTGGTTTGCAGTGTGAGACAGTGGAAGAGCCGGAAGGTGGGGGAAGGCAGAGCAGGTCGTAGTACGGATGTGGGGTAGAAAGGATTGTTGTGGGTCCAACAAGATGCCCAAGGTTCAGTATGCTGTATACGGGTGCCATGTAAATGCAAGTTGCTGCTGCATTCAGAATTTGAATTCTTTTTAAAAAGCAATATTTGAAAACATAAGCCTTTGCACTCAACTCATCAAAATGTCTTGGACATGGATTAATTCATAGAGCTATACTATACTTGTTCGATTATTCATATGTAAGAATTTGTCTCCAGTCTGTGAAGCACTTCAAGACATCTAGAAGATGTGATAAGGTGTTATATCAAATACAAGGATTATTATTATTTTATCCAGGTTTTGCAAATGTTATTTCACGTATTACTGCTGGCTAGAGTAAAATTTAACCTGATGAAAGGCACAGTTAGTCAGTGCACCCACTCAGTGTCATTCTAAGATTCCAGATGCAGACCAACCAGGTATGAATCAGGCAGGAACCTAGCCAATTCCTTTGCGTGAATCAGGCTCGGAGTGGGAACAAATTGGCAACTACGCTCACCGAGTTCCAAAACTCCTATAGCAACTGTAACTCGGGTCAAACATTCCTAAAACTCTAAGCTTAGAAGTCTTTCAACAATTGGATCCAGAACTCGAGCAGTTAACAGCTCATTTAAAAGTTAAAAGCTCATTGAACTGATTCCCAGAATGCAGCACCAATGGCACATAAAAGAGATGTGCAATTACAGTATGTTTAATCCAAAATAATATCTTTATGTATTATGAATCACAGAGGATTATGATGGTTCGCCCTGAAATCTGAAAGGGATTAGAAGTTGTGTATGGCCCACAACCTACCAGTTTTGGATAATAGGAGACAATCAAGGACACTGATATCACACAATGCACGTCAAGCCGAGTGCTGGGCTGTTGTTTATTTTTGCAATCTGCTGCCTTACATACAGTAATTTTCAAGCTATATAAATGAGTTTTTTAAAAATCTCACCTTTTGAACATCTGTCGATATCATCTGAACTTTGTAACCAAGCTGCCACCTTGAACTGACTATTGGAGTAGGTAAGAGGAAAGCTGGGGGCACCTTGGAGAGACATTTGTTTGGATAGGCTGCTTCTCTGCAACTAAGAACACAAATAAAAATTCAATTAAAACTAGTAAGAAGAATGAAGTATAGCAAAAATCTCAAACTGTTTCACAGATAATTACTGTAAAAGTGATGTTTTTTCTAGGCATAATCAGCAGTCATTTGTTGATTTTTTGCCAGCAATGTCCCACAAACAGTCTTGAGATTGAGTGACCAATTAATCAGGAAGATTGTTGGCCAGATTGTTACCTAGAAAGAGCTAATCTCTTCTTCCGAATATTGTTGAGATATCCAATCCTGATCAAAATAGACAGATGGGACCTTGGTAGGGCAACAGGTAAAGCTAGAAACTATTCCTTTCTTTTCCCCTTGAATGTGTTGTCCATTCTTCATAATGGAATACTTTTAGCCAGGAACTCAATGTGTAGATCAACTCGGCTGAGAACTGAACCAACCCTTCTTTGGCCAAAAAACAGACCGGCACTATACTTAACAGCAAAAATATGTGAAGCAGTTTGGATCGTTTTGGTGTTAGAAGCACTAGATCAAATGCAAAGATCATTATTATTCTCTATTTCAGCTTTAACTTCCCCTTTATTAGTACAGGCATTGAGCACCTGGGAAAAAATCACAATTTGAATTGTTATGATAGGAAACTAAATAGAATGAAACTAACCTCAGGAACATGAACTGAATCTATCATATGATGCAGTTTGTTACCTACAATCTTCTGCCCTGCGACTCTCCAGCCTACATATTGACCCATAAGTGAAGTTGTTTCCATATCTCTGTGCATTTCTTCCGATTTATTTTAAGCTACTGAAGGTGGTTTGGTACTTTCATTAATAAGGTCAAATGACTGCCAAACAAAGCTGGTGGTTAACTGCTATCCAATTCCGTGGACAAATGAGGATCTGACCCAGTTCCTTAGACAGATAGGAAATCACTTTCTTGAACAGCCTTTTGCACTTCACACATCAGGGCTTGTAATCATTATTGTTCTTCTTCAAAGAACACAATTTATTGCAATTGCCTCCCACAGTTGCTAAATTTTATAAAGGATTTACTTCATCCTTTAGAAATAATAATAATGCTTGCATTTGATATAGCGCTTTTCAAATCTTATCGATGCCTCAAAGCACTTCACAGAATATACTGTAAAGTGAATTTACTATATATTGGTGGACAAAATGCAGCAGCCAATTGCACACAGCAGTGTCCCACAAACAATCGTGGATTGAAATGACCAATTTTATTAATGTGTTTTTTTTGGGGAGGGATTATTATTAGGCGTGGGGAGTAAGGAAACTTGCCCAAGGTTTTGCCCTGATGTGCCCGGATTCGAACAGGTCTCACGCTTGTAAGGCGAGTGCTCTAACCACTGAGCTACAGGGCCTCACATAGTCCACAAGATTGACAACCATACAGTAAGGATTGAGGAGGGGGTAAAAGAAGACAGGAGGATACAAGGTTAATATTATTGAATTGCTTTAGATGAACATTTTGTGCTCAGCCCCTGGAAAGGATGTCCTCAGAATGTCCAAATTGAGGACAACATCTGGTAACACATCACAATGACATCTTGTAATGTAAAACACCAGGTAATGCTTGAGGCCACACATTTTTCATAAGTAAGGAAATATTTGATATGTAATTTTCACTCAACTGCTTTAATATTTACTTTGTTTTAATATTGGACACCCACAAAAGTTTTTCATTGAACTGTAATATTTCAAAAGTAGAAATTATTTATAAAAAACTAATTTTTGAGACACATATTTCATATAGTCAATATGTATATAAATCCAAGTTGTTGTTTCACAAATAGTCATGAACTGAAGTGGCCAATTTTTAAAAAATTAATTAATTAATTAATACCCCCAGGAAAGCGATCAGCTAATCGACTAACAACCGGACTCCTACTTATTGCTAGATAAACAGACAACTGTGTGTGGAGTAAGAAAATTTCTCCAAGATTTCACCCTGCTGGAAATCAAACCCAGGTCTCTTGCTTGTGAGGCGAGTGCTCTAACCACTGAGCCTCTGAATTTTCCTCCACATTGAGGGAATCAAGAGCATTATAAACTGTTCAATCTTTGGATTTAAGAGGAGTTGATGCTTACATACAGCAGATTTCAATCACCAAATCATCAGAATTTAACTAAATCATGACTGAGATTCATTTCATTGCACAAGAACACATAGATATTTGTAAAGCAATTATTACCCAGAATTAAATTACACTTCTATAGGTCATTGCTTACAAAATCCAGTCATGACATATTACAGCACATCCTGTGAAGCTCCTAGACATCCTCTCAATGTGAAAAGCACTATATGAAATGTAAGGATTATCTATATTATACGAAGTGCACACAAAGACTAAACGTTGTCTGAATAATCCATCCTGCAGCCGCCTGCATCTTGCTTCCTTCCTTTCCTCCTTCAAGGCCGGTCTCAAAACGTTCCTCTTCGACTGCGCCTTCGGCTGCTCCACTAACTCTTCCCTCTCTCCCACTCTCCTTCCCCTTCCCCCTACTTCTACCCTCCCCACACCCACCCCCGCTCGGGTTCCAACCAGACTGTTCAGTACTTTGGGACGTCCTCCTGACGTGAAAGGCGCAATTTTGTTGTTGTTGTATTACTCTGTATTCACTATAGCTTATTGAGCCCCATTTCATTATATATATTTTCAATATTTAAGGCAAGATGGATTGGACATGGAACATCAGCAACAAGGGAACATATCTTTATGGATACTACCGTATATCTCCGCGTATAAGGCGCACCCCCCATTTTTGACCTTTTTTTGGTGAAAAAAAACGGAAGCATTTTCAATGATATTGCCGGCAGAAGGGAGGAGAGACAGGTAGGTAGGGAAAGAGAGAGGCAGGCACGCAGGCAGGGAGGGAGAGAGGGAGGGAGAGCGGCAGCCCGGGAGGGAGGGAGGGAGAGCGGCAGGCCGGCAGCCTGGGAGAGAGAGAGGCAGGCAGGCACGCAGGGAGGGAGGGAGGGAGGGAGAGCGGCAGGTCGGCAGCCCGGGAGAGAGAGAGGGAGAGAGGCAGGTCGGCAGCCCGGGAGAGAGAGAGAGGGAGGTCGGCAGCCCGGGAGAGAGAGAGGGAGAGAGGCAGGCCGGCAGCCCGGGAGAGAGAGAGAGAGGGAGAGAGGCAGGTCGGCAGCCCGGGAAAGAGAGAGGGAGAGAGGCAGGCCGGCACGCAGGCAGGGAGGGAGGGAGGGAGAGAGAGCGGCAGGGAAGGACGCAGGCAGACTGGGTTCGGCAGAAGGTAAGCACAGCACTGAAGTCCGCTGCTGCTGCCGCTGCCCGGGCGGCCGAGGCCGAAGCCCCGTCACCCGCTCCCCCCAACCCCCGCTGGACACTGACCAAACCCCGGCTGACAGCGCGCCGGCCGCCCCTCCTGTTTACTGTATCTCCGAGGCTCAAAATTTCTTTTACCTGCGTATAGGGCGCACCCCCCACTTTCGAGATCTTCCGACCTGAAAAAAAGTGCGCCTTATACGCGGAGATATACGGTAATTAAATTTTTTGCTGCTGTTCCAATCATCCAAATATATTAGTCATTTGCAAAAAACATGGCATTTGAGCTTCAATAGTTACTTTATTTGCTATTTACTTAAGATATTAAGCATTTTTCTTTGTACCACAATGACTAAATAGTATTAATAAGCAATATTATTAATAGATGATAACAGTATGAATATTATTGTTGATTAATAGTATTGTTTTATTAATAAATAATACTGTTGATAATAAACAATATTATTCATAATCAATAATACCTTCACTTTCATAGTGGAAGGACATTTCAAAGTACAGTATTTCACATGATTTACTGTAAAATGTAGTACTGAATTTCTGTTCAAGCTTTTAAATTTTCTCTCTATAGATCAAATAAAATGAATGACTCCAGACTTATGAAAAAAAGAGTTTCAGAGTCAATTTGCATCCATCTGCCTAAAGTTAAGTCAGTTGTAACCTCACTTAATAGACAATGTAAGAATGTTGTCAGCCAATATGAATATCCCTATCCTGGTACAATGAGGACAAGGTTAGAAAATATATTACTTTCCTGGAGGAAGGCAAATAAACATTAAATAAATGTCAATTTATTGTTGTTCTAAATAACTGGTGGTGTTCACAGCAGACTGTTGTCCATGCCCTGAACAACACCAGAATTTGGCAAAGGGCCTCAAGAGTGAAATCATCTGACCTCTATAAGCCTCCCTTTTTTTAATGCCAGACAAATACCATTAACCAGTGAGTGCTCATGTAAGAATTGACTAAAACTGGTTTTGTGGGAAAGCAAAATCTTTACAAAGGGAAATGATATAACAGATTGGCTGCTTTAACAAAACAATTACAAATTAAAGAAGCTGGATGTTTCCCTATGCAGCCATAAAGAGTAAAGGAATATGATAAACAAATTGGATTCATTAACATATCATGTAATGGAAACAGGACCATCTCTTGGGTTGCTGAGCACAACTTGAACTCAGTTAACCTATATTGCAGAGGTGGTCAATGAGTAGGGATATGGATTAACAGAGAACAAGGTACAAGTGAAATCCGGCCAAACCTCGATTTCTCTTGACCCTCTAGGGCAGTGGTTCCCAACCTTTTTGTGCTGTGACCCTAAATTGTTCACCAACAAGATCTCCCGACCTGTAAGAGGCGACTGCGCGACTGAAGCGAAGCTCAGCCAAGACAATATCTCCGTCTCTTTTGTGAACTCAGTACAACTTGCTAGTACGGTCTTTCATACAAATTGGTCGGTGGTGTCGCCTCGGGCACTTTTCAGCATTTAAAAATATATATATTTTTTTCTGATGACTCTTCGTGACCCTACCGAGGATCCCAGTGACCCTGATTTGGGTCTGGATCCAAGGTTGGGAACTACTGCTCTAGGGTATCTGAGCTAACTTGGTTTATAGCTGATGAGCCTCCCCCTGCCCCACACCAGCCAGCAGGCTAACCATGCCTCGCTGACCCTCGCCATCTACTCCATCACAGCGTGCGCACTATGGCTGCCACAATCATCCAGAGGATCCAATTCAAGATCCTGGTCCTCACATTTAAAGCCCTCCACAACCTCGCCCCACCCTACATCCATGGCCTCCTATCCCCTTACCAACCTGCCTACCCACTCCGTTCAGCAGGCTCTGGCCTGCTCCACATCCCATGACCCACCCGCCCAACCATTGGCGGGCGAGCCTTCAGCCACTCAACCCCCAGTCCTCAGCTTGGGTCTGAGTCCATAACTGTCCAGTGCCTTGGAATGTCCTACTGACGTGAAAGGCGATATACAAATGTAATTTTGTTGTTGTTTATATTCTCTTTTATAGGCTCATATTACATGCAACAGCAATTATCTGTGAAGCGTTTTTGAGAAGCTAGTTATGGATGATATGTCAAATGTAATAATTATTATTTTTAGACATGCAAGGTTCTATGAAATATGTACAAATTGATGAATTACACGAAGCCATGTTCTAATACTGTAGGCGGAGTAGAAAGCTGTCTCACACATGCGGTTGTGTGCGCACATGCACACACAACACTCTCACACAACGCTCTCACATACAGTTACATTTCAGGTTTACCTTTCTGAAAGAAGGCGAATCCAAAGAACTTGGTGAAGAGTCTGTAACAGGCGAGACTGGAAAGAAGTGAGTAGTCACCTCGTGTGGAAACTTCGCAATTTCATTCTGGCGGTAAAGCCTGTGATGACGTAGCTTCATGACCCACTCATTAAATAACTCCAGCGATTTTACCTAGTGGAAGTACATTTAAATGATTTTAGGAAGGGTGCACTGAAATAAAAGTGTTTGGTTTAAGTTTTAAAAGGATGCAAGTACAGTACCTTCAAATGGTATATGTGTTCTTCAGTATCCAGATCAATGCATTTCGCTTTCTTTTTTATTGACATCACGGACAATCCAACGTCAATACATCCATGAAGCTTTTCCTTCTGAATCTGAAAAATGTAACCCAATTTATTCTTGAATTGTTTTGGCAAAGTCGACAAGTTATCAATGTCACTGAAAGAAGAGCAGACTGAGAGAAAGTCCCCAATTGATGCTTCAAAATTGTAAAAATTGATGTGACTGCATTTATAATGTATTGTGAAAGTCAAGTAGTTTCATGTGATTGACTGGAAAACCACTCCAAAGGCTAGTTTTTCAACCATATTGTGTTCTGCTTCACCCAGTTCTAAAGAGCTATCATTAAAGAGATGGATTCACTTTGCTGTTTATTGAAAAGTGAATACTGTAAAGGGAGATACTTAACCCTTAGAAGTTCCATAGATAAGGAAAATATTTCTATCAAAGAAAAAAAGTATAGGAAACATAGATAAAGTCATTATAGAAATAATGCAAAAATTAAGATAGGAAAGAAAACAAATAAGGAGGGGAAAGCAAGGTTGTAAAATGTTTTATATTTGTTTACATGTTCAGTGGTTAACTCTAATTGAAGAGTTATTTGAGTTTTATTAATAAACCAGTTCCTGAGATTTAGATTTGCTGTAGTGCCATAGTGTGCAAAAATTGAGAATTACATTTTCAGTGCTCTAAGGACAAGTTATCTACCAAATAGACTTCAAAAGTATTGTATACACTTAAAGGTTTTCAGACTAAGATAGCAACTTTGCTGATGGGCAACAGAAGCATAAAAGCAAATGCAAAAAAGATGAACTAAAGGAGAGAAAACATTAAAAAATATATTTCCATCATACAAATTTCTCATCCAGTGCTCTGGATTTTGAACTATCGTTCAGAAGGATATATACAACGTCAAGTGATAGGTCATGGACGGGAGGGAGAATACATTTTACTGTTGTTGGGCACCTCAACTCAAAAAGTGCAGCTAGTATCTTGGCTGTGTTCCTATATAATTCATGGCTAGGAGAGTTCATCAGAAAATCCTGCATAAATACTCCTAATTATACTTACATCAGCTTGCGTCTTGGAATACTTCAGCATTCCTTTATCTAAGAAGAAGTATCTCTGCAAGTACAAAAACAGTACAAAGTTTTTTTGTAAACAAACAAAAATTGTGTCGTAATACCCTAAGTTGATAGCACCACAATACATTTTAGTCCTACACATTAGTGATCAATTATTTTATTCACAGCAAAGATTTTTCCATCAGTTTATTAATTTCTGATCCGGAAGTTTTTCAGTTCATGCTGCTGGAAATTCTGGTGGTTACAAAGGATTATTGGCCTGGAACTTGATAAACCAGAGTTAATAATAATAATCCTTGCCTTTGATATAGTGCTTTTCACATATTCTAGACGTCTCAAAGCGCTTCACCGTATATACTGTAAAGTGAATTGACTGTATATTTGTGGGAGAAATGCAGCAGCCAATTGCGCACAGCAGTGTCCCACAAACAGCCATGGATTGAAGTGACTAATTTTTTTTGAGGGATTATTATTTTTGAGGGATTACTGTATTAGGTACGACACTATCCCTGAACTTCTGAATCATTGTGCCCAAACTGACTCTCTTCTATGGATTTTACAAGAGATGAGACTCAGGAGACTCGCTACTAATAATTTTCTAGCGTGAATACTGTATATCCACAGCACAAAACTGTCCAGAATTCAGGAAATACATTTAGAAAAGCCATGAAAATAACTGGTATAGAAATGGGTAAAACATTTGCACAGTTAGGAAAGTGCTCTTCTGAGGATTGGGTAACAAGTGCTGGAGGCCCACAAAACAACATCACTAGACTTTACAGTATATGCTGTGAAGCACTTTGGAACATCATTCCGATGTGAAAGATACTATACCAAATTCACTTCACAGTATATTCTGTGAAGCGCTTTGAGACGTTGATAAGAAGTGAAAAGCGCTATATCAAATGCAAGGATTATTATGATTAAATATAAGATTATTGTTTGGCCTTCCAAATCATTGTTTCAAAACATCTCACCTACGTAAACAGTCATTAACACTTTACAGAAATCTCTGTGAAGCGCTTTGAGATAATTGACAGGAATAATTTTAATAATGCTTGCATTTGATGTAGCATTTTATCACTTTGCCAAGACGTATCAAAGCTTTTCACAGCATATACTGCAATGTTCTGACTGCATTTTGTGAGCACTACATAAAATGCAAAAATGACTATTATTACTACTACAATATTTACAATTTCCCAGACCACTCCATTTGATCACTGCCTCTCCCATTGTTAAATGCTTTGAAATTAAATGATTGGTGAAGCCAACCCATATAACGACTCGTACCTTATGCCAGCCTTTCAGAGGCCACTTTCTCTTCTTCAGTAGGTAGCCTTCCTGCGTCTGCGGCTCTTGGATGTTACTCATAGCACCCCGAAGACCCTCCACAATCTCCCAGCTGTCCTGCTGCAACCATAAATCAAAAGGAAAAAAATTATTTTATGTATAAATCTTTTGATCAGATGTATTATGCAAATCCATATGCTTTATATGGAGTAGCAGATCACAGATTATAATTTGATCCCAGTTGGATATTCAAATGTGAGGAACCAAATTAGTTTCCTACACATTCCACCCAACTCCCTCAGTCCATTCTTTAAAAATAACTATTTTAATAATCACTCACAATTCTGGTGGAAAGTGCTAGTTCTATGGCTAAGCATAGTCAGTAAGCATAAATAAAAATGTAGTTTGAGAAGTGACTCATTATCAGAGATCAGAATTTCGGCTGCATATCAAAACTGGACATGAAATATTAACCAATTTTTTTTAAAAAAATCAAGAAACTAGAAGTTTAAGCCAATTTGTGCAGCGTTTATCACTAAGCTTTTCAATTAACACGAAAAGCAAATTAAAAATGGTAACAGAATGTTTTGATTCACAATTTATAATAATTTAGTTCCACTCAGTCCACAATTGTTTGTGGGATAGTGTTGTGTGCAATTGGCTGCTGCGGTTTGCAGACAAAATACAGTCAATTCACTTCACAGTATATTCTGTGAAGTGTTTCAAGACGTGATAAGGTGATATATCAAATGCAAGGATTATTATATATTATCACTTTCAGTTGTGAGCAAGGTCACTCCTCTCCAGCCCAGACATATGATGTGCATTTATTTCCTAGAGGAGCAATTGACAAGACAATTACAAACTTCTTTCTTTAGTTTCTTTCATTAGTCTTGTCTCTAGGAAGTGAAAATTAGCAATAGTCTTACAAATTGCCTACATTCAAAATATTATAATAATGTAATTCATAAATTACCACAATAATTTACAGAGCACAGAATGAAAAGGATCAAGGAGATAAACAGTCACAATCACAGTAGCAAAATGCTCTGAAGCATTTGGGATGATGTGATAAGGCTGCATCAAATGCAAGGCTAATTATGCAAAAGAAATAACCCCCCAAATTACCATAATTAAAGACAGTTTCAGAAGTATGCTCTCTAAACAGACTATTACAGATGCGGAGGCACCTGCCATCCACTTTGTAAGGGCTCAAACTTGTTCTTTTTGGATGACAAAATGATCAAATAATAATTATTCTTCATGGAGGGGGAAGGAAGGGATAGAAGGGAGCTGAACTGGCCCATTCCTGATCCATTTGGGTCTGCATTACTCTGCTTGGCTCAGCAGCAGTACTTCGAAGGGCAGATGATGTCAGTGGAGGCAGGGACACTTCCCATTCAGCTTTTGTTGACCCTATAAGCCAAAGTCCTAATGGATACAGTGGTCCAAGATAGTCAAGCAGTGGGAAAGCTTGCCAGACAGTGCTTTCAAAGGCAAGCTATGTGGTTTTAGCTTGTTAAATTCCAAGAGTATACCAACGGACACTCTGAAATCTGCAATACCCTGGCTCTTGCCAGACTGCACACAGTACTCTCGGCGTGGAGGGTGCTATATAAATCCAAGTTATTGTTGTTGTTGAATTAGGTAAGCAGGCTCTTAACGATGAGTTTCTGCTCCTGCCAGACACTTAGCTGCCCCCCATCCCATCCAATTCATAGAGAGCAAATACTGAATGTTGGAGATTTACAACTGATTAATTTGCATCAAAAGCTAGGTTAGTGGGCTGTGAGTCTTCCTCAGTACAACACTGTAAATGGTGTTACATATTTACTTTAATGACATAAGTGGCAATTGATGATGGACAGTGCAAATATAAAAGGATTCTGGGAAGAGTGATTTGCAGATTTTGAAAGAGTGTGAAAGATGTTGGTTTAAAAGAAGTTGACTTGTAAAGTTTGCATTAAAGATTTGAGTGAGTCTACATTGTGCTTTGTGGATTAAGTAACATTACAAATGGTACCCAGACAATGAGGTTCCTTATCAAGCAATTGCTGAAGCACCTCTGATATCCAAGTGCATACAAGTTTTCAAGCTTGTGTAATTTCAGGATAAAAATGGTTTGAACTCCCGCTTATTAACAATTACTTTCAACATTGCCCTTCAGGACTTGGTATTTAGCTCTTTCTGCCTGCAATTCATAGGGAGTCAGCATTCTCCATATGAGGACCTGGATTACTTCTCCCTCAAACTGTCTGACATGTGCAGATCCTTTCAGTGATGGAATGTGATCACTGCAGGCTTTCATTCCTCTTGCCATCATTAACTTTCTCCAGCATTCTTTTCTCACTCTTCTCCCTCCTCCATCCCCCTTGCTTAGCCTTCCAGAAAACTAGTCAGAGCTAGACTTGAATAAATACCAACATCCTGGTTCTCAATCAGCCAGTTAAGCAGAGCTGCCAACCTTTTTTTTAACAAAAAAAAGTACTCCTGAAAGCTGAAAAAGTATTTTGTCGTTAAAAAATAGTATTTTCCCCAGAACCTACCGGTACTTCACAAAAAAATTACAGCGCGAAAAGATGTCAAATAAAATGGGACTTCAAAACCCCTCGTTAAGCAAAAATTGCGTTAAGCGGGAGGTCCCTACTGTGTTTCTGTATATGAAAAAAATCATTCCCAGTAATGCCTTGTGCCTAGCCTAGCGCCTAGTGCTAACATTTACAGTGTATCAGCGATGGCATAAGGTAGGTAGCACTGCTATTGAAGACAGGGAGAGAGAGTTAAAGAGAAAGAGACTGAGACAGAGAGAGAGAGACTGTGAGTGAGATTGCGTCAGCCAGAGACTCAAACAGAGAGAGAGAGACACAGAAAGAGAGAGAGACACAGAGAGAGAGAGAAAGACAGAGAGAAAGAGAGAGAGCGCTACCAAGACTAGACAGAGAGAGGGAAAGAGACACGGAAAGAGAGAGAGAGACAGAGAGAGGGAAAGAGACACAGAGAGAGAGAGAGAGACACAGAGAGAGACTAAGAAAGAGAGAGACAGAGAGGAGGAGAGACAGACAGACAGAGCATGGAACATTTTGGATTTTCCAAAAAACTTATTTTATCAAGAAAAATCGTACTGCTGTATTTACTTCAATTTACCGTACTAAATACGGCAAAAACGTACTGGTTGGCAGCTCTGGTTAAGCCAGTTACCTCAGAGCCGCAGTGTTTGCCTGGAGGCTTCCTTTGTACTGTGCTGCATTCCAGGGTAAATAATTTAGACTGTGTCCTAGGGTAATTTAAGTTTAAATCCAGCTTACTTGTTGCCCTTACTTGTAGATTTCCTGTATAATATTGCAGTGGTCTTGCAAACCCTCCGTGTATAATGAGATTGTCTAAAAGGGTGCAATTAAAAGGCAGCAAAAAATGACAATAAATTCCATTTGTCCCAAGGCACAAAGTCAAAGCTTTCTAACAGAGCTGCGGATTGGGATCAGACATGGAGGGTAAGGATAGGAGAGTGATGAAGGAGCAAATAGCATAATTCTACATGGATGCACCTCCGCCTCACAGAGCCAGTGCAGAACCCGGGTATATTCTATCACCACTAAACACCTCTTCTCCCCAGTTTTGTTGAAACCCACCCCTCCTGTTTCTCCCCCTGAAACCGTTAACACATATTCAACCCATCATTTAACACACTCTTTTTTCCTTTTTTTGTTTTATCTTTTTTGTCTCTTTTGTCTTCCTTGTCCTGCCTCTCCCCCTTTAACATCTTTAAGAAACCTCTTCCTCTAAACAAGCCCCAGTCCTGACGAAGGGTTGTAGACCCGAAACATTGACTCTTTTTCCTTTCTCCATGGATGCTGCTTGACCTGCTGAGTTTCCCCAGCAACTTTTGTTTTTGTTTCAGAACCCGGGTATCTTGTTCAACCCCTCATTGTCTTTCCAATCCCATATTAGTGCTCTGACCTGACCTGCTCATCTTTCCCAGACCTCTCCCCTCATGTCACTGAGACACTAATCCATACATTTATCACATCGAGGCTTGATTGTGTCAACTCTGCCCACACCATATTTTCAGTCCATTTGACATCCAGTCTCTGTCAATCCATTTATCTTTCATTATTTTATAAGGGATCATGGAACCTGATAAGATTTTTTAAAACAAACTTTTGGCTTCCGTATTGCTGATATTGTTGAACTTATTTAATCTATTTTTATTTTGCACCGAAGCGCATCAAAATGCCATACAAGAAGTGAAGCATCATATTGAAATGACTGTTCCTTACATGTGTAAATTAGGACTCACTTACAGGCTCACATTCTCCATTTCTCTTGCCCTGAAGCTACCCGTAAATGTCTGCAAGCTTGTCAGTTCCCTGAAGACATCAGCACAATTAAATCTACCCTCAATCTCTAAGGATCATGCTGCAGGAGACATTTAGCACCAGAACCTCTGAATTTCACAGAATGCAAAGCATCAAGTGAAATATATAAAATAAAATTCAGATGTGGGCAGGATTTGACCCACATTCCAATTTACATATGTGACATTTCTATATGGTCACATATAATTTCTACAATTTCTTCTGAGTCACTGCCGCTTATTCTGCTCCATATATAGCAAATTGCTTGCTGTCACGCAAGAGCTATTCTGATCTATTCAGAAGCTCCTCAACTTCATTCCTTTGCAAATGCACATAAGAACCACCATGTAATTTTATCTTTAAATAAAACAAATTTACATTTATAGAATGCTTTTCACATTGGAAGGATGTCCCAAGGCACAAAAATGGCTTGGCAACTGAGCTGGGGAAAGGGAAATGGGGAGGGGAAAGATAACTTAATGTCCAACTCAAAGCGGCATTGAAACTGATCAAGTTGGACTGCAACTTGGAGGGATACTGAGATGGAGTTCCAGAGAATGGGCCAGATGGGCTGAACGCTAGCCTCTCAATGGTGGGGCAAGCAGGGGAAAGGGACATGAAACAGATTGGTGCTTGTTGAGCAAAAGGAGCAGCCAGGTCAGCAGAGTTTGAGGACGTCGAGCTCCAATTTAGATTTCTAAGAATTAGGGTTCATGGCAAAAAATGGCACTTTGGGCCAGAAATATGTTTCTTGCGCAGTAAAATGCATCTTTTGCAGAGAGACTCTGACTTGCAAAACGTGACTCCCATCTTCATACATTGCAAGACAATATGCAGTACCTGTCGAATATCTGGTTTAAAAGAGCTGCTGGAACTCAGGGTAGGAGTCGATAATTTGTGGGACGTTGTCGGGCTTTGCTCGTCACTGTTCATGATGACCTCAGGTATTCTGGTGTTTTATGGGGCCACTTCAGCTAATGTCTTGGGAGTGGAATGCCTCAGGTTACTTTGGTTGTCTCCATAGTTAATAGCACCGCATCGACTTGGGTTAAGTGAAGATGAATCCAGTTTCTTTGACTCTTCTCTTCATTTCATCCTAGGATCAGAATCAGATTGATTAAATAAATTGAAAAGTTACCGACTGGAATACCCAGCCAAATACATAAAAGGTGTAAAACTAAATAAGAATGCATCATGAAAACAAAAGCTAAAAAAAAAGAACTCAACCCATACCTGTCAAGAGTTGATCCCTTTCTGTTTCAAGTTTACATAAGGTAACATACAGTACATAATGCAACATCTTCCACTAAATATTGCAAAGCTCCAAGAAGAAGCCTTCAACACAGGGATTCAGTAGATTACATCCTAATCCATATGGTACCCAATTCCTTCTTTTATCACTCCCTGCCTACTGTTTTTTATATATATTTTTAAAATACGTTCCCTGGCACCTCCTAATGTAGCATATTCTTCCATGTTATAAATCCTACTAGATTCTGGGCTGTGTAAGAATGGTTGGATATGGTTAAACACAGATTTATAATCACAGCATATCATAGTGTTGTTTCCCCGGGAGTAAGATTAGGTTTAATGGGCAACATGAAATTCTTCCTTCCAATAATGGAGTCCTGCAGCTCAGTGGTTAGAGCACTTGCCTTGCAAGCGAGAGACCTGGGCTCGATTCCAGGCAGGGCAAAACCTTAGGCAAGTCTCCTTACTCCACATGTCTGATTAAAAAAAGTTTTAATCCATTAAAAAAATTGTTCACTTCAATCCACGATTGTTTGTGGAACACTGCTGTGCACAATTGGCTTCCGCGTTTCCCCCACAAATATACTGTCAATTCACTTCACAGTATATTCTGTGAAGCACTTTGAAACGTCTAGAAGATGTGAAAAGCAGTACATCAAATGCAAGGATTATTATTATTATAATCACAGAAGATTCTAGCAGGAATCACTCCATCTACATCAGTGCAGTTTGTATAAAATACCCAGCCTGAAATCTATGCAGGGATTAATTTTAGCTACAGTATTAAGCTGTAAACGTTTCTAGGAAGCTGACCAACCAGCTAGCTGGGGTAATTTGACCTTTTGTCTAGTGTCTGGGAACTGATCAGATGAGTAAATCTCAAGATGATGTAGAAAAATCATCTATAAATTTCATGTCATCACAGTTAAAAGGAATCTCACCAAAAAATTGCTAAATCTTTAAAAAATCAATGTATGGACTTATTTTAAATAAAGGCCCTAAAGGTGGCAAAGTTAAACCTGTATAAATCATTAGGTTGCTATTTAAATATTGCACCCATTTTTGACCACTCCACGATAGGAATGACATCAAGGCTACAGAGAGGATGCAGAGACTTATTTGTTAGGATGATACCATGGGTGAGAAGTTTTACTTAAGAAAGATAGGAGACTGTTTTTCCCCCAAACAAAGAAGGTTGGCAGAGGTTTTCAAAATGATGATGGGTTTTGATAGTAAACAGAGAGAAATTATGCCCATTGGTGGGTGAGTCAATATCTAACCAAAAAGCGTGGATTTAGGTATTTAAGGTAATTATCAAAGGAATGCAGACCTTGGGAAGTTTCTTTCAGACACAGGTTTGTTAAGACATGAAATACCCCACCTGGAGCCACAGTTGAGGCAGATCTGTTTCATGTCCTCTGCCCGTTGGAGGTGGAAAAAAGCAGTGCTGGGGATGGACCGGATGTGGGGGTGGAAAGACTGTTGGGGGGGGTCAAACCTGACTTGGGGGTCATCTTTCCTCTTTCCACCTCCCTCGGCTCCCATGCCCACCTTAGCTGCCAAGGCACTAGAGTTAGGCACCTTGGGATGTTCTCCTGATGTGAAAGGCACTACATAAATGTAAATTGGTACTGCATCCAACAGGTTGTGTTCCGAGTGCCCCTAACCATGTTAAGCAGCAGGGACTAAAATATTTTACATTTTAAGCATCATTACCTTTAGTTTGTGTTGCAAATCATTTGCCTCAAGCTAAAACAGACAATAATGCAGCAGATTCATTCACAAATTTCTCCAGGAGCCCAAGATCCATGATTTGCCTGCATATTCCATCAAAACAATTTGCTCTGAATTTTAAAGTAATATGGTGCTGACAATAATAATCCTTGCATATGACATCTATTAGACTTTTCAAAGTGCTTCATAGAATATACTGTAACATGAATTTACTGTATATTTGTGGGCAAAATGTGGCAGGCAATTGTACACAGCAGTGTCTCACCAACATTTGTGGATTTGTTATTTTTAACATTTGTTTTTTTTTCTTCTTAAGGGATTATTATCAGGCATGTGGAGTTACAAAATTTGCCCAAAGTTTCGCCATGCTGGGAATCAAGCAAGGCCTCTAACCACTGAGTTACAGATCGCCACATACAATTTTATTCATGATTTCTCTCTTGCCTTCCAAACCGGAAATAAAATTATGTTGTATGGACCTGGTTTCCAATTAATTTATTTTGAGGTTTCCATATTGCAGAGCAATATGATAATCAGATTATATTGTTATCTTATATTGTCCATTTACACAACTCTAAAGATACACACAATTAGGTGAGTTACAGCAAAGGATTTGTATGTAATATGGACTCCACAACTCAGCTTTTATGATTCACATCTTTTGCTAATGTACCAACACATCTTACTCTTTCTTATTTTGCTAGTGGCCAAAGGAAGTACAGTAGCTATTTCCTAACAGAGTTATACAGTTGCTGTAAACTCATTGCAATTTTATAACTGAGGCTCATTAATGTGGTTAAATGAAACATGGCCAATCAGTCAACATGACTAACTCAATTATGTGCTGAAATCTGCACGATTCTATAGTCAAGCATTTCAATTTCAAAAGCTGATGCATAATGCAGATGAATACAGCATCAGGTAATTGTATAAATCAACAAAATCTTCATCCCTCACAAATCAAGAAGCTCAAGAGCAAGTTCTTGATCACAATCTCTGCTTTGAAAACTAATTACCATTGTCTGTTTGAAGTTTTACCGTCCTCTCATTGTGAAAATCAGGCATGCCTCTCCCTTGTGAACATTGCACCCACATTTCTATTTGTTTTCTTGATTTCATTATTCTAAGAACAATCTCAGATTGAAGCTCAAGAGCAATAACATGTCTTTTATTTGCTGGATAAACCATGAGCTAGGAGTTCTTATAAAGGCAAGACCTTCAGAGTTATTTTTCAATTGAAATTTCGTTGTTTTGTGCAGCAAAAGATGGATCCGAAGGTTCGATAGTCCGAAGGTTCATTAGTCTGAAGGTTCAATAGTCCAAACACACAAATTTCCTATACCCGGGGCGGTTACCGTGGTTACCACTTGATAGTCCAAACCAACAATGAAATAAGGTTTGTTAATCCAAACATTTCCATCCTTAGGGTTAGGTTTAGGGTTAGGGTTAGGACTAATGAACCTTCTGACTAATGAATCTTTCGGACTAACGAACCTTCGGACTATCGAGCTGTAACCATTCATACTTGAGTGTAATGTTTTTATTTTATCTGCTGTGAAATTACTTCAGTAGTTTATTCCAAACATTGACAGGGTATTACATCTAACTCAAATTCAATATGGAACAATATCTTTTCATTTTTAAAACAATTTGGAGTATTATAGACAGTTTATAAAGTTGAAACCTTCTTCAAATGTTTACCTGTGAGAACTTAAGCCAATTTCAATTAAATGAACACAATCTTTATGAAAGTCTTTGCTGAACATACCATGTCACAGGCAATTTGTTTAAAAGTGCATTTTTTAAAAAAGTTTCCCTTTAATTTTTAAAAGGAACACTATTTTGTCAACAATTTGCATGTCTCATTGAGGCCTTTTCCCTGCCCACAGCAGAAAAAGATAGTGCTCCTTGAAAGCTAAAATCATAGCCGCTTGGAATCCACATTAACCAACAGAAAAACTCAAACCAGCATCACAATGTTCCAACCTGCTTTCTGAACTGCTTTCAGAAAGTTCTAGCTCAAAAGACCTATTGGAATGAAAGAAATGTCAAACTCTCCAGTGAACGCAATTAATTAGGAATGGAAGGGCCTTTAACAACTATTTGAGTCCTGTAATGCATACTTCAGGATAATTTCATGATGCTCTTCCAAACTCACACAAGAGAACTTTACCAGCTACTTAACACCAGCACTTGTTACACATTGTAATTTTATATCCAGGTTTTTAAAAATACAGTATTAAAGAGTACAGTATTCTTGTTGCTGAACTAGCTCCACAATGACATGATTGGCAGCAGAATGTCAAAATCAACATTTATATTGTAGCACATTGGTTAAGAGCGCTTGCCTGACAAGTGAGAGGAACTGGTTTTGATTCCTGAGTAGGAAGAAACCTTAGGGAAGTTTCCTTACTCCACATGCTTGTTTACCTAATGATAAATTGTTCGATTGGTGGATTTATTTTCAAAATGGATGGGACTTTTAGTGTGTAAACAGGCAGAGGAGACCTCTGTTGGGGCCTTTTAACACAATAGTACAGTATTGTGTCACCACGAGTCCAATACCCGGAGCAAACACAATACTGTACCAAGAATCCAATCAGTTGAAATATAAATTGAAACTCGACGCTTGTCGAACAGAAAGCCTTACTCTTTGGGCAAGTAAAAGAAAATAAAGGTATGCAAATCTTTAATACTGTATACAGTACTCATTAAACACCCGGATTATGCCTTAGAATACACAAAAGACCACTGTACATAATAATAAAACGTTGATGGATAATAATAATCCTAGCATTTGATATAGCATTTCTCATGTCTTCTAGACATCTCAAAGTGCTTCACAGAATATATTGTAAACGACAATAACAACAACAAAATTACACTTGTATAGTGTCTTTCACGTCAGGAGCACGTCCCAAAGTGCTCGTCCCAGGAGCACGTCCCAAAGAGCACATCCCAAAGAAATATAAAATCAGGGTCGTAATACCCTAAGTTGATAGCACCACAATACATTTTAGTCCTACACATTAGTGATCAATTATTTTATTCACAGCAAAGATTTTTCCATCGGTTTATTAATTTCTGATCCGGAAGTTTTTCAGTTCATGCTGCTGGAAATTCTGGTGGTTAAAAAGGATTATTGGCCTGGAACTTGATAAACCAGAGTTAATAATAATAATCCTTGCCTTTGATATAGCGCTTTTCACATATTCTAGACGTCTCAAAGCGCTTCACCGTATATACTGTAAAGTGAATTGACTGTATATTTGTGGGAGAAACGCATCAGCCAATTGCGCACAGCAGTGTCCCACAAACAGTGATGGATTGAGTGACCAAATTATGATTGTTATTTGGTAGGGGGGGATTATTAACAGGCTTGTGAAGTAAGGAAACTTGCCAAAGGTTTTGCCCTGCCTGGTATTGAACCCAGGTCGTTTGCTTGCAAGGTGATGCTCTAACCACTCAGCTACAGGATTCCACGTACCTATACTTTTGATAACATATGTAAATAACATAAAATTGCTGTGCACATGTTGTCTTACAAGCTGAGGTGAATACAATAATGGGAGGAGTTGAATAACAACTCCCTACAACCCTGGCCTTCAGATTGTCTATTTCTTGACATCCCTTCTGGACAATGTCCAAGTGATCAATTAGCTGAGTTAGTTATGATGAGGTACAGATGGGAGAACAGGAACAACAACCCCAATTAAGGAGATGCAAAAGGGTATAAGACATGGATGTTTTGTAGTGAATGTTAGAGCGCTCCCCAGAAAGTTTGCCAGGGCGAGAAAGAACCAAAGACAACAGTCGCCTGGTAGTATTATTCAGTTTATGTTTGTAATTTCTTGTAGTGTATTCTCATAAGTAACAATAAAACAAGCTTCAACCAATACTGTATCATCAGTTATTTGGAACCTAAAGAGTTAAGATCAGTGCACGGGTCTTTTCTCTAATAAACTGGACATTGGAAACCATGACAATATCATTGCTGAATGAACATCTTAAATTTTAAGTCATTACATATAAGCAGGATTTAAGCAATATTAATTCTCACGGATCATACAAATTATATAAATAATAATAATCCTTGCATTTGTTATAGCACTTTTGACATCTTCTGCTTCACAGAATATACTGTAAAGTATATACTGTACTATATTTTTTTATGAGAACACTGCAGCTAATTACACATAGCAGTGTCCCACATAGAGTTGTAGATTGAAATGACCAATTTATTATTGTTTTTTTTCTTGGGATGGATTATTATGAGACATGTGGAGTAAGGAAACTCACCCAAGGTTTTGTATTATGGCATTATAATCCAATAATGCCACCCTTCAGATATCTTTAGTATACTCCATTATATTTTAGGTATCATAGACTATAACAGACATGCAATTCAATGATGCAGTTATTTTTTTCCAGGCACCTTATTAAATATTAATTAATGAAGCAGGTGCTGCAGTGGATTAGTATATATTTTTCATCTCAAGAGTCCTGAAACTCACATCCAGAAGGTTCAACTCTGCTGGCTTCAAAGGTCCAAAGTGAGGCAGCATAAACCAGTTCCTATTACGGTAATAATCCTCATATTTGAAACAGCCAAGAGGGTGATTCAAAGCACTTCAAATGATATACTGTTAAGTATAGTAGCTATGTATTTTGTAGGCGAACTCAGCAGCTAACTTGTGCATAGCTATGTTCCACAAACACCATGAAGTGAATGACCGCATTTATACGGGGGATTATTGTTGTTAAGTCTTACACAGTGAAAAGATGTCCCCAGTGTTTCACAGAATTTACTGTAGAGTGGAGAGATGTCTCTGCCAAGTTCGCAGAAAGCGGCAAAATATATAAAGAAAGCCATGAAAGGTTAAATTCCCAGTATTTTTTGAGTTGCTACGTCTTAGCCACTCTGTTGTTGAGTGGTAACGGGACTGGGGTCAATGGGAAAGACAGTCCATTCAAATCTTCTGGCCTCAAGTACAGTGTGTTCCATGCAGAAGAAAGACACATTCATACTCAATTTAATTATGTTAAAAAGAGTTGCAATTGATGCAAGGGCATTAAGAATACATACCACACAGCAAAAATGAGTCACTCCTGGTCCAATACAAATAGATGGTGAAATATCTGTCCTACTGAATCCCATTAAGCACCTGGTCGTAATGTAACTTAAGACACTTGGTGAATTGGAAATATTGTCCACATGAAAACTCCAGTGATTACATCCATTTCTCAAAGGTGTAATCTAATTGTGACAAATGGGTGGCAAATAAATTTTGATTTGCTGTGATTCAGCAGAAATATAAAATTTCAAGAGTGTAAAGTAATGTTTTCGTTTTGCAGTGCACTTGACATCCTGCAATTTACTTACAATTTCTCAAACAAACAGACTGATTGAATAACGTGCAGGTTATCTAACACTTTAAACATTGTGGATCTCTATTTGAACATGAGAGATAGGACTTTGCCCACTGTTCCCATAATACTTTATACAGCATGTTTTAAATTGACTTTAGCTACTTTTAACATTATTACCAGAATCTATTTCAAGGGATATTTAAGTGGGAGCTTTTTATAAACTCATCGAAGGTGGAGAGTTGCAACAGTTCTAAATCTAATCTTCATGGTGATTACACATTGAATTTCCTCCCCACAAGAAAAAAAAGTGTAGACAAAGCTCCCTGTGAGTTGCACAGCACCTTTCTCTCGTTTTCATGTGATGTCAGTTTATACAAGTAGCATGTCTAAAAGTAAATTTTATAGTCAAAGACATTTACGGATGAGTATGCAAACATTTTCAAGCTGACACAAATCGCGTTCTCAACGTAAATCGCGCTAAACCAAAACTAAGCATTATTACCCTGATTGTGGCCTGAACAGAATTATGATGGTTTGATTAAGACGGATCTAAACTCAACCATATTTTAGAAGTATAGCCCAGCATTCAGTTTGCCTTCTTTGTTGCTCCTCACGCTGTTTTGATTATAGCGACATCAGGATTTCTAATGCAATTGCAGTCATTCATCACTTCATGTAAATTTAAAGCAGATTTTACCATCTGCGACAGGCAGTGAGTGCCAAGAGCCAGAGGGACAGCAACCCCCTTCCTCCAAATATACCTATGGCTCACCTCATTAAGTGGAGGTAAGTTGTATATAGATGGCTGCCTTGCTTTCCTCATGCAAGGTCCACGCCAGCTTCAAAAATGGCTGTCCCTGGCCTAGTCATCATAGTCACCAGACTCCAATGGACCTCTGCATATTGAGGAGAGCAGGGAGTGGCAATCTTTTAAACTACCACAGAGCTGCACCCGTCTTAAAAGGGATCAAACACTCAACACACCCTCACCCCACCCCTGGAATATTTTTATCTGCCACTTATGCCAGCAACCATCATTTGCATTTTATAGTCATGTTCTATCAACCAGCAACAAGGCAGCTGTACACATGTAATTTGGAAACGTTCTGGGATGCTGTATAAATGCAAGTTGTTGTTGTATAAATTGACACAATTGTAGAAGAACTGTACAACACTGACCAAAATTCTAATACATTCCAGCAGAATGTACAGGGAATGTACAGGATTCCAGAAAAGAAAAATAAACCATTTGTCAACTTCGCTGATATGCAGCCCATTTAATGTTCATAACCGGTTTCTGACAAGTTAGTTTTATCAGCAACAGTGCCACTGATGTAATCATCATCTTCCCATCAATGCTTCTCTGGCTCACCAGGCTGCCACTTATCTTTCTTCAAAGATATTCTCCAACCCAATCAAGTTTCTCTTTCAAAGGCCTTCCCAGCAAATGAACATAAAACTAGTCTTTTGGGAATAGCAAAAGGATTCTATTGTCCCAATGATTCATCTTCAATAGAAATGCAAGTTCTAATGAGCATTGAAAGATATCCCAACCGCGAGGGATACGTGCCTGTAAACCTTCATGGTTGGTAAAATCGCGTTTGGAAAATGCAGGGCCCTATAGCAAACATGGGGATAGGGGGAGTACATACATGTGCTTTTTTGTGGTTGGAAAATGGAGAGCCCTATGGGAAACATAGGGATACGGGGGAGTAAGTTCTCGTTCAGTAAAACTAAACACAAAAAAAAACACATACAGTTAACATACCTGGGGATAGGGGGAGTAAGTTTGGGCGCGTTGGCTGCCAGCATCTGCAGCAATCAGACTGTCAGGCTATCTGACTTAGAGAGAGAGAGACGGTGGGTGGGGGGGGGGGGGGGTGACACGGGGGGGTGGGGGGGCTGTCTGATGGACTTACACAGAGATAGAGACACATGGGGAGGGGTGGGGGGGGGTAGGAGTGGTGACACGGAGGGCTGGGTGAGCTGTCTGATGGACTTACACAGAGATAGAGACACACGGGGAGGGAACGGGGTGACATGGGGGGCTGGGGGGGCTGTCTGGCGACTTACACAGAGATAGAAGACACACGGGGTGGGGGTGGTGACATGGAGGGCTGGAGAAGATGAGAGAGAAGGAAGGGTGGTGGAAGTGGGGGTGGGGGGAAAGAGAAGATGAAATAGAGAGTTGAGAGAGAGAGAAGGTGGATGGGGGAAGGCAATGTTCCCAAACTTATTAGCTGGGCTGCAGAGAAGCTACAAAAAATGCATGTTAGCATTTCAACATGTTAACACTGCGATGATTGCAACATCCCAACTGGGTCCTAGTGCTGTACGCTAGCTTTTCGAAAATTTAAACCCACGGATTTAAATCGCGGATGCGCAAAACGTGGTTTGTGAGGGTTGTCGCATTTAGTAAACCGTGGATACATGAGTTTCGTGTTTGGCGAGGCCGCGGTTGGGGAGGGATACCTGCATGCGCACCATCAGACCAAGAACACCTTGCACCTATACAGCGTGCTCCACACAGGGTAACGTCTCAGAGTGCTTACCATTGGCGTCTCAGAGCCTGACCTCAAGCCAACGGTTTATCAAACAAACTCTTATAAACAAACAATTATAATTTATGTTTGTATCCAACAATTTATTGATATAAAATCAATTGTTTATTTATAATCAAACGTGTTTATCCCTTGAGTAAATAATTCATATAGACAATAATTCCTACGTTGATTCCAAGTCAATGCTAAGTTGCTTGATCTGAACTCCTGCTGTGGAAAGGAGAGAGGAAATAACGTATTTTCTATTTTTGCTGAATATCCCAAGCCAGTTTCACCCTTTATGCACCACAAAAGTAAATTTGCAGGCATTAATTTGTATTCTTCTACACCAGACTTCTAACTTTCTGCTCAATTAACTGTTCGCAATGCAATCCTATCAATCTTTGAACTTAGCTTTTTCGGAGAAGCATGCACGTGTAAGAGGACTTCAGCTTCCAAAACAGCTGATAGAAGCTTAAAGGAGAAAATGCTACAAAAGAGTAAAAAAAATTGTAAAAGTAGCAACAACAAAAAATTACACTTGTATAGCGCCTTTCACGTCAGGAGGACATCTCAAGGTGCTGGACAGTCATTGTTTCAGAGAGTAGACCAAAACCATAGAAAGATAGAAAGTATTAAAATTAAAGTTTAAAAAGAATAGAGCAATTATTGTATTTTTACAAACTGTGTTTAATTGTTATTTTTGGTATTAAATAAGTTAGGGTTAATATTACAATCATGCTAATCCTATCATTTACGTAACTTTACTGCTGTAAAATATTGTACTTGTGGCCATGAAATTACCAATACCTACTTATAATGTTTCTCGTTTTTATCAATTTGTTAAAATGACTATTACAGCTGTTTTGCTTGCTGCTGGAACATGACTGTTGAAAACAAGCATAGCTATGGTAGCTGCCGAACCAATTCTCAGATTTTTAAAAACTTTTCATCAATCAAAATTGTTTGATATTTTTCACATTTTATCTTCCTTGCTGAAAATATGCAAAAGTCTGCACCCAGATGCAGGAGGCAAGAAAAGTTAATATTTGTTCATCATACACATTTTGAAGTCTATGAATAACGAAGCAGAAATGCCAGTTCCGATCTATTGTAACTGCTAGGGCCCTGGAACGCAGATCAATGAGAGCATAAATGTCTGTACCTATACCTTCGCAATCTCCAGCGCTCCAAAAGCCACTTCTTTTAAAGTTATTTTGTTTGTTACAGATGAATTCTAAATGCTGCTCCCAGTATGGGGAAAATGCCACAATTAGGTATGCTAGGACTGCACTCAGAGTTGATGATGCAGAAGGAAGTGAAAAGGTCATCCTTTTAACTCTGCTGCTCCTTGACTTCCACATGTGGTGAAGACTCCCCAAAGAGGAAAAATGTAGTGCAATATTTATTGGTGATCGACAAGCCATGGTAGGGGGTACATTAACTATAAACCAGAATTACAAGATTGCAAGGTTAATTCAATAATTCTGAAAACTACAAGCAATTTGCACAAGTGGGACCTCTGTATTTTATTAACCTGTTTTACTGCAAGTTCAGCCATAAATCATAATACAATGTGCTCAGCAACACAAGAACAAAATCTACTACAAATATAAACGTGGTCTTGGTTACTCATTTTACATCACAGCACTATATTAATTAGAAACCATTAAGTGTGATAACTTGCCATTTTGCAATGGCAAATTAAGTACTTAAGCATAAACAAAACACAAAATACTACAGATGCTGGGAATCACTAAACACCTCTTCTCCCCAGTTTTGTTTTAACCCACCCCCTTCTGTTTCTCCCCCTGAAGTCGTTAACACATATTCAACCCATCAGTTAACAAACTCTTTTTTTTCCTTTTCCTTTGTCTTCTTTGTCTCCTTTGTCTTCCATGTCCTGCCTTTAACGTCCTTGAGAAATCTCTCCCTCCAAACAAGCCCCAGTTCTGAAGAAAGGTTGTAGACCTGAAACGTTGAATCTTTTTCCTTTCTCTATGGATGCTGCCTGACCCGCTGAGTTTCCCCAGCAACTTCTGTTTTTTTTAAGTACTTAAGCATTATTATTAGTGATCAGTACAGTAGCGGTGTTATTCAGCCAAAAGCAGAGCTACTGATCAATGATTAACTGTTAATCATTGATTAGTAGCACTGCTTTTGGCTGAATAAACCCTGCAGATATTTGAAAGTACAGGTACTTCCAAATTGATCTTTGCGTCGTAGATTAACACAATCTTAGATTAACACAGTCATAGATTAACACAAGTTTAACACAAGTGATGCACATCAATCACACTCTCAGGTACTCATGGATCAGTCCAACAACACGACTAGTGAAATCTATATCTGCATCTTTATCATGAGTGTTTCACAATCATGTAGTCACATTGCCTTTTGCATTTGATCACAAGCTGTGTCTCCTTTGACGTAACTTCCATTGTGGGCTTTTCTACTTAAGAGTCAGTGGTTTCTTCTTACTGATGTCTTCAGCCATCAGTTACCCTTACCCAGTTTGACATACAAGCTGAGACTGCATCAACAAATGTCTCCTGTTCTTCTCTAAAAGGCTCAGTCACTACACAGGAATTATGTTACATTTATTGAAGTGATGTGCAGTCTGGTGTAGACTTGCCAGACTCCCAGCATATTTCTCAGTTATAATAATAATACTAATCCTTGATATAGCACTTTTTCACATCTTCTAGACATCTCAAAGCGCTTTGTCAAATGCACTGTAAAGTGAATTGACTGTATATTTGTGGACAAAACGCAGCAGCCTATTAATCCACGACTGTTTGTGTCCCACAAACAGTCGTGGATTAAAATGATAAATTTTATTATTGTATTTTTGGAGGGAATACTATTAGGTGTGTGGAGTAAGGAAATTTGCCCAAGGTTTCACCCTGACCTGCCTGGATTCAAACACTGATCTCATGCTTGTAAGGTGAGTGCTCTAACCACTGAGCTGCAGGACTCCAATTCTATCTCACACTGTGAGATGGGAGATTATGGACATCATATGGGCTGTTCAGCATAACATTGGTAAATGTACAAGGAATTTAGCAGGAGCCTAGACACTGACCCGCGGAAATTGATAATGCATTGCCAGTAATTACGATACACTCAAATTCACTTAGGACTAGCTGCTGAAAATGGTGTCTGTACATTGACAGGGCTAAAAAGCAAAAGTGGCCACTGGTTGTATTAGATAGATGGTTGCTGAATAGAGGTGGTCTATTATAGAAAATTTGTGAGGTCTATGCCAGGCTGGTTGTTGGCAGTTAGTGGTTGCTGAAAAGAGGTGGTTGCTTTAACAGGTTTGACTGCATTATCCCATCATCCATGGCAACAACCTTGTAAATGTATAAATTCTGAAAAGCGCTTTGAGCTGTCCTCTCGATGCGACAGGTGCTGTATCAAATATAAGAATTATTAAAATGTGGTAGTCACACTGGAATTGGTAACAAAGATTACAACACCTACTGTCTCCGAAATGGTTCACCTTAAAAATAAAATCAAGAAGGGCTCCACCTCATTTTCTCTACGACTGTATAATATTTTTGTTTGCGCATGTTGATTTTATTCAGCTCATCTTCATGACATCCTTGCTGTCTATATACAGACCCACACAATCTTGCTATACTCGGGAGGTTTATTAACTTGTTTTTACTAATTTCTCCTATTTATTTCCACCCAACTACCTTCACACCGGTCCCTTCAATGATGGTTTTATAATTCGGCTATAGAGAGGATAAACGGTAATATTTTTTAATAAACTGCTATGACTCAGTTTGTATCAATGACATTGCTTACATTCTGCTTGAGAAAATTTATAAATATCTACAGGGGAACTCAATTATAACTCCCACCAACACAGCGCTGCTTTGCTATCAGCGCTGGTGTCCTGTGGACTTCCATTAGCATAGGACACCCAGCTTCAGGCCTTGAATGATTGACTTCCAGGTTGTCAGGTTGCCACTAACATCACTCTATGAAGGAAATTAAGTCAGCAGAGCTTCTTGTGCTTCCACAAATACATAGTCACTCTACTTCACAGTAAAATCACATGAAGCGCTTTGGGACGTCCTCTCGATGTCAAATGCAAGGATTATTATTATTTTTATAATAAACACTTATGTATTGTGTAGTGTAAACTTGGCAATCTAGAAATTAACTAGGTTTTCATGCTTCTTTTATAACACTGAGAAATTGGAGCCAGAGTACCGCAATATAATAAGATTGCCCTATATTTTAGTGGTTTGGGCATTTTGAATGAAAATTGTAATTTTCAAAAGGTACTTTACCAAATGTCCTTCAGTGTAAAATGTACAAATTGTGATTTTTTATTTTCAACAATGCTGTACATATTCCAAGCTCAAAGGGCTTAAGGATCCTGTTCTTGGGCAGGAGATACTTTCCTCCCTTGCCTCCTCCGTCCCCCCAGATTAGAATATGGGAGTCAAATTAAGAGAATAATAGACATTAGGAATAGGTTTACACATTGGCATTTCACCATGATAACAGGGTTTAAAGCCAACACAGAAGAATTAATCAATGTCTTTCTACTCTGCTGATTGCAACGGTCTGCCCGTTCAGGTGGATGTTAAAAGATTTCCAAGATCAACACAGCAACATCCTACAAACAGGAATGAAGTAAATTTGATTTTATGAAGAGAATTGTTGGTAACAATTAACCCTTGTTAACAATTATAACAATTGAGAACGTCCCAAAGTGCTAAAATGTCCCGAGCATGGGGAGCAGGGTTGGGATGAGGGAGGGCAGAGGTGGGTGGGAGGGCAGCTGAAGGTACAGTCAAAAAGTCGGGTATTGAGTTGTGCCTTGAAGGAAGCATGGGAGGGAGCAAGGCAAAGGGATTGTGGGATGGAGTTCCAAAGAGTGGAGGCAGTGAGGCTGAAAGCCTGGTCATCAATGGATCAGGCGGGAGACCTGGAGCAAGCCGAAGCCGGCTGAATGGAGGAAGCAGATAGGTTGATAGCGGGCTAGCAAGTCAAAGATGTAGAAGGGGGCAAGGCCGTGGAGGGTCTTGAAAGTGAGAATAAAGATCTTAAATTCTATAACAATAACAAACTTACATTTCTAAAGCGCCTTTCATGTCGGAAGGACAACCCAAGGCGCTGAGGGATGCGAAGCAGTGGAATCAGGTAAGGATGATGGTGCCTGGTGCGGGAGAGATCTGGATGATCTGCAGCTTGTGGAAGGAAGAGTTAGAGAGGTCGACAAGGAGGGAATTCCTGTGATCGAGCCTTGAGGTGATGAATGCATTTATCATCCATAAAATTTCAATTACCCAGCCTCTTTCAATCAGTGGACATTATACTTTTAGGGCCATAGGTGCAAATCCAGACAAGTCCCAGGTATGAAATAAGATGACTTGGCAGCAGATTCCTGACTCTCTGATCTCACAGAAATACAAACATTAACTCTTCATATTCCTAAGGCCTATTTCAGACAACAGTCACACCTCACTACATTTAAATAAAGGATACTTTAACCTCATCATAAACAAGCATGTTGCTATGCAGATTAACTACAAGCAGCACACAGGCATTCCATTAATGCCAATCATTTCAAAAAATTCTGTTAAAACGCATGACCTTGCTGCGATCTCAATAACCCATAACCAGGCTTGCTTTGCTAAGCAACACAAAGAGCAGGGAAATTTGATCAAATAACTATTAATGCCACAGAGCCTTCACAATAGCCCAGAATTAGATATCCATTATCCTAGTAAGCCATATGAAAAGATTGCAAATTATAGATCACTCAAAACTGGGGCCAAACGTAAACTACCTTATTTCCTCATCAAGTAGAGCTGTGAACAGGGCAGAAACATAATAAAAATAATGCTTGCATTTAGAGACGTTTCAAAGCTCTTCACAGTCAAGTGAATTATTGTATATTCTGGGCAAAATACAGCAGCGATTTACATGTAACAGTGTTCCAGAAGGTCATGGATTGAATGACCAAATAATTTATTTATATTTTTGGACTAGCTTATTACTCCCAGAAAGAGATAATAATGTTTAGAATTTTGTGCAAAGAAAACGCCTTCTTCATTTGCAAAGATGAGCAAGAAGTGGCTACTTCCATCAACAAGCTTTATTTACATCAAAGATATAATAATCCTTGCATTTCATATAGCGCTTTTTACATCTTATCAACGTTCCAAAGCACTTCACAGAATATACTGTAAAGTGAATTTACTGTATATTTGTGGGCGAATCACGGCAGCCAATTGCGCACAGCAGTGTCCCACAAACAGTCGTGGATTGAAATGACCAATTTTATTATTATTTTTTTTGGACGATTATTAGGCGTATAGAGTAAGGAAACTTGCCCAAGGTTTTGCCCTGACCTGCCTGGATTGGAACACAGGTCTCCCCAGCTTGGTCTCCCCAGCTTGCAAGACAAGTGCTCTAACCACTAAGCCACAGGAGCTCCTCACTTTAAAGTCGCATTGCCGTTTTTTTCGGCCGCGGGCAGCCCAAGTATCCAACTGGCGCTTTAACCGGTAATAGCCAGGTCCTGCCGAAAAAACTGGCTTTTACTGCATTTTGAAGCAAAAATCAAGTTGTGGAAAAAGAAAATCAGATTGCAACTGTATTTAGCCAAGTGGTGCAGTGTTTATCTTTGTAGAGCATCAAAGTAGATCAATTTAAAAAAAACTAAAACTAGCAACATTCGGCAGATTTCAGTTGGAACAATAGTAGACAAGCTCATTTGTTACTTAAGAGATTCAGTGAGAGTAAATGACTACGTAGCCTTCCCAGTGCAACAGCCGTCTTTCACAAATCCACAACTGCATTTCTCTTTCCAAGAGAACAATTTTAAATACAGTACTTAATTGATCATAACTGTTCAAATTGCTTTGACTAATGTGAATTTAAAACTACTAAAGCATTAAATCTGAAATTAAACTGCCTGTATACTCATGTTAAAAGTTTCCCTCAAGTGATTTGCATACCACTGAAAAATTGTTTTTTGCATCAGTTGTGACACCTGTGGAAACCTATCACCATGTTTAAGAGTATCCAAACCAAATAGACAACCAAGACCTCACCTGTGGCAGGTCCAGAATTCACTTGGGCACTGCTGAGGACAGCAAAGCCAGCCTAGGTCATCAGCAGGACTTGGAAGGGCAGACCAGTCACCGGGGGCAGGTAATTATCCCATTCAGCTCCTATTAATAATAATAATCATAAAGATTCTTGCATTATGATATAGCACTTTTCATGTCTTCTAGACATCTCAAAGCGCTTCACAGAATGTACTGTAAAGTGAATTGACTGTATGTTTGTGGGCAAAACATGGCAGCCAATTGCTAATTGAGCACAACAGTATCCCACAAACAGTCATGGATTGAAATGACCCATTTTATTATTGTGTTTCTTTTGGAGGGATTATTATTAGGTGTGTGGGGTAAGGAAACTTGCCCAAGGTTTTGCCCTGACCTGCCTAGATTCGAACACAGGTCTCGTGCTTGTAAGGCGAGTGCTCGAACCACTGAGCTTTCTCTATAGGTGGAAAGTAGGCCGAGATGGGTAGAATGGAACTTCAATCAGGTGACACCAAATTTGACTGGGAGCTAGCATTAGATTTTTTCACTTCTCAAAAGCGATTAGCAATTCAAGTCTTAACTTGTCTGGAAATTTCCTCTTTTCACAGTCTTTGGTGTGCATACTTTGTCAGTCTGCTGGCACCAAAAGGATGAATTGATTCTGTCTGCTCTATTGCTACTGGTGACAAATATTGCCCTGGTGTGCAGTTCCATTTTTGGTTTATGGTTATGTATCCCATTTTACAGCAACATATTCTTTCTTCTCTTGTGACTGGCATTTTTCTTACTCTAATAAACTAACAAGGCAAAGGCTCTCTGATTTGGCTGCCTACAAGTCTTTGAAGATTTGGTATCTTAACCAAACATAATAATATAATAATAATCCTTGCATTTGATATAGTGCTTTTTACATCTTATCGACGTCCCAAAGCACTTCCACAGAATATATTGTAAAGTGAATTGACTGTATATTTGTGGGCGAATTGCGGCAGCCAATTGCGCACAGCAGTGTCCCACAAACAGTCGTGGATTGAAATGACCGATTTTTTTATGATTGTGGGTTTTTTTGGACGGATTATTATCAGGCATGTGGAGTAAGGAAACTTGCCCAAGGTTTCACCCTGACCTACCTGGATTCGAACACAGGTCTCCCCAACTTGGTCTTCCCAGCTTGCAAAACAAGTGCTCTAACCACTAAGCCACAGGAGCTCCACTTATCCACTTATCCATTTATAATTGTCACAGATTTAAATGGAATGTTTCCTAAAGGATGTACCAGAGCTCTTCATCACATCCTCTGCCTGACTCTATCTCTCACACACTGCCTGTCTCTACATCTCTTGCACACACACACACACACACTCAGCCTGCCTCTATCTCTCTCTCACACATATATGCCCCCAACCTCTCTGCTCAGCAGCCTCTGGCTGCTCTACATCCCCCATCTAGCCCCCTCCACCATTGGAGGCCTTGACTTCAGCTTTTCTGCCCGCAACCTACCCTATGGAACTCGATCCAACATCTCCTTCGTCTCACTTCCTCACTTGCCTCCTTCAATGCACATCTCAAACTCCTCCTCTTCAATCCAGCCATCATTCTACCCATCCTGCTCTCCATCCCCCACGAGCCTAACCCCCAGCTCGGGTCTAAATCCTTGATTGTCCACCACCTTGGGTTATCCTCCTGACATGAAAAACGCTATACAAATGTAATTTTGTATAGCGTTGTATAGTATTGTACTACGCCTGCCTATATCTCTCACACACACCTTTCAGTGGGAGGTTTAAATATAAAACAGATGATGGCTGAGTTAATTGAACATTCTTGGTTAATTGAGCATCAAATGTGGGACCTCAAAGTTCTGGTTCAAATCACAGTAAGTCTACTTATCCCTTGTCCCATTTGATGTACCAGGTCTTGTGTCCATTATCTGGTGCTTTGATTAATTTTACTCAATAATTTCACCAATGACATAAAATGTTGTTTTGTGCAGCCGAGCACCTGGTACATTCATGTACCCAATAGCACATTTAGAGATCCACATGTGTATCATTTTTGTTTATCTAGTACATAATGCTAGAGGATTCATCCAGCTTATCTAACACAGAAAAGTATTAGGTGCATGTTGCCAAGAGGAGTCCATCCTCTGTAGTTGTCTTTGTAGGGAACGGTGATATATCGGTATATCACTAAAACCCGATATGATTTTCATATCGATATGCCGATATAGACATTTAAAAAATACCGATATATCGAAAAACGATATATCGAGGTAAAAAATCGGGATGCGAGCACAATCAACTACAAGACCCAGAATGCTCATCTCTATACACAATGCACAGACTGAGGTGCAAAGCCGCCATATTGTATTCATAGTCCTCGAATACAATATACAGGTATGCAAGGGGTGGGGGGAGAGAGACGGCTGTGGGTGGGGGGGGTGAGGGGGAGAGAGACTGCTGGGGGGGGGTGAGGGGGAGAGAGACGGCTGGGGGGGGGGATGAGGGGGAGAGAGACGGCTGGGGGGAGGGGGAGATAGACGGCTGGGGGGGGGAGAGGGGGAGAGAGATGGCTGGGGGGGGGAGAGGGGGAGAGAGATGGCTGGGGGGGGGAGAGGGGGAGAGAGACACCTGGGGGGGGAGGAGAGGGGGAGAGACGGCTGGGGGGGGGGCGGAGGGGGGGAGAGAGACGGCTGGGGGGAGGGGGAGATAGACGGCTGGGGGGGGGGGGAGAGGGGAGATAGACGGCTGGGGGGGGGAGAGGGGGAGAGATGGCTGGGGGGGGGGGGGGAGAGAGGGAGAGAGACGGCTGTGGGGGAGAGGGGGAGAGAGATGGCTGGGGGGGAGGAGAGGGGGAGAGAGACGGCTGGGGGGAGGGGGAGATAGACGGCTGGGGGGGGGAGAGGGGAGATAGACGGCTGGGGGGGGAGAGGGGGAGAGACGGCTGGGGGGGGGGGGGGGGGAGAGGGAGAGAGACGGCTGTGGGGGAGAGGGGGAGAGAGATGGCTGGGGGGGAGAGAGATGGCTGGGGAGGAGAGGGGGAGAGAGATGGCTGGGGGGGAGAGGGGAGAGAGACGGCTGGGGGGGGGGGAGAGGGGGAGAGAGACGGCTGGGGGGGGGGAGGAGAGGGGGAGAGAGACGGCTGGGGGGTGGGGGAGAGAGACGGCTGGGGGGGCAGGAGAGGGGGAGAGAGACGGCTGGGGGGAGGAGGAGAGTGGGAGAGAGACGGCTGGGGGGAGGGGGAGATAGACGGCTGGGGGGGGGAGGGAGAGGGGAGATAGACGGCTGGGGGGGGGAGAGGGGGAGAGACGGCTGGGGGGGGGGGGGGGGAGAGGGAGAGAGACGGCTGTGGGGGAGAGGGGGAGAGAGATGGCTGGGGGGGAGAGAGATGGCTAGGGAGGAGAGGGGGAGAGAGATGGCTGGGGGGGAGAGGGGAGAGAGACGGCTGGGGGGGGGAGAGGGGGAGAGAGACGGCTGGGGGGGGGAGGAGAGGGGGAGAGAGATGGTTGGGGGGAGGGGGAGAGAGACGGCTGGGGGGGGAGGAGAGGGGGAGAGAGACGGCTGGGGGGAGGAGGAGAGAGGGAGAGAGACGGCTGGGGGGAGGGGGAGAGAGACGGCGGGGGGTGGGAGGGAGAAAGAGACGGCTGGGGGGGGGGGGGGGGGGGGGAGAGAGACGACGGGGGTGAGGGGTGCGAGAGAGGGATGCCGGGGGGTGGGGGGGTGGGGAGGAGTGACGAAAAAACTGAAAATATCGATATTTCGGTATATCTCGATATGAGCCAACCGATATATCCATATCCGGAAAATTCCCATATCGCCGTTCCCTAAGTCTTTGTGGTCTGATTTCCAAGACAGGAAGGACTGCTGTTTGGGGTGCATATAGTATGTATTGGGGTATTACTAGAGTTTAACTCTGTAAGATTGTGAGCATTGGCAAATTGCCTACTGCTTTTCAGCTAGAACCACCCTACCCATTAGGGCTTGGGCTTGCTTTCAGGGTTAACATGTCCTGAGTGGTATGAATCCCTAGTATCTTGTCTGCGCAAGTCCCACTAACAGAGAGAGGTTGGCTAATCAGTCAGGAGCAATGTCTTGGGAGTCCTGCAGTCCTGGTTTAGGAACCAAAGCACTGAGACTGCCACAGAGGATGGTCTCCCATTTCAATATTCCTTTGCCAGGTATGTCCACCAAAAAAAACAGGCTTACCTCCTCCAGGAAAGATTGTGCTCAGCAGTGACTATCAACTTACTAAACAAAAACGCAAAATACTATGGATGCTGGAAATCTGAAACAAATCGCTGGGAACACTCAGGAGTTCAGGCAGCATCTATGGCGAAAGGAAAAGATCTTTTGTCAGAACTTAAGTGAGTACTGATGAAGGGTAGTGGACCCAAAACGTTGACTCACTGATCAACTTACTAAAGCTGTTCTTAGCTTAATATTATCCCAAATTAGGAGGTCTTGAGGAGTCCTGTAGCTCATTGGTTAGAGAACTCGTCTTGCAAGCAAGAGACCTGGGTTCAATTCTAGGCTGGGAAAAACCTTGGACAGGTTTCCTTATGCCACACGCTTAATAATCCCTCAAAAAAACAATAATAAAATTGGTCACTTCAATCGATGACTGTTTGTGGGACACTGCGGTGCACAATTGGCTGCCATGTTTTGCTCACAAATATAGTTAATTCACTTTACAGTATATTTTGTGAAGCACTTTTAAGATATCTAGGAGAAGTGAAAAGCACTATATCAAATGGAATGATTATTATTGTAAAGTAGGATCATGCTGCTTGGAGGAATGTAACTAATTTAAAAGTAAATAGTGGTTCGAAGGAAAATCAAAGGGCAATTAATACAACTTCTTATTTGAAGTGGGAGCACAATGGCTAGAACAGTTTGCATTCTTGTAGAGCCTTATAATTACAGAATGTCTCAAGGCTCTCCAGAGGTAATTCCTGTCAAGTGCAGTGACTGTTATTGTAGGGAGGTTTTGCATGCAAGCCAGGAATGTCCCATGATTAGTTAAGAGACTAATATCCAATTCAGCTGGAAATTTGGATTGTTCGCTAGAATCCCAGAGAAAAAAATCTCTTCTGTTTTTGAACAGTTATGAGAATTTTAACAACCAAATGGAGACCAGGAAGATAAGTGAACTGTGTGCACTGAGTCATATACGATAGGAAAATACAATTTCTGATTTTCAGTCTGACAAATTCGATCATCTCATCCAATCATCTATCTCAATAGTCGGACAGTGCAATGGGTCTTCTTATCCTTGAACTATATAATGGGGGGGTTGCCTGCAATTTCCTCTCAGTTGAAAGGCCTGCTGACTCCACACTCTTTCAAACCTCATACAGAAAAAATGGCCACTTGAGTAACGGACCAAAAAGCCATAACTGAATTTATTACCTTCACAAGGTAAGAGTGGAAACTGGAACATAAAAACTTATGAAGTAAAGTAGGTTGCGAATTTATAAATTGCATCCTTAAGGGATGCAGCCAGCAGAACAGTATTTTTACTGGATAAAAACAATTAATTTCACATTGACATATCCAAGCACCTAACAATGTATTTTTAAAAAGAAATCGGTCTCATATTCCGAATGTCATTTTCAACCACAGCAGTAAAGAACTCTAGGAATACTTTATATAGTAAAAGCCTGTTTATCCGTGACTCGATCAACCGGAACTTCCGTATAACCGATATGTAAAAAAAAAGTCCCCATCCGATTAACCGGATGTTATCCGACACAATCGCGGTGGAGCATTTAATGAATCGATTGTCGCACGACAGTACTGTACATGTATTTCGGCTTGCTGCTAGTAGAGCCTTAAAGTCACGCTGCCGTTTTTTTCCCTCGTGTGGCGTCCGCCATTGCAGAAGTTATTGATAGACTGTATACACCTCTACCCCAGCATCATGGTTACCAGGCATCTACCAGCAAAGGTGATTCTTAGGTGAATTTTTAGGTGAATAACAAAGGTCTGTTATTATCTGTTATTATTTAGTCTATTATTTAATATGGTATGTGTTAAAATAAGTTTTTTTTGTGTGTTTGGTTTTCGGCGTCGGATCCGACCGAATATCCAACATGTCGTTTAACCAGTATTGGCCAGGTCCCGCGGGAGCTGGATAAACGGGCTTTTACTGGACTCATTTTCTTTTTGAGATTCATTTCAAGAATATTAGAGCAGTTCACTTAGCATCAATCCAGTATTGCAGAGATCGTTCTCTATTACAAGTGCAGAGCAATGCCAGGAATGAAGCATTTTCTATGGAGGCAATCTGTCACATGTAATAAGAAAAATTAGACTATAAAACACAATTTAAATAAAATTACTATTGATTTTCTGAAAGCTTCTGCCCTATATTCCAATAAGCATTTTTTCACTACCGGAAAAGAAAGCATTTAAATATATAAGTGGGTACCTTGGAGAATGAACGCATCTCACTTACTGGTATGGTAAAACGATATATCATCAAAGTGCTGTACTTCACTTTTTTCAGATTTTCAATTAATTCCATCAAATTTACATACAGGTAAGGTAAATGTAGAGAAGAATTCCAATTTAATAAACAATTATATCACAAAAAGCAAAATAGCAAATGTATTCTGCAAATTATTCTGTCTGGATTTTTTCCTCAGCTCACATACTCGTTTATTATTCTCATATTGCAAGAGACCCGTGTTCCGATTCCCAGCAGGATGAAATGTTCCTTATTCTGTTTACACACACCTCTGTTTACCTAGCAGTAAGTAAGAACCTGGTTGCTAGTCAATTGGCGGATCGCTTTTCCAGGTAATAATAATTTTTTTTTAATTGATCGCTCAATCCATGTTTGTGGGACACTGCTATGCGCAATTGGCTGCCCCGTTTCACCCACAAAATATAGTCAATTCACCTTAAAGTGTATTCTATGAAAGTGCTTTGAGATGTCTCGAAGACGTGATAGCTCAGGTTAGAGAACTCGCCTTACAAGCGTGAGACCTGTGTTTTAAATCTAGGCAGGTCAGGGCAAAATCTTGGGCAAGTTTCCTTACTCCACATGCCTAATAATAATCTGTCAAAAAAAAACTTATAATAAATTGGTCATTTCAATCCACGACTGTTTGTGGGACACTGCTGTACGCAATTGGCTGCTACATTTCACCCATAAATAAATAGTCAATTCACTTTACAATATACTCTGTGAAGCGCTTTGAGACGTCTAGAAGATGTAATAAGTGCTACAGCAAATGCAAAGATTATTATTATTACTCTTGATGAATTGAATCCTCTGCATGATGGGGAGCCAATGTAGTCAGGTGAGATGTGGTCACAAAGCATGTCATGGTAGAGGACATGGGCCACAGAGTTCTGAATTATCTGCAGCCTACGGAAGGCGGAATTGGGAAGGCTGACAAACAGGCCGTTGGCGTAGTCAAGCCTGAATATGATAAAGGCATGCATGAGGGTTTCAGCAGCCTGGTGAGGTAGTGGCGGAGTCGGGCAATATTGCAGAGGTGAGGGAAGGCAGAGCGGGTCGTGGCTTAGATGGGGGAGGAAAGACAGTTGAGGATCTAACAAGACATCTAGGTTCCTGTCTGGCTTGGTGAGGTGTACAGGTATGAATATATATAGCTCACTTTAGACGCCTTGGGACATCCTCCTAACGTGAAAGGAGCTACACAAGTGTAATTTTGTTGTTGTACCTGTTCATAAGTGTGTTTCAGATTCAAAGAAGGTGAAAATGGTGGTTTTGTGATGCAATATAGAATAATAATCTTTGCATTTGATATTGCACCTGATCACGTTGGAAGGACATATCAAAGTGCTTCACAGGTTCACTGTGAAATTAAATTGTACGATCAAATTGTAGGATATTCTGTTCTTTCAACTATGCTTGAATCCTGGGTGGAGAATACTGGCTTAACTGGTATGCTGGAATCAGTGTTGAAATACAGTGTCAGAGTTAATGGTGTTCCTCCGAACAGTCCCACAACCGGATAGTTGGCACACGCTGCATTTTTCACAAGCAGGTTTCAACACAGACAGTAACGTGATGCTGAGAACCAGTTATTTTCCTGTTTTTTTAAAAAAATTGTGAACAACCCCCACAAAGAAATACTCCCCCACATCCACCCTCCACGACACATGGTTCACAGCAAAATTCAATACTTCACAAATAAAATCTTATAAAGTAGGAAGTTTGGAAAGTTCAGATCAAATGGGCTGGAGGGCCTTCTTCATCCAAAATTCTTCTTGAAATCTTGCAAACCTCTGAGGTCAACAATGCATATTATGAGCCGAGTGCAACTGTGTAAAAGGCATCAATAGGTAACAAAACTGCCAGGATGACACATATGGTCGACCACCTGCAAGCTTCCTCTTTTAGCTGCTGCAGCACATAAGCACTATCTCCTTAGGCAAAATAGTGTTCAGCTAAATAGCCACATGCAGTATAACATACTAAACAGTACAGGTACCCCATCCCAACCGCAGCCTCATCAACCGCTAAACTCACGCATCCACAGTTTGGTAAATGCAACAACCCTTGCTAACCACGCAATGGTTATTGCTTAACCCTTGCTTATCCACGGGATTTAACACTAACACTAGCGTTTGGCGCCACGACCCAGTTGCATCAACCAGCTTCACACTAGCATCTTGCACTAAGATCCAGTTGTGATGTTGCAATCAACCAGTGAGATGTCGCTTCTCTTTTGGGATTAAGGTAAATCTCCGTTGATTTCTCTCTCTCTTTCACTGTGTCTGTGTCTCTCCGTGTCTGCAGATCCTGGCAGCCAATGCTCCCACACGTACTCCCCCTATCAGCGTGTATCACCCTCCATTGTCACCCACCATGATTTCTCTCTCCTCTGTATGTAGATCAGTCAGTCAGACAGCCTCGCGGATTGCTGCAGATGCGCCCAAACTTACTCCCCCTATCCCCACCACACCAACTACTGCACACCTCCCCCCCCCACCCCCCGTGTCACCCACCCCCCCCCACCCTCCATGTCAGCCAACACCCCCACCCTCCATGTCACCCACCACCCCACCTTCTGCGCACAACCCCCCCACCCTCCATGTCGCCCACCCCCCCACCCTCTGTGTCACCCCCTCCCACCCTCCATGTCACCCACCACATCACGTTCTGCACACCACTCCCCCCCCACCCTCCGTGTCACCGACCCTCCCCACCAACCACCACCCTCCATTGTCACCCACCATGATTTCTCTCTCCTCTGTATGTAGATCAGTCAGTCAGACAGCCTCGCGGATTGCTGCAGATGCGCCCAAACTTACTCCCCCTATCCCCATGTATGTTATAACTGTGTATGTTTTTTTGTGTTTAGTTCTACGTAACATGAACTTACTCCCCGTATACCCATGTTTCCCATAGGGCCTTGCATTTTCCAACCGCGGTTTTACCAACCATGGAGTTGAACATATCCCCGACAGTTGGGGAGGGATACCTGCATAACATACTAACAAAACGAAACTGGGTAGTTTAAGAAAAATTAAATCCTTTTAATTTTTAAGATTTAAAAAATCTGATCATTTTTTAAATCCCCAAATTAAACAGATTCAGGGTCATTAAGTAACATATGTATGTCAAAGAAATCTTTGTCAAGCTGACTGCTACCTGAAATTATTACTATGGTAAAAGCCCACTTATCCGTGACCCAATGAACTGTAACTTCTGTATAACAGGCACCTCAAAAAACAAGGTCCCCATCTGAATAACCGGATCTATCTGGTACAATCGCAGTGGCGCATTTAATGAGTCAATTGTTGCACTAGAGTACAGTACGATTAGTTTTGAATGCTGCTAGTAGTGGCACTTCCGGTTGTTCTTAAAGAGGCACTGTTTTTCTTCTCCCTCTTCCTTTTCTCTCCCTCTTTTTTTCTTTCTCTCTCCCTCTCCAGGGAGGCAGGGAGAAAGAGAGCGTGGGGGATGGGGGGGGGGGGGGAGAAAGAGAGGGAAAGGAGGGGGGAGAGGAGTGGGAGGAGGAGAGAGAGGTGGGGTAGAGAAGGGGAGAGAGAGGAGTTGATTAATTTAGATGGAAAATGAGAGGAGTGGAGGGGAGTTGGGTTTGGAGCCATTGAGATACCAGACTGACTGAATGTGTATGTGTGTGAAAGAGAGGGGGAAGGAGGGAGAGAAAGAAAAAAAGTGGAAAAAAACTCTTCCGTTTGCCATGATAGGAGTTTGCTTTGTGATTGTGTGCTGTGCTTATAGACTGTAATTGATATTTATTGGTTTATTGGTAAGTATCCATACAATATTCTGTTATTATTTAGTCTATTATTAATATGGTATGTTTAAAAAAAGTTATTTTTTTTTTGTGTTGGGTTTTCAGCAGCTGGCTGCCCGAATATCCAGCATGCGGTTTAACCGGTATTGTCCAGATCCCGAGGGTGCCAGATAAATGGGCTTTTACTTTATAATCCTCAGTATCTAAAATCAACATTCATGTACATATCCAGGGTTGCTCACTGTGCACTATTCCTCTATCTGTACAACTGGTGTTACAATGAAATGGAGGCAGTTTGCCTGGAATGTACTGATCAGTGGTAAGGGTATAATTTTCTTTCTGTTAGTAATTACCTGAAAATTACCATATAGGGTTGCCTTAGATCTTGATATTTTGAGATATGAAAATGAATTTTTTTTAAAAGCACACCCAAATACCAGTAATACTTTGTTTTCTTCCACAATGCTTACTGCAAAGTGTTTTGAGATGTTTGACTCACAATAAGGGTTCTTTCAACTCGCCCACTCTTGCCACACTGTGCATAAATTTTTCAGGATTAGATAAACAGGGTGTGTTCCTCTGGCACATTCCATACTAGACAAACAAAAGCCATACATATGTGAACTCTCAGTAGTAATTCGGTTTGGAGACTCTCAAGCACAGTGAATGGTCTCTGCTCGTCAGATACTCCACAGACAGAAAATAAAGTTCCAATTTAATCTAACAGAATTCAGCCTGTAATACTGCTGATTATTTCTCCTAAAATGATTACCCATGGTCTTACTATTTCAGACATTGCCATCACCAATAAAACAATCTCAAACCATTACTTCATCTCCTTTAACTACTCCATCCCACTCCCTGCCGCTCAACCCGATTCTATCGCCTTCCGCACCGGAAGGACGGACAAAATCATCCCTACACTCCCTCTCCGCTACTTGCAAGTCATCTGAACTTCGCCGAACTTCCATAACAACTGTACTTCCTCAGTCAGCCTCCTTCATAACTCCCTTGCTGACATCCTTGTCCCCATCACCTTCCACAAAGCTTCCTGGTACACCAGCTACCTCCTCTTCCTCAAGTCATAGGTACCTTCCAATGAATGCATCTGGCTCAAATCCAATCTAATGGACCACCACCAGATTTTGTGGATCACACCAAACCCTATCACTCTGGCTCAGCTAAGTCATCCTTCTAATCCAGCATCATGCCTCAGGTTCTCTTTTCCATTACTTCGGCCACCTTCCCATGCCCTACCTCTCTAACTTCAAATGCAAGATGATGTAATTCCTCAAGTCCGTAATCCCAAACTCTTCCCTCCACATGCATTCAGAACTCTGCAGCTCATGTCCTCCGTCTCATTAGGCTCAGCAAGCTTATCAACTCCATCCTTGCCCTATTGCACTGGCTCCACATTCCCCAGAAGATTTGAGTTGAAGATCCTTTTATTCACTTTTAACCTTTCACAGTCCTGCCTCATCTTACTTCTGTGACCTTCTAAAACCTACCAAACTAGCCCTCTCTCTCCACCAGCAGACAATGGCCAGCTTCACGTTCCTCGCCCTGCCCGCCTTACAATCAGCACTCGGGCCTTCAGCCTTTCCGCAATACTCTGGACCTCTATCCCAAAGTCCCGTAGCCTTGTCTCTTCCCTTGCCTGGTCCTTCTCAAGACCTTCCTGTTTAACAACAGGTACAAATCATTGACCTCCCGAAATGATAGGTACTAAATACATGAAATGTGTTGTTGTAAAATCACAATAGGCTATTGCTTTATTTTACTGCAGTATTTACATGATGTAATATCACCTGAGTATGCATAATTCTATACTACATGTTATAGTCTGACCGGGGAAGGCTTCTAAATGTAAAGTGGAGGAATCTTTTGTAATCATGTTGTTATTGAAATCCGCCAAAAATAGAACAAAACAGGCTGTTAGAATAAGAAATCATATGGTAAAAGTGAAACAGTACATATTTCATGGTCACAGCTCTCTAGTTCACTTATTAATAACAATCCACTCATGTCCCTGATGTTCACATTAATGAATTTTTAATATTCTGCTATGCTTCTCAGTACCAACTCTAAATTATAGCAATTCAATAATCATTTCTGAGCATAGCCTGGTGCTGCTTTCGACCGAGACATATTTGCTAAATCAAATGTACAAATTCACCAGACTTCAAGTCTCTGGAGTGGTCCATATTGTTAAGCTGTGCATTGCAGCAATGCTTCAACGTTTTGAAACATGGCAAGAGACTTCTCACTTCTGATTTTCCTTAAATTGTTGAGACATAAATGGTAAACTAATTAATAGAAAATACAGCTGAATGTCCCAGTGCAAATGGAAAGAGCAGAACAAATCAACTTCTTTCAGCAGCAGAGCTACCATTATATAATGATCAGCAAATCCTCGAAGGGAAAACCACAGTAAGTAAAATGCAATGCTATCACCAGTCCAGTTCATGCTAAGGATACTCATGTACATATTAAGTCAAATGGATAGATTTAATGATGATCTTATTCAATATGAGAAGTGGGAAGGAGGAACTTCAGATGCACCAATGCTCAGGAAAATAAGGAAACTGAAGAAGACTGTGCTAGTTATTTGCTAAAGAAAAAAGTAGGTTTCCATAAGTAAAACTGGATGATTTGGGCAGGATATGAATCACGACTGAACAGTAGTTGGGAAATAATTATCATTCTGAAATAAAAATCCTATATAGAGTATATCAGCATTTTGCTTTTAAGGAACATCAACAACAACAACAAAATTACAATTGTATAGCGCCTTTCACGTCAGAAGGACGTCCCAAGGCGTTGGACAGAAAATACCTGTATTTGAATAAATAACATTCTTTCCATTGGGTCTTGTCTTCTTTATGTCAGGAGAAAAGATATACTGTCAAGTGCAGTGACTTGTGGGCGAATGTAGCAGCCAATTTGTGCATAGCAATGTCCTGTACATAGCCTTGAAATGAATGACCCATTTAATTTGGGGGTTTATTGGTTAGAACACTGGGAGGAACATTTTTCTGTTTTCAAATAGTGCCAAGGGATCTTTAACAGCACTTGAACAGGCAGATGGAGCTTTTGTTTAATGTTCCATCTGAAGGAAGTCACCTCCAACAATGTGGCATAACCCGGCAGTGCATTTGAGTGCCAGCATTGACTTTGAGTTTCACATCCTGACATGGGGCTTGAAACCACAACCTTCTGATTCAGAGGTGAGAGGGCTCCCAACTGAGCCAGGCTGATGCACAGTAATGTGGTGTGTAGGGAACGGCGATATGAGATTTTTCCGGATATGGATATATCGGTTTGCTCATACCTAGTTAAACCGATCTATCGAGTTTTTATACTGCGCATGCGCGTGCATTGGTGGCGCGCGCGCATTTATGGTGCGCGCTCAGTCGCGGTGCGCGCGCATTGACGGTGCGTCCGCACTGACGATGCGCGCGCAGTCGCGGTGCACACACATTTCGAAATGCGTGCTCTAGGTCCAGAAAGTTTGTAATGTTGGTGTCAAGGTCTGTTGAATTATACGATGTTTGCTCCCTACCTCCCCCTCTCCTTCTCTCCCTCCCTCCCTCTCCTCTCTTCCTCTCTCCTTCTCTCCCTCCTTTCCCCTCGCTCCTTCTCTCCCTCCTTTCACCCTCTCCTTCTCTCCCTCCCTCTTCTCTCTTCCTCTCTCCTTCTCTCCCAACTTTCTCCCTCTCCTTCTCTCCCTCCCCTCTCTCCTTCTCTTCCTCCTTTCCCCTCGCTCCTTCTCTCCCTCCTTTCCCCCTCTCATTCTCTCCCTCCCTCTCCTCTCTTCCTCTCTCCTTCTCTCCCAACTTTCCCCCTCTCCTTCTCTCCCTCCATCTCTAAACACAAAATAGAACACACACACACCAAAAACAAAATCTAGAGATTTATTCTCCTCCATTTCTTGCTTGAAACTAGCATGTAATGTCCACGTGTAAATGAGATCTATTACAATAGAAAAGAGAGACAGACAGTCTGACTGTTAGAGTTAGAAGCCAGATTATCACTGTTTCTATGTGTGTGTCTGACTAGAGACACACTATGTGTGTGTCTGACTGGACACACACATAGAAGCAGTGATAATCTGGCTTCTAACTCTCACACACAAAAATAACAAAAATAACACTTACAGCCACAAAATGCGACTTATTTTTATGTAGTCTGAAGTCTGAATTAATGTCCTTCGCCATTGGCAAGCTCTCCTTTGCTATGCAAAAAGTGACAGCGTTCGTGATACTTTGCCACTTTTTGTCCCCTCTCTGGTACAATGTTCTCCTCTTAAATAAAGCAGGAATTGTTTGAGCTGCACTGGCCCCACCACCTGTCGCTTTCTCCGAAGCGCTGGTTCGACTTCCTGCTGTTGTCGACAATAATTTCGCTCTGAGGGCAGCGTGCTGGGCGGGGTGGTGCTGCTTAATGTGATGTCGCAGGTTGCTCGTGCTCGAATCAGATGTCTTAACCAAGACCTTGCAAACTGTACATCTATACACACCATTACTGACTGCATTGTTTTCAAAGTAGTCCCATACGGGGCTTCTTTTCCCCATGATGAGAAAGGTAAATTTTCAAACTACAATTTTCAGCGATGCGACTTTGTTAAGACGCCACGACTCACGTCGAATATACACAGTAAAGTGTGCGCGTGCATCGGATGTGCGCGCGCGTTAATTGTGCGCGCGCACCGAATGTACACGCATTCCATGCTCTAGGTCTAGGAGGTTGCAATGCCGGCGACAAGGTAAGCTGGAAAAGATCGCATTACACTGATAATACCAACAATATTGATATATTGCCAGGAACGATATTAAAAATATAACGATGTATATTTTTAAAATCGAATCTCTCGATATAACGTTTTTTTTTAGAATCACCATATCGGCATACCGATCTGAAAATCATATCGGGTTTAATCGAAAAACCGATACATCGCCGTTCCCTAGTGGTGTGCATTCTCTAATATGGAATGTGTGATTGCACACTGGAGAAACATAATGTTGAATGAATTATGAAATCAAATGAGCAAAGGCTATTTGATTTAATCGAAAAACTTTCTTGTAATCTAGTAACTTTGGAAATAATTTTTTTTTAGTCAATCAATCCATCACCATGCTAAGAGTATCTAAACTAAGCTACAACAACTTGGACTTATACAGCGCCCTCCATGCCGGATGACATCTCAGAGTGCTGATTTCCATGCATCCCACCTACACATGGGAATGGAATGCACACACTCTCCCTGTAGGGACACATCCTGGTTACCTAATTCTGGAAAGTATAAGGTGCTGGTTGGCAAGAGCGATGGCTTGGGGACCCCAGAGTGTGTGTTGGGAGTTCTGCTGGAGTCTATCAGCTAAAACCGCATAGCTTGCAATTGATATTGTTGTCTGGCAAATTGCTTATCCAGCTAGCACTATCCTAACCGTTAAGACTTTGGCTTGCAGGATTAACAGGACCTGACCCTAGACATACCTCCCTCAGGAATCAGACTACCGAGATCGCCACAGAGGGCTGGATCAATTTCGAGCTTCCATTATAATAATCACTTTGTTTGATGTAGTGCATTATCATTTCTTCGAGAAGTCTTGAAGTACTTCAAAGTACTTCACAGAATATACTGTAAAGTGAATAGAATGTATATTTTGTGGGCTGTGTATATTCCATTCCAAGTTCAGCTCCAAGGTCACCTAGTTAAAATAGCTTACTTAGCTAATGTGACCAATATTTGGATTTTATGCTGATTGAACACTTGTGAATCTTATAGGTTTCAGGACAAGATATTCAATGTCTAGGTTTTTGGGAGACTTCCTCTCATTTTCAAAGAATGGTGTACTATATATATAGATGCTCAATTTTAAGAATGGGGATCTAAAGCCGTCCGGCGTGGAGGGCGCTATATAAATCAAAGTTGTTGTTGTTGTTGTTGAATTAAGACACATCAATGAACTAGAAAAAAGTTCTCGTGAATTTCCTTAAATCCAATATTTCAATAAAATAGGAATAGAACAAAACCACAGTTACTCACTGTAGTAAATCATTCATCATCACATCATGAATATTCTTTGTTAGAAGTTAAAAAGTCAGAAAAAAGGAACAAAAGACAGAGAGGGCCACTGTATTTTAAATAATTTACAAGTATATTGGCTTAAAGGTAATTTATGTACCAAGACTGCCTTATTCGCAAAGTTATTTTTGATACACTTTGTTTTGAAATTTATGTGTTAAGGTACATTAAACCGAACAGTTGAGAGATGATAGATCATAACTCATGCAAAAACAAAAGTTTGCTGTTAACACACTCAGCAACATATCTGACAGTGACAACAGGAGGTAGTAGAAGAGACTGATTGTAAATACATTTTGAAGAGCATTAAAGTGGATTAGTGGCACAAGCTATGGAAAACTCCACTGGTACTACTGTCAGCAACAGTTACTCTTAAGAATTCTCTCCCAACACTGCAACCTATAAACGAGTCCCTTCTGGCTGCAAAGTATAACTGGATGCATGTACTGCAAATCAACTATCTAATCCAGACAGATGTTTGTAGCAGTCACCTCTGGGTCTAAAGGTTGTGGGTTCAAACACTGTGTTGAAACTTAAAATCAGTCTAGGATGATGACATTCTTGTTCAATACAGGGAAAGAACTACAATGCCATCTTTCAGATGAACCATTAATCCAAGTTCCAGTTTGTCTGCACCTTGGGATGTCCTCCCGACATGAAAGATGCTCTAAAAATGGAATTTTGTGGTTATTGTCTGTTCAGATGGATGTTAAAAAGTTCTCATGATGTCATTGTAAAGATAAGACAGCTTTTCCTAGCATGCTAGGTTTGTCCAGATTATCTAATTTCTCAGCAGTCACAAACTGCATACAGACAATTAGGCAATTACTAAAATGTTGTAATATCTACTCTATTATCTAAAAATAAATCTTAATTTCTTTAAGACTTATTAGACACTGTAATGATACCATGACTGTTTGGTCATCGTGTATATCCACAATACTGATAGTATTACCACATCACTTCAGCAATCACCTACAATAATACTTTGGAAACACTAGAACGTCATTTGACAAACCAATACACTTACTTTGCCCATAACCTTACTTTAGATAAGAACATAAAAGCAGTATTTTAAAATATATAAAATTTAAGGTTTGTTCAAAACTACAAAAATTTATAGTGTGATTTATTTTCCAGCCACCAAGTGTCCCCATATTATGGCCTTGAAGAATACAATACACATTTATATAACACCTTTTATTTTATAGGGGGACTTCATTTCTCAAAGTACACGCAGACACATACAGAAAAATAAAATGAAATGTTACTTTATAGTTCCATGCTTATGCCAGAGGGTTTTAAAATGTACACTGCATGGACAGGTAACATTTTAAAATCACTCAAATCAACTAAATATTCAGTTATTGAAAGTTCAATTTAAAGTTTTCAAGACTCAACATCTGATCAATAGCTCTCTGTAGAAAAAAAAAAATCTTGCGTATATTTCTACTCTTCTCCTGAAAACATTAGATTGCGTTCCCCCTCCCCTTCTTCTAGGATAATTTCCTGAGAGTCGCTAGTCCTCCAGTTCTTGACTATAGGTATTGGCAAGCTAGCTTCAATGCATTGTAAATGAGCCCAATCCTTTCTTTACTTGACACCAAGGGCACTAAATAGAGACCAGAAATAGGAAGCAAAGCTACCCAAAATGAGGTCAGTTGCAAAGCCTCATCATTAGGTTGCCCCAGCAGCTATCAGACTTCTCTTAGCAATGACTGGGATTCAAATCTGGACACATTTGGCTTCTGTGACCTAATGCTACACAAGGCAATGCTTTTAGCCACCACCTCCACCACATATCGGATACAAAGAGCTGAATAATTTAATTTTGCAGATTTAAATAATGTTTGCTATGGGAATGCCAATGTGCTAACACAATTTATATAATAAAACAATTTCACCTTTTAAAAGAAATCTAATAGACCAAGTTGTTTCAAAAGGGTACATACAAAAAATCATTAAGGTAGATGAATTGGGACTGGGAAATGTGTTAACATGATTCTCTGAATAATTCTAGTTATAGTTATATTCAGGCAATGTTGTATTGATATCTAAACAGAGCAACAATAACAGGTTTACATAGCACCTTTCATGTACAGAGGACGCCCCAAGGTACTGGACAGTCCTGGGTTGCACCCGAGCTAGCAGTAGGGAAAAAGATAACTGAAGTTTGGTCAAAGGGGGTCTTGAGGCGGACCTTCAAGAAAACGGAGAAGGGGCTCCAAGATGGAATTCCAGAAAGTTGGGGAGGATACACTGAAAGCTGAACTGCTAATAGTGATGTGGGAAGGGTGGGGGAGGGTGGGGCATAGAGAAGGGAATGTGAAGTAGGCCATAAGGTTCTGACTGGCTCTGCAAGGTGGAATAAGCAGTCATGAAGCTTAATGCTGTTAGCGCCTGAGAAATTTATTTTTAAAATGTTAGAAGTTTGATTCAGGTCCAGAACTATAAACTGCAAGAAAGCAAGATATACACGAGGAAGAGGGGATAAAAGGGTTATGGGTAGGAGTGAAGAATGAGTAACTCTCATGAAGTATAAATGCAGATTCAGACTAGTTGGGCCTGATGGTCTGCTTCTGTGGAGTAGTCTTTGTGAAACTATATAAGGCTGAGATAATGCAGCTAGTGTATTCAGCCATATGTAAAATGGTAATTCTGCCTTAAACAGGGGAAATCCCAGAACTGTCTGCACAGGTCACAACTTGCATTTGACAAGAGCTTTATCGTGCCACAACCTGGTAAAGCAAAGAGCACAAAGAATATCAAACAATTTCATAAATCAGTGATTAGATCATTATTCACACTCAACAAGGAACATAAGGGATCCCAAAATGTATTATGCATCCGTTTTTAATATATCCAGAATGGACAAGAATTCTAATTCTGCACATTCTTACAATCTAATCAGACTGCAAGGCTTCTGAATTTACTCAAGGAATTCCTTTCATCATTTGTAGAGGAAAGGCTAAATTTACCTTACATTTTAACTAAAGGCAGAAAACCCATGTTGATCTATTGCTTGGATGCTATTACATGCTCAACTGATGGCTCTGAACATACTCAGTGTAAAACAGTTTCTCAATGCCAGAATTACCTTGCAGCACAGCCTCTGATGTCAGCCCTAAATTCTGCACCAGTGCTGCAAGATAAACAAGGTGATGTGGTTGCCTGAAGAGCCATTAGGAAGTGGCTCTCTGCACTGCCAATAAATAGTTAATCCACTTTAGAATATATTCTGTGAAGCACTTTCAGACATCTCAACAATAGGATAAGGCGCTATATCAAATGCAAGGTTTATTATATTATTATTATGTGTTGTCTTCTGTAACACCAACCCCCAACCTTATCTCAATAATAATAGTTCTTGTAGTTGATACAGTGCTTTTCATATCTTCTAGATATCTCAAAGCACTTCACAGAATGTACTGTAAACTGAATTGACTGTATATATGTGGGTGAAATGTGACAGCCAATTGCTCACAACAGTGTCCCACAATCAATTGTGGATTGAATTTACCATTTTTTTTAGGGATTATCATTAGGCGTGGGGAGTAAGGAAACTTACCCAAGGTTACACCCTGCCTGGAATTGAACCCGGTCTCTTGCTTGAACGCCGCTGAGTTACAACACTCTAACCACTGAGCTACAACACTCCACAGAATAGGCTTATTCTGGGGCAGCAATATTTTTCCTGTTTTATAACATCTGACAATAAGGAAACAAAGAATGGAATTCTAAACAATTGCCAAGAGTGCAGTATAATCCACTCTGGACTATAAACAAGGTTGAATTCCTCAGCAGTGGCAACACAGGATGTTGTAGAGGAAACTGCTCTATAATATGATATACTTATGCCAGTAAACCACCCATTACTTTAAGATCATTGTATACTATATCCTCTGAGCCTTCACATCCCAATTTGTATTCCACTAAAGGAAGTTATGAAGTTACCAACGTAACAATGTATCTGCTCAAATTATATTACATACCCGCACCCATTCAGCGTTAACCAACTTCATAACTGCTCCTTTGTTTCTACAGTGAGGGATAACATCGAAACTGTAGCCAAGAGGAAACTTGCTAAATTAAAAACAAATCACATATAGCAGCTACTCTAGTATCTTTGGTTTTGTTCCTGCAATACATCTGATGATAGTTTGTTTGTTCACTCACAGCAGGATGTGTTCAAGATCTGTCACAATTATATAAAGCAAGGAGGGAAAATTTAAAGTTTCTACCAACATCCAAATGACAAAGTATATCATCATCCTAATAATATCAGATTCTTTGTTCTGGACAATATTGATGATTTATATTATTTGCTTTGAATTTCACACTAACTAGTAAGTTTGGACATTACAAATACAAAATATAATAACACTTATATTTGACATAGTGCCTTATTAGATTGTGAGGAGAATAAACCTTACATTTGATGTAGCACATAATCATGTCTTTGAGACTTTACAATACATACTGTAAAGTGAATTGACTGTATATTTTGTGGGCAAAACTCATCAGCCAATTTGTGCACTGCAGTGTCACATAAACAGTCGTGGATTGAGCGACCAATTGATTATCATTTTTTGAAGGATTTTTACCCCCAGAAAAGCAATCTGCCAATCTACTAACAACAGGTTCCTACTTACTGCTAAATAAACAGTAAGTATAGAAACTTTTCACCCTGCCAAAAATCGAACCCAGGTCTCTCACTTTGGAGGAGAGTGCTCTGACTACTTGAGCTATAGGTTTCCACAATGTACTACAAAGGAGTGGCAACCTAGACTTTGAGTTCAAAGTCACGACTCGAGTTTGAACCCACATATTCAGTCCCTGTGCATGTTGGGGGGAGGGGGTGGGGGGAGAAGAGAGAACAAATGTTTTGTCCCAATCTCTCCAATGACTAAGTTGGTGAGTGTATTACCTGGCTTGTGAATACCCAAGTCATGTATTGCAAATAATATCCAAGATCCAAATTTGCAATCCTAAATGTTACTACAATTTGCCTCAATAGCTTGCAGCTCTGGTGGAGACACAAAGAAAATCAGCTAATCCCAGTGACCCTTCGAGACAGTGTTCATTTCAAGTGTGGACTGGATGGGTGGGGCTTGGTTTAACACTCCCACAGTTAAACAGCATCAATACAGTACAGTACTGTACTCACCATCAACTTGAGACATGTATAATGGATACTGGGGGAGCATGCCTACTATAGGCAGTAATCATTAACAATAGTAGTTTTAAGAAAGGGGCCCGATTCTCACCAATAAATTGGGTCCACGCCTTTGTCACCTCTTGGCTGGACTATTGCAACGCCCTCCTCGCCGGTCTCCCCTCCACCACAATCCACAAAATCCATCTTATCCAGAACTCTGCCGCCTGCATACTCACCCGTTCTAAGCTTCGCTCCCCCATTACCCCAGTCCTTGCCAGGCTTCACTGGCTCTCTATCCCAGAGAGGATCGACTTCAAGATCCTCACCCTGGTTTTAAAATCCCTCCACTCCTCTGCACCCCCCTATCTCTCTGATCTCCTTTCCCCACAAACCAGCACCTGCTGCCTTCGCTCCTCTGGGTCTGGCCTCCTCCATGTCCCCCGAATCCTCCGCTCCACCCTCGGCGGCCGTGCCTTTAGCCACTACGCCCCAAGGCTCTGGAATTCCCTTCCTCATTCCCTTCGCCTCACCCCCTCTCTTCCCCGTTTCAGGTCACAGTTGAAGACCTTTCTCTTCGGCCGAGCTTTCGGTCACCTTTCTGCTCCTGCCTCGATCCCGGAATCCGCTACTGTGAAGCGCTCTGAGACGCCATCCGGCGTGGTGGGCACTATATAAATCAAAGTTGTTGTTGTTGTACAATGACTATATAATACTGTGTAAATTTTTGAGCGCAATATAGCATAGTGAGCACTGGCAATGAAATGAATAGCTTTCCTCTAGCGTCCGTCGATATGGAAATTTTCCGATATTGATATATCGGTGGGCTCATATCAATATATACTGATATATCGATATCACCGGGTTTTTTAATCCTGTGTGTGCGCGTGCATTCGGAGGAGCGCACGTATTCCGATATGCTCTAGGCCTAGGAGGTTTGCAATGCCGGCGACAAGGTAAGTTTAAAAAGTTTTATATTATACCGATATAACCGATATATCGCCGGACACGATATACCAATATATTGTGATATACCAATTTTGGGGGGATACCGAATTTCTCAATATACCGATATATTCAAATTTGCAATATCGGCTTATCAATATGAAAAATTATACCGATATAACCGATATATCACTGGACACTACTTTCCTCATATAACAAACAAGCTCCACAACTGACCTATTTATATGTTTCAACTAATTTCCATTTCAACAACAACAAAAAATGTTTCACTATACATATCAATAGTAATAATCCCGTAAAAAAATTGGTCATTTCAATCCACGACTGTTTGTGGGGCACTGCTGTATGCAATCGGCTGCCGCGTTTCACCCACAAATATACAGTCAACTAACTTTACAGTATATTCTGTGAAGCGCTTAGAGACGCCCAAAAGATGTGAAAAGCGCTATATCAAATGCAAGGATTATTATTATTATTATCATCAAAACCTGGTTCAGGACCATGCAGAGAATCATGTGTTTTGATTAGGTGCTGAAATACATAGCTAACTAACACCAAGGCATTGTATTCAATTTTACAAAATAATATAGATAGATAGAGCTGATAAGACTGACAGGACAGAGATTGGTGAGAATCAAGTCGGGCCTTTTTTAAAAATATATATAAATAATTCAGGATCACTTAAAACAACTTTATCCAAACGTTCACCACGTAATCCGAAGTAGACAGGGTCACAAATTCATCAAATACTGCACACACACACACACACACAAACAATGTGATTTTCACCGAAAGTAAGGTAACAAAAGCAATGTTCCTGCAAACTAACCAGAGGCATTGGCGTTTGAAGGTGTGTGTGCTCCACACCCTGAGAGCAGAACAGGTAAAGAAAGGTTCAGTGCTCACACACAGTGACACCAGAGAGATCACTGTCCACCCGAGGTTTGGACATTAACACCGAGGATTCAGGAGTTCACTCTCTACAAATGTGAATGTAATTGTTGCTTGTGCCTCCTGGCTCCTCACCTCACCTCACCTGCAGGGAATGGGTGGGGGGGGGGGGGGAATCCCACGAATTCCCACCGTATTTACTTCATCGGCCGGGCTCTCAAGTTACTGAAATGTGATCTGATTCTGCAGCACAGAGGTTCTCGTGTGTCTGTGTCTGTGGGGAGGGGGGACGTAAATGCAATGTTTTATGCTTCGTTTCCAATACAGTGAACAGCTGTAAGTCCCGTCCCCCCCCCCCCTCCCCCTGCCCACAAACAAGTTTAAAAGTAAATCGTGCAATAAACTATCATATCCCCCCCCCACTCTCTGTGGAACCACGTTAAGAACTCGATTCACTGAATGTATTCACGGCTGATCGGCACGAATTGTTTTCCCAACACCGAGTTAATCATAATAATAATAACAAATGCCAACACTCCCTGCTCAGATTGACATGTGAACACCCGGGAGTCAGTCTCTCCCCCACTTTCGGCCCAAACGGTCTCGCTGCAGGAACCCACGCAAACTTGCAACTAAAGTCTTCCGATACCGATCAACTTCCTTTCGCGACATTGTTGCCTTCCCTCTCTCCCCCCCCCCCCCCACACACACACAGACAGACAGACACATACTGTACCGTCAACACACATGCAGTCAGAGACACAGACACAGAGTTGTGCTTTCTGCACGACCGACTGAGTTTAACAGCGACACAGAGCCGCCGCCGGCTCCATTGCCTTCCCCAGTCAGTGCTCACCTGCGTGCTGAGGCTCCCCTGACTGCCCGGTCTGTCTGTCTGTCAGCTTGTGATCGCCCGGCTGCTCACTCTCTCTCTCTCCCTCTCCCTCCCCTCTCGGGGCTGTGCAGCCTGTTGTTGTTGTTGTTGTTTTTTCTCTGGTTTAAAACAAAATATTGAACCTTTTGGGCAGCGCGACACTGACACTGGAGGAGAGAGGAGCCGGGGGCTGGGGGGGGGGGCGGGGGGGGGGGGGGGGGTCAGCTAGAGGAAGAAGAGGAGAGCACAGCACCCACACACACACACAGGAATAAAACAAAAGTTGGGCACTGCAGAAAAGCAACACAAGGTGGGGAGGCAAATGGGTGGAAGCGATGATTCAGATATAAAGGCAAGCGGAGTGGGGGAGGGGGGAGGAAGGGGAGGAGAGATGCAACTACCGAGGTGAGTGTTGAGGTGAGTGTGTGTGTCAGAGAGAGAGAGAGAGGGGGAGGGAGGCAGAGCGCAGCACTGACAGGCACAGCTGGGACGGACGCTCTCTCTCTCTCTCTGCTCTAAACTCCACAACTCGCTCCCGGGACCGCCTCAGCTGTCAATCAAACACCGCGCTCCATTGCTGACGTCACCAGCTGTCCCGCCCCCCCCCCCCCCCGCCGCCACCGGCCTTCACCCCCCCCCCCCCCCCCCCCCCGCCGCTCTCCTTTTCCATGACGCGCACCTGCCAATCAACCGTCCGCTCCCTCCCTCCCTCTCACCGCAGACAGGTAACCTTGGCAGGTTGGGCGGCTTCACCACCGATTGGGCGGGTTTTATGTTTTATTGTCCTGTGCAAAAAACTACCTGATTTTTTTTAATTCAAACCCTTAACCCCCCCACCCCCCCACACACATATATATATTTTGCCTACATAGGTACAGACTTTCAAGATCTCCTAAGTTTCAAGTTCTTAAGTTTCAAAAGCACTGAGCTAAATTGGCCGGCGTGCAACACATGATATTAGGCTACTTTTGAGCTAGTGTTTTGTCGGTTTTGGGGCTACAAAGAATAATTTTAATTTCTGGCAACACAGCAGGAGGGTAGGTAGGCATGAATGCAGAAAGAAGTGGGCATAGCATGTGTTTGGTTGGCTGTTGGCAACTGCCAATACCAGTCCAGGTAACAAGGTGATTTGGTAAGCCTATAGTTTAAGTGTTGCCCACCTCCCTACCCCTTGCATCACATATATATAACAACTTTGATTATATAGCACCCTCCAATGTGATCAAATAACTAAAACACGCTCATGTTTTTGGTCCACTGGTCAAGTGTTTTGACATTTGCAAGACCCCATCACTTAACAGTACCCAAATCAGACTGAGAGTTCCACATAAGTGGCAAAAACAGCAGAGTGGGTTTTTTTTTAGAGAGGGGGGAGAGATTGGAAAGTGTTAGCGTCCAGAGGGACTTGGATGTCCTTGTATACCAAACACAGAAAGTTAGTAAGCAGGTGGAGCAGGCAATTTGGAAGCTAATGGTAAGCTTTCATTATGAAAGGGTTTGAGTATAGGAGTAGGGAAGTCTTGCTGAGGCTGTATAGGGCCCTGGTGAGAACACACCTGGAATACTGTGTGCAGTTTTGGTCTCCTTATTTAAGAAAGGATGTACTTGCCTTGGAGGGAGTGCAGCGTAGGTTTACTAGGTTAGTACCTGGAATGAGGGGGAATGAGTTATGATGATAGGTTGATTAATTTGAGCCAATATTCTCTGGAATATAGAAGAATTAGAAGGGATCTTATAGAAACCTACAAGATTATTAAGGGGCACGACAAAGTAGATAATGGGAGATTGTTTCCCTGGGTTGGAGAAAATAAAACCAGGGGTCACAGTCTTAAAGTCAGGGGTCAGCCTTTTCACACTGAGTTGAGAAAAAGGGTACTCAGAGGGTAGTGAATGTATGAAATTCTTTACCCCAAAGGACTGTTGATGCTAAGTCCTTGAACCTATTCAAGACTGAGATAAATAGATTTCTCATTCATAAAGGGATTAAGGGGTATGGGGATAAGGCAGGTAGCTGGAGTTAGAATGGAATATCAGCCATGATTGAATGGCGGGGCAGTCGCGAAGGGCCGAATGGCCTACTCCTGCTCCTACTTCTTATGTTGTTATATGTATGTCACCTGCACAAGCAAAGTTACTTGTGTCTGGAATAGTAAGCATACACTCTCTCTGTAGAGGCATACACCCTGCTTGCCTAATTACTGAGAGCATTAGGTGCAAGATTGAAAAGCCTGGGGAACCGAGAGTGTGCTAGAGTTAACTAGATAAAATCCAGTTAAAATCTATTGAGATTTAGTCCAGTTTTAAAGATGTTTGCTCCAGGTTTTAAATATTGGTGTTTATGAATACTATTTGAAACTATACACTACTGTATATTCAGTTGTGAACAGTTACTATCAATGGCAAACTGCTGGAAAGAATTGTTCAAGAGAAGATCGCCGGAATTGTTTTTAGATCCATCAAAGGATGTGATCTAGAGACTATATGTTTAAACTCCTGTAGCTAAATGTGTACTTTGTGGAACAACTGTAAATATAAGAGTTGCCAAAACAAAGTTTTAGAATTGACGTCATATCATCTATACTCTCCTTGTTGCTGGGCGTGGCATTTATTCAATGTGAAAAATGCAATTACAACAAGTTGAGCAACAAGCCACAAAGAATAAGTGCTCAGAAATCTTGTACAATGAACACTAATCTGTAAGGAATCCCATATCAGACAAGATGGCTCAGCTAGGCAAGAATTTGTGGCAAGCAATGATGTGTGTGAACATCATCACTTGCAATAATAATGAAATTCTAACTTGCCTTGCCTTCAACTGCCTTTGGCTAGAACTGACCACATGCAGAAATCAATCGTCTTGAACCACTGTTGTGAAGATTATAAGGATAATTATCAAAAATATGTGCCTCAAAGATATGAAGCTGGTTTTCAATCATAGCAGTGCATCTGCACTTCTTCATTACCCTGTCAGCAGTTTTGTCAATCTATTGATATTTTAGAGAACTGGTAGGAAACCTTTGTGATATTTTAGTTTGAGATTGTGGAATTTGAACAATAGTCTTTAAAGATTTTTTTTATATTTGGCTGTTTGTGAGACATTCCTATGTGCAAATTGGCTGTCACATTTCACCCACAAAATACACAGTCAATCCACATTATAGTGGATTGACTATGAAGCACTTTGAGACATGTGTTAAGGTTCTATATACCGATTCCATTGGCTTCCGATCACACAGAAGATACAGTTCAGGATCCTGGTCCTTGCCTTCAAAGCCCTCCGTGGCCTTGATCCCCCCTACATCAGCGACCTTCACATCCCCCGCCTAGCCCGCCCTACCATTGCTGGGGTGGGGGCGGTGGTTCTTAAGCCACTTTGCCTCACCATCCAGAACTCTATCCCACAGTCACTCCACCTTGCTCTCTGTCTTGCCTCCTTTAAGATCCATCACAAGACCCTCTTTGACTGAGCCTTCGGTCACCCCACCACCACCGCACTTCAACCTCTCCTATCCCGATCCGCAGCTTGGGTCCGACACACCGGTAGTCCAGCACCGTGAGATGCCCTCTTGATGTGAAAGGCGCCATACAAATGTAATTTGGTGGTTATTGTTGTTATTTATTATTCCCTTACTACATTGGACTTGACAACAATTTGAAATGGTAGGATTATATGAGGCTATCATAGATTAACAAAACATATTTTCTAGCCTGTTTAATTTCCTTTTTAATTACTTCTAGATATAATAGTACTTTAGGAGGGGAGCTGCTGGTGTAGGGACTGCTTGATTATAGAAGCTTGAACCACTGAGGCGTGAGAATCAAATTTGTGTGACTTCAAATGGAGGGAGGGTGCCAAGAAACCCTAGATTTATTATAGCTGGTCAGCCAGGTGGTTATCAGGCAGAACTTGTTGTGAGGAGTTTTTTTCAGGCTTATCTTAATATACAGTAAGTACGGTTGAAAACAAAGGTTTTCAGTCAGGACTTGAAAAAAGGGAGGGCTGGGGCAAATAAGATGGATAAGAAAGTTCCAAAGTTCCGGAGCATCGTGGCTGAATTGCGATCTCCAATGGTGGAGTGGAGGGTTCAAAGGATAGGCAGGAGGACAGTGCAAATTGAGCAGAGGTGGTGGATTGGAAAGTGAGGGGGTTGGAGCGGTAGGGAGGTGCCAGGAAGTGAAGGGATTTGAAGAAGAGTATGAGGATCCTGAAGTCTATCCATTTGTTGATGGGAAGCCAGTGGAGCTTGCAGAGGTACTTTTAACATCAGGGCAACTGGTGCAATGCACCGACTGGCCCCTCTGGCCCCTCATATTGCGGGCCCCCAAAGTATATTTGAAAGTAATGCAAAAAATCATCGAAATGGGAGGATTTGGGTGTGCTGTGCTCTTGTCTACTGTTTAATTTAGCGAAAACCAGAGCTCTCCCCAGCCCGGCGGAGCAGGCGGTCCGCCTAAAGAGGCATCACATCCCCCGAAAGTAAATTTTTGCATAAAATAAAATTGTGCATGCATGCGCACTTATTAAACTTACCATCAGAGATGGGCCCCCTAAGAATATTGCACCGAGTAGTTTGAAGTCTTAAAAACGCCTCTGGGAGCTTGACTATTATGTAAGCATATATCTCAGACAACATTTCGGGTCTACAACCCTTCGTTGGAAGGGTTTGTTCTGACGAAGGGTTGTAGACCCGAAACATTGACTCTTTTTCCGTTCTCCGTGGATGCTGCTTGACCTGCTGAGTTTCCCCAGCAACTTTTGTTTTTGTTTCAGATTCCCAGCATCTGTAGTATTTTGTGCTTTGTTTAACTCAGACAATGGCCAGATAAAATTTGTGAATCACCTCATGGTTGATTGTGGGACATTGCTGATGCAAATTTGCTGCTGCATTTGGCTACAAAATGGAGTTGTTACATTTCGCAGCAACAATCCACTGAAGCACTTTAAGAGATGCTTTGACAATGCGATAGGATGTCTTTCCCAAAGACAAAGATTGTTTTTATTATATAATGTCACAGTTGTGAATAGCAAATTTATTTTTGTAAATTTGCAGTAACACCATCATAATTTTGTAGGTTTCATTGTAAATTGCCTCAGTATAAAACACCCTGGAAGATGTCGACTGCACTGATAGTATCTGCTGGCAAATAAATGGGACTAAATCAGAATGTCAGTCCATAAACCTCGGCAGTTTGTATGGTATAAAGAAATACTTGAGTGATCATCAGGGCACAGTGTAATCTCTTGAGTTCTAGGAGTGATTATAGTTTATAATGTGTTCAGATTCTGTAAGGTTTACAGCCCAGTAATCACTCGCAACTGGCCACCCTTTTGAGATATACACCATAATCAGTGGGAAACAATGATTGGTCTGCCAATGAGCAAGATTGGTTGGTCTGACAGACTTGGCTGACAGAGGAACTGGAGAACTAAAACCAATTCCAAGTTCAAAAATTAGTAGATTGAGAGCTCTTTGGCAACAAGTATCTATGATTTAACTCTCATGCTGCATTAGGTACAGTAACTCTTCCACACATTGTAGCAAAATCTGTAATCAGCATTTGAAGATCATTTTTTTTAAAGACTAAAATCCAGAAATTAGGCAGATATATGAATTACAGAATTCCTTGTAATTAATGTCATTTATGAAATTTCCGAGATTCCCTATATGAATCTATGCTCAAACTAGATGCTGTGTGTCTCCATAGGTACAGTGTTATTCCCTGTATAATTTACATTATCTTCCAATCATTTTGAAGCAAACAAATCAGCATTATAAAAGGATGCAATCTCCCCCCGATGGTACGGTTAATAAAAATAATTATGTTTGTATTTGATACAGTACTTTTCACATCTTCCAGATATCTCGAAACGCTTATTAATTAAATCTTGCTCAAGTGTACAGTTAGCTATTCTGGGGCATTGAACCAACGTTTCAGCAAGACATTCAGCAAGAATCTTAACAGAGTATCTTGTGGCTCAATGGTTAGAGCACTCACCTTAAATGAGAGACCCGGATTCGATTCCCGGCCAGGGCAAAATCTTGGGCAAGTTTCCTTTCTCCACATGGTTGATAATAATCCCTTAAGAAAACAATTGGTCATTTCAATCCACGACAGTTTGTGGGACACTGCTGTGCGCAATTGGCTGCGGTGTTTTGCCCACATATATACAGTCAATTCGCTTTACAGTATACTCTGTGAAGCACTTTGAGACATATAGAAGATGTGAAAAGTGCTATATCAAAATACAAGGATTATTATTATTATTATATATTATTTCATGATTTCTATATGCATCTACTTGCCAAAAGGCCAGGCATCAATCTACGCCAGATCAAGTTCATGGCCAATGACCATCAAAACACCCCAAATCTTAGCTCTGAGAAAAGTAGCAGTACAGATGCTGGAATTGATTTCATTTCCCTGGGCTCAAGAAGGGGAAATGGCAGCCAGTGTCTCTCATTCTGAATAACACTTATGTGTTTTGTGAATGTTGGGTGGGTACAGAATCACACTCTGCCGCAATACTGCACATGGGCAAAACCTTTGTCAATAGTCACTGGCTATGCTTATAAAATAAAATAATTGGTGACCTAGCAATGATCTGGAAAGTGGCCAGCAAGTAGTAACTTTGAGGAAGTTAAGGACTTCAGGAGAATAATAGGACAATGGAATAAAAAGACACAACAATTTGTGGCAGTTTGAGATCTTTTACCCTGTAATGACACAATGGATCACAATAGAGGCAAGAGAAATAGACTACTGTATAGACAAATCATCACTGACTTGTGCAGATTGGTTTGTGCTAAGAGACTGCATTGGCACATTCATCGCCCATGTCTTAAATACTGTAGTTGCAGTGAACACTGCAATAATTATCCACACGAATATAGAGAATCTAAATAAGAGGGTTTTTTTCCAGAATCAATGTATAGTATTAGCCTTGCTGCACAAATGACATCTAAGTAATACCATCAGTTTTGAGTAAAGTTATATTTTGGCAAAAAAATATGCTAATTACATAGATATGATGATTAATAAGGACCCTGTGTTTCTTTAGTCCTTATTTTATCCAGGTCCCTGGAAGACATGCTGAGCAGAGATGAGATGCTTTCTACAGAGAGAGGGGGAAAGAGGTGAATTGTTAGCTGAATAGGTAGCTCCTGTACATCTCCTAATGGCCAGCTTCGGAATCACATTGACAGTTCTGGGAACTCTGCCTGGGAACGATTTTAAGAGAAATGGGTACATTTAAAACTTTACTGTGGAAAGGGCTAGTGCAAATAGATAGTAATAACTTGACTTCCAAACAATGGAAGGGAAAATACATTAAAATTAGTTGTGTAATAATTATACCTGCTTAAAAGTCTTCCAACTTCAAGAAATGGAACAAAAGGGAAACAAGAAATGGAGAAATTAATTTTGGCTCCAAATGTAATGAGTACCACAAGTAGTCATCTCTTTCGTGAGCTTCCCTGAGTGCAATGCTTTGATTTCACTTTATTTAAGATGGATGAATTGACAAATAATAATTCTAATAATTCTTGCATTTGATATCGCACGTTATCACATTGTTGAAGACGTCTCGAAGCACTTCACAGAATACAACAACAATAAAATTGCACTTATATAGTGCCTTTCACTTCGGGAGGACGTCCCAAAGCGCTGAACAGTCAGGTCTGAACCCGAGCGGGGGGAGGGGGAGGGGGAGGATCAGGGTAGGGGGAAGGAGAGGGGGAAGAGTTAATGGGGGAGCCAAAGGCGCGGTCGAAGAGGAAGGTCTTGAGACCGGCCTTGAAGGAGGAAAGGGAGGAAGCAAAGTGGAGGGGCTGCGGAATGGAGTTCCACAGCGTGGCAGAAGAGAGGCTGAAAGCCCGGCTGCCGATGGTTGGACGGTTAGGGCGGTGGACGCGGGGCAGGCCTGAGTCTGCTGAATGGAGGGGGAGGGCAGGCTGGTAGGGAGACAGCAGGTCAGAGAGATAGGTGGGGGCAACGCCGTGAATGACCTTGAAGGTGAGGACAAGGATCTTGAATTTGATCCTCTGGGGGATGAGGAGGCAGTGGAGACGGACAAGGGTGGGAGTGATGTGATCGCGGAGAATATATCGTATAGTGGATTGACTGTGTATTTTGGGGGTGAAACGTGGCAGACGATTGTGCACAGCAATGTCCCACAAATAGTCATGGATTGAGTGACCCTTTTTTTTGGAAGGATTATTACCACCAGAAAGTGGTCCACCGTCTAACAACCGGTTGACAACCAGCTAACTACTTGTTGCAAGGTAAACAGAGGTGTGTGGAGTCAAGAAACTGTGGAGCAAATTATGTTTGCTTGAGTCTGATTGATCATTTCTCTCAGATCTAGAAACAAAGCAGTGTCTCCTTGAAGTTAAGCTTCTCTTAATTTCATAATCAAAGGTGGACTTGTGGTTTCTGTCATCATTTATATCTTTCTGCGCAAGTCCAACAAGCTTTGACAGAAGCTGAAAAAGCGCTTGCTCAATTAATCTTATAAGACTGCTAAGACAGTATGAGGACCATACCACTTCAGTTTTCAATGCGAATTTACAACTTTACTTCCAATATATCGGATTTCAATATGATTGCTTCTTTCCAAACATTCAACCGTATTTATTGGCAAGGATATGGTGCATGCACGGAGCTGTTCAATAATCTTTATATTTACCTCCTGTTTCTTTTCTCAACACAAAGGACTTAACTGTGGACAATTCCTTTTGAGCAGTTCTCACTGGCTATACTGTACAATGTAAAACACATAAGAGCAAAATAATATTCAATACTTACAACACAATAGCAGTTTCACCGTCATAAAGCATTCAGAAATTAAATCCTAAATGGCGCAACTTAAACAACAACACATGAAGGGAACATATTTGCCTGCAAGCAGCAAAGGAAATTAGTTACTCGAGATTACAAAGAAGATTAGATTGCAACATCTGCCATGTTAAGCAGCTCGGTGCAAATGAAAAGCATACCTTTTGTGCAGGGAGACATCTGGTGGTCATACCATAGATAAAAGAATGTATGGGATTACCTCGGTGTAGTACAAGCAATAAACTCCTGTCACACGCACAATTTTATACCCTGACAACTCTTTTGTGTTGGAATCAATCTGTTAAAATAAAACATATTTGAGGAACAAGCAGTAACAAAGCATAGTAGTTACAGTTCAGCCTTCTCTACTGAATTCCCAGGTCCAAGTTTGCCAGCACTCAACTCTGCCTCCATGTAAGCACATCATGTATGGGTGAACAGGTAGGGTGGCGGGGAGGGTGAAGGATATAATTTTTTTTTAAGAAGCTGCTCTGTGAGATCCTCTATGTAACTAACCGAAGAGCAGTCTAAGCAGAGTGTTAAAATAACCCTCTATTGTATGTCATATAGTTTATATAGAGGCCCATATGCAGAATAGTTACTTTTCACGTGCACAGGAGAATCTTTAAGATACACAGATTTCACATCGGGAGGACATCCCAAGAAACATCGGAACTGGACATTCCCAAGGCTTTATTTGGGTAAACATAAATTTATTTGTGGGGGGAGAGAATCTACCTACAATAAGAAAGAAAATTGTTGTAACACTCTGAAAAACGGAATTAAACTAAGTCCTAGAAAACAGGAGGCAAGATTATTGTGTAGGTGAAATGTTCAATCATGAATGTGCTCTTCCATTCATTAACATTAGCAGTATTTTTCTTCCAAAATTGCCACTACTTCTGCCAGCATACTTCTTCCTCTGTCCAGGAGAATGAGATACACACAACTCTGCAGTTGCTGAGTGACTTATACTTTCCACTTGTCAATCAGGAAATGGGCTTTTGTCAATTGGAACACAATGCAGTGTCTGTGTGGAAAGATTATTTCAGGCTATTGGCTTCTTGACATTTGAGTGGTGCACCAACTGGTGGGCTAACTGCGAACTGCTACAGCTCAAATCAGAGATTGCAACAAGAATCAGGAGTAGAGGTACTGTACTATATCACAATTTGGGTTGATGTGGCAAAGATTTCCAGCGCCTTGGGACGTCCTCCCAATGTGAAAGGCACTCTATAAATGTAATTTTGTTGTTCTTTCTCACCAGGGTCACTAGGTTCCTCTCATCAATCATAGTGATTCATACGACCAGACTAAATCATCTCTAAAATCCATCCCAGAGTCCTTGCCACTCGTTCCTGTCCTGATCTCTTTCAAGACATTTCACAAATTCGACCACACCTTTGCTAATCTTTCCTCTCCCTACCGACATCAGCTCCCACCCCATCGTGGGTGGCAAACCCGCACCGTGAAGCACTTTGAGATGTCCTCCCCACACGAAAGGCACAATATAAATGTCTGTTGTTTAGCACGATTCTTGCAATTGATGTAGTGCCTTTAATTTACTTATTGAGCTTTTGTTTCCTTACTCCATACGCCTCTGTTTACCTCGCAGTAAGATGGAACCCAGTTGTTAGTCGATCGGCGGATCGCATTTCTGGGAATAATAATTCCTTCAAAAAAAGAAGGTTAGTAGTAATATTCTCTAATATTGGACTGGAATATCAACATAGACAGTGAAATGCAAGTCTTGATAGGGAGCTTGAATCCGAAACCTTTTGATGTAGAGACAGGAGTGCTTGAACCACGTTGACACCTACAACTTGATAGATATTATATTCAGAATGTTATGCAATTGCATTTTTGTAAAGTGAATGAGCCTTAGAATTATATTTTCATTGGTACATTTCCCAATAAAACTAGAGGCTAGCATATTGATCATCAATTGTTCATATTTTACCAACAAGGAGAGAATAATATCATAGGAGTCCATAATTCAGTGGCACTCATCTTATGAGTGAGAGAACTTGGTTCGGTTCCCAGCAGGGTGAAACTTTGGGCAAGTTTCCTTACTCCACATGCCTGATAATAATCCCTCTAGAAAAAAACCCAATAAAAAATTAGTCGCTTCCAATCCACAACTGTGTTGGATACTGCGGTGCACAATTGGCTGCTGCATTTTGCCCACTAATAATAATAATCCTTAAATTTAATAAAGTGCTTTTCACATCTTCTAAATATCTCAAAGTGTTTCACAGAAAATACTGTAAAGTGAATTGATTGTGGATTTGTGGGCGTTTCGCGGCAGCCAATTGCGCACAACAGAATCCCCACAAACAGTCGTGGATTGAAATGACCAATTTAGTCATAGTATATAGTCATAGTATATCCTGTGAAGCGCCTTGAGATGACTGGAAGATGTGAAAAGTGCTATATCAAATGTAAGGATAATTATTATTACCATTATTGTGGTGAATCACTGCTAGACTTTCTATCTTCTTCCTCATTTGGGGAATCCCAAACTGATCACAGTACTCTAAATGAGGTCTAATCAGCACTCTATGATGAACCATTGAAGCCACCGTTAGCAGACTTTTTAAGCACTGAATAATTTAAACCAAATTGTGAAGGAAATGAGTCATTGGAGGAAGACATCATTTAACCAATCTATTGGTTAATCTAGCATATCAAATACTATTAGGTTAGTCTTTGACAAAGATTATCTTACAAAGATTTACAAGGATCCTTTTTTTTTGTAAATTGAGGAGCTTTTTGCTGCTTTGTATACTTAGTCTTAGTCCAATTTGATGTAGACAATGTCTTTGCCTTGCACTTTACGGCTTTACTTCTGTTAATGAAGGATATTGTATTCATAGCCTTAGAAGCATTAAGAGGCAGGCCTAGGCCATTTATGAGTAAAAGATATCAATTAAGTCTGAAGCCAATGAGTCACAAATTATTTTACTCTAGTATTCAGTATTTGTTTCAATATGTAGTACTGTAGTTGATAACAAGCATTGCATTGCACTCTGCCACTGTCGAGCACTCTGGGATGCTGCCCTGCGTGCGGCACACTATATAAATGCAAGTTATTTTATTCTGTATTAGATAATGAAAACTGGATGTGTTACAAGATTATAAGGGACCAGGACAAATGCACTGGTGTCAGTGCTTTCTCAGTAGAGTATTTAAATCCTGCAATGCAACACAGCCTTTAATACAGACCTATCCACTCCCTGTGTTCAGCAGTTTCCGGCCTGCTCTTCCAAACAGAATGCCATTCATTCCATCTACAGAAGCAAACTCCAGGCAGGTCAGGGCGAAACCTTGGGCAAGTTTCCTTACTCCACACTCCTAATAATAATCCCTCCAAAAAAAACGCAATAATAAAAATTGGTCATTTCAATCCACAGCTGTTTGTGGGACACTTGTGCGTAATTGGCTGCAGCGTTTCGCCTATAAAAATACAAGCAATTCACTTTACAGTATATTCTGTGAAGTGCTTTGAAACGTCTAAAAGATGTGAAAAACTCAACAGTAAAACCTTTGTTATCTGGCACTCTCGGGACCTGCCAGTGCCGAATAATCAAATATGCCGGATATTCGAGTGGCAAGTTGCCGAAAATCCTACACAAAAAAAATTAACTTATTTCGAAACATACAATATTAATAATAAACTAAATAATGACAGAATATTGTGTGGATACTTACCAATAAAGCATTCCAGCACACTCAGTAAAATGATCGGTAAAAAAGCATTCCAGCATTCGGTAGGTTTAATAAGTGCGCATGCGCACGCATTGCCCGGATGGCTACTGTATGAGATCCAGTTGCTGGAATGGTGAATTGTATTGGGAGACACCAGTTGGTTGAGTATGCCATTTGGTTGGGTCCCGGATAAACAGGGTTTTACTTTATTGTATATCAAATTCAAGGATTATTATTATTATATTATAAACTCTCTCAGTGGAAGGATGTATCCTGCTTACCTAATTTCCGAGCGTATTAGGCAAGGTTTATCAAGAATCATGGCTTGGGGATCCCCAGAGTATGCATTGAGATATTGCTGGAGTTTTAACCAGCCAAACCACTTCGCTTACTATCAATTACAGATGACAACCTTGTGTGGCAAGGTTTCCCATGGCTTGTCCAGCTCGGACCCATTAGGGCTTTGGCTTCCAGAGTTCAGATATGAGCAATCTGCTTCAGATAAGAATGAAAACATTTCAAATCAATGAATCTTGTCTGCCACAAAATCCACTTTGAATCACTTAAGCCTCAGAAACAAAGCATAAAAACTAAGTAGCTTGCTGCTAATTGTACTTACTACTTACTGAATCCAAACAACGATATAAAACAAAAATTGTTTATTTTTAACAACTGCATAGTTAACATTATAAGCATCAGCGTTAAAGGTTAACTGCCTACAAAAAATAGCCATTACCCTTGACAATAATTCTGTGAAGTGCAACATTAAAACATGAAAGGCGCTATATACTGTACATGCAATATGCTGATAAGGATAATATCACAACTTGATTTACAAATTTAAGTTGTTTGTTCTTTTCCAAACTTCACAAAAGACATTTCTTACGTAGAATTACATACTACAGACTGTAACAGCATAGAAACAAACCCAACTGGTCCTTCATGTGTGCATCATGTTTCCACCTAAATACTGTACATTGATTCTTTCTAATTCAATCATAACTTCCATATTCTCACCAGCCTCTGTGGAAAGAAGTTCCTCCTAAACTCCCTTTTTATATCTGCCATTGATTATCTCATATTTAAGCAATTTGGACTCACCAATAAATATAGATAGACACACATACACAACAATAACAAAATATTACAGTTATATAGCGCCTTTCACATCAGGAGGAAATCCGAAGGCACTGGACAGTCATTGTTTCAGACACAAGCTGGAGTCGGGGAAGGGGAGAGAAATGGGAGATTTAGGGTGACTGATGCGATTGTCGAAGAAGAGGGACTTGAGGAGGCCAGGGAGGGGGTGAGGTGGAGGGACTGTGGAATGGAGTTCCACAGGTTATGGGCAGAGTGGCTGAAGACTCGCCCACCAATGGTGGGGTGGCAGACATGTGGCCAGCCAGACCCTGCTGAGCGGAGGGAGCAGGCAGGTTGGTAGGGGGTTAAGAGGTTGCAGAGGTAGGGTAGGGCGAGGCCATGGAGGACTTTGAATATGAGGCCCTTAATCTTGAATTGAATTCTCTGAGTGATGGTTAGCCAATGGAGTCAGGCGAGGATGGGGGAAATGGGATCACAAACATTGGAGCGGTAGAAGACACGGAGTTCTAGATTATCTGCAGCCTATGGAGGGAGGAACTGGGAAGGCTGACAAGGAAGGCATTTGCGAAGTTGAGCCTGGATTTAATGAAGGCATGAATGAGGGATTTAGCGGCCTGAGGGGTGAGGTAGTGACGGAGTCAGGCATTATTGCAGAGGTGAGGGAAGGCAGAGCAGATCATGGCTTGGACGTGGGGGAGGAATGACAGTTGAGGATCGAACAAGACACCTAGGTTCCTGACTGGCTTGGTGAGTTTGAGTGTGCAACCATGGAGGTTGATGCTGCCAGTGCCTGATGTTTGAAGGTGCTGGTATGAGCCAATCATGAGGGCCTTGGTCTTGTTGACGTTCAACTATAGAAAGTTAGCTCTCATCCAGGACTTGATGTCTAACAGGCAGTCTGTCAGGATAACAGTGGACCTGGAGTCGAGGGTGGAGGCAGAAAGATAGAGTTGAGTGTCATCTGCAAGTACATATGGAAGTCTGTGATGATGTCGCTGAGACGGAGCATGTTGATATTGAAAAGTAGGGGGCCAAGGACAAAGCCATGAGGGATGCAACAGATGACAGTGCTGGGGCTGGAAGAGAAGCGTTGGTGGCAACAAAGGTGAGACGGTGAGAAAGGTAGGAGTCAAACCAGGTAAGGGCAGATCTGTGAATATTGAGCTGGGAGGAGAGTTGGTGTAGGAGGATAGAATGGTCGACAGTGTCGAAGGCAGCAGAGAGGTCAAGGAGGTCAAGGGGACAGAGAGTGTCCTGATCACAGGTATTTAAAATATCATTAGAGACTTTGACCAGGGCTGTCTCCGTTCTATGGGCAGCATAAAAGACAGATTGTAGGGGTTCAAAGAGTGAATGGCGATAGAGAAACAATGTCCTCTTTATCTATAACCAGGGCTCCCTCTGCCACCTCATCCATCCTTGGCCCCCTTCTTTTCCTCATTTACATGCTCCCTCTCAGTGATGTCATCCGCAGACACTGGGTTAACTTCCACATGTATGCAGATGACATCCAACTCTACTTTTCCATCTCCAGTGTTCTGTTCTGTCAGCTTGTGTGTCAGATATCAAGAGTTGGATGAACACATATTTCCTGCAGTTGAACGTCAACAAGATGGAAGCCATACTCTTTGGCTTCCGTCGACATCTTCTATCCCTCAGTTCCGACCTCCTTAACCTACCCGACCTTTCCTTAAAACTCTCTGAACCTGTGCGCAACTTAGGCATCAGGTTCAATCCCCAGTTATCCCTCCTTCCCCACATTCGGTCCCTCACCAGCACTGGTTTGTTCCATCTCCACCACATTGCCCGTCTTTGCCAATACCTCACCCCAACAGCTGCCGAAACCCTGGTCCATGCCATTGTCACCTCTCGGATGGCCTATTCTAACACCCTGCTTGCTGGTCTCTACTCTTCCACCATCCACAAAATCCATCTAATCCAAAACTTTGCCACCCGCATTCTCATCCACACCAAACTCCATTCCCCGATTACCCCAATCCTTGCCAAACTGCGCTAGCTTTCTGTCACAGAGCGGATCGATTTCAAGATCCTCAATCTTGTGTTTCAATCCCTCCACTCCTCTGCACCCACCTTCCTTTTGAATCTCCTCGCTCCACTCCCTCTGCTTAACTGAGCCAAGTTTCCACCTTGTCCCCGGAATCCTCCACTCCACCATCGGCAGCTATGCTTTCAACCACTACTGCCTGAAAATTTGAAACTCCCTCAACTCCTACACTTCACCCCCTCCTTTCCCATTTTCAGGTTGCCCCTGAAGACCTTTCTCCAATCCCACTGGCTCGGCCTCAGCCACTGTGAAGCACTCTGATACGCTGACCGAAATCATTCAGAAATGTCACCAACGAGGATGATGACCTACTTCTTCGAATATTAATAATAATACTTGTCATTTGAGATATCTCAAATTGCTTCTCGAATTATTCATTTACATGAAATTTAAATGTAAAGTGAATTGACTGTATATTTTGCAGGAAAAACACAGCAGCCAATTTCACGCAGCAGTGTCCCACAAACAGTTGTGGATCCAGTGACCATTCAAAAAAAAATTACCTCTGGAAAGCAATCCGCCAATCAACTAACAACCAGGTTGCTACCTACTGCTAGGATAGCAAAGGCAAAGTGAGTAAGGACATTTTTGAATAGTAAACCTATGGAATAGGCTCCCTAGAGAGGAAGGTTGAAGCAGGAAATGTTGATTCCTTCAAACAGATTGGTTATTAGGAAAATAACATTGGAGCACACAGCTAGTTCAGGACACATGTGTATGTGACCATCAGGAAGGTGATCTAGATGGACCTCAGTCTTTTTTTCGTATAGCATTTCTTATGCTCTTATGAAACTTGCCTAAGTCCCAGGAATCAAATCCATGTTCTCTCACGTGAGGCGAGTACTCTAACCACTATTTTACAGGACTCTTAACCTCTAGGAATAATTGATTGTACATTAAACTATCCACTATGTGATGTACAAATGTGATCCGATCCAAGAACGATGCTCTTTCCTTATACAAAAAACACCTCCCCTCCACTGAGCATCTTCCAATGCAACTGTATCCACTTACTTCATGTAATTTTGCTACATTTAGAGTCTAAACACATTGTATCTCCAGAAATTCAGCCAGAGTATTTGCTCTTCATCGCAAACCATTGTCTTCTGTTACAATGTATGGAAATTCAGGCGGGCGACATTGAACACAACTGTAACTTTCAATTAATCTTTCACTCATGGTAATCCTTGGAGTACACTACAGATTTACATCAAATGAAGAAAAAGTGGAATACTTGTTTAAATGATGTTGTGTTCATTGTGGAAACTTGAAGGTAAACTGATCAAAAGTTTATTGTGAGATGTTACATAGAATATCACTGGATGTTTTCCACATGGATTTTCAGAAACTATTTGCTAACTTTCCACAAGATGTTACTAAATAAAATTGAACATGGAATCGATGGAGACTACTCAATACTCCCTCAGTATATGGCAGTGACAAGCGGTTTAGCAAGAGCACACACGTTTTAACTACTGCCCGACTCTCTTCCTCCTCCCTACCTCCTTCTGTACGTACTCGCACTCAACTCACCCCCTTCCTGGGCTCAGCTGGTTAACAAGCAGTGTAAAGCACTTTAAGACATCCTCCCAATGTGAAAGCAATTGATGGGGATAAGAGAATGATGGATATATATATCTATATATAGGATAATGCCAACTATATAATACAGCGCATATTCAGTAAAACTCACAAATCTGATCTAAATAAATTATATAAACACCCAAGTGAACATCAATATCAGTACTGAAGACAACCAGCCATCATGGCATCAAACAAAGAAGATTGCCCAACTAAACACAACAATACAATTACATTTAAAGAGTGCCTGTCATGTCGGGATGACATCGCTTGGTGGTGAATAGTCAGGGGTCAGAATCCAAGCATGGGGGAGGGGCAACAACAACAACAACAACGCACTTATATAGCGCCTTTCACATCGGGAGGATGTCCCAAAGCACTGAACAGTGTGGTCGGGAGCAGAGCGGGGGTGGGGGGTGGGGGAGGGTCGAAGTATGGGCAAGAGGAAGGAGAGTGGGAGGGGAGAGAGGGCGGCCAAAGGCACTATCGAAAAGAAGGGTCTTGAGACCGGCCTTGAAGGACGCAAGGATGAAGTGAGGTGAAGGAACTGTAGGATGGAATTCCAGAGTATGGGGTTAGAGAGGCCGAAAACCCGGTCACTGATGGTAGGATGGGTCGGGTGGGAGTCATGTAGCAGACTGAAAGGAGGGGGGGCAGGTTGGTAGGAAGTCTGCAGGTTGGAGAGATAGGAGGGGGCAAGGCCATGGATGGCCCTCAAAGTGAAGACAAAGACCTCAAATTCAAACCTCAAGGAGATGGGGAGCCAATGGATCCGTGTGAGGGTGGGAATGATATGGTCGCTGAGTCTGATGCGGGAGAGGACTTGAAGTGCAGTTTTGGATTATCTGCAGCTTGTGAAGGGAAGAGCTGGGGAGGCTGACAAGGAGGGAGTTTCCATAGTCAAGCCTTGATGTGACGAATGTATGGGTGAGAGTTTTGGCAATTTGAGGGGTGAGGCAGTGGCCAAATCTGGCAACCTTATGGAGGTAGTGGAAAGCAGTGCTGGTCATGACATGATTGTGGGGAAGAAAGGACAGCTCAGGGTGAAACAAGACACCCAGGTTCCCAACTGACTTGGTTAGGTGGAGTGTTATTCCATGGATGCTGATGCTGCTAGCGCTTGAGGTGTGGAGGTACTGGCGCGACCCAATCAGGAGGGCCTCAGTTTTGCTGACGTTTAGCTGTAAAGTTGTCTCTCATCCAGGACTTGATGTTGACAGGCAATCTGTCAGGGTGGAGGCAGAGGTAGTTGGGTGTCATCCGCATACATGTGGAAATTTTCACCATGTCTGCGGATGATGGCACCAAGGAGCATGTAGAGGTTGAAAAGGAGTGGACAGATGACAGAGCTCTGAGGAACACCACACAAGAATGTGCAGGGACCGGAAGAAAAACCATTGACAAAGACAAAGTGGGGACGGTGTGAAAGGTAGGACCTGAACCAGTCAAGTACAGAACCTTAAAGTGAGAGGAGAGGCGATGGATGAGGATTGAGTGGTCCACATGTCAAAGGTGGCAGAGTTTGAGGAGGACGAGGGAGCTCTGGTCACATAAGTCATATGGTACAACTTTGCAAGTTTCACTTAATGGATGAAAGCTAACTTTCTACAGTTGAATGTCAACAAGACAGAGGCCCTACTGATCGGCTCACACGAGTCCTTCACGCATCAGGCACTCACCAAGCCAGTCAGGAACCTAAGTATCTTGTTTGATCCTCAACTGTCTTTCCCCCCCACATCGAAGCAATGACTCGTTCTGCCTTCCCTCACCTCCGCAATATTGCCCGACTCCACCATTACCTTACCCCAAGGTCGCTGAAATACTCCTTCATGCCTTCATTACATCCCACCTTGACTACGCAAACACCTTTCTTGTCAGCCTTCCTAACTCCTCCCTCCACAGGTTACAGATAATCCAGAACTTTGCTTGCTCCATGTCTCCCTGACCCACCCGGCCATAAACCACTCTGCCCTCAACCTCTGGAACTCCATCCCGCAGTCCCTCTGCCTCGCCCCCACTTTGGCTTCTTTCAAGTCCCGCTTCAAGACCCTACTCTTCCGACGATCCCATCGGTCACCCCAAGTCCTCACCTTTCCCTCCACCCTCCCTGTCTCCAGTTTGGGTCTGAAACAATAACTATTTAGCGCCTTGGGTGTCCTCCTGACATGAAAGGTGCTATACAAGTGTAATCTTGTTGTTGTTGTTGATCTGACTTGTGAGTTTCACAACAGATGGTCTCTGTATAATGGCTTTCACATAACGTCACATTCTGCTTCAGAATGACAAATCTGCAGCGACAGTAGTTGTGCAGCAGCCAATTTGCGCAGTGTTTTTCAAACAGCCACAAAGTGAACTTTAGGGGACTGTTCCCAAGAAACTGTTTTTTTTTTAACAGGGCTATAAGATTGTCAATGTCCACCTGAACAGGCAGGCAGCACTTGGTGTAATGTTTCATCTGAGGAATGGCATGCCTGGCAATGAAGCACAACCCCAGCATCGCATTGATCCTATCGTGGGGCTTGAACACAATCTTGACACAGAGACAAGAATGCTAACATTCGAGTCTGAAACTACAGTGCACTTGAGGTATTATCATTTGGCTGAGTTATTAATCGAAATTCCTTTACTTCTGTTGTTCAGATTGACATTACAGATCCCATGGCTTAAAAAGAGAATAGGGTTAGGACTCTTGTTGAAGTTATCCAAATGCTTGCAGGAAATGGCTGGTGCAAAAAGGTTACCGTATGTTTGGCTACAAAAAATTACTTGACTATTGTAAAACCCTTTTAGCTGTACAGTATTACAATAAGGCAGTACAAAAATACAGGTTTTCAATGCCTATGTCTTCACAGAGAGCTGCAACATGGTATACTGTTTCAAAAGGTCATTGAATCAGTAGCAATTGGAAATGCTTAAGAGCAAGATCAAAGACAGGTATTTAAAATAAATGCACTATGGAGAAATGGGAGTAGAAAAAGCTGCTGTAGATTGATAACTCTGATAATAAACCAGACTTCAGAACTTTTGAAACAAAAATTCAAAAGCAGTCTAGATTGAAGTATCCTAATCCAGTCATACTGGAAGAAAGCACTCAAAAACTGAGATCAACAATTTAATTAGTGAAGATTTTGTAGAATTCAGAGACAGCACCATAATACAAATCCTCTATTTTAACCACAATATAAAGATGATATGAATGTAAATCACAAGTTTGAGTGAGTTGTGGCTTGTTAAATACAATCAGTATTATTGTCAAAAAGGGACCATTTAAGCATGATAAATCTTAAGGGTTTAAAAAAAATAAGTTTTGTGCATTGTTACTTCTCCTGGGATTATCCCCCAGTGGATAGCTTCTGGGTATCTCACCATTTACAGAAGCAGGACTTCCTGCAAGAAAATCAACTTATGATGACTGATTTAAAACCAGTGACAGTCCACTCAAGTAGATTGCATCATTTTAACAGTATAACAGTGAGACGTGTAGTACCCCATTTAAAAAAGAAACTATTCGGACACCATTATATCACCGCACTAGTTTACTACTGCCATTTCAAAACCCAATCCCCTTTAGTGGTCTTATTTAGTCTTCCCAATGTCTCCCCTCCCACTTAGTTGTATGATTTCCCTGACCTCCTTATTAACACTATTCATAAAATCATGGGACAGTAAATTTAGTACTTATAGAAAGAAAGCTTTCTTAGTAGCCTTATTGCTATTACTGTATATAGTTGATTAGCTGCTCATCACAAGTGAATGTACAATGAACAAAAACTAAGTGGACGAAAGTTAATCCCTTTTATTGTCTTTCAAACAGAAAGGGTTAGCAAGTGATTCACAGGTTTAAAATGGATCGACTGTACAATGATGATACTTTTGATAGAGAATTTGACAGACATTTGATAGAACCATGGTTGGACAGGATCATGTGGTGAATCCACTACTGATCTTTAAAAACTGCAATAGGCATATTCACAGTACCATCACTTTCAAGTTTCCAATTAGAAGACATGACTACATTTCAATAAATAAGGCAGCAGATGCTGTGCCTGAAAGTTACTCCGATGTGGAAGATTTAAGGTAAGCTATCAAATCGGTACGCTCATTTGTCTTCTTGATGCCAGCAAAGATCATCTTTGTTCCTGGGATATATTTCTTTGGATTTGCCAGGTACTCCATGAGTGTTTCCTCACCCCAGACGATACCTATATGTAAAGAATGAATAAACGTTTTAAAATGAATTACTGTATTTGATATAGTTCTTTAGTATGTCAACATCTCAAAGACCTATTTTTCATGTAAGGTAGAGTGAATCCAAATGCAAGCAGAACGATACATATCAACAGTGTTCCATGACCAGCCATGAAATGTACGCTTTTTATAAAAGAAAATGGGGGATGTTTGAGCTAGAACACCAAATAAATTCTCTTCTCTCTTTGAAGTAGTGCCAGTGTTTTTTTTAGAGCCCACCTAAACAAATGATGGGACCTCATATTTTAATATTTTACATAAAAATATATATACAAATTAAGGAAAGTTGAACACTTAGCCGAAATAGCCATATAAATCTCTTTTCAGCCTGGAGGGTCATTTGTCATAGTCATGAATGAACATCAAGCACTCTAGGCAAAGAGGAAGAGAAATAGAATCTACTTTTTTTTATTCTACACCTGAATTTTCTCATTTCAAACAGGCTAACTCTAGAAACTGCTCATCAAGACAACTGTAACAAATAGATCTTAGCCTAGCGCAATTGGTAGCACTCGCAACTCTGGGGTGGGTAGGTAGGTTGAAGCTTCATATGAGGATTTTAAACACATAGTCTAAGATGACGTTTGTAAAATGTTGCTGCATTGTCAGAGGTGCCTTTGAACTCAAATGTTAAACCAAGGTCACATCTATCTGTTTCAGTGGGCATTAAAGATCCTATAGCACTATTAAAAACAAGATGGTAGATTTCCCCAGTGATCCTTATGTACTTCACAGCTTTGTTGAATATTGTTATCTGAAAATCTGTTCACATACAGATACAAGGTCATTTTAAATCAATAACCTGTGAAATGCTTTAAGAAATGCAAGGATTATAATAATTTACCATGCTGCAGAAAATTTAAATCAACAAGATTAGACTTTAAATACAGATGCCTTTTCCTTGAAGGATCTGTAAATAATTGGAGTAACACTGCCAAGATCTTATCTTGTTCTAGCTGGTCTTCAATTGTATTGTTCTAATTATCTTCGATGCTGTTATCATACACACTATTGTGGCAATTACAAGTCAGCTTTACATCTAGTACATCGACAGTACATCTTGTCTACCTGCCAAATTTAACAGCACAACTATATATCCCAAACCTGAATAATAATAAACAATAATCCTTGCATTTGATTTTGCACCTGAACACATTGTTGAGATGTCTCAAAGTGCTTCACAGAATATTGTAAAATGGATTGACTGTATTTTGTGGGCTAATGCTCAATGAATCACTCAATGAGTCATAATGCTTACTGAAACACTTCTATTTCCCCGACCAAGATTCAAACTCTTGATTAAGCAGGTTTGCAATAAAGCACAATCTTGGCCCCTTGGTTTCCTCAAACTCACAAGCAACATTTCACGAGCACTGCCATGTGCATACTGGCCAAATATTATTCTTGCAAATACGAACACAACTCTTGGAATAATAGCATCCGGTTGAACCATAAAATTGTAATCATGGATTTTCAACACTTATCCTATGCACACAGTCCATCATTACTCATAAAATGCATATACAGTACTGTACTTATTTTCTGCAGATATAATGTACATTTCCACATCTTATCAATGATAAATTACAGAATTTAATCTGAAGTTTAGAAATAAATTTCTTGGCAAATTAGCAATGAACAGTATTTCCCAAAGTCAAATGTTAACTAATGCCTAGAGTCCACCTTGTGAGTGAGGCTGCTATTTCAAGATGCTGAAATGTCTTACCTTTGTTTTTATTTGCCTCTGTATAAGAGAAGCCTGCAGCCTGCCCAGTTTTGCGTCCAAATAAGCCAGAGAGGTTTGGTCCAGTCTTGTGCTTGCCTCCTTGTTCAACAGTGTGACACTGTGCACATTTCTGAACAAAGATCTTCTTGCCTTTGGCTACGTCACCCATTTTGCTTTGTCAGTCCTATGACAAAAGTGAACAAAATTACTACCTTGGTAAAATTGCCCAGTTCAATTGTGAAATAGTTCAGCAGTCAACATCACCAATCGTGAACATCCACCAGATAGAACTGCAAATTCATCTGCAGCATCATATGATGACATCTTATCAGCAAAAACGATTGTTGGGGATGGTTAATTTAAACAGCTTACGATCATGTCAAACATATAATTAAAAAGCTAAGGACTGTGCCCTGGTAACTATCTTATGGCTGTTGTAAAATATCTCAGTCAATACATTACTGGAAAGCTTAAATATTAAATGAAATGACTAATTTAGTATTTGCCCTGAATCCAGTGTCCCTTTCAATGCTACAATTTTTCAGTTCCAAGTTTCATTAATCCATATCATGTGTTACTTACAGATCAGAAAACAAACTTGATTGACTAACTATTGCACATGTTAACGTGTCCTAGCTTTGCAATCTATATAATGTGAACACAAGCCATGTAAGGTGATGGACTCTGGAACTTAGCTATCTTTTGATTACACTAAATTGGAGGAAGAGGTTTTGGAGACATAAATCCAATAAGAATGAATCCCCGGACACATATTTTGGAAACATTTCATCCTAATCTTTTTATTTCATTTTGCAGTATTCACCTGAAACAAATATCTCATCACAGCTTTGTAGTATATGTGAGGCTGTTTACTAGATAACTAATAAATCAGTTGACGAAAAGTCGAAGCTTTTTTTAAAACAAGCTACAGTGTAGGGTCCGTCGATATGGAAATTTTCCGATATCGATATATCAGTGGGCTCGTATCGATATATACCGATATAGCCGTTTTTTTTAATCCTGTGTATGGGCGCACATTTGGATATGCGCGCGCATTCCATGCTCTAGGCCCAGGAGGTTTTAAATGCCGGTGACAAGGTAAGTTGAAAAAGTTTGCTTTATACCGATATAACCGATATATCGCCGGACACGCTATACTGATATTTGCGATACACTGATTTTTTTAATACTGAATTTTTCGATATCCCAATATATTTGAATTTCCAATGTCGGCATATCAATATGAAAAATTATACCGATATATCGATATGTCGCTGGACACTGCTGCAATGTAATATTAGCAGAACAGACGAGTGGTATGAAATACTGCTTTCTTGCAGCCTTCTTTAAAATGTGTTTGAGGCCTAACCTCAACTGCCCCCAACAGTGGGAAGAAAAAGCCAGGTTTAATTTAATAGATATTTGATTTTTTCCCCCCCAATACGGAAGGTACTTAACAGAGAACCCCCATTAATGAAAGCAGAGAGGGGGTGGGGGGAGCTGTGCACGGATTTCCGATCAAAAAGAGAAAGCCACTGACTGACGGTCAGCTCCCAAGGTCAAATTGAAGGTCATTCATTGTAAAAAGCCCAATAAGCAGGGCCAGGTTGTGTGGAAGACACTGAGCCCCTGGGAGTTTCCTGCGCTCCGGCCGGCGGCGGGGGGTCCACATTCCAAATACATGTACAGGATTCGAGAATGGCGAGAACGGAACCTCGGCGCTGCCCCCTTCCACATACACTGACACACTCACCAACCTGACCCCCCCCACTCACCAACCTGACCCCCCCCCCCCACACTCACCAACCTGACCCCCCCCCCCACACTCACCAACCTGACCCCCCACACACCGACCTGACCCCCCCCCCCACACTCACCAACCTGACCCCCCCCCCCCACTCACCAACCTGACCCCCCACACTCACCAACCTGACCCCCCCCCCCACACTCACCAACCCCCCACCCCCCCCACACACACCAACCTGACCCCGCCCACTCACCAAAATGACCCCCCCCCCCACACTCACCAACCTGACCCCCCCCCCCACACTCACCAACCTGACCCCCCCCCCCCACACTCACCAACCTGACCCCCCCCCCCCCACATACACCAACCTGACCCCCCCCACACACACACCAACCTGACCCCCCCCACTCACCAACCTGACGCCCCCCCCACACTCACCAACCTGACCCACCCCCCCCACACACACCAACCTGACCCCCCCACACACACCAACCTGACCCCCCCCCCCCACACACACCAACCTGACCCCCCCCCACACACAACCTGACCCCCCCCCCCCCCACACACACAACCTGACCCCCCCACACACACAGCCTGACCTCCCCCACCCCCCCACACACACAGCCTGACCTCCCCCCGCCCCCCCCACACACACAACCTGACCCCCCCCCCACACACACAACCTGACCCCCCACCACACACACAACCTGACCCCCCCCCCCCACACACAACCTGACCCCCCACCACACACACAACCTGACCCCCCCCCCCCACACACAGCCTGACCTCCCCCCCCCCCCACACACACAGCCTGACCTCCCCCCCCCCCCCCCACACACACAACCTGACCCCCCCACACACAGCCTGACCCCCCCCCCACACACACACAGCCTGACCTCCCCCCCCCCCCCACACACAGCCTGATCTCCACCCCCACACACAGCCTGACCCCCCCCCCCCACACACACAGCCTGACCTCCCCCCCCCCCCCACACACACACAGCCTGACCTCCCCCCCCCCCCCCCCGCCCACACACACAACCTGACCTCCCCACACACAACCTGCCCCCCCCCACACACACAGCCTGATCTCCACCCCCACACACAGGCTGACCTCCACACATACACTGACACACACACAGCCTGACTCTAACCCCCCCACACACACATACACTGACAAACACAACCTGACCCTAACTCCCCACCACACACACACATACACACACAGCCTGACCCCCACATACACTGACACAGCTTGACCTCCCCCCCCCCCACCCCCACACAGCCTGACCTCCAAACACTGACACATACAACCTGATCCCTCCCCCCACACAGCCTGACTACCCCCCCCACACAGCCTGACCTCCCCTTCCCCCTCCCACACAGCCTGACCTCCCCTTCCCCCTCCCCACACAGCCTGACTACCCCCCCCCCACCCTCAGCTTGACCCCCCCCACCACACTGCCTGACCCCCCCACCACAGCCTGACTACCCCCCCCACACAGCCTGACTACCCCCCCCACACAGCCTGACCTCCCCTTCCCCCTCCCCACACAGCCTGACTACCACCCCCCCCCACAGCCTGACCCCCCCCACCACAGCCTGACCTCCCCCCCCACAACCTGACCTCCCCCCCCACCCACAACCTGACCTCCCCCCCCACCCACAGCCTGACCTCCCCCCCCACCCACAGCCTGACCTCCCCCCCCACCCACAGCCTGACCTCCCCCCCCACCCACAGCCTGACCTCCCCCCCCACCCACAGCCTGACCCCCCCCCCACCACAGCCTGACCTCCCCCCCCCCACACAGCCTGACCTCCCCCCCCCCACACAGCCTGACCCCCCCCCACACACAGCCTGACCTCCCCCCCCCACACAGCCTGAAACCCCCCCCCCACACAGCCTGACCCCCCCCCCCACACACACAACCTGACCCCCCCACACACACAGCCTGACCTCCACCACCCCCCCCCCCCACACAGCCTGACCTCCCCTTCCCCCTCCCCACACAGCCTGACTACCACCCCCCCCCCACAGCCTGACCCCCCCCACCACAGCCTGACCTCCCCCCCCACAACCTGACCTCCCCCCCCACCCACAACCTGACCTCCCCCCCCACCCACAGCCTGACCTCCCCCCCCACCCACAGCCTGACCTCCCCCCCCACCCACAGCCTGACCTCCCCCCCCCACACACAGCCTGACCTCCCCCCCCCCCCACAGCCTGACCTCCCCCCCCACCCACAGCCTGACCTCCCCCCCCACCCACAGCCTGACCTCCCCCCCCCACACACAGCCTGACCTCCCCCCCCCCCCACAGCCTGACCTCCCCCCCCACCCACAGCCTGACCTCCCCCCCCACCCACAGCCTGACCTCCCCCCCCACACACAGCCTGACCTCCCCCCCCCCCCACAGCCTGACCTCCCCCCCCACACACAGCCTGACCTCCCCCCCCCCCCACAGCCTGACCTCCCCCCCCACCCACAACCTGACCTCCCCCCCCACCCACAGCCTGACCTCCCCCCCCCACACAGCCTGACCCCCACCCCCCACACAGCCTGAAACCCCCCCCCCCACACAGCCTGACCTCCCCCCCACCCACAGCCTGACCTCCCCCCCCACACACACAGCCTGACCCCCCCCCACAGCCTGACCTCCCCCCCCACCCACAGCCTGACCCCCCCCTGCCCCCCTCACCCACACACAGCCTGACCTCCCCCCCGCCCCCCTCACCCCCACACAGCCTGACCCCCCCCCTGCCCCCCTCACCCACACACAGCCTGACCTCCAAACACTGTCACACACACAGCCCCCCCCTGACAGACACACCTATCGGCAGGAATCTCCCAGATCCTTCCCTCACCTGCTGTGGGCACCACATTGAGCAAGAGTTACTGACGCAACCCTACCCTCTGCTGCCCTCATTTGCATGAGAGTCACAGTCATTTCCAGGAACATCGTTTAAATCCCCACACACCGCTTTTGCACTCGGTTACAACGCAGCCCCACCGCGAATCGATATTGCATACCGAGCCTTATACCGGGGGGGGGGAGGTGGTGGGTGGGTGTAAGGTAAGGAAATCCTAACAGAAACCCAGGGCGGGCGGTGGCTTATGAGAAAAGGCGGTAACCAGACAAGCACAGCCAGGGCAGGAAGCGAAAGGAGGAGACCAAAAAGGAAATGTGCATCTGATTCATATTTTCCAAGCGGGGGGGAGAAGTGAAGCAATGTCTAACACTGACCCCCCTCCCCCCCCCCCACACCCACAAGCTGGATTGCAGCGTGTATTCAACGTAAGATCACTGTCGCTGGTCTCAGGGTAACTCAGGCATGTTGGGGGGGGGGGTTGATGGGCAGAGAGCCCGGGGAGTGAGACTGACTTTCAATAGTACTTTTCAAAGAGGCCGGCTCAGACTCCCGTGTCTGCTGTGAAACTCTGATGATCAGCGTCAAAATATGTGAAGGAGAAAAGCCTGTCCTGTGTGTGTGTGTGAGTGTGTGTGAGGGCGCCAGGCCTGTCTGTCCTCTATGTGTGAGTGAGTGTGAGTGTGTGTGTGAGTGTGTGTGTGTGTGAGTGTGTGTGTGTGTGTGTGAGTGTGTGTGAGTGTGAGTGTGTGTGTGTGTGTGAGTGTGTGTGGAAGCCAGTCAGTCACTACATTGTTTTTTTTTGCAAAAGACTATTACCCCGGGAACCAAAGCATTTCCATTCCCACCCGCAGCGAGAGGAACATTTGGGACATTTTTGACACAGGCAATGTCAAGGTGAGAGGCGGCTCTGTGCCCTCCACACCGTCAGCAGCGCCTGCTCTGACACTTACACACTGTACTTTACTGTGCAATGCAACACCCCCCCCCCCCCCCCCACACACACACACACACAGCACTCACCCGCCTGTATCCGCTGTCTCCCTCTCTCTCTCTGACACCGGCCCCCCCCTCCACGCTCTCCAGCCCAAGGTCGCCCGCCGACAACTACCGGGGAACTTTATAAGCGGGTTGGGCGAGTGCGGCTGACAGCAGGAAGTGCCGCCTCCGCCCGGCTCCTATTGGGGCTGCCGAGCAGGGCTGAGCACTGAGAGGCCGCCGTCCTGCCAGCCAGTCAGTGAGAGAGAGAGAGAGAGAGAGAGGTGACAGTCAGCAGGGCCTGGGTATCACTGCAACACCAGCAGCTCTGTAACCCCGCCTCCCTCCCTCCCTCCCTCCCTGTCAGTGTGTGGGGATCAGATGATGTCTGTGTGCAGTGGGGGCTGCGGGAGCCTCTCACACAGCCAGCCCAGCACAGCAGCCTCACACTGGGGGAGAGAGACTCCCCCACAGCAATGGAATAAGCCTGTCCCTCACGTCTTGAAAAATAATCCACTCAATGTCACGCAGAAGTCGCTGTAATCCCCCCGCCCCCCCCCCATCTCTCTCGAACAAGGACTGATAATTATATTGAATAACCCGAGTGACGAATATTCACATGACTATTTTAGGATCTCTCCTTCCCTCTCCCCCCCACACACACATCTGTAGGATGATGTAACTATTCATTGGTATAATTCGTTTCACTTCAAATATAGTCTTGACTTTGTATCTGTGGGTGGAATATCGATTATTCTCATTTTTGGTCATGCATTCAGTCATTTGATTTTTCGTAAATGAACCAATGTGGAGACGTGAAGTCTTACAGAGGACAGCGTGTCCTCTGAGAGTGTATTACAGGTGACCTTCAGTGAAGTTAATAGTGTATTGCACTACAGTATATTGTTTGGTTCTGCAATTGGAATTGTAGATTGGATTAATTGGGATTTGTCGGGTATATTTGCTTTGCATTTTCAAACAGAAAACAAAATAGCTTTGAAGACGATTAGAATATTTCAGAAACCCTAAAATCACAGGAATTTCAGATGGAATTCCAGGCAGGACGAAACCTCGGGCAAGTTTCCTTACTCCACACGGTTGATAATAATCCCTCGAAAAAGTCAATAATAAATCGGTCATTTTCATTCTACGACTGTTTGTGGGACACTGCTGTGCGCACTTGACTGCCACGTTTCGCTCACACATGTACAGGTATCCCCCGATTTACGACAGGGTTGCAATCCTGAAAAAGTCACGCAAATAAAAAGTGTATAAATCGGTACGTGTTTTCCCATGTGGTCCCATTATATAACCAAAGATGCGTTATTTTGACAACATTTTCGGACCTTAAACCCACTAAAATAACACGAAACACACAAAATAACATACATAGGCAAGAAGAGGTATTTGGGGTAACTACAGTACTGTACTTTAATACTGGCAAACTTTAATACTGGCAGTGTGAGCGATGGGAAGTCATTAACATAATCATCTTCCTCATGAGGCGGTTATACCAATGTAGTAGCAATTGGTACTACGAAATACACTGCGCAATATATACTGCGCATGCGCAAAAAAGATGCACAATTTTTTTCCATTAAAACGAGACAAAACATTGTACATCGATAAAAAAGTGGTAAAAAAAATTATATTACGTTCATTAAATCAAAATCATGTAAATGGAGACGTCGTAAATCAGGGGATTCCTGTACAGTCAATTCACTTTAGAGTATACAGTATTCTGTGAAGCGCTTTGAGACATAGAGACAATGTGAGAAGCGCTACTTCAAATGCAAGGATTTCATTACTAAATATTAGACATACGCTAATCCAGTTTCTGATGCGGTTGCTGGGAGGCAATGAGATAGAGAGACTGGATGAAAATATAGGAGAGCAATTTGAGACAAATAAAAGCTAGACTTGAGGGAGTCATGCGTGTCAGCTTGTCTCAGTGACAGCACTCCCACCTCTGAGTCAGAGGATTGTGGATTCAAGCCCAACCATCACTCATCTCAACTAACACTCCTATGGATTTAGAAGTGCCGTTCTCGGATGAGACATTAAACCAAAGAAATTCTCATCTATTTGCCTGTCCAGATGGGACCCAGGCGCTATTCGAAAAGACTAGGGAGTTTTCTTTCTCTCAACTCTTCAACCCCCGCACCACCACACCAGCCCCTCAATCGCCCCCCCGTCGCACTGAAACCCCACCCCCCCAGCCTCTCAACCCCACAAACCGCTGCAGGCCCTCAACCCCAAAAGCCCCTCAACCAGCCCCACAATCCCCCAGTCCTTCACACACCCAGCCCTTCACTACCCCACACCCTCAGCCCCCTCCACATCCTCACCCCTCCCCTCACACCCCAACCCCCCAGCTCCTCGCCTCCCCCCAGCCCCTCACTCCCTGAACCCCGGCCCCTCGACCACCCCTCCAGCCCCTCAACCCCAGCTCATCACCCTCTCCCAACCCCTTAAGGCCCCCCACCCCCACCCCCTCACGTCCCAGCCCTTTCCACCAATGGTGGTGGGGATAGGTGGAAGGATATCTGAGGAAGTGTTTCACAAGATAAACTTGCAAGATCTGTGCAAAATCCACAAAAACAGATTTAGACCTTTCCCAGTGCTGTCGACCTTTCCCAGTGATAGTTGGCTGCATTCTCTCTATTAAGATGGATTAAAATATTGAGCCGGGATAACACCATTGAATCTCAGTATAATTACACAATTGTGTATCTATAGATCTTAACTGCAATGTTTATATACTGCCTGCATTGCTGGCGTTCTGCCCAGTGCTGTTCATTCTAAAAGTTTAATAGCTGATTAAACTTGCTCAGTTGTACAGTATGACTGAATTAACATTCCAGGCAGACTTTTGAACAATTTATTGAGTGGTCAAATTAACTCAGGGAGACAGTTGTTTAAAATGTTGCATTTGTGAATAAATTCCCTCATGGACGATTTGCTGTGAAGTGGAATGATTGTACAGTAAAAGCCTGTTTATCCACCTGAATAGACAGATAAGGCCTCAGTTTAATATCTCATAGGAAGCTATGAGCTGGAATATGGTTCCACAGGCACTAACTTCTCTCTTGTATCTTACAGCAAACATCAACAAATGCTGGTAAGCAAGGTATCAAAAAGGGGCAGATGGTTTTAATCCTGTCCTCAACTGACACCCATATTGCTTTTCCCAAGCAAAGAGAAATTTAGCACCGTTGCTTCCATTGCCATCAGAAATTGAAACTAAGTTGAGGGCAGTGGTGGCCATTCAGTAAGGTCAGCGAGCCAGGACTTCATGTTGTCACATCTGGGAATAGATTCAAACTAAGTTCCAATCAGTCTCTCAGCCCAAAACAGCAAATTAAGGTGTCCAGGGAATTGTAAGTATACAGATAACATGCTTTGTAACCATTAGGAAGGATTGTGTGAACATGCTTTCTTATTACTGTATATATTATTTTATATGCTTAACAGCAACAAGAAAATACCTAAAAGACAGACTACTTTTTCTGATGCAAGATACAAAGCAATAAACTACTGTATAAATCTAGTAAAGTACTTTATATTCAAAGGAAAGTCTAATTTGCTGGTCAAATTACTGACATACAATTTATTGGAAATCACTTGCTTAATATCATGTGATGAAAATCATTTCCTAGTCATAAACTGCAGTCTGTTCTGAAATTCCCATCCATGCAGGATAACTGCAGATAACAAATTTCCAGCATCTGCAGTATTTTGCAGATAAAAAGTGCTCTATACAAACAAACATTGTTATGCATAATGTTCCAAAGTGCCTGACTTATTATTTTGTGAACAGTTTAATTTCTACAAGTAATAGCTGTTAATACCATGGAAAGTGTGCTTTCTCCCTGAATGAACATTGTCTTGAGGATCCAATGTTCTTTCTTTATTTTCTTTGAGGTAACGACTGTGTGATTCTGTTTTGCTGAACGGTTGTTTGATGTTTGACGTCAAAAGGTTACATCTTTCACAATTCAAAATCCTTTCTTTCTCCATTGCTGAGTATCCTTGCATAGGATAACAGTCAGTAAATGGCTGCATATCACCAGAACCATAGTTGTATTCATCATTGTCACGGGTGGCTTGTCTGTTTATTATAATTTTAGTGGGCTGGATTTCTTTTGATGAAGGTGGCTTGTTCAGAAAATAGGGTTTTCCTTTGGTTGTATAATCTTGCAGCCTACTTTGTGGTAAATCCTCATAGCTGATATCATTAGGAGGTCCAGGTACTTTATTTTCTATTGCTTGATGATCACAGTGTGGCCAATGTTGTATGTTGCATGATCTACAAACTGAATTCACTGGCACTAAGTTCTTATTTGGAGTCGCCCATCCTTCCATCATTCTTTCTCTTTGATGCTGATAAAATGCGCAGGGCTCTTCCTGTCTTGTCACTTGTTTAACTTTGTACCTTAACATGCAGATATCAGAGAAGGGATTTGATATGATGCAGTTGCTGGTTGGTCGAGATGGTCCGTTCATACACATACCCGGGTCACAGCCTGCTTTTTCTTTATCTATACATAGCTTTGTTTGAATACACTGTGATTTTGTGCTATCATCATATGAGGGTTTTGGTGTATGTATAATAGGTTTAGGCTCTGGCTTTTTTACTGGAACAGGAGGGAAACCTCCGCATTGAGCACTGGTTTCACTAGCTAACACCATCTTTTCCTTCTTGGGCCGCAAAGGTGGATTGGGAATAAAAGTTGGATGAGACTGTTCTCTCTGTTGGGAAGAAATTTTAGAGATTATTAAAGAGCAAATTGGTGAGCGGAGTGCTCAATCCTTAGTCTGCTGTACACCACTTTCCAATTGTATTTAGATATTAATAATTATAATAATCCTTGCATTAGATATAACAAATTCTCATGGCCAGTGGATATCTGAAAGCATATCACAGGATTTACTCCAAAAGGTAACTGTATTTTGTAATAGATCCTATTTTTCATGGGATGAGGGTAAAGGAAACCTCCAATTAAAATCCTTGCCAGATGAAATACAGTGAGCAACCCTTCTGTGGAACCGTTTACATTGAGACACAAGGAACAACAACAAAAAAATTAAATTTGTATAGTGCCTTTCACGTCAGTCCCAAAGCGCTACACAGTCAGGGGTCAGGACCTGAGCGTGGTGATGGAGTGGGAGGGGAGAGAGGTGCAGGGTTGAGATAAGGGAGGGCAGAGAGGTTGGAGGGCGGCTGAAGGCAAATAAGACCTTCAGGAAGAAATGTGATTCTAATTGTAACTGTGTTGGTTCCAACAACATGGTACCAGAATAATTTTGGAATCCATTCTAGCCTTACTGTCAAGCAATTGATAAACAATTCCAGGTTTCCCCTAAAGTGTTGATATTATTTTTTTCTCATTCCTTTCAACAGGCAATCAGACCCATTAAAGGCAAGGTTTGTAGTGTCTCATACGTAAAGTGCTATTCTCCTTGTTTCTGTTCAGTTCGTGAGTAACAAATTACATTTTGTCCATCTATGATTAGGGCTCCCTGTCTCCTCGACCTCCTTGACCTCTCTGCTGCCTTCAACATGGTGACCACTCTATCCTCCTCCACTGTCTTTCCTCTCACCTCAACCTTCATGATTCTGTCCTTGAAGCAGTACAGATCCTACCTCTCACATCACCTCCACGAACAGTTTCCGCTGTATCCCCCACACCATCCCATGCGGCGTTCCTTAGGGCTTTGTTCTTGGTTCCCTCCTCTTCAATATCTACAATGCTGCCTCTTGGTGACATCATCCATTGCAATGGGGTTAACTTCCATATGTTTGCAAATAACACCCCACTCTTGTATGTTAGGGCGAAATGTTAGGCAAGTTTCCTTACTCCACATGCCCCAGTTAACCTCGCAGTAAAGTAGGAACCTGTATGATAGTCGAGTGGTGGATCATTTTCTGGGGTACTAATCACTCCAAAAAAAATTGGTCATTCAATACACAATTGTTTGTGGGTCTGGCTACCTAGTTTCACCTACAGATATACAATCAATTCACTTTACAGTATATTCCGTGAAGCGCTTTGGGATGTCTAGAAGACGTGAAAAGCGCTATATCAAGTGCAAGGATTTTTATTATTATTTCTCTCAGCCTTTCTGCCCCACCTATGGAACTCCATCCCACATTCCCTTCACCTTGCTCTCTCCCTTGCCTCCTTCAAGGCCTCCTTCAAGGCCTCAATCCCTCCTGTTCGACTGAGCCTTTGCCCATTCTCCTAACTTCCCTGCCCTCCAACCTTCCCAAACCCGAACCCCATCTTAGATCCAAATTTCAGACTGTGCAGCATCTTAAAACATTCTTGCAATGTAAAAGGTGCTATACAAATGCAATTTTGTATTGTATTGCACTTTATGCAAAGTGGGTTAATTGTATCTTAGTTGCTGAAGTGGTGTACTTGGATTGATAACTGTGAGCAGCAAAGTTGTTTTGAAGTTACCATTTTACTGCATTGGACTGACTGGCCTATTACATGAGGAAGCTAACAAGGTCACGAATGGCTGCAAGGCAGTGCAGAAAGCAGGCAAGCAGCTTTGGAAGGGAGCTTTTATTATACAAAGGGTAACAGACCTGTGGAATAAAGTTACTGGGGAAAGTTATTGGAGTGAGTATAATGGGTTCGTGAAGCAAAGATCCTGGAGTTCGTCTTTTCAGACCTACTCTTTTTGTGTTCCGAAATCTATAAGTAAATGATCCCAAATCTTAAAGTTGTGCTTATGTGATAATTGAATGGTGGTCAGGTCTTTCATTGCTTCTGACATGTGACAGATGCAAGCAAACTGTTATAATGATATAATTGTTAAATGATGGCTACAGCTATTGCCCAATCTGGGTAAAATAAATGTAATTGTTCTTTTCATTCTGACATTTCTGTGGTTATCTTGTTTAGGATCATGTCGATGCTTGGAATTAAGGTCTGAGCATTTGGAAGCTTTTGGAGATTCTTTGACTAGCAGATGGGAAACACGTAGCTTAGTCAGTCCATTTTATTTCATGGTATTTGCAAATGACTTTAAAACGACAATTGGGCTCTGCTTCTTGTTATTGTATTACAAAGCAGAAAAACATACGAAAAGTAAAAATAATTTACATAGATAAAAAACAAGAAACAGAAATTGCTGGGAACACTGAGAGGTCAGGCAGCATCTATGGAGAAAGGAAAAGTGAGTCAACATTTTGGGTCCATGACCCTTCGTCAGAACAAGTTCCCCCAACATTCTGACGAAGGGTCGTGGACCCGAAATGTTGACTCACTTTTCCGTTCTCCATAGATGCTGCCTGACCTCTGTGTTCCCAGCAATTTCTGTTTTTGTTTCAAATTTCCAGCCTCTGCAGTATTTTGTGTTTTTGTTTCTTACATAGATAAGAGTCTAGGGAGGGTCTCCATTAGAGGGAGAGGATTACAGATCAAAGATTTGTGGAATGGGATCTCATGGGAAAATGTGGTCAATTCCTAATGCAATCATATGTAATGGTAACTTTTATTTTGAAATGATATATTCTCACCAACTAGTCTAAGAAATGCATGCTGATTCTTAGCATGCTGGCAGTGGACATAGCAATTTGTTTACAGAGATCAGATGTACATATGTCTGTAACGTTTACAGTGCTACTAGAATAACAAATTCTTGAATTTATAATTTACTCACTAGTTCTGATGAGAAATAGTTGCTTCTTCTCGCCAATTCTGCAATAACTTTTTCATCATAATCATCCAATTCAACAGGATTCATCGATCCATTGCCTATTCATAAAGACACATATGTGGGAATTGATGATGGAACAGTTTGTGCTTAAATACCAAAAATAATGCTTTTGGTAGTACAATATATAAAACATTATGCTATTTCTAATTGAAACGTAAGGACCTTTTTAAGAAGTGTAATGTGGCAGCAACGTTCAATGGTGTTAACCTACCTGTATAATCCCGATTGTATGTGGTTAGCCATTGTGCCTTTTCTATGTTTTTCAGTATATTAGCTGTTCTCTCAGTCATGGTAACTTCCATTGGTCGCACTAAATTGTTTGGGGCTAAAGCCTTCGGTGGTGTGGGGTAGTAAATTTGGGAATATCCTGGAGTTGATTTGGGATACTGCAATGAAAGAATAAACTGTCTGTCAGGTTGTATTGTATATCAAAAGCCAATATCAAACCAAATCCTAACAGTAAGGTGCAAAATATTGTAACATTCTTGCTTATTCAAGGAAAGATATACATATGTATCATGTATATCTTTGGTCAATGTACACACATACATAGCTGATCTTCTGAAGATGACTACACCTCATACAAAATAAGAATTTGCTAGATGATAGCAGACCTTGCAAGGTCCATCCAGTTCACCTTCCACCATTCTGGCAGTCGAATGCACATGTAATTTCTATATACTGTATCCCACAATATTATTTCCTAAAATAAATTGATCTAATTTGCTTTTGAAAGAATCAACACTTTCTGCTTCCACCATCTCCCTTAGTGAAATTATTTCCACTGGTTGGCATGTCAATCGCAACAACTTGCATTTATACAGCACCCTCCACACAACGTAGCTTCTCAGAATGCTTTAATAACATGAAAACAAAGAGTGAGTTCAGTGAATGAATCTCAAAGAGCTTAAGAGCAGTGTGGTTTAACTCTGATCTGGAAAGGGAGGGCGGTGATTGGAGACAAGGGCGAAGAGCAAATTCTTCAGTGTGATTGGCAACAATTATTTTAGAAGGCGATCATATCAATGTATGAGAAAGAAATGTTTAATCCATCCCTTGCATTTTTGGTTTGGGTTATTCAAGCAATCGCTAAGATTAGTAATCTTCAATTCTTCATATGAGAGAACAAGCAGTTATTACACTGCAGGTGTATTTCTCGGAAATAGAGAAAAATGAACATTATATTAAGCCACCATACACATTTCAAACAGTGAAAACTAAATGATGAAATGCAATAGGACATTTAAGATATTTCCTTGGGAAGTTGAGAGGTTTGGGTTGGATCAGTAAACTTGAGTTTGGAAAAAATGCAATTGACCTGATAGGAATGACTTTATCCATCATTAAGTAAAGTCTGGGGAATATGCCTTTAAATAAAATTAATGGTTAACCTGAGAAAATGATCCTTTATAAGGATCTACAATATAATTTGAGAAGATCATTTATAAAGATGTTGTTTATGATTATGCAAATGCATTTTACATTCTTATGTCAAACATTTAAATGTATGGTATAAGCACTTACATGATAAAATCCATATTCTCCGGGCCAGTGTAAACTCTTCTTTTGAGACGCAAAGGGGATTTCTTGGATTTCGTGCCTGTATGCAGCTCCTGTGAGGTTTAGCAGTGGAAGCATTTTTGAATCAATGTTGCTGTCACCCATACAACTGAGCATTATAATTAAAAATAATTAGATCTTCATTTAAAACATTAAGCTATCCATGATTCATATCAACTTTGATCCCCTTTCATTTCTTTACATTTAGATGTTCTTTTAATTAATTTGGTGCTTATAGAAACAATGGAGGAATGATTTGGACTAAGCTGTCTAAAAGAATTAACATGTGGGAGAATTAACACAGAGTGTGGGAATGCCCTATGTTAGTGATGGTATTCAAGTTTCATATACTATACTACGGGAATCAGTATACACTCTTGGATGTCCTGTTTATCAGCACAATATTATCAGTTCCCTAGAGATGCCATTAGTATTGTATTTTAAGGGGCAGAGAGAAATCTTTTATTAAATGTTTGTGCTTGAAAAAACAAGGAATACAAGTGTGGCAAATTGATTATTTTCTAATTTCGGACACTTGTGTCACTGTCAAACACACTCACGTTAAATACAGAACAGACAGCTCAATTCTGCACTACTGAAAATTTTGCACCAATGTGACATTTTGATTTCTCACAGCAACCATCTTTGTATGGGTCAATGGCCCATTGTAATCACATTTCTAATTAAACTCAAATTACAACTGTGTGGAAACTGTAAAAAGTCTACCCAAACTAATTTTACTTCGGGCACTTGTAACCAGCAGACAAGAAGATGCTCATACCAAAAGTGAAAGAGAGCAGTCTGTTAATAACCTGACAAAAAAATCAACAAAATTAGTATTGCTTCTGTAAGACAGTGCAATACTCTCACCTGTTCTGAACCATTGCAGAAAGCTTTCAACTGGGTGTTTGCATGGTTTTAATTTGTTCTGCTACATACAGGATAAAGAATGGAAACAAGTCCTTTCATCAAGTCAGTCTATGCTGTTCATATTGCACACGACAAGAGAATCTGTAATGATCCAATAGGACTCGAGGGGGTCTTTTATTCAGCATCCGAATATAATAATTAATGGGGCACTGCGAGTCCCCAATGCTTTGACTTTTGCCAACTTATGACTATATCTCCAAGCACAAGGAAGGAAGCAGGGTTTGTGTCTGAAAGTAGACTGGCAAATGGAAACTGTTCTGGATTTTTCAGTGGTTGAAACTGCAGTTGTTAATCAAATTAAAAGGTGTGTCAGACTGACCAAAATAATGGGTAGTTGTGTCACCATTTAATTAGGACAGAGTCTGGGCCAGGGCAAATGTGAGAGAAAGAGTGATAAATGAATGTATTCATGCACATCTTGTGCCAATTTCAGGGCCGTACGCAGGATGTTTAATGGGGGGGTGCGAATTGCTAGTGATGGGACCAACAATGGCCGGGGCCTTGCGGGCTGCCCCCGAAGCCCCCTCGAGGCTCCGACGTTTTACACAGTTTGAGGTCTTATTTAATCGGTTCAGAAGATCCAATGTGAACGGTAAATGTTTCATGCCCTTGGTGTTTAAGAGCATCATTATTTATTCAGTGTTTTTATTTTCCCCGGTAGTCCGTGTCTAATTGGGAAGGTCGAATGTGTTCGCCGATAAAAGCAAACACGATTGTTGACTCGATGATGTAAGGAATGCGAACGATAAAGTAAATTACAATCCAATTAACACAGTACAATGACGAATGCTTGATAAATGTATGCGTATAGAGAAAATGATCATAAACTACAGATTGACGGTAATTAATAAGTTGTTCTGCATTGTTATCCTAAGACTAAATTTCTTTCGGACTGTAATGAACAATAATGTAAGAGTAAAGTATGAATGATGTGCTCAGATATTCCAGCAAATTTTATAAAAGACAAGAAAATATACAGAAACTGAAAATCAGTGTCAAACAGTTAATTCACACGTGTTACAAGCCTGTTATCAGCATTATCCTGAAAATATCGTTGAACTGTGAGCAATAGTGTAGTTAGTTAGTGTAGTTAGTTTTTATTTATTTATTTAGAATCAAAATGAAAGGCAGTGACCCATCAAGCAACACTGATCTGACGAAAAAATACTTGAAAAAATAAGGGAGGGGAAATTAATTCTTTAATAGCGTTCCGTATTCGAGACGCCTTGGTCGCTTTGAAGCCAATACGTCAACCGCTCTACCAATATCGATTTCCATATTATAATGAATGTGCATTAACGCGAGGGCTGAAAGTCGCTCCTATACGGAGCAGAATGCTGGACACTTAGGCAAACCTCGACCAGGAGATTAGGTGACTCGTGAGGTATATATATACCAGGCTTCTAAGAGACGTTTACTGGCGACAGCATCTGACAAATAGTGAGCTATATGGTACACTACCACACTGGTATCACAGACATTACCGCAGAGGCGTCTTAGGTTTAGCGGACATAGCTGGAGAAGCCGGGAGGAAACTGTCCATAGTCCTACTATCCTATGGGAACCATTGCACGGTCACAGAACACGAGGTAGACCGGCCCTAACCTACATCGATACTCTGGAGCGCGATTGGGGTATTGGCGGGCGGGAGTTGTCAGGCTGCGTGGAGAGAAGGGATCAGTGGAGAAGTGTGGTTGTCAATGCCCGAGTTCGCTCGATCGGATGACGGTGAAACTATTTTTATGCCAAATTCGTGCGACATTGATGTTTTTTCACTCTGGGTACAAAACTGAATGTGAAATAAAGTAGCACTGTTTATCTTTGCGGTCATATGTTTTTTTGCATGCCAGTGGACGTCTCTAAAGGCAATTTTTAATTACAGGAATACATTTTTAATAATATAAATCAAATGTGATAATCAAGACAAAACAAGAAACATGATATTTCAGAAACACGCCTATCAAAACATAAGTCATTTTTACTTACATTTATCAGATTAAAATACGATTTCAGCTTCCACATAGTGGTGCTACCTTTTTATGTAGTGTATACGGGATGATTTCCGATTGACACACCACGTGGAATAGGCGCTAAAGCATAGGTCTACGTCCATGAGTATTTTTTTTAAAGATAGGCATTCCCGTCCAGACACAAATAACTTTTTTGTTGGGTTCTCAAAAGCTTTAATTTCTCAGAAGCTTGTAAATATGTTGTCATTGTTTGCTAGCATTACAGTCACACCTCTCAAAACTTGAGTAATTTTTACTTACGGTGATCAGATGAAAAGATGATTTTAACTCCAGAATTGGTGCTACCCTTGTGTCTGTTTACGGGATGATTTCCAAAAGAGGATGGATTTGAGTCTTGTCGCGCGCCTATGTTTATCCAATCACGAGTCACAGACTCGCCGCGTCATGGACTGGTCTATCGACGCGGTATGTTTTGGGGAGACGCCGATTCTGGTGTGCGACTCAATAATTTTATATTAATACTAAATCATTCAAAGATGTGTGTTTATAATTTATACATAGTTTTGAAGAACTGATTGTTACTCAAATGTTCAATAAATTTACTTGGTATCTAAATTTGATAAAAAATACAATTCTCTACCCCGGAAAATGTGGACCTTTTATAATTTGGGGGGGTGCGTACGCACCCGTCGCACCCCCCCTGCGTACGGCCTTGTAATTTGTATAGATTTTCACGTCAGATGCTCAAAGTATTCATTTCCTGAAAAAGAATCACGCACCTAATCACACTATTTAATCGGAGTTGAGTTGATACAAATGATGCAATCCAAGAACACAGCTATGATTTTATTCTCATCTTTAAACATCCCCAAACGTCTGACTTAAATTGTAAAGTGCTTTTAGTCTGGGCTGGAATAGCCTCAGGTCCTATAGTTCTGGGATGACTTTTACCAATCATAAAGTAGCTAGGACCATGTTGTTTGGTATTACCTATCCAGTAATTAACCATTACATAGACAGTAATGTTTTATAATGGTCGGTGGGGATGCCAAAGTAGCAAGCTGAACACTGTCAGTTTGATATCTTGACATGAGAGTTAATCCTAACTGTTATTGAGAATGACTGATTAGTGAGTGGTACGATTTTAGATGAATGCTTGTGTTGACGGTTTCAAATCCTCTGGGAAGAAATTGCAGCTGTAATTTACTGAGAATTTCTGAGAGTTAAAAAGAAAGATAAAAGCAGGTGATTACATTTTCTTTCAACTACTTTCATGAATGTATATATTTACCTCTAATTTTTTTATCCACAGTCATAGCGTAAGGTCTTGCCGGCATAGTGGGAGAAATGGGCTGCTGTTTTCCACTTTGCACACCAGTGAATGGATCATCTGGTGAAGTGAATTTAGGGAACACTGCACATTTGCTTATGTGGGAAGTATAGGGATGTTCAGCTGGAAATGTCAAATGTATCTGGTTCAGGCTAAAAACAATGGAATAATGACAGGCATAGATGATGCAGGTGACTTGACTTTAAGAATACAGTGAACACACAACTAAAATAAGTACTGTAAAGAACATTAACAAACCCAAACAAGATTAGGAATATCATTGAGCAGATAAACTGTAAAATAAATTACAAAATTAGGCCCAGGAGATAAATTATGGAACCATTTAGGATGGTTATTAGGAAAAATGTCTTGAATAATTGTGCTTGTTTGAAATAATCTACAACAACATTCACATGTATATAGTGCTCTTCCCTATGAGAGGACATCTCATCAACAGCTGACTATGAGCCTGTGTTTGGGGGAGCTAAGGGAGTGGTGGTGATGCTGATGGTGGGGATAGGAAAGAGTTAGGTGACTGAAAGCACAATTGGTAAAATAGGTTTTAAGAGGTGAAGGAGGCAAGATTTGCTGGTTTGAATCCTGGTCTGTACTGAATTCACTGGTCTCAGCAGAGGTTAAGTTGGTTCTGGTTTTAACAGGTCCTGACTTTCCAGGATACCAGAGAATAAATGTGCATTGGAACCATACTCCAGTGCAAGGTGTTTAGGAGTAGAGACATATGCCAACACCAAAATAATTAAAGTAAAATATATGCAACTAAATAATTCTAGGTATCATAACAGGAAATTTTAGGGACTAGAAGAGAGATAATCTTTGGTGGCCTGATTCTTTTGTTCAGTGTCTTGGGATGTCATCCCAATGTGAAAGGTATTATACAGATGTAATTTTGTTGTTATTGTTAAAATTTGTCTTCCAAAGCAAATCCATACTCTTACCATTTCCATGCTATTTGCAGTGAATTCCCAAGTGCAGCGCCTTGGGACGTATTCCCGACTTGAAAGGTGCTCTATAAATGTAATTTTGTTGTTGAAGTGCAATGGGCAGCTTGACTTAAAATTACCAATAATAGGCTACATGCAATGATTGATTACATAGATACAAAAAAATTGAGTAGAGCAGGTTTACTTACTTCATCATATGATTAGGAGGTTTTGGAAGCCTAAAACCCAAAAAAGTTGAGTAAGAATGAAATGTTTTCAGCAGATACAACACAAATAATTCAATGGGTGTTAATCTACATTTTGAAAACACGTTTAATGTATATTATGTGTAAAACTGGCCACTCCTTGTTGCACTTTCAGTAGTCCAGTTTTTTAGCCAGATGGGTCCGCAGTACTCCAAAGCAATGCTGATGCAATGCCCGCACCAAACTTCACTCTCCATTACCCAAGACCTTGCCAGACTTCACTGGCTCCCTGTCCCGGAAAGGATCGATTTCAAGATCCTTACCCTTGTTTTCAAATCCCTCCACTCCTCTGCACCCCCTACCTCTCCGACCTCCTCTCTCCACAAACCAGCACCCATTGCCTTTGCTCCACCGGATCTGGCCTCCTCCGTGTTCCCCGAATCCTCCGCTCCACCCTCATCGGCCGTGCCTTCAGGCACTATGCTCCGAGGTTCTGGAACTCACTTCCTCACTCCCTTCACCTCGCCCCCTCTCTTCCCAGTTTCAGGTCCTAGCTAAAGACCTTTCTCTTCGACCGCGCCTTTGATCACCTTTCTACCCCTGCCCCTGGCTCAGTCCCGCGATCCGTTGTTGTGAAGTGCTCTGAGATGCCGTCCAGCGTGGAGGGCGCTATATAAATCAAAGTTGTTGTTGAAATATCAGCAGAAGGACTTAGAAGGGGTAGACTTCCCACTTCGCTCCTGTTAACTCTCTAAGCTAAAGCCGCAATGGGTACAATGTTGCTAGATGGACAAGCAGTGGGAAAGCTTGTCAGAGAGTGCTTTCAACTATGTGATTTTAGACTCTTAAGGTGCAGCAGTGCCCCGAACCAGACTCGGGCTGTTTCATCCTGATACACAAGAATTTCCATGTGTAGGTGGCATACATGGAGCTCTCAATTTAGTTTGGATACTATTAAGCATGGTGATGAATTTCTGCATGTGTCAGACACCTGGCCTACCAATAAAAACAGTGAACACGTTTCACATAATAATTAAAAAGAAGGAACAATGCTGCGTTCGATACCTTACTTGGCCGGTTCAATTGAAATTTCACTTGGAAAAGGTGCAGGAGGTGTGCTATTCTGAGGTTGTAATTTAAACACAGTTTTTGGAGTGGAATACTGATGGCTTTAAAGTGAATCACACTCTTGCTTTTAATCCCTGTATTTGATATAATACCTTATCACATGATTGAGACAGCTCAAAGATTCACAGGATTTATCATAAAGTGAATGTGTATTGTACACAGGGCTGCCAATTTGCACACAGCAAAGTCTTACAAATAGCCAGAAATAAGTGACCAATTTTATTTGGGGGATGATTGGCCAGGGCACCAGGAGAAACTCCCTTCTCTTTTCGAGCAGTGTCATGAGATCTTTAAGGTTCACCTGAACAGACATCAATGCTTAATATCTCATCTGAAACATAGCACCTCCAACAATGCAGCACCACAACACTGAATTGAAGTTTAAGCCTAAATGGTGAGTTTGAAGACATGATGTGGGGTTTGAAACCATAACCTTTGACTCAGAGGCTGACATCATAATATATGTGGCCTGGAAGAACTTGACTTAAAATGGAAATTTTTTTCATTTGTCTTGAAACAGAAAATACCCAACTTAGCAAAACTATTTTACATTTCATTTCTCAAAAATATTGCACAGTGTGAAGTGGTAAAACTTACAATTCATCGTTGGGACGGATATCACTCTTCTTAGTCTTGGTGATCTTGTAAGATTGACTTATGACAATATCACTGCAAGAAAACAAGGTAAATATAAGTAAATAAACAGTGCAGCAAAATACACTGGGCTTCTGTTCAGCAGTTATCATAGTGATGCAATAATTATTTTTGTAATTTGAAAGCAAATGTTTTAGCACCTTGTGTGACAGGAAAATGTTGGAGAAATGAAATTATGTAAATCTTTCCCCTATTTATTTACTGCAGATAAATCCTATCATTGTCAAGCTGGATGAATAAACAATCAAGTGATGATGTGGATTTTTTAACAATTGTACTAACAGGGTTGATAATGTTTAATTAATAAAAACACAGATTTTCCTCTCTCTGATTCAAATTCAATACATTTCTATAATTTTATAGATAAGACATCTAATAATGAATTTACACTAATTTATGTTATGAAATTTTTAATTTTTCAATTAATCCAAGGATATATAAAGGAACCCCATTTTAAACACAAGCACAAATATCTTATAATAATGATCCTTCAATTTGATGTAGTGCTTTTCACATCTTCTTAATGCCTCAAAGTGCTTCACATGGATATATTGAAGTGAATTGACTGTATATAAGTAGGTAAAATGCAGCAGTCAATAACGCATAGCAGTGTCTCACAAACAGTTATGGATTGAAATGACCCATTTTTTTTAGGGTTTATTATCAGGCCGATGGAGAAAGTAAACTTGCCCAAGGTTTTGCCCTGCAAGGAATCAAACCCAGGTGTCCCGCTTGTAAGACGAGTGCTCTAACTACTGAGCTACAGGACTCCACATTATTGTGCTGATACTTTCCCTGTCTAAATATTGGTTGACTTCTGGGCTGTTAGCTTGTCACTAATGTTCCTTCCTCTGTGCTGTATATCTGTGTATTTAAGCGCTCTGAGACACCGTCCGGCATGGAGGGCGCTATATAAATCAAAGTTGTTGTTGGTTGTTGTTGTTGTAAGTGCCAATTACATTGACAGCATCAAAGCAATTTACATTTATATAGTGCTCTTCATGCCGGATACCATCTCAGAGTTCTGTACAGTGGTGAAATGAAGGAAGGAAGATGGGGGACAGTGTAATGAGTGTAGGTGTGGTTGAAGACATAGGTTTCATAATCCAGTAAAACCTAGATAATCCGACATTCCGAAAGCCGGCAACTCCCTAAAACTAGCAGGATTTCAAAATACAAACAGCATTAATGTTTTGCCAATGTCCGGCAAATCCCCCCAAATTCAGAACAGCTCCTTGCAGTTCATGCTGGCACTACTCTATCATCCGGCTGGGTGGAGCTCGGGTATTGTTTGGCTTCAGTGCTGTGTTTACAGCAAAACTGGTGTGTGCGGTGGGGGGTTCCCCAGCCATTTCTAGGGTAGGTTCTAAATACTGGCAAACTTATTGAGGTTTTACTGCAGAGACCCTGGGGAAACTGTATGGTAACTGCTAGATTTTACTGCTCTGTTGATTTGGGTTCACAAGGGCAACAACAACTTGCATTTATTTAGTGCCCCTCACACAGGGTAGTATTCCAGAGCGCTCAACAGTGGCAGAAGGCAACGCTGAGCTGGTGCGAACGGGAAGCAGAGTCGAAGAGGAAGGAAGGGGCAAGGAGGAGGAGTGGAGGAAGAGCGTTCCAGAGTTTCCGGGGGTAGTAGCTAAAAGCATGGCCACCAAAGGTGGAATGGAGGGCTCGAGGGACATGCAGAAAGCTGGAGCCAGTTGAGCAGGTTGTGGATTACGGGGTAAGCCAATCAGAGAGATAGAGAGCTGCCAGGGCATGAAGGGATTTGAAAGTGAGTCTAAGGATCTTGAAATCTATCTCTTCAGGTATAAATCATAGAATTAAAAAAGGACTGTTGAGGATCAAACAAAATGCCAATGGGCTGGCTTCAGTGAGGTGGAATGGGCACCTCAGTCTCAGACCAGAAGTACTAAATGCAATATATGAAACTCAGGCAAGAAATAGTTCAACTTGTCCATGGTTGATGCACACATTGACCATTTGATGGTATAAATCTGTGTAGTCAAGTCATTGTTTATCTACTGACTTCGAAAAGATCATGACATCTGCTGGAGTGCTGAAAATCAATAAATCCAAAAAATTATTAAAATATCTAGCCAGCTGTAACAGTGGAATCAAATCATCAACAAACTCAGGAAGATAGTCTCCAGCAAAGCTGTAGTGCTGATGTCCTTTTGACATCCTGATGGGAGGCTCAGTCCTTGGTCTCAATTCTTCTGACAGCGAAGCATTTTTAATGCCACCATATTCCATTTCAGTTCCCCAGGGCACTCTGACCTTCCTTGTCGTATGTGACTGATAGTCAAGGAACCTGTGATAAAGAAAATAAATGATCACTACAACGTGTCACAACTTGCTAAAGAGCTATATTTATTTAAACCAGGATAACAATAACAAATTGCATTTATGTAGCACTTTTACATGTCAGGAACAACAACAACAACAAAATTATTACACTTGTACAGCACCTTTCACATCAGGAGGATATCCCAAGGAAGAATTTCAAAAGCACTGGACATTTAAAGTTTTGGACCTGAGCTGGGGGTTAGATTCAGAAGAAGTGAGGGCAAAGGAGTGGGACAGAGGAGATAACCAAAGGTGTGTTTAAACAATAAAGTCTTGAGGTGGACTTGAAGGAAAGGAGGTGAGAGAAGGGCCAAGTTGGATGGACTCCGGAAAGGCTGGAGCCCAACTGAACTCAATTCACTGGGGGATGGTGGAGCCCATGTAGCTGGGCAAGGATGGCCAATTTGCATAGTTCTGGATGGTCTGCAGCTTGCGGAGGGAAGAGTTGAAAGGTAACTCAACTCAACAATTTTTCAAATTCTGAAGCTAACTGGAACATTTTCCCAAATGTAATGTAACTGATTGTGACTTTCTGTCCAAAAGTAAAACGATTGTAAAAAAAATCTGAAACAGAAAGGGTTAACATGTGATCTCACTATTAATACACTTTAGAAAGGCTATTATATAGAAATGTTTAAATATGGTGAATGTTGCTGAAAATATTATATCCATGAAGTCATCAACATACACAACTAAAGTGACAATGTAGGAAATTCAAAGTCAAATGGTTTCAACTATTTTTACAGATATAAAATCAACTTCCTCCATATATTATTTTATAACTTCTTCATACTGACTGCTTACTACTTTCTAATGCCACTGAACTTTCAGTCTCTCATAATGGGAAATAATCCCTCAGTGGGTATTAGACATATAGGGTTACGGTTTAGGGAGTTTAGGTGATATTGTGAATCAGGAATCACCTGCACCAGTAGTATGCAAAATAAACTGGGATTTACTGCAAAATCAAAGAAAGAAGCTAGGAGAAAGTTTTTTTTTTTTTTAAAAAGGGTTATTAGGACATGAACAATTCTACAAAAACAATGTTTAAAACAAAATCCTTTGTAGCATTTAAATGGGAATTAGATAAACTGAAAAGGAAAAATATAAATGAAAAGTCATCTATCTACTCACGTAAGTCACCATGAATATCCTCTAATACGCCAGCCATTTCCGGTCATTTAAAAGCACAGGTGTCACTTTTTGCACTTGGCTTATATCGAACTTAACAGTTCATTGGCAGATCTGGCTGGATCTTATCAAATCCCACCATTCCGCCCTCGCCTCTGCTAAATTGTTGTTCTACTGCAAGACAATCTTGTAGGCCAAGGACAATCTCAGGCTCCTCTTCTCCATCACCAACTGATTCCTCCACCCTACCCCTCACGTCTTGTCCATCCTCTCCTCCAACGGCAACTGTGAGGCTGCTGAACATCTTCAAATCCAAGGAGCGGGATCTGCTCAACTCTCTCTGCCCTTCCGTCTACTACTCTCTCCCCATCACACCCCGGACCCTACCCATCCCTCCCGCCAAACCTTCAAACCTGTCTCCCACTCCTCTCTCATCACCACTATAACCCACATGAAATCAACCACCTGCTCTCTTTACTCCAACCTACCCCTCTCCTTACTTTCCAGCTCCACCTTCTTGTCCCTCTACTCACAGACATCATCAGCTTCTACTTGTCCACTGGCACTGTTCTCACCCATTTCAAAATGGCTGTCATCAGTCCCATCCTTTAAAAAAAACATCCCTGGACACATTCGTGTTCTCACATTATCGCCCCATCTCCAACTTCCCATTCCTCTTCAAGGTCCTGGAATGAGTATTTGCTTTTCAGCTTCGCTCCTATCTTGCCCACCACTCCCTTCATGAACCCATCCAATTGGGTTTCCATGCCCAGCACACAAATAGCTCTGGTCAAAATGAGAAATTACATTCTGTCCATCTGCAACCAGGGCTCCCACTGCCTCCCTGTTGACAACTCTATCGTCAACCACCGTCTCTCTTCTCACCTCAACCTTAATTTTCCTAATCTTGAATGGTTCAGTTTGTGCCTCTCACACCACCTCCACTCCATCTCTACAAATGGTTTCTCCTCTAGCTCCTGCACCATACTATGCAGCATTCCTCAGGGATCCATTCACGGTCCCCTCCTCTTCATTATCTATATGCTCCATTTTGGTGCCATCATCTGTAGACATGGGGTCAACTTCCATATGTGGGAGGATGACACCCAATTATATCACTCCCCCCTTGACTCCAGGACCACTGCAGTATTGACAGAATGTCTGTCAGATATCAATTCCTGGATGACAGCTAACTTTCTTCAATTCAATGTCAACAAGACCGAGGGTCCTCCTGATTGGCTCCCATCAGTGCCTCCACACCTCAGGTGCTGACAGCATCATCATCTATGGATGCACACTCCATCTAACTAACTAAACCAGAACTTTGGCATCTTGTTCTACTCTCATCTATTCTTTCTATCTCAAATCTGTGCCATGAACTGCTCCGCCTTCTCCTACCTCTCTAACATTGCCCACTTCTGCCACTGACTCACAATACAGATCACCAAAACTCTCATACATGCATTCATAACATCTATGTTTCATTATGCAAACTCCTTGCTTGCCGGCCTCCCCAACAGATCATCCAGAACTCTGCAGCCCGTGTTCTTTCCCTCACTAGGCTCCATGATCATATCACCCCCACCTTTGCCAGACTCCACTGGCTTCCCATCACACAGAGGGTACAGTTCAAGATCTTGGTCCTCACCTTCAAAGCCCTCCAAGGCCTTGCTCCCCCCTACCTCTGCAACCTCCTAACCATCTAATCCCCTACCAAGCCGCCCGCTCCCTCCGCTCGGTGGGCTTGGCCTGTTTCATGTCCCCTGCCTTGCCCATCCCATCATTGGTGGGTGGACCTTCAGCCACTCTACCCCCACCCCTTGTAACTCCATCCTGCAGTCCATCTACTTTGTCCCATCCCTTGACTCCTTCAAGACCCATTTCAAGGCCCTCCTCTTCGATCATGCTTTTGATCAGCCTCCTTTCCCCCCCTCTCCCTGCCCTCCACCCCTCAGCAATCCCTACCCACAGTTTGGGTGCTAAATACTATCTGCCCAGAGCCCAAAACTGTCCTTCCTCCCCTACATCCAGTCCCTTACCAGCACCACTTTATTCCACCCCTGACATATCGCCCATCTCTGGTAATATCTCTCCCTAATAGCTGCTGAAACTCTGGTCCATGCCTTTGCCACCTCTCGGCTAGACTACTCAAATGCCCTCCTCGCCGGTCTCCCCTCCACTACAATCCATAATATCAAACTCATACAGAACTCCTCCACCCGCATTCTCATCTGCATCAAACTTCACTCCACCATTACAATAGTCCTTGCTGGACTTCACTGGCTCCCTGTCCCGGAGAGGATCGATTTCCATCACAAAACTGTGTGATGGACAGTTTTTTCTCTAAAACTATCTCTATCAATCTGTCTCAAACTCTTTCAATCACTTTAGTAAACGTGCTAATTTCACTTACAAATGCTTTGGGATAAGGCACTATTTTATCAGTCATTTACTATTTCAATTCTGTAATGCTTACACTACCTTCTCGCCTTCGTATTTGTGCTTCTCTAATACTCTTGCTGAGGTCTAACACAAAATAATGCTCAGCCAATCTACTGCCTCATGAATTATTCAGAGAGACTTTTTTGTGGGTTACTAGGCTGCAAAAGAAAACAAAACATCTACCCCACAGTAGCTAAACTGGAACAAACACAGTTTGTCCACATTCTCTACTAAATAATCACCAGTGGGTGAGTCATTCATGTCTATCACACAATTTTGTGATGGACAGAACCAGCCTTGACAGTTTTGTCTCTGCATTTTCTATCTTTTTAATTAAATGTTTGAACTCGAAAAAAAAACATTAGACTTAATATTTGGAACAAAGTTACTTGAACACAGACTGAAGAAGTTGAACACAGCAAGGATGGAATTCCCTCACCTGCCACGACTCTCCTGCCACGCATGCATTTCTAGAGGAGTCTAGAGGAAAACTCTACCAAAAGTCCAAAATAGATACACCTTTCATAGTTTCTATCAAGCTTATCAGACAGTCCAACTTTCAGAAACCTATTTATACAGTAGAGACTATGGTCAATCCCCCGCTGTTTGATTGACAGCCACCCAACTCCCCCTCTTCTCCCCACTGCTGACTGACAAGTCAATCAGTTGCTCTCATCATACTTGGATACAATTCCTGTCAAATTCCTCTCCTCAAGAAACAAACCTGTGACTCCTCAAACCTTATTATCGAACCCGCCCTTCCTTGCCAAATCTCTGGAATTCATTGTCACCAACCAGCTTTGCTCACACCCTTTTTTTCCACTTCCTCCTCGAGCTCCTCCAGTCTAGTTTGTGCCCTGCCCAAAGCCCGGAGACAAACTACACTGGCTCACTATCACCGAACGGATCAATTTCAATATTCTCATACTCACCTTCAAATCCCTTCATGCTTTGGTGCCTCCCTACCTCTTCAAACTACTTACTGCCCAACCCACTACCCATTACTTATGCTTGACTGGTTCCTGCCTCCTGCCCATCTATCGTGCCACTATGCCCCGAAACTTCGGAACACTCTTCCTCTATCCCTCCAGCTTACACCCTTGTCTTCACGTTCAGGTTGCGACTGAAGACCTTCTTCTTCAACTGTGCCTACGATCAGCTCACGCCTCCCCCCAGCTCGGTGTCCTCCACTGTTATGCACTCTGGATGCTACTCTGCGAGAGGGGTGCTATATAATGCAGATTGTGGACTTGTGCAGTCCTGCAGTTCAGTGGTTAAGAGTCCTCGCCTTACAAGCGAGAGACCTGGGTTCGATTCCCGGCAGGTCAGAGCGAAACCTTGGGCAAGTTTCCTTACTCCACATGCCTGATAATAAAGGGTCCCTCAAAACATCCCTCAAAAAAACAATAATAAATTGGGTCAATTCAATCCACGACTGTTTGTGGGACACTGCTGTGCGCAATTTGCTGCCGCATTTCGCCCACAAATACACAGTCAATTCACCTTACAGTGTATTCTGTGAAGCGCTTTGAGACGTCTAGAAGGCGTGAAAAGCGCTATATCAAATGCGAGGATTACTATTATTATTGTTATTGTATTACAGGTGCAGTGGAAAGTTAATAATGAAACAAGTTAATTTATTGCCTGGGATATTTTGAATACTGTACACACAAGGACAGACATTTTCCCTTATCATTTCCTCCTCCCTCCCTCCCCCTCACCCACCCCCACAACGTATAATCACGATAATATACAAACCATCCTCACCATAAACCGTTGATATTTACAGTATTTACGAGCACAGACGAGGGCAGAGGGGCAGACAGACGTGGCAAGCCAGTCCCGAGTTTTCCCAGGTCAATGAATTATGCAAACGAGATAAATTCACCCCAAATGTATTATTACAGTTCGTGGAAGTCTCGCTGGAGCAATAAAATCCACTGAAAATGCTCGCGTTACACACACACTCCGAAGTGCAGTACGTCAAACAAACTTCCAAACCAGAGTCATTTAGATTGAGATCTATACACCCCCCCCCCCCCCCTCCACCCACATGCATCACAACCCACAGCAATGCATTACAAGCACAGGGTCTGCAAATGTCTGCAGTGTGTGGGAGGGTGACTCCTGGTGAGCATGTGTAGAGCAGGTGTGTGCTGGGCTGGGCTGCTCACCTGTTATCAGACAGAGTCAGTCTCTGAGGAGATTCCCAGGCGTTAAACTGCTCACTGGACTGGTAGGTGGGAGACAGGTGGTCGGAGCCCATGTACTCCCTGTAGTAATATAACGGGTCACCGAACGACAGCTGATCGGTCTTCATCTCGGCGACAGGGACAGGGGCAGAGCTGAGGGTCAACAAATCTCCCCCACCGCGCTGTGCACAGTGTGTCCTCACACAGTCAGCCCGGCCCGGAAACTACACACAGCACACTGGGCAGGAGAGGACACTGGGCAGGAGAGGACACTGGGCAGGAGAGGACACTGGGCAGGAGAGAGGAGAGGACACTGGGCAGGAGAGGATGACGGCGGCTAGTGTCAATAATCAGCCACTTACTGTGTCAGCAGCGGCTAGTGACCGCCAGGCACCTCAACCCTCCCCACAACCCACCCCCATCAACCCCCCCCCCCCCCCCAACCCCCATCAACCCCCTCCCCCAACCCACCCCCCGCAACCCAATCCCCCCAACCCCTCCTCAACCCCCCCCCCAACCCTACCCCCCCAACCTTCCTCAACCCAACCCCCCCAACCTAACTCTCACCCCAACCCCCCCAACCCCCCCAACCCAACCCCCCCAACCCAACCCTCACCCCAACGCTCCTCACTCCAACTCCCGCCAACCCAAACCCCCCAACCCAACCCCTCCAATCTAATCCTCAACCCCCACAACCCAACCCACCCAAGCCCCTCACCCAACCTCCCCAACCCAACTCCCCCAATCCTCCTCACCCCCCCCCCAACCTAACCCCCCCAACCCAACCTCCCCAACCCAACCCACCTCAACCCCCCCCAATCCAACCCCCCAACCTAACCCTCACTAATGGTGAGGTAGGTGAGGCGAGGGCCTTGAAGCAGGTGGAGCCCGCCAAATGGAGGGATTGGGCAGGTTGGTAGGGGATTAGGAGATTGCAGAGGTAAAGGGGAACTAGGCTTTGAAGTTGAGGACCAGGATCTTGAACTGTGCTCTCCGTGTGATGGGAAGCCAGTGGAATCGGGCGAGGATGGGGATGATAGGGTCACGGAGCTTGGTGCGGGAGAGGACATAGGCTGCAGATTTCTGGATGATCTGCAGCATATGGAGGGAAGAGTTGGGGAGGGCGACAAGCAGGGAATTGGCATTGTCAAGCCTGAATGTTACGATTCAGAGGGCAACACCAGGGGGCTTTCAATCGCCCATTGCGTGACTTGACTGGGCTGGAAGGAGTCAGGTGATTTTTGTTGTTGGGAAAGGTGTTGATCCCATCCCCATCACTCCCATGAGGTGACATGGGCTGGTTGACGTGGAGCAGGCCGGACCCTGCTGAGCAAAGGTAAAATATGATAAGATACAGCTCACTTCCCCAGCCCTGTTTGTTTGTTGTTTTTTAGGTCGTGGAACTGAGTGACAGTAAAGGTACGGTACTGTGATTGTACCAGATGTATAATACCCAAGCGCCTCTTGGGGATGTCATCCACAGACATGGGGTAAACTTCCACACGTATGCAGATGACACCCAACTCTATTTTTCCACTTCACGTTTTGATCCTCCAGCCCCCTGATGTTCTGTCAGCCTAGCCTGTCTGTCAGACATCAGGCGCTGGATGAGTGCAAATTTCCTTCAGCTAAATGTTGACAAGACGGAAGCCATACTCTTTGGCTCTCGTCAACGTCTTCAATCGCACAGTTCTCACCTCCTCCACCTACCATAAAACTCTCTGAACCCATACGCCAATATCTCACCCCAAAAGCCGCCGAAACTCTGGTCTATGCCTTTGTCACCTCTCGGCTGGATTATTCAAATGCCCTCCTCGCTGGTTTCCCCTCCGCTATCATTCATCAAATCCAGGTCATCCAGAATTCTGCTGCCTGCATTCTTACCCATACCAAACTCTGCTCCCTGATTACCTCAGTCCTTGCCAGACTGCACTGGCCAGTCCTGGAGAGGATTGATTTCAAGATCCTCACTCTTGTTTTCAAATCCCTCCACTCCTCTGCACCCCCTATCTCTCTGACCTCCTCTCTCCCCAAACCAGCACCCGCTGCCTTTGCTCCACCGAGTTTGGCCTCCTCCTTGTCCCCCAAATTCTCTGCTCCTCCACTGGCAGCCGTGCCTTCAGCCACCGCGCCCCGAGGCTCTGGAATTCCCTTCCTCACTCCCTTCGCCTCGCCCCCGTCTCTTCCTACGTTCAGGTCTCGGCTAAAACCTTCCTGTTCGACCGCACTTTCGGTCACTTTCTTCCGTCTCCCCCTGGCTGGGTCCCGGGATCTGTTATTGTGAAGCGCTCTGAGACACCATCCTGCGTGGAGGGTGTTACATAAATCCAAGTTGTTGTTGTTATCAATCTGAATGCTAGAGCTGAACAATGAATGCCACTCAGGTGTCAGCATTGGCATTGAATATCACTCTTAGTGCAGTGGGAAGCCTACAATAAAAGAAGCTTTGAGAATGACTTGCAGAAAGCAAGAACAAACACAAAATACAATATAAATTTACATTTCTATAACTTCCTTCATGTCAGGAGAAAATTCCATCAGGTTTAATTGTGCATTTTTATCACCACCAAAACATTGCGAAGCACTTCTAATAAGTACTGTACTATGGTTTGTAGTGACTGTTTTATATAAAAACATGTTTTTGTTGCGACCTAACGTGACACATGAGACGTGACATACTGAATTAAACCTGCTTTTCTTGTATGCCACCAATTGTTTTTTGTTTTTATCTGATGTTATTGAACAATACATTATAATTAGTGGAGTCCTGTAGCTCAGTGGTTAGAGCTCTCGCCTTACAAGTGTGAGACCTGTGTTCGAACCTCGCTAAGGCAAAACCTTGGGCAAGATTCCTTATTCTACACGCCTAATAATAATCCATTAAAAAAAACTATAATAAATCGGTCATTTCAATCTACGACTGTTTGTGGGAAACTGCTTTGCGCAATTGGCTGCCGCATTTCGCCGACAAATATACAGTCAATTCACTTTACAGGATATTCTATGAAGCGCTTTCAGACGTCTAGAAGACATGAAAAGTATTATATAAAATGTAAAGATTATTATTATTATAATAAATTACATGTCAGTTTGGCTCAGTGGTTAGTGCTATTACCTACGGATCAGATGATTGTAAGTTTAAGTGCGAAGTCCTAATGAGTCAGACTCATTCTGCCTGCAAAGACAGTTTTGCTGAATGCACATGTTTTCAGCAAAAAACACCTTATTCTGGGATAATCATTACTAGTATACAATGAAGAAGAAAAACAGGTAAAACTATACCTTGAGGTGAGTGAGCAATCCCTTCTCCCAATGTCACAGGCAACTATAATCATAGAGTCAAGTCAGAATCCTGGCTTAGAGTCCTGGCTTAAAAAAATGTTTCACTGCTATTCTTGGTTGTGATTCAATCCTGTTGGATCAGGTATTTAAAAAAAATTACATTTATGTAGCATCTTTCAAAAAAAAAGCACCAACTTGCACCTTTCATCAACAACAACAATTCACAGAGGTGGTAGAATGGGGAGTGAGGAGGTCAGAGAGGCAGAGAGGTGCCAGGGAATGAATGAATTTGAACACGACCTTTCACAGGAGCAAAATTACATTTGTACAGTGCCTTTCATGTCGGGAAGACGTCCCAAGGTGCTGGAAAGTCACAAAGCGCTTGACATTGCTGACTGACTGGGAGCGCGAGTGGTGGAGGGAGTCTGTGGGAGGAGAGGAAAGCTTGTCTGATGAGATAGGTCTTAAGATGTGTTTTGAAAGCGGGGAGCGAGGGAGGGAGGGAGGGGGCGAGGTGGAGGGGAACACCAATACGATGATGAATATTTATTGTGCTTCAGACACATTTTAAAAAATCACTTTACAAACAGTCCACCAAACATACATTTTTAAGTCGTGGGAGAAATCTATAGTTTAGTGTTGTAAGGAAACATACAGTAGTTATGAAAACGTAGACTGATGTCTCATATGAAATGTTGGTTGTTGGCGCCATTATGTGGACATACATAAAATAACAGCCTTGAAAACTCTCTCCGCTGAGTACAATACAGTACAATGATCTGAATCTGCATTTTACATCATATTGCTATCTGAAAGAATCGAATGTTGAGTGGATTTCTTGCTGACATATAGTCTATAGCAAGGATTATTATTTAATAATTTATGTTCGAGTGCACTCAACCCCCTATGCTCGAGTGCACTCACAACAACAAGAAAATTACATTTATAGAGCGCATTTCACGTCGGTTTCAGTTAGGTTGGGCCCAAGAGGTGGGGGAAGGGTCGGGGTAGAGGCGGGGGGAAGGAGAGTAGGAAAGTGGGGAGAGTTAGGAGGGCAGCAGAAGGCACGGTCAAAGAGGAAGGTCTTGAGACCGACCTTGAAGGAGGAAAGGGAGGAAGTGAGGCAAAGGAATGGCGGGATGGAGTTCCAGAGTGTGGGGGCAGAGAGGCTGAAAGCCTGGCAGCCGATGGTAGGGCGGTTCAGGAAGGGGACATGGAGCAGGCCAGAGCCCGCTGAACGGAGGGTGCGGGCAGACTGATAGGGAAACAGCAGGTCCGAGAGATAGGCGGGGGCAAGGCCGTGAATGGCCTTGAAGGTGTGGACGAGGATCTTGAATTCGATCCTCTGGGGGATGGGGAGCCAGTGGGGACGGGCGAGGGTGGGAGTGATGTGGTCGCGAAGCCTGGTGCGGGAGAGTACAGGAGCTGCAGAGTTCTGAATGATCAGCAGCCTGTGAAGGGAGGAGCTGGGGAGGCCGACGAGGAGAGAGTTCCTGTAATCGAGCCTGGAAGTGGTAAAGGCGTGGATGAGGGTTTTGGCGGCGTGGGGGGTGAGGTAGTGGTGGAGTCTGGCAATATTGCGGAAGTGATGGAAGGCTGTGCCGGTCATGGAGCGGATGTGGGGGAGGAAGGATAGCTCGGGGTCGAACAAGACGCCCAGATTCCTGATTGGCTTTGAGAGGAGTGAGGGTAGTGTAGGGGCTGAGGCAGTGTTGGAGTCTGGCAATGTTGTGGAGGTGGTAGAAGGCAGTACTGGTCATGGCACAGATTTGGGGGAGGAAGGACAGTTCAGGATCAAACAAGATGTCCAGATTCTGTTTTGCTTCCTGAGATGCTTTCTGAGTCATTACCCATCAATGGGAATATATTAGCATCGATTGAAGAATGGCTAACGGGAAGAAAATAAAGAGTAGGGATAAACGGGTCCTTCTCAGATTGGCGGGCTGTGACTAGTGGAGTGCCACAAGGATCAGTGCTTGGGTCTCAGCTATTTACAATCTATATCAACGATCTAGATGAGCACATCAAACTTTAAATATCCAAATTCGCGGATGATACTAAACTAGGAGGGAGAGTAAACACCGAGGATAACATTTAAAAAATGCAACGCAATATAGATAGGCTGGTGAGTGGGCAAGTAGGTGGCAGATAAAGTATAATGTAGGGAAGTGTGAAGCCATCCACCTAGGTAGTAAAAACAGTAGAGCAGATTCTTTTTTAGAAGGAGAGAGATTAAATAGTGTTAGTGTTGAGAGGGCTTGGGTGTCATTGTACACCAGTCATAAAAAGTTCGTTTGCAGGTCCAGCAAGCAACTAGGAAGGCTATCGATATGTTGGCGTTCGTTACAAAAGGGTTAGAATATAGAGTTGGGAAGTCTTGTTGCAACTGGATAGGGGTCTGGTGAGACCGCACCTAGAACATTGTGTGCAGTTTTGGTCTCCTTATTTAAGAAAGGATGTACTCACCTTGGAGGGGTTACAACATAGATTCTCTAGGTTGGTATCTGGGAGGGGGGAATGAGCTATGAGGATAGGTTATAGGCTAGTCTTATAATCTAGGCCCATAATCCCTAGAATACAGAAGAATCAGAGGTGATCTTACAGAAACCTATAAGATTATTAAGAGTTTAATAGTTTAAGCACGACAGAGTAGATAGTGGGAGACTGTTTCCCTGGTTGGAGAAACTATAACATTAGTCTTAACATGAGAGGTCAGCCCTTTCGCAATGAGTTGAGGAAAAACTTCACTCAGAGGGTAGTGAATTTATGGAATTCTCTACCCCAAAGAGCTGTAGATACTCAGTCCGTGAACATATTCAAGACTGAGCTTGATAGAATTTTTGTGGATAAAGGGATGAAGAGATATTGGGATAAGGTGGGTAGGTGGAGTTACATTAGAAGACCAGCCATGATCTTATCGAATGGGCGGGGCAGGCTCGAGGGGCTGAATGGCCTACTCCTGCTCCTAATTCTTATGTTCTTATGTTGAGTGATCTACTCCTGCTACTATTTCTCATGTTCTTATCTTATGATTACAGTAGCTATATGTTTCATTTAATTTTATTAATATACATTTGTTTAAAAAAAACTGTTAAGTGTAGTGACTGTATGTATGTGGACAAAATGCGGCAGCCAATTGTACGCAGCAGTGTTCCCACAAACAGTCATGGATTGAGTAACTAAATTATTGTTTTTTTGAGGGATTATTATTAGGTGTGTGGAGTAAGGAAACTTGCCTAAGGTTTCACCCTGCCGCAAATTGAACCCACGTCTCTCGCTTGCAAGGTGAGTGCTGTAACGACTGAGCTACAGGACTCCACAATATATTTATCTTGAATAGTTTGGAGAATTCACATGGTTTTATTTTGAATAGTGTAGAGACTTCACATAATAACAATAATAATAATCATGCTTGCAAAAATGCAAAATACTGCAGATGCTCGAAATCTGAAACAAAAACAGAAGTTCTGGGAAAACTCAGCGGGTCAGGCAGCATCTATGGAGAAAGGAAAAGTGAGTCAACGTTTCGGGTCCACAACCCTTCGTCAGAACTTGGGTATGTTGGGAGGGAGAGGCTTTTAAGGATTAACAGAGGGGGAGAGGCAACAAAATTGCAGAGAAGAGGTGTTAATAACATTAAAACAAACAAAGAGGGGCTGAAATTGCGAAAGAACAGGCAGATCAGATGGTTGCAGGAGAGGAGGGAGGTGAGCTGTTATGGCCTGAAATTGTTGAAATCAATATTAAGACCAGAGGACTGTAAGGTCCCTAGCAGATGGACAAGGTGCTGTTTCTCAAGCTGGTGCTGCGGTTCATTGGAACAGCGCAGGAGACCGTGGATGGAGATAAGAATCTTTGCCTTTTATGCGCTTGCGAGCGGCCTAACCACTGAGCTGCTGACTGTGGCTCGCGAGGTGAGGGCTCTACCCACTGAGCTGCAGGACTGTGGCTTGTGAGGCCAGGGCTCTAACTGTAAGGACATAAGAAGTAGGAGCACGAGTAGGCCATCCTGCCCCTCGAGCCTACCCCGCCATTTAATAAGATCTTAGCTGATCTAATTCTAATTCCGCCCTATCAGCGTAGGTTTCTATAAGATCACCTCTAATTCTTCTATATTCTAGAGATTAAAGGCCCAGTTTACTCAACCTCTCCTCGAAGGTCAAACCCTCATCCCGGGAACCAACTTTGGGAATCTACTCTTAGATCCAAACTGCACACAATATTCCAGATGTGGTCTCACCGGGGCCCTATACAGTTGCTGCAAGACTTACCTACTCTTGTATTCCAACCCTTTTGTGATGAACACCTACTCTGTTTTCTGCCTGTTAACCATCTTCGATCCATGCTAATATATTACAGTAAAAGCCTGTTTATCTGGCACCCTTGGGACTTGGTCAATGCCAGTTAAATCGCATGCTGGATATTCGGGTGGCCAACTGCTGAAAACCCAACACAAAAAAATTAATTAAAAAAAATTAACTAACATTTTTTAAACACAATATTAATAATAGACTAAATAATCACATAATATTGTATGGATAATTACAAATAAAGCAATAAATATCGATTACAGTCTATAAACACAGCACACAATCAAAGGGGTACTCTCGTTTTTTTCTTTCTCACTTTCACACACACACAATCAGTCTGGCATCTCAAACCAGGGCCGTACGCAGGATTTTTTTTGGGGGGGTGCGAATTGCTAGTGATGGGACCAACAATGTCCGGGGGCTTGCGGGCTGCCCCCGAGGCCCCCTCGAGGCTCCGACGTTTTACACAGTTTGAGGTCTTATTTAATCGGTTCAGAAGATCAGGAGATTAGGTGACTCATGAGGTTTATACGAGGCTTCTAAGAGCCGCCCTGAACGTTTACAGGCGACAGCATCTGACAAATAGTGAGCTATATGGTACACCACCACACTGGTATCACAGACATTACCGCAGAGGCGTCTTAGGTTTAGCGGACATAGCTGGAGAAGCCGGGAGGAAACTGTCCATAGTCCTACTATCCTATGGGAACTATTGCACGGTCACCTAACACGAGGTAGACCGACCCTAACCTGCATCGATACTCTGGAGCGCGATTGGGGTATTGGCAGGCGGGAGTTGTCAGGCTGCGTGGAGAGAAGGGATCAGTGGAGAAGTGTGGTTGGCAATGCCCGAGTTCGCTCGATCAGATGATGGTGAAACTATTTTTATGCCAAATTCGTGCGACATTGTTGTTTTTTCACTCTGGGTACAAAACTGAATGTGAAATAAAGTCGCACTGTTTATCTTTGCGGTCATATGTTTTTTGCATGCCAGTGGACGTCTCTAAAAGCAATTTTTAATGACAGGAATACATTTTTAATAATATAAATCAAATGTGATAATCAAGACAAAACAAGAAACGTGATATTTCAGAAACACGCCTATCAAAACTTAAGTCATTTTTACTTACATTTATCAGATTAAAATACGATTTCAGCTTCCACAAAGTGGTGCTACCTTTTTATGTAGTGACTGTATACGGGATGATTTCCGATTGACACACCACGTGGAATAGGCGCTAAAGCATAGGTCTACGTCCATGAGTATTTTTTTTAAAGATAGGCATTCCCGTCCAGACACATATAACTTTTTTGTTGGGTTCTCAAAAGCTTTAATTTCTCAGAAGCTTGTAAATATGTTGTCATTGTTTGCTAGCATTACAGTCACACCTCTCAAAACGTGAGTCATTTTTACTTACGGTGATCAGATTAAAAGATGATTTAACTTCCAGTAGTGGTGCTGCCCCTTGTGGCTGTTTACGGGATGATTTCCAAACGAGGATGGATTTGAGTCTTGGCGCCTATGTTTATCCAATCACGAGTCACAGACTCGCCGCGTCATGGACTGGTCTATCGACGCGGTATGTTTTGGGTAGACGCCGATTCTGGTGCGCGACTCGATAATTTGATATTAATACTAAAACATTCAAAGATGTGTATTTATAATTTATACATAGTTTTGAAGAACTGATTGTTGCACAAATGTTCAATAAATTTACTTGGTATTTAAATTTGATAAAAAATACAATTCTCTACCCCGGAAAATGTGGACCTTTTATAATTTGGGGGGGGTGCGTACGCACCCGTCGCACCCCCCCTGCGTACGGCCTTGCAAACCCAACGCACTCCTTTCATTTTCTATCTAAATTAATCAACTCACCCCTCTCTCTCTCTCCCCTCCTCTCCCCCACCTCTCTCTCCCCCTCGCACTGCTCTCTCTTCCCCCCCCACCTCTTTCCCTCTCTCCACCTCCCTCTTTCCCCCTCTTTCTCCCCCCCCACCCTTTTTCCCTCTCTTTCTCTCCCCCCCCACCCCCCAACCTCTCACTCTCTCTGCCTCTCTCTCAAACCTTTAAGTGCACTATGGCAACATTCAGAGGTAATTGTACTGTACTCTGTGAGGGATAAAAACAGCAGCGCCACCTTCAGGCACTAGTAGCACTATACGGAAATACTGATTTCGGTATAGGGGAAAAAAACTGCGATTGTGCCAGATAAGACCCGGTTAATCAAATGGGGACCTTTTTTTTGAGGTGCTGGTCATGTGGAAGTTACGGTTGATCGAATCACGGATAAACAGGCTTTTACTGTACCTTTAATTCCATGAACCCTTATTTTATGTAACAGCCTTTTATGTGGCACCTTAAATGCCTTCTGGAAATCCAGATACACTCTATGCAGTGGCAGCTGGTTTGGATGGAGGAATGAACCAGGGAGTCTCGGAGGGAACATTCCTTTCTGAATGCTGAGATGGGAGGGGAATACTGGACTCCTCAATTAACATCGGGGATGTGTTCTTGAAAACTGCAACTTTAATTGAACCAACGTTAATGATAGGCCCTAATGATATAAATAGGGGTTACGTTCCTTTGGTACATTTCCAGTCTAAATTTTAAACTAATATTAAATAAAAAACCCCAAACAACATGACTAGTATTGAACATTGAAATAACCGTTTAATAAATATATGAATAAGGTAAAAATACAATTAAGAGAACACTTACTGGAGGCCCCTCCCTCCTGGCGTCACGCCGCGTCCCCAAACGGCTGATCGCTGGCACGCGTTTGCGCCTTCGTACATTCTAAAACTTTAGACAGCTTTTGTCTCAATGTCCAAACGTACAAATGAGCAAACGCGTGCCAGCGATCAGCCGTTTGGGGACGCGGCGTGACGCCAGGAGGGAGGGGCCTCTTTGTAATCCCACCCCTTCATCTGAATGACTCTGCCCCCCTCCTGCCCACTGACCACATCAACCATCTCCAGTAAGTGTTCTCTTAATTGTATTTATTATCTTATTTATATATTTACTAACCAGCTAATATAAAATGTAATCAGCTATTAATATCCCTTCAATTAATCCAATTTTCCATTTTTTTCTCTAACTATTTATTAATCAATAACGTATAATCGAAACAATGTATATTGGGACGACGTATAGTGAAGAGTTCCAGTACGTCGTTTCAATTAAAGTTGCACTTTTCAAGAACACATCCCCAACGTTAATTGAGGAGTCCAGTATTCCCCTCCCCTCCTTTCTAATCAATCAATCAATCAATCAATCAATCAATCAATCAATCAATCAATCAATCAATCAATCAACCAACCAATCAATCAACCAACCAACCAATCAATCAATCAACCAATCAACCAATCAATCAATCAAAATTACATTTATATAGCGCCTTTCACGTTGGGAGGACGTCCCAAGGCACTAAACAATCAGGTAGGGACTAGAGTGGGTGGGGGGAGTCAGGGTAGGGGGAAGGAGAGTAGGAAAATTGACTGTACATTTGTGGGCGAAACGCGGCAGCCAAATTGCGCACAACAGTGTCCCACAAACAGTCGTGGAAGTAGGGCCAGGGGAGAAAGGGGGAAAAGAGGGCAAGCGGTGAGGGGGAGGGAAAGGTGGGGTAAAGTCCAGTGACGTGCGGTGGGTACAATGACAGGGTAGGCACTTTCCCTCAGTGATGAGGGATGATGAACTGGTATCTGCAGTTTACTTTGGGAATAGAATGTGCTTAAATGTAAAGCACTCTCCGCCAACTCTACCAGAGAGACGGGGCCGACATTTTAAAAATGACCATGCTCACTTCATGTCAAAGGTTTCTTCTAAAATGTAAAATGACAGCAGGAAAAAAACACTTTTTTTTGTTGTTATCTGTACTAAATAGGGTAAGTTTCATATTATTCAACTTAGTTAAACCCCAGTGTCTGTACTTTCATTTCATTTCAAGCATATATTCTACCTCCGAGGGATCGCCTGCTTTTTTTCCACCTCCGACAGATCACCCGTCTCCGGCAATATCTCTCCCCAAAAGCCGCTGAAACCCTAGTCCACGCCTTTGTCACCTCTCGGCTGGACTATTCAAATGCCGGTCTCCCCTCCACCACAATCCATAAAATCCAACTCATTCAAAACTATGCCGCCCGCATACTCACCCGCACCAAACTTCGCTCCCCCATTACCCCAGTCCTTGTCAGACTTCACTGGCTCCCTGTCCCGGAGAGGATCGATTTCCCAGTTCCGTTTTTACAATTCTTAAAATAAATGACAGAAAACTTTCGAAAGAAAGACTGCATTGAAGAAATTGCCAAATTTTGAATGTTCTAAGATGCTAAGAAAATAGAGTTTAAAATTATCCCTGTTGTATTTTCTAATGAGGGATTGTCTACAGAGAAAATCCTGCATTCAGTGCAGTGTGGCTGAGTACAGAGTGAGGGCAGCAGGTGGCGGCATCTCACCACTGCTGACAATCTACCACAAAACAATAGTCATTCCAACTTCTGTGGTCGACTGGCAACAATTAACTCAATCAGCTTTTTTTGATAAATGGTTTAGATATGGTAATTTGGGAATTAAATCCTATAATTTTAAAATATAATCTGTCTTAAATAATAACAGAAATGTGAACTTATCTCATGTAAAAATTCACTTTACAGTATATTTTGTGAAGCGCTTTGAGACATCTAGAAGACGTGAAAAGCGCTACATCAAATGCAAGGATTATTATTATTATTATAATATCTGGTCTGGTACAACAATTGTATCTGTATGGGGAACTCAGATATTCACAAATGGAAAGAGCAATATTAGTCATATTAGCTGTAAGTCTCCATTCCAATCAATCTGCTTCAAGTCATCAGTATGTCAGCGTAACACATATGTGTATTCTAACAGGGTTCAACATTCAAGGCTCTGTCCTTGGTTGGTTCCGGTCATACCTCTCATAGCGCCTTCACTTTGTCTCCTCCAACGGCTTTTGCTCCAGTTCTCGCACAGTCTCATGCGGCGTTCCTCAAGGCTCTGTCCTTGGACCCCTGCTCTTTACCATTTACATGCTCCCCCTCGGTGACATCATCTGCAGACATGGGGTAAATTTCCACATGTATGCGGATGACACCCATCCTCGACTCCAGGACTACTGGCGTTCTGACTGCGTGTCTGTCCGCCATTGAGTCCTGGATGAGGGACAACTTCCTCCAACTAAACATCAACAAGATGGAGGCCCTCTTAATAGACTTGCGTCAGCGCCTCCGCACCTCAGGTGCTGGCAACATCAGCAATCCAGGCCGTACTCTCCACCTCTCGAAGTCAGTCAGGAATCTGGGTGTCTTATTTGACCCCGAACTGTTCTTCCTCCCCCAAATCTGTGCCATGACCGGTACTGCCTTCCATCACCTCTGCAACATTGCCAGACTCCGCCACTACCTCATCCCCCATGCTGCCTAAATACTCATCCACGCATTCATCACATTTAGGCTCTACTACGGGAACTCTCTCCTCGTCGGCCTTCCCAGCTCCTCCCTCTTCACAAGCTGCAGATAGTTCAGAACTCTGCAGCTCCTGTACTCTCCCGTACTAGACTCCGCGACCACATCACTCCCACCCTCGATTGTCTCCACTGGCTCCCCATCCCCCAGAGGATCAAATTCAAAATCCTCGTCCTCACTTTCATGGCCATTCACGGTTTTGCCCCAGCGTATCTCTCCGACCTGCTGTTTCCCTATGAGCCTGCCCGTCTCCTCCGTTCAGCGGGCTCTGGCGTGCTCCATGTCCCTGCCTGAAACGCCCTACCATCGGTGGCCGGGCTTTCAGCCTCTCTGCCCCGACACTCTGGAACTCCATCCCACAATCCCTTCACCTCGCCTCCTCCCTGTCCTCCTTCAAGGCCAGTTTCAAGACCTTCCCTTCAACCGTGCATTCTGCTCTGCTCCTAACTCTCCCCGCTCTCCTACTCTCCTTCCCTCTACCCTGATCCTTTCCCCCCACTGCTCAGGTCCTGACCTAACTGTTTAATGCCTTGGGACGTCCTCCCAACATGAAAGGCGCTCTATAAATGTAATTTTGTTGTTGTTGTTGTTATGAATCCTGTTGCATTCTTTAACCTTTTTAACCTCTTTGCCAGACCATTTCTTTTATTGAGAATATACAGAATTCTATTATGCCAACAGGTGACTCGGGCATTAGCATTTACTCTGAAGGTATCAGAGTTCAGTGACTGGTTTGACACGTGGCCTCAGAATGTATGTTGGCCTGCAATTTGCAACTTAATAATGCAATACAATTTACAATACAACACAAATGATTTGTACAGCCCTTTCACTTCACGTCTCAAAGGACTGGGTCCCCATATTTCTTACATTTAACCCCCAAAAAGGTGAATTGCTTCACAGGTACTGCATTTTGCTATCAAAAATAATGACTGCAATTGTAGGTAAACCTGTGACCTCCATTGGTTTATAATTATTTTTCTAAAAATGCACTGAGGCTTATTGACCTTTATTATTGTTCAGATGTGCATCATAACCCCTGGACAGAGCCATCAAACTGTGACCTTTGCCCTGCCCTTTATCAATTATTTGAAGGAATCAACATATTACAGTACATGTTAACTCTGAATGATTGGGTTCTGGATCATCTGTTCCTCCTGACTGCAGCCCCATATCATCCCCGTCATTGTGCACAGAAGCAAAACATATAAACAAATAGTTAGAAGGTTATAAATAAGCTTTCATTTCATTATCTCAGAATAAATGGATTTAAATCACAATTTTGGCAATGGTTGCTCTTTTTGACGAGTCTAGGAATATGGATTTCAGGAAAAAAATGATTGTGAGGGAACACAGAACTAAAATAGCAATTGCATCCAGAGTGAAGTCACTTCCTCCCACAAGCTTTCATGGAGAGCTGAGTGTTCGGCATATTGACAAGACAGGCAGATCTTATTGAGTACATCTGGACACATATTGGATGTACTGTATGCTGTGGGGGAATCAAATTCATTGTACACCTCAAGGGCCATTGCTTTTATTCCCCTTAAGGAAGTCAGTAATTTTCCCATTAAGGACGATAGTAATTTTATACTCCCACCATCAAAACCACCCAGCAGCCATCCAGCTGCCAGGGTATACACCATATCAAGCTAGAATGTAACTTACAGGTTTTTCCTGTTCATAACTAACATAAAATATTCAGAGGAACCGCAAGACATATTTGTTTATTTATTTCCCAACCCACCTTCCCCCCCTAGTCTTATTGTACAGTATGTGCCTTCCTCAACCAGCCACAAGCCTTATGGATATAAGTAAAACTACAGGAGTTAACTGGTACTTTTGCTTTTGTTTGATCAGCCAGGACCAGTTTTTGTAACGAGGTCTGTGACCATGGAACCTGAGCAGAATGTGCACCGAAGACTTGTTAAAATAAACCTTGCCAACATGTGCAGTCTTAAAATAATAATAATACTCCTTGCATTTTGATATAGCTCCTTAACATGCCTTTCTGACTCAAAGTGCCTCACATTCTATACTAGAGAATATACTGTATAGTGAATTGACTGCATATTTTGTTGGTGAAACGTGGCAGCCAATTGCGCACAGCAGTGTCCCACAAACAGCCGTGGATTGTGTAACCAATTTATGATTTTGTTTGGAAGGAATTAATACCCCGGAAAAGGGATCTGCCGATTGACTAACAACCAGATCCTGACTTACTGCTGGGTAAACAGAGGCTTGTGAAGTAAGGAAACTTTCCATGTGCGCCACAGCCTGCTCGTGATGATAAAGTTTGGGTGGGAGTGGAGGGGAAGGTATCCAAACTGACAAACACTATCAATAAATGAAGACATGAATTGGATGCATATTTGTGTTCATTAACATATCATATATTAGTTAACATCATGGGTTGCTTTTTTCATCCGAATACTGAAGATAGTTTTTGATGCAACACTGAATGACTGTAGACTTGAGGGATATCTTATCCACAGCATAAAAGGGTTATTTAAAAATTAAATTAAATTCTACAATTCTACTGGTGAAGTACAGCCTTAACTAGTCTAGCTTGTTTGATAAAATGTGATTTGGAGCCAATTTTGTGCAGGCACTTGAATTAAGCGATTGATGCATGCGCACCACACATCCCTTGAACAGTTGGTGTGAAATTACAGTCTTGGCTCTAATGTTACACCAAAGACATTGTCACTTCTTGAGTTTAAAGCTGCTTTTAGATTTACAGTAATAGCAGACACTGATTTAACTGTGGGATAGGCAATAATAGTAATTTACGATACCAACGGAGGCCACTTCACTGACTTGCTGTAATATTTCAATGTTTTTTTAAAGTTAGCACTTGACTATATGTCTTGGTGACAGGAAGGATATGAAAGTGTTGAGGGAACATTGTGCCAGTGAGACAGAATGTGTCTCCCATTGCCCTGCTTTCACCCTGCTGCCTGAGCGTGTGCAGATTCAGCTGTGTGGGTACGTTGAAAGATGTGCTGAACCAGTTTCGCATGGCAAAGCTGTAGATGCTGAGATGGGGGAGGAGGGAACAGTACGGGAGAGAATTTGTCTGGGAAATTAAAGGAGACTTTGACTGTAACACAAACTGAGCTTCTCACGCAATGGGAATCTAAGACCTGGACTGCTGTCACGCTACAAGCTCTTTCATACCACTACAAGCAGTCACATCAACATTTCTGATCATCCATTTCTGAGTGCAGATTGAACACATTTGCATGGCCTGTTTACATATTCAATGGTACAAATCGACACGCAAGGCAGTCCCCAACAGCACATGTCATTGGCAGGTCACACACATCTCATTTATATTTCAAATCTTATGTTTGCCGATCTTACATCTACAAATGTGAACCCCTTATAGCCGTGGATTTAAGACATTCCAACGAAAGATGCTCCTCCTACCTCCTCCCACCCAACAAGCGCTTGGCTGATCCCTCACTGGGCTTCTTAATCAGACTTAATTTGGTTGTTCCTTAGTTGTCCTGCAGAAAATTAGATTCTCAACAATTAAGACTGAACTGAAGAATATTCCAAGATTCCATAATCTTGGAATATTCTTCAAGTCAGTCATAATTGTTGCGAATCTAATTTTCTGCAGGACAAATCAGGAACAACCAAATTAAGTCCGATTAAGAAGCCCAGTGAGGGATCAGCCAGCACTTGTTGGGTGGGAAGAGATAGGAGGAGTATGTGTGAGGAGAGGGAATGCGCCTGGCAGTGTTTGAAGTCTGGAATGATTTTCTTGGAGCAGATCCTAGAGATTTGAGACCTGGAGTCTGTAAGACAGGTTGAGGAAAGTCATTGTCAACAAGCGTTTTGAGGAACAAATGCATTTGGAAGGAAGCCATCTGTAGTGAAACCATCTTTAGTGAAGCCTTCAAATTAAAAACTTGCTTGTGTTTTTCTTATAGTTCTGACCAGAAAAGAAAAGGCATGCGGGATTCGATAGTCACAAATGACTCTATTTTCAAATTTTGTTAAGAATATCACAATTGAATATTTAAAAAACTAGCATCTGATTTAATGGTTCTGCATACCGGTATGTGTCATATACTTGATCATTAAATTTGACCATCAAATTTGATGCCCTAATTGCAAAGTAATTGTTATGATTTCACACCAACAACAACAAATTACACTTATAAAGCACCTTTCACGTCGGGAGTACGTCCCAAGGCGCTGCATAGGATGCGTGTGACCCGAGCTGGGAGGGGAGTGTACGGGGAGGGGTGAAACACGTAGGGGAGGTCGAAAAATTCTGGGTGGAACAAAAGGCACAGTCGAAGAGGAAAGTCTTCAAACCAGCCTTGAAAGAGGAAAGGGAAGAAACGAGACGGAGAGATTGGGGGATGGAATTCCATAGGGTGGGAGCAGAAAAACTGAAGGCCCGGCCTCTGATGGTGCGGTGGTTCGGGCGGGGGGCTTGGAGCAGGCCCAGTCCTGCTGAACGGAGGGTCCGGGTGGGCTTGTAGGGGGAGAGTAAATTGGTTAAATAGGGCGGGGCAAGGCCATGTAAGGCCTTGAAGGTGAGGACGAGGATCTTGAACTCGATCCTCTGGAGGATGGGGAGCCAGTGGAGACGGGCGAGGGTGTGGGTTATATGGTCGCGAAGGCGGGTGCGGGATAGTACATGGGCTACAGAGTTTTGGATGACCTGCAGCCTGTGAATGGAGGAACTGGGGAGGCCGACGAGGAGAGAGTTTCCGTAGTCCAGCCGTGAGGTGATGTACGCGTGCACGAGTGTTTTGGCAGCGTGGGGGGTGAGGTAGTTGCGGAGCCTGGCAATGTTGAGTAGGTGGAAATAAGCGGTGTCGTTCAAGGCACGGATGTGGGGGAGGAAGGAGAGTTTGTGGTCGAACGTGATGCCGAGGTTCCTGACTGGCTTTGTGAGGTGGAGAGTACAGCCTTGGATGTTGAGGCTGGCAGCGCCCGATGTGCGGAGGCGCTAGCTTGAGCCAATCAGGAGGGCCTCGGTCTTGCTCACGTTCAATTGGAGGAAGTTGTCCCTCATCCAGGACTCAATGTCGGACAGACATGCTGTCAGAACATCGATGGTCTGGGGGTTGAGGGATGAGGCAGAAAGGTACAGCTGGGTGTCGTCCGCATACATGTGGAAATTTACCCCATGTTTGCGGATGACATCGCCCAGAGGGTGCGTATAAATGGTGAAAAGGAGGGGGCCGAGAACAGAGCCCTGAGGGACGCCATGAGAAACTGTGCGGGGGTTTGAGGAAAAACCATTGGAAGATACAAAGTATAAACGGTGGGTCAGGTAGGAATGGAATCAGTCAAGGACTGTGCCTTGAAGGTTGAGGTGGGAGGAAAGACGTTGGAGGAGGATGGTGTGATCGACTGTGTCGAACGCAGCAGACAGGTCAAGGAGGACGAGGAGGCAGAGGGAGCCCTGGTCACAGGCGGTTAGGATGTCATTTGTAACCTTAACCAGGGCAGTTTCTGTGCTGTGAACAGGGCGGAAACCTGATTGGAGGGGTTCAAGGAGTGAGTGAGTTGAAAGGAAAGAGCGGAGCTGGGAGGCAACCACTCTTTCAAGGACCTTGAATAAATAATTGGAATAAATCTCCAGTTGGATAGTCCTGTTTCACAGATTGATGGCTGTGATGAGCGGGTGCTGATTTTGGAGGTAAGTCTATAGCTTGTCAAAATATGAACTTTTCCCTTAGCGACAGAAATCTCAAGATTAAATATCATTGTGTGCTTTGACTCCCTGTGACCACCAGGTGATCATTTGTTTTCATTGAATCTTAGAAATCACAAGCTTAAAATATATGTCATTTGGGCAATCAAATTTACACAAGTGCTAGCTCTTTGGCTGGAGTCTAATCCAACTTCCTTACTTCTGATCCCAGCTCTTTAATATTGGGGTCATAAAAGTGACATGTACCAATCAAAATCACTGGTAATTAGTAAAGTGGTCACTCAATCTACAACTGTTTGTGAGATCCTGCTGTGCCCAATTGGCTGCTGTGTTTCACCCTCAAAATATACTATATATTTGTAGGGTGAAACATTGCAAATCACTTTACACATATTCTGTAAAGTGCTTTGAGGTGTCTCAAAGATGTGATAAAGCTCTTTATTAAATGTAAGGATTATTATTGTTATTAACGTAGCACAGGTTATGATTTTCACCCCATGCTGTTGCCCAAACGTACTAACTGGTGGTCATGTCTTTGAAAACTGCTATCATGTGAAGGATAGTATTCATTTCAGTTATGCTTTAGCTCCTGGTGACTACTGACAGGAAAGTTATGTCCTTTGAGCCTTGCTTATATTTTATACACAGTATATCACATTCCCACATCTGAGAAACCAGGCCACTTTTCGGTTCCCAAGGTATGGAAACAGCCGAACTCCAAGGGCAGAGATGCATTGAACATATAATACAGCATATTGCTTTTCTTATCACAAGTTTCCATGCTTCATTTGATTTAATTTGCCCTTATATGTGGAGAAGGTGCAATTCATTGACCTGCTTGAAAATACACGAATCAAGGTTGATAAGGATTTAAATGAGGAGCAAATCAATTGCAGTTTTTTTTTCAATTTATTAACCTATGGCCTACTTGAAACGTGGAAACATTTTTTTTTATGACTCATGTAAAGCCTTAATTGACTGCTTTGTGGCCTGCTTAATTCCCTTCACTGCTTGTTTTAAAGAAACTCAATGTGCAATTCCATGCTGCGTACTGCTGATACTGAGCTGTTTTGGCCATTAATTTCCTGTTAAGGAGAATGACAAATTGGTATGTTCACTTATAATTGTTTGTTGAATTGTATCTATTTGATGTCCACATCAGTCAATCATACAAAGGAGGTTTATAAGAATAATAATTATAATAATCCCTACATTTGGTACAGCGCCTTTCAGCCATGCTGTTTATGGTATGACACTCAGTTGAGGTCGGAAACATTATTTTCTATGAAGATGCATCAGCAATAGAATCTCTCCTTTGTTCCCACATGGTCTATGTTTGATGGCACTAATGGCACTGTGTCACCATCCTGACACTGAGAAGTGGAGTTCATCATCATCATCATCAACAACAACAATAACAAATTGAATATACATAGCACCTTTCATGTCAGGAGGGCATCCTAAGGCACTGGACAGTCAAGTGTTTGCACCTGTGCTGAGCTCAATCTAATTTTTCAATTCGTAATACATGAGACCCGAAATTTCACCCACAATTTTGTCTTAAAACGTAAGATCATGGAGAGCTGTGAACAATTCTCAAATTCAATTCTTAATTTGGAAACCACTTCTTTGTAGGAACTTGACAGAAAGTGGCTTCAAAATTATGAATTTAAGAATGCCTCCAATTCTGCTCAATCTTAAATTTTAAACCCAAACAGTCCAATAGGCTAAAGCCTTGGTGGAATTTCAAACCTATTATTACTTGTGTGAAACTAGAAGTAATGGTCTGATTTGCTAATGCTTAGAAGAATGACAAATCTTTAGATATGATTCGGCACAATAAAATACACTTGTACTTGATGCAATATTGAAGAGCATTTGAATTGTTGGCTGAAAGTAGCTGAAGTTTTTCCCCATAGGACAAGTGTGAGCTGTTCCACAGGATATTACAGGCTCACTAAACAGCAGAGCTACAAATCTGATGCTAAATAATTGAAACGCCTGTATCTCTCATTGTGAATGAGAGATACTCCAACACACACTTCGCCAGTCTGCCCAGCTCCACCATACAAATGATCCAGCGGATTCAGAACTCTGCATACTGACCCGGACCAAACTCCGTACCTACATCTCACCAATCCTGACCAAGCACAAGCAGTAGTTGGCTCCCCATCTCTGAATGGATCGACTCCAAGAACCTCACGCTGGTGTTCAAATCCATTCACTCCCTAACCACCCTTTCTGACCTCCTCACTACCCAGGCGCCTCCGCTCGACTGACTCCGTTCCTGGTTGTGCCTTACACCCTCCGCCCAGCCATCGGAGGTCATGGTTTCAGGCACTGTGCTCCCAAACTCTGGAACTTTCTATCTCATTCCCTCCAACTTGCCCCTCTCTCCCCCTTTTCAAGTCCCCCTGTATACCTTCCTCTTCGACCGTGCTTCAACCACCTCACCCAACACCCTCAACCCCCCCACTCTCCTCGGCTCGGAGTCAGGCTCCATGTCTTTAAGTGCTTTGAGTGTGGCGGGTGCCATATAAGTGCAAGTCGTTGTTGTTGAATGGTTTTCATCTCACATAAAACACAAAGAACCACTTCTCTGGTGGAATAGGATTCCTCTAAGGCGAATGAGCATGAGGAAAGTGCAGGTAAATGAAATGGAATGCATTGGTCTTTAAAAAATAAGTTGACAGAGACATCTTGGGCCCAATGGCCTTCTTCTGTGATGTAAATTTCTATGGTTCTATGGCAATGCTACATAATAGTTGCACTCATGGCTCTTTATTTTCTCCTAATGTTCCAAAGTATTTCAGAGCAATTTATTTTAAAATCACATGCTAGCCAGTAGAAGACATTGAAAAAGACATTTACATTTACTTAAACAGATTGTTTTAATAGAGTTTTTGTAATCCAGTCATACATCAGTGCTTAAATACAATTTAATAAAGTTGGTGATTTATATCCATATCCTGTTTCCTTTGAACACAAGAAAAACTACTGCTTGTTCTCTTTGCATGCCATCTGGTTTTAAGTAAAACAACAAAATTAATTTAATTCTTTTAGAGCTTGGGTTGCTAGGCATCTGTTTACATTAAAGTTTGCATAAAGCATCGATCGTTGATATGAGATTAGGAAAATGAGGATTTCTTTTGGTCTTTTACATTGAATTCATTTCCGGAGGTTGGTACTTCCCTCCCCAACAGATTGGTGAGCGGAGGAAAGGACACATTCCACAATTGAATGGATTTCTTATTATTCCCTAGCAAATCTCAAATCAGATTCCAAAGGCCTGAATTTTCTCATGTTCTTAGCCCGAAAACCGTTGTCTCAAAATTCAAGATTGCGCAGAATTTTGCCTGAACCAGGAAGCTGAGTCTTCCGAGTTCTCTTTCGTTTCTGAAGGAAACTGTCTTCCAACTGAAAAAAGGATTTTGCACAATTTATAAATTTTAAGATAATGGTTAAGTCTACAACCATGAGAAATTTCAGGTCTTTACAATGAGCTTTAGAATGAACTGCAACTAGTTTTCCAGGTCAAGGATACCTAACCCCTGGCCCTGATCTCAAGAATAACATTTTCTTCCAGGTTTTCCTTTATTCTGCGTTACAAACAATGTATAAGGCATTACTCATTTTGTTAGGTTGATTGAAATACTGGATGCACTGGATGCACTGGATGCACTTTCTGCTCAGTATATTTGAATCTATGCAGTGTAAGGTGCTGTTACATTGTGAATAAGTGGGATGATTAAATACGATGGCAAGCAGAGGCTTGGTAATCACCTGTGTGTTTCCGTTGCACAGGAACAGCTCTGGTCAAAGTGACAAACAACATTCTGTCCATCTTCGACCAGGGATCCCTCTGCCTCCTCATCCTTCTTGAACTCTCTGCTGCTTTGACACTGTTGACCAATCTATCCTCATCCACCGCCTCTCTTCTCACCTCAACCTTCATGGTTTCATCCTTGAATGGTTCAGTTCATACCTCTCACACCGCCTCTACTTTATCTCCACAAATGGTTTCTCCTCTAGCCCTCGCACCATCTCGAGCGGCATTCTTCAAGGTGCCATCTTTGGTCCCCTCCTCTTCAACATCTATATGCTCCTACTTGGTGATGTCATCTGCAGACATGGGATCAACTTCCATATGTATGCGGATGACACCCGACTCTATCTTTCTGCCTCCACCCTCGATTCCAGGACAACTGCTGTCCCGACAGACTGCCTGTCATTTTCGACAGTTGAATGTCAAGAAAACCGAGGGCCCTCCTGATTGGCAACAGTCAGCACCTCCACACTTCAGGCATTGAAAGCATCACCATCCATGGATGCACACTCCATCTCACTAAGCCAGTCCGGAACCTTTGCATTGTGTTCGACCCTAAACTAACCTTTCTACCCCACATCTGTACCATGAGCTGCTCTGCCTTCTCCACAACACTGCCCAGTTCTGCCACTGTCTCACACTGTCTCACACCACCAAATCTCTCATACATGCATTCATAACATCCAGGCTTCACCATGCAAACTCCCTGATTGTCGGCCTCGCCAATTCCTCCCTCCACATGCTGCAGATCATCCAGAACTCTGCATCCTGTGTCTCGTCCTGCACTAGGCTCCATTACCATATTACCTCCATCCTTGCCCGACTCTTCATCCTCAACTTCAAAGCGCTCTATGGCCTTGCTCCCTCCTATTTCTACTATCTCCAACCCATCCGCCCCTCCGCTCAGCATGCTCCGGCCTCCGGCCTTCAGCCACTCTGCCTCCCACCCTCTGGAATTCCACGCCGCAGTACCTCCTCCTCGCCCCCTCCCTTGTCTGCTTCAAGACCCACCTCATGGCACTCCTCTTTGACCTTGCTTTAGACCAACCTTCTTCCTCTGCCCTCCAGCCTATCCAATCCCGACACCCATCTCTGGTCCAAAATACTGTCTGTCCAGTGCCTAGGAACATCCACCCAATGTGAAATGTGCTATACAAATGTAATTTTGTTGTTGTTATTCAGGCTTGAGAGTTGGTGTTCAAACAATATTCAAACATTCACCAACCAAAAAATGTAGCTAAAACATTTTGCAGTATACCCTGTGAAGCACTTTGGAACATTTTCCTGATGTGAAAGGTGCTATAGCAAATGTAAGGATTATTATTAATATTAGAGCTTGGGAGAATGTCTCAAAGCAAGGCCGTACGCAGGGGGGGTGCGACGGGTGCGTACGCACCCCCCCAAATTATAAAAGGTCCACATTTTCCGGGGTAGAGAATTGTATTTTTTTATCAAATTTAAATACCAAGTAAATTTATTGAACATTTGTGTAACAATCAGTTCTTCAAAACTATGTATAAATTATAAACACACATCTTTGAATGATTTAGTATTAATATAAAATTATCGAGTCGCACACCAGAATCGGCGTCTACCCCAAAACATACCGCGTCGATAGACCAGTCCATGACGCGGCGAGTCTGTGACTCGTGATTGGATAAACATAGGCGCCAAGACTCAAATCCATCCTCGTTTGGAAATCATCCCGTAAACAGCCACAAGGGGCAGCACCAATTCTGGAGTTAAAATCATCTTTTCATCTGATCACCGTAAGTAAAAATGACTCAAGTTTTGAGAGGTGTGACTGTAATGCTAGCAAACAATGACAACATATTTACAAGATTCTGAGAAATTAAAGCTTTTGAGAACCCAACAAAAAAGTTATATGCTGGACGGGAATGCCTATCTTTAAAAAAAATACTCATGGACATAGACCTAGGCTTTAGCGCCTATTCCACGTGGTGTGTCAATCGGAAATCATCCCGTATACAGTCACTACATAAAAAGGTAGCACCACTTTGTGGAAGCTGAAATCGTATTTTAATCTGATAATGTTAGCAATTGATAATAGTGCCTTAGTACACTGTCAGACAGCTCAGAGGCTTCACAGAACGTACTGTAAAGTGGCCAGTTTTTGCCCAGGATTGTCCCACAAACACCGATGGAGTGAGTCACCGATTTTATTTGGGGGCGTTTGTTGGCCAGGACAACAGGAGAGAGACTTCCCTCCGCTTTTCGAGTAGTGTCAGAGGATCTTTTCACATCCATCTAAACAGACGGATCAGACCTCGGTTCAGCATCTCAACCAAAAGAACAGCCTCTAACCCCCCCCCCCCCCAGCACCACATTGAAGTGTCAGCTTCCTCTGTGTGATACCGAGTGCCGACGTGGGGTTTGAACCCACAACTTTCTGACTCAGAGGCCAGAGTGCTATTCACTGTGCCAGGCGACTCGCCAGGTGATGCTGCTGTCTTCTATCACCTGTGGGAAACTTTCTTTCCCTCCTACTCAGTGCCTCTGAATCTGAAGACATTCCCAAGGTCGAGGTTGCATATCTGACTGATTGACAACTGAGATTTATTTTCAGGGTTTGTGGGCAGTGTCACGTAATTGGCTTTAACTTAAAGGATTGTTAACCTGCACCTGTTAGAGTTGAGGTCCCCAGAACTGCTGCCTCACACCAGCGGGATATAAAGGACAGGTGCAGTCGAGTCTGCAAAGCAACAGCTCTTCCTACACAAATCTCTTCAACGTGACTCCTCTGAAAGTCACTCTTTCTCTCTTTGAATAATAATATAATCCGTGCATTTCATGTAGCGAGGTAGGTTAGGGTCGGTCTACCTCGTGTTCTGTGACCGTGCAATGGTTCCCATAGGATAGTAGGACTATGGACAGTTTCCTCCCGGCTTCTCCAGCTATGTCCGCTAAACCTAAGACGCCTCTGCGGTAATGTCTGTGATACCAGTGTGGTAGTGTACCATATAGCTCACTATTTGTCAGATGCTGTCGCCAGTAAACGTTCAGGGCGTCTCTTAGAAGCCTGGTATATACCTCACGAGTCACCTAATCTCCTGGGTTTGCCTAAGTGTCCAGCATTCTGCTCCATATAGGAGCGACTTTCAGCCCTCGCGTTAATGCACATTCATTATAATATGGAAATCGATATTGGTAGAGCGGTTGACGTATTGGCTTCAAAGCGACCGAGGCGTCTCGAATACGGAACGCTATTAAATAACTAATTTCCCCTCCCTTATTTTTTCAAGTATTTTTTCGTCAGATCAGTATTGCTTGATGGGTCACTGCCTTTAATTTTGATTCTAAATAAATAAATAAAAACTAACTACACTATTGCTCACAGTTCAACGATATTTTCAGGATAATGCTGATAACAGGCTTGTAACACGTGTGAATTAACTGTTTGACACTGATTTTCAGTTTCTGTATATTTTCTTGTCTTTTATAAAATTTGCTTTGCTGGAATATCTGAGCACATAATTCATACTTTACTCTTACATTATTGTTCATTACAGTCCGAAAGAAATTTAGTCTTAGGATAACAATGCAGAACAACTTATTAATTACCGTCAATCTGTAGTTTATGATCATTTTCTCTATACGCCTACATTTATCAAGCATTCGTCATTGTACTGTGTTAATTGGATTGTAATTTACTTTATCGTTCGCATTCCTTACATCATCGAGTCAACAATCGTGTTGGCTTTTATCGGCGAACACATTCGACCTTCCCAATTAGACACGGACTACCGGGGAAAATAAAAACACTGAATAAATAATGATGCTCTTAAACACCAAGGGCATAAATACCGTTCATATTGGATCTTCTGAACCGATTAAATAAGACCTCAAACTGTAAAACGTCGGAGACCTCGAGGGGGGTTCGGGGGCAGCCCCCAAGCCACCGGCCATTGTTGGTCCCATCACTAGCAATTCGCACCCCCCCAAAAAAAATCCTGCGTACGGCCCTGTCAAAGTACTTGACAAAGCTCCAGGGGGTGTCTAGGCTGAGGGTGGGAGCCATGGTAGGTGGATGGACAAAGATTTTCTAAAAGAGGTGTGTTCTGAAAACTTGCCTTAAATTGGGCTCAGTGTGTCAGACAGTCTAAGGCCTGCCGTTTCTCATGGTCTTAGCCTTAAGACCATTATATTAAAACTTAAAATTGTGCAGAATTTTTATTTTGAAAGGTAATCATCTTGAGTGGGCTGGAGGAAAGGGTGTGAATGGGGCTTAGAATAAAGGTCAGAGCAAGCTAGGGGGAGCTCTGATCTGCTTGTTCCCGGTTTATTTTATTTATATAGATTGAGGGGGCGATTGGGTACATTTTCCCTATTTTAAAATATTTTTGTTATTGCCTTTCATCATTTGTCTAGCCCACAGCTGTGAGTGCTGACATACAGCTTACATTCCGGCTACTCTCTCTTGCTTTCTTTCTCTCTGTCTCTCTGTAGCCAGCCACCAGTCGATGCTAGGGATTTCCCAGACATAACCTCTCCTCTGAGCTTCTCTCCATCCTGTAGGGAGATGCTGGGTCCTCTGCTTGGTTCATCCCTCCTGTTTGATATGGCTCAGATCAGGACTGACCACATTTCAGTCTGTTAGTTCCCAACTCTGTGTCTTTACCTTATCTCTTCATTTCCTTGTCACACAGTTTGTCTTAGCCATTTAGAGACTCCAATGATTGTGGTACAATCTGGAGATACAATTTTTAAACAATCAATCGAAATATTGCTTCAAGTTCAGATGCATCATTTATTTTCAAATTGAAAGCGGAGTTTAAAGTTGATCATCACTGATTGTGCTTCTACTCCCTTCCCTCATATAATCAGCCTTTGTAATTTCATACAGGGAAGACTGGCACAACACACAGTCTCATTTTACTCAAAAGTTTTGGGACTCTGCTTTGAATCTGAGCATTTATGCATTCCCTTTTCTAACAAATCACTAGTCTTAAACAGGAGAGGGTATTTTCAGTTATTGGAAACAAGGAGGAAACAAGGAGTCCTTCCAAACAAGGAGAACTTTCAAATCTCTCCACTCCTCTGCACTCCCTATCTCTCTGACCTACTCTCTTGCCAACACAGCACCCATTGCCTTCGCTCCTTCAGTTCAGGTCTCCTCCTTGTCCCCCGAATCCTCCGCTCCACTACCAGCGGCCATGCTTTCAGCCACTATGCCCCGAAGCTCTGGAACTCCCTTCCTCACTCTCTTTGCCTCGCTCCCTCTCTTCTAGTTTCAGGTCTCAGTTGAAGACCTTTCTTTTCGACCGCACCTTCAGTCACCTTTTTCCCCCTCGCCCTGGCTTGGGCCCGGAATCCGTTATTGTGAAGCGCTCTGAGACGCCGTCTGGCGTGGAAGGCACTATATACATCAAAGTAGTTGTTGTTTTCTGGGATTACAATCATGGAGGATGCTGCCCCTCAGTTAAGTACTCAGGTCTGTGCTGAACTTGTGGTAAGGAATGCCTGTTAAACTGCTGCTACAGGCAGCATGTTTTATTTCAATCAGTCCTTGCCTTTATTTGATTTGCCAGATTGTTTTAAGAGATTCAGGTGAAGCATATGGAATGAGAGGGTGAGATTTGAGTTGCATGATCAGGCAGTGTCCCTCCTGCTTAGCTAGACAACAACAACAACAACAACAAAATTACATTTATAGAGCACTTTTCACCTCGGGACAGTCTCATTAATAACAATACTTGGTACTGGTGTCGATTAGGCAATCTTTTCTCTTTGGATTCCTTAATAAGATTCATAGTGACGTAAATCACACTGACATGGGGCAACTTTGATTTGATGCAACCTACTTTCCAAGAGGTGTTCCCAGAGGTAGAGACCAGCAGTATTCTAGTTACCATAAAAAAGTCACTGCTCAGTTCAATTTAATCGATACTATTAGAAATTGTCACATATTGGACCCCAATGTTAATCAAATGGAAGTAATCTGTCCTCCGCAACCTTAAACCCAAGTACAATAAACACAAAGGCAGTGGCTGTTTCAAACTGGTACAGAACACATTTGTTTTAAAATATTCTGCTCTTTCTTGCGCTCAACCTTTTGAATTCCAGCTTGCAAAACGTCCAGGAAAGCTGGACGAGAAATTGTTTATTCTTGTCAATTTCTTCTCAAGGGAAATGTTGTGAAAGGTGACAAATTCTGGGCCCAATTCTGGCAAATATTATTGTGTGGTCAAGTCCCCCTGAAGAGGAAACCAGAGTTGAGGAAGCAATAATCAGCAAAGCCACATTCTAAATTGCTCATTTCTCGAGAGATCAAATTGTTCTTGCAAATAAAGAGGGAGAGGAGCAGAATTCTCTGTGTGCAACATATAGAACTTAAATTTATCTAGTGCCCTACGTCATTGGAAGTGTCTGAAAATGCTTCACAGTATACTGTAGTCTGTAAAGTGAATTGACTTCATATATGTGGACAATGTTCTTTATCTCCAATGTTAATCCAATAGCTGCGATCTTTCAATTAACATACATTGTCAACATATACAGCCTAGTGAGACTCAGCACAAAATAATGCTGTAGATGGCTATCATTATTCTCCTTCACAATGTTTTCCAGATTTTGACCAATTCTCAGAAGTCAACTATTTTTTGCGTGAGTCCCGTGGCCTCACCACATTATATCGGTTGCTTATAAAGTTCATTGTGTAAAGGTGAGTACCTTTACTCTGAAATTCCAATTCCACACTCTTGGTCTGAGAGATCATTTTGTCTGAATGTTAGACTGCTTCCCCAAATTCTGCACAATCCCAAATATAAAGGCTATGGTCTTAATGTTAAGACATCCATATAAACTTTTGGGTCTGTGTTGTGTAGACATATAGAGACCAGTAGATGGCATTGTTTCATTAACTCTATGAACATGTCCACACAGGGGACTTACTTTTAGACCAGTTCACAGGGCGTAGACTCCAGTTGTACATGGATTCCACAGACGTAACAAATTGCTTGTTACCCTTTGTATATTTTATTACAGTTGTTATGACAGTTTGCTAATTCTCTGGGTTACCACCACATTTCATGTTCCTTCCTAACTTAAACATTAAAGAAAAAGTATTGAAACTTATACCATTCAAGCCAAATGTCTTCAGACAGGAAGAAAAATCAAATCCAGTTCAGTAAAATTAACTACTTCCCAAATAGAATCACGGTTAATAATTTATGCTCTCATTAGACTTTAGATTTCTTTGGAACTTGCTATGTCTGAAGTGGATTAGCTTACTGTCTGCCTATTACTATGCAGCCTACATTTTTTAAAAAGGCGTCCTCTATATTTAACCATAAATATGCAAATTACTTACAGCACTAAAACATCACCATGTACTGTCACATATCACATTCACCATATGACTCAGATTGCAATAAAAGAAGATTTCTGTCTTTTGCTGATTTAGGAAGACTCTATCAAGCATTACGTACTGTATAGCTATGAAAGAGAAGGGAGATTCTCCCAGTGCCCTGGCCAACAACCTGTAATATAAAATTGCTCATTCGTCTCCTGACAGTTTGTGGGACATTATTATTCTCTAATTGCTGTTACATACACTCACAAAACTTTACAGTATATCCTTGACATGAAAAGCGCTGTAGCAAATGCAAGGATTAATATTGTTAATAATAATAAAATTTATGGGGCCCTAAATTCTACCTTGTAAGCTCATTTTATCTTAAACTTCTTTAAAAATCTTAATTTGGAGGCCAGATCTTTTTAAGCACGTGGAAAACCAGCTTCAAAATGAAGCCTTAGATTAAAAATTTCCACCAATTTTGTGTGATCTTAAATTTTAAGATAAAATGGTTTTAAGACCCAGGGTGAGAGTATATGGAATTTCAAGCTTTATCCATCCTCATATGGGCTGAAAGTTAGTTGTTATTGAAAGACCACTGACACCATTATTTACTAGGACAATCAACAACTGTTAAAATAATTGAACTAATTTTCTCCCTTTATCCAGGTGCATTGGATAAACCATTATTAAGATTTAAAAGGACTTGTTTTCTGAGAAGCACTGGAGAACATTTCACTGAATGCCTTGATCTTTTTTTAATGAGAGTGCTGAATGCTTATTTCTTTCATGTCACACTGTACATGGCTAGGCTGCCCCATTCTGCTTCATTATTCCACAAGAGCTTTGTTTGGTGAGTCTGGCTTTGAAGGGAAAGTTATTAGATTCTTCTCTTTAATCCAGATCTGTACATTTCAATCCTGTTATCACTGTTGTCCTGGCACCTTGTTCAGGGGATAACATTGCAGAATGTAAAACAACACTGAGCAATACAGCGCATTGAGGAAAGAAAGACTGCAAGTGGGTTTAGCCAGAGAACGCCAAAGCAAAGGTGTGCAGTGAACTGAGACGAAAACCTGAGCCAATCTGATTTGGATGAGATCAAAGCACATCAAGGCAGAAGAAAACTGTTGACTTAATAAAACTCAGTTTAGCTGGAATGTAACTGGAGAAGAAAATGCGTAGAAATAATAGATTCAGCACTTCGCCCTTAAAGATTTAAATGTCGGTTGTTAGCATGAATGTGACAATTCATGTGGTCTGCCAACGGAGATGTTTGGCAACACTGCTTGACCTAATTTATTTTGACATATATTTTACATATGACGTAATGTCTTCTTTGTGTTCTGATTGTGGCGTTGGACATATTTTTGGATCAAACTAAACCAGTAAACTGAATGAAGTCTGGTCGGTCCACTCCTAATTTGAAAACCGTGGCTTAACATGTAACACAATGGTGTAATGAAGCGGTCAATGTGACCGCAAATTAACAGCAATTCTGCACTTGGCATTGCTCTGAGGTAAAGATGCTCGTTGGAATAGTTGGAAAGTAACAATTTGTTGGTAATGCCATCATTACACTCTGCATTTTGTCTCAAAACAAAATCACACCCATTGCATGCCATCGCAAGAAGAAGCACTTGACTGGGACTCGGCACAGAAGGAGTGATGCCAAGGAGGCATGGAGGCTCAGGAAGCAGGTAAAGCTTCGGCTGAACAAAAACTATTAAACATTTTGCTGCTTGCAATATTTGAATTTTTGCAATGAGATTTGTCTCCTTCCAAAACTCTGCCTCGAACCTCTGGAACTCACTGCCTCAATCCCACTGACTTGCAAACACATTGCCCATCTTCAGAATAATCCTAAAGGCCACTTCACCTTTCTCCCCAGCTCAGTTTCAAAATATGCCATTGTTAGGCACTCTAAGAAGCAATTCCACATAAAAAGAGCGATGTACTGTATATAACTGCAAGTGGTGAAGCACTTGTTATTTTGATGCTTGTGTGATTGGGCAATGGCAATATGTGACCACTGGAACTATGCTATAGACTGGCTGCGGGGGTTAAAAATGCAATGAAATCTTTTTTACTTCAATGTCTATCCTCTTCTGAAGGTGTTTGCCCACTTTCTCCTCCATTGGGGCATGTCTCTGGGAATATGCCCAAGTAACCATTATGTATATTTGAGATCAGAAAATAAGTTTTGATGAGCTATTTGATCATGGAAGCATTAAAGACGAGTTTGATCATGTACTCATCTAAAGTTCACACACTTTATACTTTATAGCAGGAGTCTTTGAATACTGATCAGGCCATAACTTATTTTTCTCTCCCTAACTCAGGCCCTTGGTAACATTCCAATAGCTGCCCAGCTGAGATCAGCTAACCCAGCGCAGATTCAAACTTGTAGTCACCCAGTCTAACTGACTCACTTTATAATAATTTAATAAAAATAAACCAGAAACACTGAGGAAAATACTGTTAACATGGAACTGAAGGCCTATTGTTATTTTATTATTGGCACTTTGTTTCTGGCAGTCAAACAGATGAAGTCAAACACAGGAATCATGGGCAGCATCGTAAACATTAACCAAATATCTCCCTATCAAAGATGATCATACATGAACAATCTCATTCTATGAGAAGAAGTGGGTAACCATAGACTGATGCAAGATCCCCAAATCTATATAATTATATTATCAACTCCATCTCCCTACCCCTCCCAAAATTGAAGAATAAAAACATTTCAGCCAAGCTCAATCGGTAGACCTCTCACCTTGAGTTGAGGTTGCGGGTTCAAACTCGGGTTTTTTGTCAAGGTTGACATCCTTTGGATAGAACTATAAGATGGATATTGATCCTATGGCACGATTCATACAGAGAAGAACATTTTTCCAAGTGTCCTGGCCAACAATTTCCCAGATAAAATTGGGTTACCGCATAGCTGCTTGTGCAACATTGTTGGGCAACAATTGACCGCCACATTTACCTATAAGCACACAGTCACTAAACTTCACAATGAACAATCCTGGAAAGTGCTAAGTGCAATGATGTGATATGGCGCTGTATCAAATGCAAGGATGATTATAAATTGGAATAGCAGTTCAACACAATGTATCCATATGGTCTCACAAGGGAGTTGATAAAGCTATAATATGGATTGCAACCCCAGTGGGGGGATGGCTTGGGGTTAGAGTCTGTGTCGTCTTAATAGAGGTTACTACACACAAAGTCTTTCCCTTCTCTCTGACTCAGGGAAATGAGACTATGAGAACTGTGAGGCAGTGGGTATATAAGAGGGGTTGTAGGACTCTGACTGCAAACTCAAGTTCATCAACCACTCCACTCGCCTCCCACCCGCAGCTCAGGTGCCCATCTAGCTTTGTCAGGTACCTGTACTTGGAGACATGAAAGGTACTATATAAATGTAAAATATAATTTGTATTGTATGACAATTGTATAAAATTAACGCTTTGATGCATAAATATTGGAGAATATAATATTTTTCTATAATATTTACAAATTGCAACAGTATCTCCTGAGAGCCTGGCTTTCCCCAATGCCAAATATGAGAGCTGTAATTCTGAAAGGTGTAATAAGCCACTTGCCTGTGGCAGAATTCCAAATGTGTGCAAACACAACACAGCTGTAAAGGACGAGCAAAGGTGGAGATAATTACCAAGATTTGCAAATGTGTAGCAAATTTTGCAGTTTCCCAAATGATCCAGGCAGCGCTAAACCAGGACGGCTGTTCTGAGATTCCTGCCTTATTTACTCAGCTCTATGATGTTACTAAGATTAGATAACATGAGAATGTCAGTCCCCTTTTGACTAAAAATACAATAGAAACTGTTTTTCTTTTTGGTGAGAACATTAGTGTTAGGGCTAAATCTTACTGTTCGCTCTTATCCCTTCATAGATGTGAGCCTAACTCAGTTGATGGCACTCGCTCCTTTGAATCAGAAGGTTGTGGGTTGAAGCCCCATATTTGAACTTGGAACCCATCTAGTCTCAGCTGACACTCTAATGCAATGCTTGCCATATTGTTGGAACTTCCATACTTCGGATGAGATGTTAAACTGCGGTGATGTCTGCCTTTTTAAGTAGATATTAAAAAAAGTTTGTGGTCAGCTGGGTATCTGACACATTCGGAAGCCCATTACAATTCTTAAGATTATCCAAATCATACTGAGATTTCCTTGAATTCCACCTACACATGGAAATCCAGGAATGGAATGTGCACTCTTTCCCTGGAGGGACGCATCCTGCTTACCTAATTCCAGAAAGTATTAGGCACAGGTTAGCAAGATCTTGGGGACCCAAGACTTTGTGTTTGGGTAATGCTGGAGTCCAACCAACTAATACCGCATAGCTTGCCATTGAAAACACTGTTTGGCAAGCTTTCTGCTGCTTGTCCAGCCAAGACCATACTAACCATTAGGGCATAAGCTTGCAGAGTTAACAGGAACTGAGTGGGATGATTCCCTGCCTCCAGTGACTGGTCTGTCCTCCCAAGTCCTGCCAATGAGCCAAGCTAGTTGTGCTGTAATCAGCAGTGCCCTGGATTACTGCTGACCTGCCTGTCCCAGCAACTGGCACTTCCAGACATTTTGACAAGAACATTGGGAAAAATTAAATTTGACATGTAAGCGGATGGCACCCAACTCTATGTTTCTACCTCCATCCTCGATTCCAGAACTACTGCTGTCCTGGCACACTGCTTGTCAAACATCAAGTCCTGGGTGAGAGCTAACTTTCCACAGTTGAATGTAAACATGACTGAGGTTCTACTGAACGGCTCGCGCTAGCGTCTTCACACATCAAGCCTGGCAGCATCAACCTCTATGGTTGCACTCTCCACCTCATCAAGCCAGTCAGGAACCTTTGTATCTTGTTTGATCCTCAACTAACTTTCCTCCCCCACATCCAAGCCATGACCCGCTCTTCCAGTGCTTTGGGATGACCTCCTGATGTGAAAGACGCTATACAAGTGTAATTTAGTTGTTATTGTTGTTGTGTGAAAGGCGCTATATAAATGCAAATTTGATTGATTAATTGATTGATTGATTGATTGTTGCCTTACCTCACCACCACAACATTGTCCAACTCCACCACTACCCTCAGGCCGCTGAAACTCTCATTCATGCCTTCATCACAACAGGCACGGTTACACCAATGCCCAGCTTGTCGGTCTACCCAACTTCTCCCTCCATAGGCTGCAGATCATCCAGAATTCTATGCCTGTGTCCTCTACCGCTCCAAGCTCTGTAACCCCATCTCCCTCATTCTCGCCCAACACCATTGGCTCCCTATCATCTAGAGTATTCAATTCAAGACATTGGTCCTCACCTTCAAAGCCCTCCATGGCCTTGCCCCACACTACCTCTGTGACCTCCTAACCCACCTGCCACCTCTGCTCAGTGGGCTCTGGCCTGCTCCATGTCCCCCAACACACCTGCCTCACTATTGGTGGGTGAGCCGACAGCCACTCTACTCCTAACCTGTGGAATTCTATCTTGCTGTCTTTCCACTTCACCCCCTTCCTACCCTCCTTCAAGTTCTGCCTCAAGACCCTCCTCTTCGAAGGTCCCATCAGTCACCCAATTCCCCTCCTTTCCCTCCACCCTCCCCGATCCCACGTTGTGTCTGAAAGAGTGACTATCCAGCACTTTGGGATGTCCTTCTGACATGAAAGGCACTATATAAATGTAATTTTGTTGTTGTTGTTCTCTTTTTGAGTAGTGTTATAGGATCGTTAGCTTTCACCTGAACTCCGCCATCGTCCACCCCACCCCTCCCATCCACCCACCCCCAGACATCAAGCGTCCTTCGAGTCCCAAGGCACTATTCAAAAAGAATAGGGAGTTTTTCCTGGTATCCTGGTCAACAATCCCCTAAGTAAAATTCATCGTTAATTCCTTAGTTGTTTTGAGGGATATTGCTGTGTGTAAATTGGCTGCTGCGTTCACCCTCAAAATAAAGAGTCAGTGCACTTGATATTATATCCTGTGAAGCTCTTTGGAATGTCTTGACGTGACGCGGCTCTATATGAAATGCAAGGACTATTACTGTCTTATAATATTCTTGTTTGTATCTTCTCAGCTATTGCTGCTTTGTGTGCTTCTAAACCTTCTTTTCAGTGCAGGCCTGTATATGGCGAATTGACCAAGCTGGAATTTAATGTTTTCTCACTCTTCTCTGTTCTCAAATGATATAAAGTAATGGAGTGCTCCTTGACCTGTCTGCTGCGTTCGACACAGTCGATCACACCATCCTCCTCCAACGTCTTTCCTCCCACCTCAACCTTCAAGGCACAGTCCTTGACTGGTTCCATTCCTACCTGACCCACCGCCTACATTTTGTATCTTCCAACGGTTTCTCCTCAAACCCCCGCACAGTTTCTCACGGTGTCCCCCAGGGCTCTGTCCTCGGCCCCCTCCTTTTCACCATCTACACGCTCCCTCTGGGCGATGTCATCCGCAAACATGGGGTAAATTTCCACATGTATGCGGACGACACCCAGCTGTACCTTTCTGCCTCATCCCTCAACCCCCAGACCATCGATGTTCTGACAGCATGTCTGTCCGACATTGAGTCCTGGATGAGGGACAACTTCCTCCAATTGAACGTGAGCAAGACCGAGGCCCTCCTGATTGGCTCAAGCTAGCGCCTCCGCACATCGGGCGCTGCCAGCCTCAACATCCAAAGCTGTACTCTCCACCTCACAAAGCCAGTCAGGAACCTCGGCATCACGTTCGACCACAAACTCTCCTTCCTCCCCCACATCCGTGCCTTGACCGACACCGCTTATTTCCACCTACTCAACATTGCCAGGCTCCGCAACTACCTCACCCCCCACGCTGCCAAAACACTCGTGCACGCGTACATCACCTCACGGCTGGACTACGGAAACTCTCTCCTCGTCGGCCTCCCCAGTTCCTCCATTCACAGGCTGCAGGTCATCCAAAACTCTGTAGCCCATGTACTATCCCGCACCCGCCTCCGCAATCACATAACCCCCACCCTCGCCCGTCTCCACTGGCTCCCCATCCTCCAGAGGATCGAGTTGAAGATCCTCGTCCTCACTTTCAAGGCCTTACACGGCCTTACCCCGCCCTATTTAACCGATCTACTCTCCCCCTATAAGCCCACGCGGACCCTCCGTTCAGCAGGAATTGGCCTGCTCCAAGCCCCCCGCCCGAACCGCCCCACCATCGGAGGCCCGGCCTTCAGTTTCTCTGCTCCCACCCTATGGAATTCCATCCCCCAATCCCTCCGCCTTGTTTCTTCCCTTTCCTCTTTCAAGGCCTGCCTGAAGACTTTCCTCTTCGACCGTGCCTTTTGTTCCCCCCCGAATTTTTCGACCTCCCCAACGTGTTTCACCCCTTCCCGAACACTCCCCTCCCAGCTTGGGTCACACGCCTCCTGTGCAGCGCCTTGGGACATCCTCCCAACGTGAAAGGCTTTATAAGTTTAAGTTGTTGTTGTTGTTAGGAAATTTATTTCCTAGTTCCTATATTGTGAGTGAAACACTCTTTTAAAATAGAACTACTGTATTTAACATGGCTTATTAGTCCCACAAGTATTTTTTTCTTGTTAGTCATGCTCTGTCTGTATTTGGCAGGTGCTTTTAATGCCCCAATCAAAAAAAACACAATCCAAAAATATTATTTTGTTTTGGCATTAAGATGATTATTTTTAAGTTTGATATTGTTCAGAATTTTCAAAAAATATTATATTCAGTTTTAATCTGGAAGTTGGTTTTCCACAGATATCAAAAAAACTTACAAAAGACTGAGGAAAAATTATCTGTGAATTTAAATTTTAACACAATGATCTTAAGGCTAAGTAATATAAGGCTTCTGGAGCTCACAATGTAGAGAATTGTCCCTGTTGGCAAGAGACTTCAGAGTTGGACTACTGATGGTTTTTAACCAGCTAAAACTTATTGCTAATTGCTGTAGCTTCTGTTGCTTTCTCTGATGGGACAACAGTGCTGAGGAATGAAGGATACAAACCACATCTTTTCCTTTTGGGGGACTTTGGGGAACCAATGAGTGGAACCAATCTATACTGCACCAATCTTCTCTTGCCTGCCTTGAGTAAACATGGCAAAATTTGGTCCCCCTTTTGCATGTGTTTAATATTTTATGTACTTTGAATTCAAAATATAATTGGGTGATAAATTATTAAAATAATAGTGGCACAGAAGGTTAACGTTGGACTTTTACTTCGAACTTTCCCAGGCTGTGAAATGAATGTCACATGAACAGGACCCTACAGTGAATTTTGGCCATTTCAATCAAAATGCTAGTTAAGTGTTAGACTGTTGAGTGTGGGAAATATCAGTGGTCCAATTAAGGGTACAATTTCGTGGAGCTCCTTAGCTCAGTCGTGAGAGCACTCACCTTACAAGCATGAGACCTGTGTTTGAATCCAGGCAGATCAGGGTGAAACCTTGGGAAAGTTTCCTTACTCAACACGACTAATAATAATCCCTTCCAAAAAAAACCCACAATAATAAAAATCGGTCATTTTCTATCCACAACTGTTTGTGGGACACTGCTGTGTGCAATTGGCTGCTGTGTTTCGCCCACAAATATACAGTTAATTCACTTTACAGTATATTCTGTGAAGTGCTTTGTGACGTCGATAAGATGTGAAAAGTGCTATATCAAATGCAAGTATTATGATTATTATTATTATTGCCATTGAAAGCGCTATCTGGCAAGCTTTCCCACTGCTTGTCCAGTCCAGCTAGGACCACCCTCATCATTAGGGCTTCAGTCACTGGGATTTAGCACATATACATACACGAATTGTGATTTGCTTTGTAACAAAATCCAGGGTTGGACAATCGCAGACATATCGTGGAGGAATATGTCCAACACATCTGTTAATCCTTTTTGCCCTGTCCAGTGTTTAATCACAATGTTTGGCTGTTATGGAGACCAGATATCTTATTAAAACCATTTTAAGTGTGAGAAAACAATGGAACTTGTCAAACAGGAAGATAAAGTGAGAATCAATCATGTTACGAACTGCATGATGAAATTCACAAACTCTTCAGGCCGTGTAGCTGCACGTACCACATTTCTGACCAGTAGTGTAAATCTCAGATTACCATTAAGCACATGGCTGTATGTGGGACTATGTTGTGTGCAGATTGCCTGCCATATTTGCTTACTACTGTACTGTATAAGCATGGCAGTGAATGTCACAATTTGCTATGGTTCTGCACAGGGAAATTTTTGAATTAATTACATTCCTAAAATGTGCTGCCAAATCTAGGGTATATATTTGCCACTATTAAGAATTGTCTAACTTTAAAAAAAATTATAGTAATTCTTTGTTTTGATAGAGCATTCATGTCAGGAAGACATCTTCACAGAATTTACTGTAAAGTGCAATGACGTGTATTTTGTAGGCAAATACGACAGCCAATTAGCACATAACAAAGTCCCCCCAAAAGCTATGAAGTTAACGACCAATTGTATTGATGGGCATTTTGATGAGACCATTGGGAGAAACTCCCTTCTCTTTTGAGTAGTGCTATTGGTTCTTTTGTATCCAATTGAACAGACAAACAGATCTTGGTTTAATGTCTCATCCGAAGGATAGTAGTTGCTCTGACATTGCAGCACTCCCACAACACTGCATTGCAACCTAGACTATATGAGTTTAAAGTCTTGATATGATCTTGAATTCACTTAAACTTCTGACTTAGAGGCGGCAGTGCTACCAGACTGAGTCAGACTGCAAAATAAAGATGACCTTAGATTATTTTTACATTTGAATCCTGCCTTCATAAATTGAAAAGTACTTTTCTTGCTCTAAATGTTTAAAAATGGAAAACATACAACAACAACAACAACAACAACATTACATTTGTGTAGTGCCTTTCACATTGGGAGGACGTCCCAAGGTGCTGGATAGTCAGTGTTTTGGGCCAGAATTGGGGTCGGGATAATAATAATCCTTGCATTTGATAGTGCTTTTCATGTCTTCTAGATGTCTCAAGGCACTTGAGGGAGGATGGAGGAAAGGGGTTGACTGATTGCATGGTCGAAGAGGAGGGTCTTGAGGCAGGACTTAAAGGAGGGCACGAGGCAGAGAGATTGCGGAATGCAATTCCCAAAGTTGGGGCAATGTTGAATATATATACATAGATATATTATATAATCTATACATGTAATTGGGTAGCCAAACAGTTCTGTATTCATATTTGTAAACCTCTCACCCTCTCCCCATACCAGTAATCAGTCTTTTTCTTGATGTGAGCATGTTGCTCCAGCTGTTTTAATTTGATTAAAATGGATGTTTAATGGGGTGTGAATATACTGTTTGTTATTGAACCCAGCCTGACTATTTCGCATTATCTTTAAGTAAGATTTCTTATTCCCCACTTGTCACTCAGCACAGGATGTTCAGAAGTAATAATGCTTGTTATTTTAGGTAGGTTTGGCAGTTTCTTTGGTTTCTTTTAATGATTCCGTGGCATTTAAGTAAATTGATTTTTTTAAACACAAGACATATTGTGCAGCCCTGATGACCCCCATTAAGCCTGCTTACTTTAGTTACGGTCTCTGTATAGCCTCTATCAAGACACCTCTGGCCTGTCAAACTCGGAGCTTATGCCAACATTAAATCATATTTTGCAATAAGACATGAAAGTCAACAATTGGAGTCTGACTGAAAACATAAGACCTGAAATGTCATCCAGCCTTAACACATTTGAGCATTGTTGTCTTTAATTTTCTGATTGTGCAGCGTTGTGGAAACAATTTAAATTCACTTCATTTGGAAGCCAAAACTATTTTTCAATAATGGCAGAAAATCAGCTTCCAAAATAAAACTGAGCTGCATATATATATATAAAAAAAAACACACAGTTCTCCACAATCTTGACAGCTAAAGAAAAAATTGAGACGAGGGTGGAATTTCAGGTCTATAATGAAGGAAGAGCTTCCTTTGTTACTCTTCATGATTCTCGGTATATGATGTATAATCTGGTGTGAAATTGGAATAAGAACAATTAACTCCAGATAAATTACCAACAGTATAGGTTCTAGTTTTGTGGGATCAGCCAGGTGTCTGACACATATGGAAACCCATTACTGTACCATCCTTAATAGCATAGAAATCAGACTGAATAACCGTACACAAAAAAATGTTCCTGTGTCTGGAACGGAATACAAATACTCCCTGGAGAGGCACACCATATACCTAAATCCAGGGAGATTAAGGCACACGTTGATGAGAGACAACGGTATGGGGACTATGCAAGGATTTTTATTATTACGTTCTATTTAGGCTGCCATCATACGCTTTCCATGCCTCTATGAGGTAGAAATAAAATGGCATGTTGCATGAATGCTTGTGTTTTAATGGAGAGTTTTGACTTGCCCGATCAATGCTGGGACAGATCTTCCCCTTAAAAAGGTTCCTTGAAAAACAGCACCTTGGGATGTGCCCCTGACATGAAAGGCACTCGACAAATGTCATTTTGTTGTTATTTTGTTGTTGTCCTTCCAATGTGGAAAACAGTGTATAAATGTAATCTGTTGGAGTTGTTTCTCTTGGCTTTCTGTGAGTAGAAGAGGGAACAGAGCTGAGTGTTACATCACATGGAAGGGCAGGTGCAGCATGTCTGCTAAGAGTCTTATTTTATTATCTTATACATCTCTATAAAATCCCATTTATAATAATCCTTGCATTTGATATACTGTAATACTTCACATGTCTTCTAGATGCCTCAAAGCACTTCACAGAATATGCTTTAAAGCAAATTGACTGTACATTTGTGAGCAAAACACGGCAGCCAATTACATACAGCAGTGTCACACAAACATTGGGAATTGAAGTGATTGTATTTATTGTTTTTTTTCTTGAGCGATTATTATCAGGGGTTCTGAAGGAAGGAAACTTGCCCAAGCTTTTGCCCTGCCAGGAATCAAACCCAGATCTGTCACATGCAAGGTGAGTGCTCTAACTACTGAGCTACAGGACTCCACATTTGAGATATCTCTTTCTAGACTGAAGAGCCCTAGCATGTCAAAGAGCTCACTAGATGACAAGATTCCAAAATTGGTCAGAAGACCAAAAAAGTGACACGAAAAGGTCCTTCAGCCCATCTGATCTCTACCTGCTGGAACACCCAGCCTACCGTCATTGCATCAAGCTGCTTTTGAAATAAGGCTAGTATTTTGATCTCTATCACCTTTCCAGGCAACCTGTTTCAGTTATTAATTACACTCTGCATTAAGGAGAAGCTTCTTGGTATATGTCCTGAAAATGCCCTTTACAACACAAAACCTATGCCCTCTGGTTCTATTCTCAAAGTAATGTAATGGTCTGAGGTTATTTGTCAAATCCATTTAAAATGTTGTACACCTATGAGGTTGCCTCTGAGTTGTCATCTCTCAAGACAAATGAAACCTAACTTGTCTAGTCGCAGTTCATGGCTCTTTCATCTTTCCCTGGATATCATCCTAATTGCTCTACTCTGCGCTGCCTCTAGGGCTGGGCAGGCCCTTCTGTCATGATAAACTGACTTGTATGCAGACTCGAGCATTCTAAAACTCGAGAATAATCTTGTTGGGATTTAAACCCCTTCTGGGAATTTGGCAATATAGCCGAGTATCCAATTTGCCTTGTTTATTGCTGCCTCACATTATTCTGATGCTGTATACGAGTTAATTAATACCCTCTGAACTCTTTCAGCTTCCCATTCAGTAAGTTTTAGCCCATCCATGGAATACATGTACTCTATATTCTTGCAATATTCTTGCTTCTTGCAGGACATTCCATTTATCTATCAAAGCTTAATTTGACAATCATAATCTCAAGTGCTCCATCAAGCTCACTTTGTAAGACCTTCGCTATATCCTCTGATTACACAGTGCCCCCAAATTTATCTTGCACTGAATCTGTGATTTCAGGTTGTCAATATATACTGTATCAGAGGGTTAATTTAAGATCCCCATCCTGGGCTACTTACTCTCCATAGTTTTGGGGGGTTGAAGAAATTAGTAATGAGGAAAATCATCTTTGAAATTCAAACTGAATTTAAGATATTTTTCTAAAATTCTGCAGGATTGTAAATTCTAAGACAAGGATCATGAGTGTAAATAACATATTTTTAAAAATATTGATAATAATTGTGCCAGCATTAAATTAAGCCTCATATCTCATGAGTTTCACCCTGCTGTAAGGTAGATTGAATAATTTGCTATGTCAAATTGGTTGCTGCCAACAAATATAAAGTCCTTACACTTCACACTAAATCCTAGATATTTCAATGATGTGGTAAGGCATTATATCAAATGCAAGGATTATTAATTATAATTATTAAGAAATGTTTGTGAGTACAAACAAATGGTACACTGAGGTAGACTCAACAAATAGGGCCACAAAATGACAGCACCAGGACTCCGTGTTGTCACCTGCTGGAGTTTCTTAAAACATCCTTAAATAAATTAAGGGATAGATTAAGGAATACTGCAGTTTTTCCCTTGTCAATGCAAGTAACATTTTGTCTTACTTCACAAACAGAAATGAGAGAGGCTAGTGTACATAATTCTATCATATGATCCAGCCTTAAGTGATATTATACATGTGACTCAGGCAGTGGTGTTATTATACAACATGACTCATATTACAGTGTTGTTGTGCCTATGTGACTGATGCTGCACTGGTATTGTACATGACCCACGTTGGGGACTCATAGCTAGTTTTATTTAACAGATTATTCAGAGAAATTGGGTTCTCTGAACATATCATATATTAATACCATATTACCCATTGGCTGTGCATCTTTAATTGAAACTAGTAAACCAGTTTCAGACTGGATTAAATAGAATGCCTCAGCTGGAAGGCAGACACCCTATTTTTAAAGAAAATCACGTGAAGCAGATGGATGGAAGGCATGTTAATTTTAACTCGTGTGATGCTGACCAGACAGAACGGTTCTAGTTCGTCTAGGATACTATGCCTAGACTAACCACAAACTAGATCACACTTGGGAACATTGCTGTCCTATTTCCTTTCTTCACTTCGCCTTCATATCTGCTCCCATAACATCCTGTCTACACCCGAGTGTAGACTGAACTACGAACAATGCAAGCCGCCACTTCGGCAACATTGTCTATCCGTCTGTCTCCTGGCTAGCCAACAATCCCCAAATAAAATTGGTCATTCACTTCATGGATGTTTGTGGGACATTGTTGTGTGCAATTTGACTGCCGCATCCGCCTATAAATAAACAGTCGCACACTTCACAATAAGATCCTGCAAAGTGCTTTGAGATATGCTGATGACAGGTAATGATAAAGCACTATATCAAATTCAAGAATTATTTATATTAGTCTTATATAAGAAATTCTAATGTCCCATCTGATAGGAACATAGGAACAGGTCTAGGCCATTTTGTACCTCTAGTACTTTGAAATCAAACAATTCTTGTCTGACCACCATCAACGACAACAGAATTACATTTATATAGTGCCTTTCGCATCGAGTGGACATCCAGCCGAACAGCCCAAAGAAAACAGAGAATGTTAACTCTTCATATAAACATACAGGCACATTGGCTCCACAGAGCTATTGCAACAGCAAAGCTGTATCTTTATTACAGGTTATATTATATTATTATAGCCTGGCTCAGTTGTAGCATTCTTTGAGTTAGAAAGTTGTGGGTTCAAGCTCCACATTGAGACTTGAGCTCACAGTCCAGGCTGGCATTCCAATGAAGTGCTAAGGGTGCACTGCATCATCCTTCAGATGAGATGCTAAACCAATGTAGTCGGCTTTCCTGCTCTCCTTCCCCCTACCCCGACCCTCCCCTTGCCATCTTTCCCCCCTTTTTCCCCTAATTCCACTTCCATGACTGTTTGTGGAACACTGCTGTGTGTAATTTGGCTGCCGCGTTTCACCCACAAATGTACAGTCAATTTTCCTACTCTTCTTCATCCTGCCCCGACCCATCCCCCCTTGCTCTTGTCCCTACTGACTGTACAGCGCCTTGGGACGTCCTCTCAACGTGAAAGGCGCTATATAAATGTAAGTTTGATTGATTGATTAAATGTCTGTTTATTCACGTGGATGTTAAAGATAAAATTTACTTCAAGGCTCTTTGTGGGACATTGGTGTGTGTAAATTGGGGGCCACATTTATCTGCAAATATAGTCTGACTTCACAGGGTTAGTGATAAATTGAAGCTGTGTGTTTATTTCCATGTCTGCAGGTAAAAAAATAATCTGTGAAGTGCTTTGAAACATTTCGATGATGTGTTGAAGCGCTAAATCAAATGCAAGAATTCTTCTTATTATTACAAGGTAAAATGCACTCAACCGTGAGTGAACTGTAACTCATGACGAATCGGAGTTCATCCCTGAAAGATGCACAGTCTCATCCTGCAATGAATTAAAAGCCGGGTGAACAAAGTTTGCCCTAGAAATATATTGTACCCTCTCGAGCCCAATTAGATAGAACACTACTCTGTATTCTATTGTTGGAACAATAGTGGAAAGATTGTTTAGGGGAGATCAAAATATTGCATGTCTGTTGGGTAGCCCATCATTGGGAAAGGCAGTGTGTAGAATAAAACAATATTCAAGCATTCGATTGATGTGAATGTAGCACACAGACTTGTTCTCATTTTCAAGGCTATTCACGGCCTTGCTCCCGCCTATCTCTCTGACCTACTGTCCCCCTATCAGCCTGCCCGCACGCTCTGTTCAGCAGACTCAGGCCTGCTCCGCGTCCACCGCCCTAACCACCCAACCATCGGCGGCCGGGCTTTCAGCCGCTCTGCTCCCACACTGTGGAACGCCATCCCGCAGCCCCTCTGCCTCGTTTCCTCCCTTTCCTCCTTCAAGGCCGGTCTCAAGACCTTCCTCTTCGACCGCGCCTTCGGCTGCCCACCAACTCTTCCCCCTCTCCCACTCTCCTTCCCCTTCCCCGACCCTCCACCCCCTGCTCGGGTCCCGACCTGACTGTTCAGCACTTTGGGATGTCCTCTCGACGTGAAAGGCGTTATATAAGTGCAATTTTGTTGTTGTTGTTTTGTGCATCTCCACAGTGCTCCCTCAACACAGGAGCATGAGTAAGCTCCTCGCATGCCTGCTAACACAAGTTCACTGCTGCACCCTTCTGACGCCTAAGCAAGCACATCCACAGCCAGTCAATGTGACCGAGACACTTTGGTAAATAGACTAGTCATGAATAAGACTCGTGTATTCTCTGAGGATAAACCATGAGAAATTCTTCAAAGTCTGCTTCCCATTCCCAGCTTATTGATAGTGACTGGACAGAACCTCACCAACACCCCATAACACGCCTCAAGCACTACACAAGGGAGACGTGCATCACAATATGGAAACTCAATGAGCTCCAATGACATAGCCTTCACCCACTGGACTCTACCAAAACAAGCAATTACAATAACACACCCCAATGTCCCTATCACTCACCATAAGTAGTCACCAGGGTCATTCTCTCACTCTCTCACTCTCTAACACACTGCAGCATGCAATATATTTTTCACAAAGTACATGTACACTATAAATTATGGAACCTTTGCAAAAGAAGAACAATTGGATAATTATAGAGAAAGATTGAAGAAGTAACATCATCGACCAAAAGAAGATCATCCTCTGACTATCCATTGTATGTTTTACAAACTTCCAGCCCACTCTAAGCCAGACAGTCTGATTCAAAGCCAGACTGGTGGAAACTCTCCATCCACTCACACTCAGCTTGGTCTTGAAGAATAATACACAAAATCAAAGGTGACATATTACTAATATGAAACGTTCACTGTGAAAAAAATATTTCAGTGACCGTAGTCTGGCCTTGAAAAGAAAGATAGCTTCTTGAAGTTTTTTTCGTCAGGTCAGACTTTTGAACTCAGAAATAAAAACAGAAATGCTGGAAATCCACAGGAGGTCAACTGGCATGTGTACAAGAATGATAAGTTAGTATTTCAAGCACGACCCTTTGTTGGGCGTTAGGATGCTGGGCTGGAAGAGCCAATGTGTATGATAAAGGATCAGAGGTAAAGACTGTGTCCATACCTTGATGGGACACTTTAGTAAGGTTCAGTGCCTTGGAATATCCTCCCGATGTGAAAGGCACTATACAAATTTTGTAATTTTGTTATTGTTGTTTGACGGGAACCACAATGTCCTTCGACTTTTCAGCACAAGTTTGCTATTATTGATAGCACTCTGCCTTTGAATCAAAAAGTTGTGGGTTCAATCCTCTTTTTGATACCTTGAATGCACAAGTCAAGGCTGATACTAGAATGTTAAACTGAGGGAGTGCTGCATTGTCAGATGTGTTTTCCTTTGGATGAGATGTTAAACTGAGATCCCATCTGCTTGTTCACCTCACACATAACGACTTGAAAAGAGAAGGGAGTTTCTCCCAGTGTCCTGGCCAACAATCACCCAGATCAAATTGATCATTCACTTCAAGGTTGCTTGTGGGACATTGTGATGCACAAATTGATTTTTGAGTTCAACCACAAAATACAGTCAATATACAGTTTATTGTGTGAAATATTTTGAGATGTCTCAATGAAATGATAAAGCACTGTATCAATTGAAAAGATTATTATAATATCAAACCCTGTCTACTTATGTACAACAAGAACAAAATTACTTTTCTACACTGCCTTTCATGTCAGGAACCAATGGCAATGGAAAGTCCAGCTTTTGAACTAAAGATGAGGGTGAGAGCTGAATCAGGTAAGGAGCAAGGGGAGTGAAGAAGAGTAAGATTACTGAAGGTGCAGTCAAAGAGAAAGTCTTGAGATCGGCCTTGAAGGAGATTGCGGCAAGACCATAAGACCATAAGAATTAGGAGCAGGAGTAGGCCATTCGGCCCCTCGAGCCTGTCCCGCCATTAAATAAGATCATGGCTGATCTTCTGACCTAACTCTAATTACCTGCCCCATCCCCATATCCCCTAATCCCTCTATTTTTCAAAAATCTATCAGTCTCAGCCTTGAAAATGTTCAGGGACTGAGGATTCACAGCCTTCTGAATTTATGGAATTCACTACCCTCTGAGTGAAGAAATATTTCCTCAACTCCGTTCTAAAAGGCTGACCCTTAATTGTAAGACTGTGACCCCTGGTTATAGATTCTCCTACCAGGGGAAACAGTCCCTCAGTGCCTACTTTATCTAGCCCTTTAAGAATCTTCTATGTTTCAATAAGATCCCCCCTAATTCTTCTGTACTCCAGAGAGTACAGCCCTAGTTTATTATAACAGTCCAGCAAGTGGACTGTTGAATGGATTTCAAGATACAAGTAGTAGGGTTCAGATAGACTGAAAGCCCAACAGTCGATGTTTGGATGAAGTGGGTGGGGACTGGAGGCAGATCCATGCTTGCTGAGCAGAGGGAATGTAGATGGAAACATTGTGGCATTTATATCTGTTTTTTTATTTTGGGTGAATAAAGCAATATTTAATGCGATAATTATCACCGGTAATATTTTTCACCATCTGTGTTGTATTCTTTCCCTTTATTGATCCCCATTTACTTTAAATATTATTCATAATAATATGAAGGTGTCATTTAGTACAGTGCCTTTCTCGTTGGGAGAATGTATCAAACCACTTCATAGGATATACTGCAAAGTGTAATGCCTATTTTTATAGGTGAATGTGACTGAATTTTAATCATCCCTGCAGAAACATGGGGTTGAAAGTGTTACAATCTTTACCTGAACCTGAGTTAGTAACTAGAAGAGCATAACACTGATCTGTGGAACTCTCCTCTGTGGGCAATTACTGTAAGTTTGGACATTTAATGAGACATTCCACCCACTCTACGAGTCCACCTCATCCTCCATATTCAAGATATTATGAGCCTGTGATGAAGATTCCTTGCACTTGATTTGAACATTAGTTGATGGATATATTTATTTACATGGGAACTGTGATAAATGTCAATGTTCCTTTGTCAAAGCCAAATGTTTTTCTTAGTTGGTTTAGACGTGCCGAGGTTTATTGGAGAATTTTGTGCTTTACGTTAGAACATTATTATTTGCAAGAGGTGCCGAAGAATCAGGGTGAAAGGCTGGTTATGTGCGGGAATATAAAGTGGGCATTCCCATGTGTGTGATTTAACTTTCTCATTGCTGGTTCTTGTGAAGTATTATGCCTTTGCTGCCTGGTTTCTTGATTTTCTTTTCTTTAGTCTGCCAGTTAGTTATAGATTGTTCTCCAGTGTTTTCCTGTCCAGAATGACCTCTAGCACTTTATTGATTGTTTCAACTTCAGTAATTTACTTTTTGGGGGAGTTGTTAATATTTTTCTTGGTTTTTTCGGTGGGGGGGTGGGGGGGAGGTGAAGGGAGGCATTTTCCCCAAAACTAATCACTGTTTCCAGACGAAAATATACTCGTCTCCCTCTATCCAGGGTACCAGTTTAGATGACCTATATAGAACTTGCATTTTCTTACAGACTGTTAGAACTTGCATTTTTATAGCAACTTATCACGTCAGGTCATCTCAAAAAGCTTCACAGATTATTACTATCAAAATTTAAAGACCTTTTTATAAGCAAATGTGGCAGTGATTTGCACTAGTGAAATCCCACAAACAGCTGTGAAACATTCAAGGACTGTTGGCAAGGACATCAGGTGAAGCTGCCTAATCATTCCAAACAGTAATAATGTCTGCATTTGTGATATATAATAGAGACCTGTAGCTCAGTGGTTAGAGCCTCCCCTTGTAAGCGGGAGACTTGGGTTCAATTCCAGGCAGGGTGAAACCTTGGGCAAGTTTCCTTATTCCACATGCCTAATAATACTCACTCAAAAAACCGAACAATTAATTGGTCATTTAAATCCACGACTGTTTGTGGGACACTGCTGTGTGCAATTAACTGCTGCGTGTTGCCCACAGATGTCCAGTCAATTCACTTTACAGTATATTCTGTGAAGCGCTTTGAGACGTGCATAAGAAGTGAAATGCGCTGTATCAAATGCAAGGATTATTATTATTATTATTATGCCTTTTGCATTGGGAGGATGTTTCAAAGCGCTTCACAGGATTTATTGTAAAGTGTAGCGACTGTTTATTTTGTTCCAAATTGTGTCATGGGGTCTCTAGCATCTATTTGTAAACAGACACTCATTTAAAACAAGGCACCTCCAACAAGGCTGCGCTCCCCATTACTGCACTGGGCTATCAGCCTAAGTTGCGAGTTAATAGTAAAGATCCTTGCATTTGATATAGCACTTGATCACTTCTAGATGCCTCACAGCGTTTTACAAAATATACTGTAACGTAAATTGACCGTACTATATTTTGTGGGGTAAATGCACCAGTCAATTAAACACAGCAGTATCCCATAAACAGTAATGGATTGAGTGAGCAAATTATTATTGTTATTATTTTTCAGCGCCTTGAGACGTCCTCCTGACACAAAAGGCGCTCTATAAATGTAATTTTCTTGTTTGTTGCTGTTTGTTATTTTTTAAGGTATTATTACCCCCAGAAAAACGATCAGCTAATCAATTAGCGATGAAGATCCTACCTACTGCTAGGTAAACAGAGGCGTGTGGAGGATGTTACACTTACCCAACATTTCACCCTGCCAGGAGTCGAAACCAAGGCCTCTCGCCTGTGAGGTGAGTGCTCTTATCAATCATGGATGGAAATTGGAGTTTTCTATTCCTTACAGCTCTACAATTGTTTCATGCACCTTTTCAGTCAACTGCACCTTAATGGTTTATGATGTGCTTAAGGTTCCATTAGTGCCACTCCACATGATGAGAGGAAGAAAACATCACCTGGCCGTTTGTCTCTCACTGAATATGCATCTCTCTCTGGCAGACTGAAGTGCCTCATTGTTTCATGCTACTGGATCACAAGAGAGTGAATGGCAATATAGACGAATTTTGAGATCATCCAGGTGGACACTTGTGTCTCTACAGAACCAATAATCATGCTTACGTGTTTCCAAACTAAACTGGGAGTTACATGCATAGAAATTTCCTTGTGCCTGGAATCAAATCTGTGCTCTCTCCCTAGAGGAACACACCATACTTATCTATATCTAGAAAGTTTTAGGTTCAGGTTGGCAACAGATAAAGTCTGGGAACTTTAGAGTGTGAGTTGGAGTACTGCTTGGTGGATGACAGGTACCAGAGAGTCCTTGTGAGTCTCTTGATTAACAACACAACTCAGCATCCTCCTTCCTACACACATCCCTTCCACTGGTGGTTCCACCTTGTGGAGTTTCAGCAGGAGCTACTTATCTCTCTACACCAATCCAGTAATGCATGCCAAGGTTATTCAACACCAACTGCTTCATCCAAATCCTTATGTGGAATTGAAAAAGTAAACCCAGATCAATACTTTGAGACCTACCAAGTAAGTAAAACAAGAGAACTGAGATTCAGAGTCGTAAAGGGCGATTTTGGGACAAAGATGTTTTGTTTGACTTAGAAGGTAATTCACAATTGGAGCAGGTTATTAGGAAAACGGTAGAGGCTGGATTTATTTTAAAAACAATGATATGCATTGAATGGATGGACAGTGGACTGGATGCCTCAGAAAGATGAGATCAGATTGGTTGAAGGCCCTTCTTGATTCAAACCAATCTTGTGATCTTGCGAAGTCACCCCACGGCTGGACTACGGAAACTCTCTCCTCGTCGGCCTCCCCAGCTCCTCCATTCACAGGCTGCAGGTCATCCAAAACTCTGCAGCCCATGTACTATCCCGCACCCGCCTCCGCGACCACATAACCCACACCCTCGCCCGTCTCCATTGGCTCCCCATCCTCCAGAGGATCGAGTTCAAGATCCTCGTCCTCACTTTCAAGGCCTTACATGGCCTTGCCCCGCCCTATTTAACCGATTTATTCTCCCCCTATGAGCCCACCCGGACCTTCCATTCAGCAGGATTTGGCCTGCTCCAAGCCCCCCGCCCAAACCGCCCCACCATCGGAGGCCGGGCTTTCAGTTTCTCCGCTCCCACCCTGTGGAATTCCATCTCCCAATCCCTCCGCCTTGTTTCTTCCCTTTCCTCTTTCAAGGCCGGTTTGAAGACTTTCCTCTTCGACCGTGCCTTTTGTTCCCCCCCAAATTTTTAGACCTCCCCTACGTGTTTCACCCCTTCCCGAACACTCCCCTCCCAGCTCGGGTCACACGCCTCCTGTGCAGCACCTTGGGACGTCCTCCCGACGTGAAAGGCGCTTTATAAGTTTAAATTGTTGTTGTTGAAGGGCCTTGTGAAGCTGCACTTCCTCCAGGTGTTGAGTGTCAGGTCACTGTAGACTGCAGCCTTCTCATTCTGCAACCACTTCCACTGATACCACAAACTACCTCAATGTTTATCCCTGGATTTTGAAAATGGATCAAAAGAAACCTCTTCACTGAATGCCCAAGATTTCTGAACCATGACAGAGATCTGTTTAGATGCATATCTTACACACCACAAGCTTAACTCAAGTTGAGTCTTTGCCTTTCACCCATTCTCAGCAATTTTCTTCAATTCAATATCATGCTTCATTGAGCGTGCTGTTGATGGACAGTGTCCAAAGAATTATTTGTGTCCTCAGCTACCCCAATAGAAATAAATAATTGGGATCTTCTGGTCACAAAATACCTAACTTAATGGCACCCACCATCTGATGATGTGTTACTGAATTGCCCAGAGTTCAAAATGGTGAGTGCAGCATATGAGATCTTCAGGTGAAGCTGCCAACAACACCACATCAACTGTAAACCCAAGTGCTGCAATTTTATCATAAATGCCTGGAACAGGAGCACCAAAGCCAACCCCTCTGGATACCATCGAATATATCTAAGAAGTACCATATGTGTTGTGTATGTTTTGTGCTTGTGTGTGTGTATGCTATTCATATGTTTTGCATGAATGTCTGTGGGCTTGAATGTTGGACATGCGTGTGTGGTATGTATAAGTGTTGTGAGTATGTGTGCGGAGGGCTATAATAAACATTGCTCCTCAGGATTTAATGTGATTGATGCAAAGCATTAAATAGAATTATTAGATGTTCAACGGTTATAAATAAACCTAATTTTTTTTTAATCTGCCCAGATTTATTTACAAAGTTCAAAATAAACCAAACTTAAATGATGGCAACAGAAGTATAAACATTTCCAGTTATCTTTACATATGTACTCATCCAACACATTCTTCCTGGCATTTAAAGCATGCTAACAAGTTACTTTATTAAGGTTGAAGGGTGTCAGAAAAGCATGCCATTTCAGGTTGCACATTTTCAGATGGGTTCGCTTTGAATTTGAGGAACCTGCTAATTGCAATAAAACTTGACTTTCCATGTCCAAACTTTCACGTTGTTGTTGGGTTGGAGACATCAATTTCCTTTTGTTCCTAGCTATGAATGCGTCTGTTAGAAATGGTCTGATTCCACAATGCACTCTCACTGTGTCACACCCCTATGGTGCTGTGGCATGGGATTTTGTAAGCGCTATCTGCTGCCTGTGCCCTTGCACTTGGCCTGGAACTCTCATTAAGATGGGCTATACATGGGCTGTTGCCACAGAGTATTTTTAGAATCATCCTTCACCTCAGCTGTAAAACTGTTAAGTATCCCAAGGAGTTTAAAGCAGTGATGTAAGTGATGTTTGTGCTCCTTAGGCTGGCTATTTGTCACATGCAGACAATTTTATTGCACTTGCGTGCATTTACACTTTACTCTTTGCCCTGTCGATGGTGCACTCTGTCAGATGCTCCCTATTAATCTGAACTAATGATCTCTATGCATGTCTTGACCAAACTCCCCTTTCATCTTGTGGCTGCTTTTCAAACAGCGGTCATACCTCCTTAGCACAACATCCAAATTAGAGAACATTATGCCAGAGAAAGCCTACAGAAGCTTTGTCAACAGCCAAGTGAAAGAACCAATCAATAATGTCAAAGCCCCATGACAGGTCTCAAAGTGAAATGTCACTTACTCAGCAGACATTATGGAGCACTGACCTCACTCACCCAATGTCCTGCCACCAGCCTAAGGTTTCCCACTTCCACATTTCAAACTGTTCTTAATCTGTGCAAAATCCTGGAAGAATCTTGAAGGATATGAAGGACATGTACCTCTATTAAACTCTTTAATCTTCAATTTTTGGGAGGACATCTATAGAAGTGGCTCCAAGTATTTGACACCAGCATCTTTCAACCTCAAAAATATATAAGGCATTTAAAGGCGAACAAAAATAATTCTGTGTCTTTTACAAGAATCCTTTCCTACTTTGGTCCTGTTGAACTGATCTTGTAAACAGCAACTTGCATTCATACTTTTCACATAGACTGGAAGCACTTTACAGAGCTGATGCAAGGCGGGTTAGGGACCAGAGGAGGGAGATGACTTTAGACTTATAACAACTTTGATTTATATAACGCCCTCCATGCTGGACAGCATCCCGGAGCCCTTCACAATAACGGATCTCGGGTCCGAGCCAGCGGGAGGGGGAAAAATAACTTATTCAAAGATGTAGGCTTTCAGGAGGCCGTCAAAGATAAATAGTTTTCAAAGTTGTTTTTTTGTAGATGGTAAACAAAATTTACAGAAATTAGCTTCAGAATTACAGCTGTATTTAAGCACTTGCCAAATTCTGCATTCTCCCAAATACTAAGAAAATAGAGTAATTCTAGACCCAGCTGGAATTTCTAACCCCTGTGTGTAACAGCACAGAAATAGGCTATTTAGCCCGTCATTTATTTGCCATCACTAATTCCCCTAATGCAGTTATCTACTCTAAACCCGTTCAGCTGCTTTCCCCCCATACTCTTCTTTATTATTTTGCATCAAGTATTTACCTAAATTCTGTTTTAAGTGCTTTTGTAGGCAGTATTTGCAATAAAGCATTCTAGATTCTATCACCACTCTTTGTAAAGTATACATTTCCAATCCCCCTGATTTGTTCTGGTGATAATCTTCAAATTATATATAACCTCATATTACTGAAACACTGATCAGTTGGAATAATCTTTATAAACTTTATCAAATCCAGAATTTTTAAAACCTCTATAAACCCTAACCCCTTTAATCCTCAGTCTTGGGGGAGGGGAAGGTAGATCTAACTTGGGTTCGGTAATATCAACTATATTGTACTAAAAGTATACTTTTTGATATATCTAACATGTTTGGAAATCTATCACTATTGTTAAGAGGATTCAGACCAGGCTGAGATTTTACACATCTATGCCAATTACACAAAAAATTACTATTATTATTCTGTACAAGCAGGTAATTCCATCACGGAGGGAGGGATTTTGCTGCATCCCAATCCTGACCTCACTGATACGTAAATTGTATATGTACAACTTCCGGCAGGGATGCTGGTTAGGAATAGAGATCAGGAATGGAATGCTCCCCTCCTTAAACCAAGATGCTGACTCCAGTTTGTAAAGCTTATATTGCCTCCCCAGCTGAGATAAACTAATTTAGCGCTGACCAGACATAAAATCTGGGGTTTTCCCACTGTGTACAGCTCAACTATTCACTGGATAAACACAATGATCTTATGTCTAACCTTTGATCTAGCAGACAACATGGATTGAAATACAGTTGATATGCATAAGTCTGTTAAGTGATAAGATGCAGAAAGATTTACAGACAGCTTACATATTTGCCCTTAAGAAGCACAGGATATGTAAAACATTATCAAGAAGGTACTTGCAAAGTAAAACAGAAGCTTGAAAGTGGAAGATAAATGGAATAGTCGCTGTAACATAAGCAGTGGGCAATCTGTCTTGGTGACACTCCAGACTCGTTTGTCTAAACCCAGGCCACAAATGAGATTTTTGAAAGTTAGAATTTTAAATACAATCAGCAGAACAAAACACAAGTCAAAAGAGTTAGGTACAAACAAAATAACATAATTATCAGTGGAGCTCTTTCAACTCTTTACGGGGCGAGGGTAATAAAGGCTAGCTTTACTAGCGTTGCCTACACCTCAAGAAAGAGTTAAACTAAACCTTAGAACTAGCCCCAGTGCAGGGTGGCAGTAGGAAGTTCATGTTGGATTGCGCCGACATGAGTTAATTGTATTTGTTGTCTTCTGTTTCATTAAACAATTACTGCAAACCTTCAGGAATTACTGCAGTATTGGTCGTTCATCTACTTGACACAAGAGGGGAAGAACGAGAGGAAGAAAGATCTGTTCAACATTTATCTGTTTCATTTCACGTTGTTTTCCGACAGCTTCAGACAAAATAAGGCAATTTGGACCAGACTGTGTCTATTTTCTGTGATTCAGTGTCTACAACTGACCTCTGAATGAGGAAGCTATAATCCTCCCCACCAGCAGTCATTGTCCTCCAGTAACACCAGACACATATGGTCTTTAGTCTGGTTAATTATGATAAATACAGGAACTCCGAGATTACCAATGTTTAACCTCTGTATATTAATATCCAGATTGGATATATTGTAATTGGGACTTGAGGTGACACTCTAGTCCCAATTATTGGAGAAGAGGCCTTCTCCAATTCAGTATTGGGGGAGTAATGAGTAGTTGAAGGTGCTGTTCTTTGAATCAGATTTTAAAACAGGGTTCTGTCAGCCTGTTCAGGGGTACATCAAATAACCCATCTCTTTTTGAAAAGAGAAAGGAATTCTTACAGGGTTCTGGTAAAACATCTTCCAGAATAATTAATCGTTCACTTCACTAGTGCTTATGGGTTCCTACTGTGGGCAAATTGTTATAGTGGCCTTGTTGGCTCACTAATATGATCATTGCACTTGACAGCAGTAAAGTCCTTTGAGGGGTTTGTCCATAACAAGGTCTATAAAACAGTTTTTTCCTTCCCTCTTTATTTCCCAATTTTGTTTTTTTTGGTGTGTTTTTGTGGTTATTACTCAAATCTCTCCTCTCCCTTGCTCTTCAGTCTTCCAGGAAAAAAGCTCTGTGATGCTCAAAGGCAACTGAGCAAAAACTCCAGAATGTTCATCCCTGGCTTGTTTCTCTCCGCAAACAACATTCTTCTCCCACTCCTCATCTCACCACCAACAACAATTACCCAGATTTCTAATCTCAAGTACTTTTTTCTGGCAGATACTTAATCAGCATTTCATGTCAGGACATTAATCAAGATAGATTTTGCTGGGAGATTATTCAGTGAAGTTACATTTTCTTTAATATTAAATTATGAGATCTGCTTTAACTAGAATCTGACCCTATATTCCAAACAGGGAAAACATTTTAAATAGCCTGTAGTTCAGTACTAAACTCTTTCAGGTAAATATTTTGATGTTCCTATGTGTCAAAGAACATTGCTAATTTACATTGGTAATTAATATAGCGATCTTATGATAGTTAATATGTCAACTATGTGTTGGAGGGAGACTTCCCGCTTCCCACATACATATTCTTCTTGGTAGTTGGCTTTGAGAAGCTGGTTTTGTGGTTTTTGGATTGTGGCTTTGAACTACTGTATCCTGATATTTCCTGTTGTAGAAAAGTGATCTGGAAATTGTATTGTGGCTTAGGTTCAGACACCAGAACCTCAGCCAGTCAGTTCACAGTACCCAGGGAAGCCAAAGAATATGGACAAGTATGATCAGAAAGCAGGTCAGTGCCCCACATGAGCCTGCAGGGTGACCTCATTATATTGGGAAGAATATTAAGGAGATAGACAAAATTAATACAGATAAATTATTCACTGTGGCAATGGCTCTAAATACCAATGGATGACAGTTTAAAGTTAGGAAACTAAGTTTAATAGGATAAATCAACTGGAAGTGGTTTGCACAAAAAGGTTCTAGGCTTGTTTTCTGATGCAATTAGATGGGTTTCTAAGGAGAAGGGTTCCTGTGAGTGGGACTGAGATCAGTCAGAAAGAGACAATCATGATGGGCTGAATGTTCTTTTCTGTCATGAAAATATTATATTCTAAGTCTTCTCATGGGCCTGTACAGTGCCATGTTTTATCATAGAACTAAAGAAACATACAGCACAGCAAAATATAATTCAACCTGTTGTTTCTGCGCTTTGAAAAAGCAATTTATTCAGTACCATTTACCAGACTGTTCCCCCCAACCCCTATGGAATACTCAGTTTTAGATTACAATCTAGGTGCCTCTTGATCATTCACTTGTCGACAAGGAGACTGATGTTCAGGCAGTGTATTGTGAGTGAGGAGGTGATCAAGAATCCAGTTGAATTGTAGTATTTGAAGCTCAGGCCATGAAACGATAACAGGCAGTTTTACTGTACAGTATACTGTATAGCTCTTCTGCTGATTTTACTGATGTGTTTCAGGTTAATTCAGATAAAAATTTGTTCTTTAGCTGAGATGTTAAACTGTGTCCCCTTCTGCATACTTCCCTATACTCTTTCACATTCTTCCTCTTCAAGAATTTGTCCAATTCTCTTTTGAAAGAATCTATGAACTCTGCCTCAACTCTGTATGATCCTATAGGGTTTGTTTAAGAATTCCACATTCTCATTGTGATTATGTTAAGTTTATACTCTTTAGTTGCTAACTTGCAATGACTGGACCTATTCTGTTACTATTCCCAAGTGCTTCGCAATCTTGAAGACTTCTTAACATGC